>CM069908.1:20731746-21931746 GCA_036172215.1 Camellia granthamiana
GGGTAAACCACCCCTAACTCAAACTAGGCCTTAAACAAACATTTTAAACACTTCAAAGCAAAGGTTTTTGTAGTTGAGAGTTAAGCCAAAAGTAGCATGTAAAGGTAGCCAAATATGCAACCAAAACAAAGCTTTAAAGAGGGAATAGGACTCACCCTTGAAGAACAACAAGAACAGCAACTTCTTGAGCCAAAAACCAGCTTTTGAAGCTCCCTTAAGACCCTCCAGCACCTCAGCAACAAAGTAGGAGTGTTTGGCTAAGAGGTTGTGTGCAAAAGTGTGAAGAAAATGCAATTCTAAGCACTATAAGGCACAACAATATAGAGAGAGAGAAATCTAGAGAGAGAGTAGATATTTTTGGCTTCTCAAAATTCTGAACCCCTTGGAAGGGGGAGAGAACTCCCCTTATATAGAATATGCAAGCCAAAGCTTGCTTGAATTCCTCTCTACACGTGCAGGGAGGATGCATTTTGTGCCTAACAGCTAGCACAAGTGGCACCAAAAATATCTGCAAAAGTAGAAAAAAGGCCGTAGACCACTTAAAGTGGTCGACCGACCACCCCCCCTAGTCGACCGACCACCTCAGGTGGTCGACAAGGGAAAAAAAACTGGCTGGCAGGGGAGAAAAAGGGTCTACAAAGAGAGGAGAAGGTGGTCGCAGGCTGCAGACCACTTAGGCTGGTCGACCGACCACCCACCCTAGTTGACCGACCACCAAAAGTGGTCTACAGGGGAGAAAATTGGCTGGCAGGGGAGAAAAGTGGTCCACACCCCTACTTCTCCCTCCAGGCAAAAGGGGCACCAAGGTTTGGCTTGAAACAAGCACAAAACCAAGAGAGTTCAGAGACTCAGGGGCAAGGCGCGCAACCGGAAACCCCGGGGACTCCAAACGAGTGCAAACATGCGCAATCATTGAGCGCTCAATCGATGACGTCCAAGTCTTTAGGACGGTAAAAAATGGGGTGTCTACAATATCCCCCCACTTAACCATGTGAATTTCTTCTTTAGATCTGCACCTCCTCACAAAAATGAAACTTGCAGTTTATCAATTATTTTTGCCACACCTTTTGGCACCTTGAACAACAAAAGGTAATAGACAGGTAAACTTGATAACACAGATTTAATCAAAGTAAGTCGTCCCTCAAAGGATAGAAACTTCCTTTTCCAAGAGGCTAACTTGAGCTTAAACTTGTCAATTACAGGTTTCCAAGTGACTAGTCTTCTGGGGCTTGCCCCTAATGGCAACCCAAGGTAGGTAAAGGGAAGTTTCTGGCTTTTGCAATTAAGCAAATCTGCGAATTCAGACACTACATTTTCAGCCACTCCCACTCCACAAACACTACATTTTCATACAAACATATTATACAATTATACTAGAATGCAATATGACTCAACTAATCCTTCAAACAATCAGTCATGATTTCTCTCTCTATTCTGTAAAAAACATCACCACTCTTTTTCTTTGTAACAGACTCTCTATTCCTCAGTTTTCCCACTCTTTCATAGCTCCTCAAAAATAATAAAATAGAATGTTTATGTTAGCCCCCATTGGTCCTCCTTTGGGTTCTCTCCATTGGTCCTCCTTCGGGTTCTCTCCATTTTCTTAGAGAATCCATTACTCCTCCACCGCACTTCATTGATCATCTGTTGGGAGGTATTGATTTTGTGTTTACCCATATTAATTTAGATATATCTTTTAGGGTTTTGTTTTCTTGTGATCCTCTCTCTTGGATCTTCATGGCTAATTAAGAGTGTAGAGTTCCTAGAGATTTGTTTGCTGGGGAGAGTCTGTAATCCCACCTCTACCTTCATAATATTTCCTGATCTATGGTGTTGAGACTATGTAAAGTAGTGTGTCATGCGTGACACCACCATAGTTTAGTGTGGTGCTTGGATGAGATGGATAGTGGGTGGTTATTCTGATTCCAACCTCTCAGATCAAATCTCTGGTATTCCTAGTGCTCTATTTATGGCTTTTTGTGTAAGAAGAGGAATCTTTTGGTTGTGTGTTGTCGGAGTTATGCCGGAGAAGAAGACAACGATGTATTTTGCCGAAGCTCCGAAAGCTGTGTGTTAAGCTGCTGCTGAGCTGCTGCGCTGGAGTTTGGCCGCCAATCTGTATCTTTGCCGGTCCGGCATGAGGTGAGGATGAAGCTTGTGCCGTGTCTTTTGATGCTGGTATGGCTTTTGCTCTTCCGGTGCCGTGCGTGGAGGATGATGTAAGTGGGTCGATCTGGCGTGGTTTTCACGCTCCCTTTGTGTGTAGCGTGTGGTCCAGCTCGTGTGTTGCTGTGTTTCAATGTCCTTGCCGATGCAGACGTCCTCTCACGGGGAAGATAAATCTGCTGTTGCAAGGGTTTGATGTATTGGACTGAAATTTATTTAGTATTAACTTGTCCAATGTGTTATATTGTGGTAGCCTAGCTCCAGACTTTAATTTTAATCTACTGTGTAGCAGCTAGGTGTGATTTTCCTTTTGTAAGGTGTGTTGCCTTTAGGCGTGGCATGAACGTCATTGTAATATTTATTTTTTTGGTTAAATATATGACTTACCTATCCAAAAAAAAAAAAATGTTAGCCCCCATTGAGCATTTTCTTATGATTGCTAAATTATTTTTGAAAGCCTCAACCAAACACTGGAAGTTGCGAAGGAAAATTATTATTATTTTTTCATGTAAAATAATTTTCAGTATAAAATGTTTTATATTAATATAGATGAGCATTAGTTTATTTTTTCTTTACTGGCATCATGCACTATGTATGATCACAATTTTATGGTATTTTTGTCTATTTACCCGGTAAATAAGATTTAATGCACATTGTTTCCTTTTAAAATTTTATTCTCTCTTTCAACTAATGGCAGGTCTTGCAGGCACATTACTACTAACATAACCATGTCAAGAAGGTCCTCTTGACGTTTTGCAGATGTTGGGAATATTCCATTTGTGAGCTCTATAGCGACCTCGGTCTTTTCCCAGTTAGTTGTTGTATCCGGACTTATATTCCGTAGATCTCATTGTCATAAAATGGTTGTTGTTGTCCTTTAATTCCTTATTCTTGAGTTATAGGATGTGTTGGGCAAGTTTGGAGCAGGTTGGTTGAGCTTAGGAACCAAGACTAGTTGCCCAGATTTTGGCATGTCCGCTCGAGCGGGGACCTTGTTGTTGCTTGTCCGCTCGAGCGGAGGTTTGGACGCTCGAGCGGGGAATACACCCATCCAGTATTTCCTATGTAGTGTTGGACGCTCGAGCGGGGGATTGGACGCTCGAGCGGGAGGTTGTGAGTGACGCTCGAGCGGGGAGTTGGGCGCTCGAGCGGGGACCTGTCTGCAGAAACTTCTGGGAGTGTGCATCCGCCGCTCGAGCGGGAGTTTGGCCGCTCGAGCGGGAGTCTGTGAGTGACGCTCGAGCGGGGGTTTCCACGCTCGAGTGGGGCGACTGTTATATAAATCCGAGATCCGACTTTCTGGATCATTTTTCATCTCCTTTTTTATTCTAAAACCCTAGAACCGTCTTCTCTCTCTCTCTACTCACCTTCTCTCTTAGGTTTGATCTACTTAGAGTGTGTTTCTACCCTAGATCCTTTATTAAAAAGATAGAGTGAGTCGAGGGCTTCGTTTTAATCGGAACGTTTGTGGGTTTGGAGCACTTTGGATTTTGGGTCGTCATCTCTATCTTCTTCATTCGAGTTCTTTGCTTCGAGGTAGGGATTTCCTACTCCATATTATAAGTTTTGTTCTGAGTTCTGGTATTTCGATATGTTGGGTGTATTGTGGTAATTTTGGGAAAACCCTAGTTGTGGTATTAAATTAAATTTGTATAATTAATTTAGGGAAAATTGGGGAATTTAGTTGAATTCATGGAATTGGGGAATTATAAGTTTAGATGGTGTAGTTGAATAATTTAATCACTCGCCTATTGAATTGTTGAGATTATAATTGTTGATACATTTATTTCATGTTTAGAAATAACTGTTTTGGGCTATTGGTGGAGGATAGCCATGATTGTTGTAAACATTGCATGTGGATTAGGAAAAACTGAAACTAATCACATTGGTTAAGTCATTGATTGTGACTGTTGAAATAATACAGAAAATACATGTATTGAGTGAGAATTGTATATGGCAAGTGCTTAATACTTTGTATATGCATTTTGTTTGGGAGGAGATAGGGGATGTACTCCACGGTTTGGGAGGAGATAGGGGATGGACTCCTAAACCGGATATTGTTTGGGAGGAGATAGGGGATGGACTCCATTAGCACCACTTATATGTGTGCTTATTGAATTATGGAAGTATTTTCATATGTCATTGATGCATCACTAAAATGTGTATCAAATTGGAAGTATGGAAGTGTTTTGGTATGAGCCTTAGTCTCATTTGTTTTGTTGATGTTGGAAGTAATGAATAATGTGATATATATATTTCACTGTTATAGTTTGGCCAGGTTCTGAGCCATGTTGGTATAAATGAAAAGTTGAACAAATAATGGGAAGTGAAACGTGTCATGGACATTAGTGTCATGAGATTGTAAAAGGATGAAATAGAATGTCTTGTGTTAACCATCTATTGAATGCTATTGCTTTATTCGATGCTTATATTTGGTTTAGTATATCTCTACTGGGCTGTGGCTCACCCTATACGGGAACATCATTTTCAGGTTCAGGTGATGTGCTACCTCCAAGGAATTAGCTTGGAAGGACTTAGAGTTGAAGACTCATTTTAGATTAGTTGTCATTTGTTTTATTTGATATTACATGTAAGGACTCAAGCCAAGGGCTTAACTTGTAAATGAGTTAGTACTCATATTTTGTGTCCAAGTATTGGCTTGGAAAGATGTAAGCCCGTAGGGCACTTACTTTCTTTATTACATGTAATGTCCTTTAATAAGTTTACTCTGATGAATGGAATAATATTCTTTGTTTTCCTCATAATGACGCATGTTATTATTATATATTATGGGTTTAATTTTGAGGGCGTGACAGGCTCCCTCCAACCCAAAACTCACTCCTCACCTTTATTATCAATTGGACTTGTGGTTGTGGTAAATCTTAGTTCCATCGCTATATTACCAAATCAGTACATTAACAACTGGAATTTCTCTTGGATGAGCAAATATGCTCGGTAAAATCTCTCAATTGATGCCTCTATTAGTATTACAACCCAGGCACTGCACATAGTTTCTTATATTGTATTATAGTTTCTTATAGTGTATTAAGTTTTGTTGCTTAAGTTCTGATTAATATTGCTGTTTTTCTTTTCAAATTTTCAGGGTGCATTTCTCATAATCTGGTATCTGTACAGTGGCTCATGTCTGCATTTTGTTTGTCAACTTGAATACTCATTACTAGAAATGAGCTAAAACATCTGCATTCTAACCTTTTGGCTTTTGTGTGGTTGGTGGATCTAGAAGTGCTATAGAGGCTGTAAGTAAACTTGAAGGTAAATAGTTGTGATCTCTTGTTGAAGCCCTTGCTCTCTTGTTTCTAATAGGACTAATACAATTTAGTGAATTGGACATGACTAGTACGTAAAGTATTTTATGTGGATGCATAACCTAAAGCTTTATCATTTGATCCTTTATTATTGGAGGCTTGTAGAGTTTCATTGGAAATATTTATTTATGATAGCATCCTTATATCAAATGGAATAAGTAATTTTGGGGAAATTTCTAAGTATGAGGATGCACACCAAGTAAAATATTTACATAGTTTGCCATCACCCTATCGGTCAACATTTGGAACTTCTAATATGTTTTCTCATATCATCACTTATTCCATTCCTATGATTTTACTTTTAACTTTATCCTTGATCGTGCATTTACGGTGGACTCCTGACCAAATTGATTCTTTTGATATATATGTATTTACATGTATGTATATTTTAGTTAAAAAGGCAGTAAGTTAGATGTAACTTCCCTCTTGATGGTTCAATGTTGTTTGACTGCAATAGTTCATTTACATAGTTGCTGATGTTTTTTGGATGGCTTAGATAGCTTATCTACAAAGGACTTGATTTAGGTACCTAATATTGATTATGCAGCCTAAAGATTTTTAAGGGAAAAGATTAGGTACGCTCTGCTATACAGATTATCTAGTTGCTTTTAGAGTTTTTACAATCTAACTTTCAAAATATGGACAAAAAAACTATGATTGATCATTGATGCTCTTTGTAAGAATATATATTGTATATATGGTATATTAGGAATTAGGCAATTTTAGGCAATTCCCTTTTTTTTGTATTTTTTTTTTCTGTCATAGATTAGGACTATATAACTGATGTACTCTTTGTAAACATACACAATTGAATATACAGAAATCATTCAGAAATCTTACATGGTATCAGAGCCTATCATCGTTGTTTGAACCCTAGCATTGGACTTTGCCTCTCGTCATTGCTCCCTCTCTGATTCTGGTTCGTCATCGCAAGGTCTTGCTCACAGTCAAGTTCGTGATACCCTTCTCCATGTGTGTCTGGTCATGAAGACTCACCATTGACCACGCTTCTAGTTCACAAAACCCTCAGTTGTTCGAATTTCTGAAGCTCAGTACATCGCGGCTTGTTTGACCCATATCGTGACTCATACCGCGACCTCTGCTTCTTGCCTCTATCGCATCTGGTTTGCATCAACTTCAGCTTCTGTCTCTCTCGCAAGTGGTCTCTCTCACACCTCGCGAACGTCGGCTCTCTCTCTGTCTCTCTCTATCTCTGTGTTCGTCTGGTGCGAAGGGCTCTCGTTCTCGGGTCAATTGGTTTGTGGGTTCTGATTTAGTTATTTTGGGTTTATTACTCCTAACCCCTCAGTTGTTTTTGGTTATTACCCTTGACCCTAGTTTGGCTAATTTGTTCTATCTTGGAGTTATTGCACTTGAGACCCTCATCTCTCTGGTTACTACGATGTCTTTAGCCTTTAATGAGTGTGCCTTCTGCCATCAGCGAGGCCATTGGAAGTATCATTGTCCCAAGAAGGGATGTTTGTCTGGCTCGTATTATCAGCAGTCTCGGACCCATTTTTGCCCTTCTTCTCCGAGTAATCTTCAGGCTTCTGTCGGTTATACTACATCTGCTCCAGCTCCTGATCTTGACTTGGCTTCCTTAAGTGTTCAGATTAGTCAAGTTTAGGATACACTGTCTACCTTCCGGCCATCCCCGTCTGCCTTTATTGTTTCCTCTCTTCATTCAAGTTTGCTTGGGTCTTGTTCAGGTATTTCTTCGTCTGTCTGTATTTTTTACTCTGGTACCTCTCATCCTATGACTCCTCATCTTCCCTTACTTCAAAATTTTACTTCTCCTCCCTTTCCTATTATTGTCAATACTGCTAATGCCTCTCATCCTATGACTCCTCATCTTCCCTTACTTCAAAATTTTACTCCTCCTCCCTTTCCTATTATTGTCAATACTGCTAATGGGTTTGGTATGTCTATTATATCTGTTGGGTCTGTCCTACCATCTGCTATGTCTGCTGTCTCTATTCCATCTGTTTCTTATGTTCCTCAGTTATCTGTCATTTTATTATCTATCAGTCAGCTCTGGTTTTGATGTTATCTTTTCTTCTTCTATCTGTTCTGTGCAGGATCGGATATCTAAGTAGCAGATTGGGACTGGCCGTAGAATTGGAGATCTATATGTGGTAGAAAGCTTGCATCTGCCTATGACTACCTCTCCGACTGCCTTTTCTTTTTTTCAGTTAGATTCTCTGTCTAGTCCTTTTTATTTGTGGCATTCCAGATTAAGGCATTTGTCTGCTGACCGATTACGGTCTTTAGTTCAATCAGGGATATTGGGTAAAGTTTCTCCTAATCAACTTACCGAGTGTCGAGGGTGTAAACTTACCAAAATGACAGCCTTACCTTTCCGTAACAGTACTTCTATATCTGCTACACCGTTTTCTTTAGTTCATACTAATATCTGGGGCCCTTCTCTTGTCCTCACCAAGGGGGTTTCTGCATACTATGTGTCATTTGTTGATGATTGCATCCGTTACACTTGGGTTTATCTTATGACTCATAAGTCTGATTTCTATCAGATATACCGTACCTTTCAGTCTATGATTATGTCACGACCCAAACCCGCTCCTATAGATTTAGCGTCGTAACTAGTCAGTAATCCGTGATTACCGAAGGCTTGTTTAACAATAATGACAATAATACAATATGAAGGGGCTAGCGGAAGCTAATCAATAATAACATACATCATCCAATGAGCTGTGAGGACCTGACTGAAAATAAATTTTCATATACATAGTTATATCCATAAACACTTATGTCCATAAAACACACATATATATATATATATAAGACAAAACACAAGTTAGGGAATTAAATCCCATTATCAAAAATAGTATTAACAAAAGTCATAAAACACTCTTTTCACTTAGCAATACCAAAAGGGTGAATTTGAACCACCCAAAAAGCCTTGACACATGTTGGTTCGGAACCTCGCGATGAGGCACAATAGCTGGCTTGACAAAACAAGAGTTTGGGTCGACGCCACTAGCTTTGATCCGGTGCTCGATCACCTACAAATATATAATAAACAGTGAGCTAGAGCCTAATGAATAACAGCTGTGTAAAGAGGAACAGTCGATTATCAATAGAATAGTTGCAATCAATATCTTTTTGTCAATCAATCGTTCAATCGTACAATTCAATCAATCATATTCGTATAGGTCATATGTGGTACATCCAATAGCAACAATACAATAGGTTTTAAAGACCGAAAAATCAATCGATGGCCATCAAACAATAGACAATAGTTCTAAAAATTGGAACTGATAGAGACCTCTGTAACAGTAGTGATAACAATATCATTAACAATAACAATATGTTAAAGATGCCACGAATATAGTTCAGAAAATAGGATCATTATTCAATCGATAAAAAGTATCATTCCAGAAAACAATATAATTTATCAATCATAAAATAAATACAATTGAACATATCTTTACAACAATGTTACTCATAGTGGGCTCTTGAAAAGCACGTGCTAATCGTTCGGCATCCGACCTAAACAAATAAGTCAAGCACAACACGATTACAATTACACTCTTACAATCTATTTAATTCGGTTACTTGTTTGTCTTTCGGTTTCTCTTATTTGATTCTAATTTTTCATTTGGTTATTCTATATTTTCTTCCTTCCATTCCTCTTAAATATGGATGACTAGTATTAGGAATTAATTAGATTATTAACCTCCAATTAAGATATGTTTAGCTATGAATTACTCAAACTAATTAAATATAAATAATCGAATCATATACAAACCCTTATTAAGTTTACTAATTACACAATCAAACTTAAATTAGGCTCATACACATTAAATTACAATTATTCAGTCATGTTTAAATTACTGAATCAGAAACTCATAAATATATACATTTTGCAATTTCAACTCCATTTTCAAGCAAATCAATGCCCAAATAATTAATTTTCACATTTATTTCCATAATCTTAAGCCTAACTCAATTTCAATTGAATTTATTAATTCTCAATTAAGGCTTAATTTGACTACATCTAATTGTATGAACCTAAATCAGCTCTTTAGTTGAATTCTTATAAGGCTCTAAATATCAAATTAAACTCATTCTTCCATTTTTGAAACTCAATTTCATGAAACATCCATTTTCTTGAACCCAAGCTCTAATTCATGCTTAATCTCTCCTTAAACTCCATGAATCATGGTTAAAAACAAGTTTAGAACCAGTTCTCTTAAGAATATGCCATGCATGTAAGGATTATGAGTTAAATTGATCAGTTCTTCAATTTTTTCTAACATGCATGCCCTAAGTTCTCAATTACATGAGCAAATCTTCTAACTAATTATAAATTCAACTCAATTAAGCTTATGATCTTCCTATTTGAACCTAGATTCTATGAATTAACAGTGTATCATTTCAACTTCATGAATTAGGAGGTGGAAATTACCTTAGTTTGATGATTTAATTCAATATGATTTAAGCCCCTTCTTTCTTCTTTCTTTAGTTGTTCTTTGAGCTCAAACTCTGATTTCTTTCCTCACTCTCTCTCTCTCTCTCTCTTTGTGGGTCTTGTTTGGTGTGTTAAATGGAAGACTCAATATAATAAACAAATCAATATAATAAGCAACCAAATACTCTCTCTCTCTTACTATGTTAAAAACTGAGTAGTATTCTACATTAAAATTGTCATTAATTAATTCAACTTTAAACCATTAAATCATTCTAATCAAGTTAAATAAAAATCAAAGCTACACAAATTAAATTAATCTTCACCACAATAAAATCTTAGTTACACTAAATTTAATTATATTAGTGTGAATTAGGCTCTAATTCCTATCCTATTATGTAATTCTAACTTGTTAAAATTAGTGAATCAGACAGGTTTAATTCCTTTTCTAACCTTTCTGTTCAATCAAGCAATCAAGCAAGTCAATAACACATAAGCACTCAATTAACAATAAACATATAATCAATTAATTAAATTATAAGCAAGTCAATAATTATCAAGACAATCAATAACAGTTAAGCACATAACCACTCAATTAACAATAAACATATAATCAATAGAATTAATTTGCTTAAATAAGGAGGTGGTTGTCACAGATTACTACTCAGTTTGGGTCTACCATTAAAGTGTGACGGTCTGACTTGGGTGGGAATATTTTAAAACTGAGTTCTGTGAGTATTTGGCCAATTTGGGTACCATTTACCAAACTTCCTATACAGATACACCTGCTCAAAATGGTCAAGCCGAGCATAAACACCGTCATTTTCTTGAGACAGCTAGGTCTCTTCTTCTCTCTGCCTCAGTTCTGGCTCCATTCTGGGGAGAGGCAGTTCTTACTGTTGCTTTTATTCTCAACCGCATGCCTACCCCCCTTTTTTTTGGTCGGTCTCCTTATGAGGCTTTGTTTTCCCAAATTCCTAACTACTCTCTTCTTCGTGTGTTTGGATTTGCTTGTTTTGTCCTTCTTCCCCGCAAAGATAGAACTAAACTTAGTGTCCGGTCTGTCCTCTGTGTCTTTTTAGGTTACAGTCTTACTCAGAAAGGCTACCGCTGTTACGATCCTGTCTCTCGTCGCCTTTATGTCTCTCATCATGTTGTCTTTCTCGAACGTTTATCTTACTTTCAGCTTTCCCCTCTCACTGCTCCAGTTTCCAAAGAGGATTTGGTTCACATTGACCCCTTTTCCTTCTGAGGTCCCGTCTGATGAGTACATCTCTACTGTTCCTCTTGAGCCCATTCCTACTTCTCCGTCTGCGTCACCTATGGCTCCTTCTCCTCCTTCGGCTTCTTCTTCCCCTCTGTTGTTGGTCTATTCTCGTTGCCAGGCTTTTCCACCACCAGTTGTCTCTACTCCTGTTGCTGCTCCTTCTGCTTATGACGACTTAGATCTTGCTGCACACCGATATCCTACTTGTGAGCGTCGTCCTCCAAACAGATTGGATTGGTCTAATACATGTTTTTTTGCTTCCTATCGTACTTTTTTGTCTGTTATTCATTCTATTTCAGAACCACAGTATTACCCGGAGGCCTGTCAGGATCCTAATTGGGTTCAAACTATGGAGGATGAGTTGCTTGCCTTACACAAGACTAACACTTAGGAGTTGGTTCCTTTGCCTGCTGGCAAGAATCTGGTTGGTTGCAAATGAGTCTATAAAGTTAAGGCTCATTCTGATGGTTCTCTCGAGCGCTACAAAGCTCGCTTGGTTGCCAAGGGTTTCTCACAGGAGTATGGTATTGATTATGAGGAGACCTTTGCCCCTGTTGCCAAGATGACTACTGTCCGTACCTTGATTTCTATTGCTGCTGTTCGACATTGGCCTCTCTATCAGATGGACGTTAAGAATGCCTTTCTTAACGGTTATCTTACTGAGAAGGTCTACATGCGTCCTCCTCCTGGTCTTCTCCACTCTTCTGGGTAGGTTTGTCGTCTTCGGCGTGTTCTATATGGTTTGAAGCAGTCTCCTCATGCTTAGTATGATCGCTTTCAGACTGCCGTTACCAAGCTTGGGTTTTATCCTTCTGCTTCCGACTCTGCTTTGTTTCTGAGATATACCTCGGCTGGTTTTGTTGCTCTCCTACTCTATGTGGATGATATGATTATCACTGGTTCTGACTCTTCTGCTATCTCTGAAGTCAAGTAACATCTCTTCCGCACTTTCGAAATGAAGGATCTGGATCCATTGCGGTATTTTCTTGGTATTGAGGTAGCCTTTTCTCTAAAAGGTTATTTTCTGTCTCAGGCCAAGTATGCTAATGAGATTATTCACCGTGTCGGTCTTACTGAAACTAAGGTTTCTGATACACCTATTGAGCTTGATATGAAGCTCAATTCTACTGATGGTGTCTCTCTAGATAATCCCACGGCCTATCGCGAGCTGGTGGATTGTTCAGTTTATTTGGCTGTCACTCATCCTGATCTTGCTTATGCTGTTCATGAGAGTAGTTAGTTCGTTTCTACTCCTCGCTCTACCCATTGGGCTACTTTGGTTTGCATTTTTCGCTATCTCCGAGATACTATCTTTCAGGGCTTGCTGTTGTCGTCTACTTCCTCTTTAGACTTGGTGGCCTATGCTGATTCTGATTGGGCTGGTGATGTTACTGATCGCAAGTCCACCTCTAGTTTCTGTATGTTTCTTGGTGATTCCTTGATCTCTTAGAAAAGTAAGAAACAAACTGTTGTTGCTCGCTCTATTGCCAAAGCTGAGTATCGTGCTATGGCTCATGCTACTGCTGAACTTGTTTGACTTCGTTGTCTTCTCTCTGATTTGGGTGTACCTTAGTCTTCTCCGACCTCCATCTATTGTGACAACCGCATGTAACAAGCCCGCGAGGGACCTCGCTACAGTTCGGACTCGATTTTGTTGCGGTTCTAAATCTGAACCAAAGAGTCCAACTCTGGCAAATCGTTTTGAAGAAAAACAGATTTTTTGAAAGAAGTGCCAAACATGGACTGTTTTGCCAGATAACAGAGTCGCCACCTAAATATTTTTAAAATGGGAAATTTAGGAAACCCTGACTCGGTGCCAAAGGCCACGTGTCCGTCATCACCAAAGTTGCCTCGGCTCGGGAACTTGGGTACGATTGGGGAAGGTCACATCGTGAGCACCCCCGCTTGCCCGGTCAAAGACCGGCCTCTACTAACCATGATATCTGTTTTTGAAAACATTGTGAGTTCTTATTCCGGTTATTAGCCTAGATTACTATGTGATGCTCGCAGCAAACAAGTATAGACTGGGCCGTCTGAATTGGAACAAAACATTTCATGCTTGTTTGTTTGAAAATGGTGTGAAGGTGCTACCCGCAGGTAGGCTAAAATGCGGATTTGCCACCCTCGGGTGGGCTTAGAAAACAGTGATTTTGCCACTATCTAGTGGGCTTAAAACAAACAGTCAACGCATTGTCCCAATTCAAATAACTCAACCTCCACCCACAGGCATTCAAGGCAGTTATATCACATAAGCAATTAGCCTCATGGTAAGCATGCTATTCATGGCAACACTCACACGCATGCAAGGATGCTAAAGCATAAAACTTACCGAGTACTCCAAGCCAAAACAGAAGCTTATTAGAAATCATGCATGATCCTAAGTATATAGAAATGCCTAATGCAACACATGCAAAATGCAACTATAGCAGGCTCGGCTATTCTAAATATGACATGTGAAATGCTATAACTAACATGTATTCAACTTGGAATTGAAATACAAATGCAGTTTGTATGATGCGCCGAGCCCGGTGCATGCAAAACAGATGAATGATGCAAACATGCTGTCATACTGTATGCTAATTGAAATATGCCCTATATCTAACCATCGTAAGCAGATAAATAAAAGGGAGAAAGAAATGGGGGTTGGAAGACATACATCACACTCACCCACACTTATTACAATTATGCCCTCACGCAGAGGGTCCGAATAAAAGAATAGTACAGTCCGAAATATACAGTCCGAATGAATATACAATTTCTTAATTAATTGACAAATTAAACTAAGAAAGCTGTAAACTGGCGCGCAGGCCAGGGACTGCCTTGCTCTGATAGATGATGTATGTTGGGCTGCTTTGTCGCGGAAATCCACCGGGATGCCCTGATTAGCCTCTGTTTGCAATGTTTCTCGAAATGCGCGCCGAATTCTGAAAAGTTGCTAAACTCTGAATTTTGCTGCAACAGAGAGCAGGAAAAGGGCATAGCAATGTATTTCACGAATATATGCATGCCTCGATCCTCGTGCCACCAATCACGCATATCGATGCATGATGGCCGAGGAGTCGAATTGCACAATTCAATGTAGGGATGAATGTAGGTGCATGCTATAGCAAAAACCTAACTCCATCATGGGTAATCCGGAGTGTCGGTAACTTGGGAATTGAGACCCGTTCCGTCACTCGGAGTACAAAACGCGCCTCGTTTCCCGTGCAATATGCATGATATGCATGAAATGCAACTAATATACAACCTAGCATGCGCAATGCTAATGAAAAGATGGGATGAAAATGAGACGCCTCGAAAAGTGTGCACGCGGGCACGCAAACCGAGGCGATGGCATGAAATGCAAGTCGGATAAAACCGAGGTACCTCGAAATGCGTGCACACGGGCACGCAAACCGAGGTGATGATGAAATACAAATCGGATAAAACCGAGGTGCCTCGAAATGCGTGCACACGGGCACGCAAACCGAGGCGATGATGTGAAATGCAAATCGGATAAAATCGAAGTGCCTCGAAGTGCGTGCACACGGGCACGCAAACCGAGGCGATGCTAAAATGCAAATCGGATAAAACCGAAGTTTCTCGAAATGCGTGCACACGGGCACGCAAACCGAGGCGATGATGTGAAATGCAAATCGGATAAAACCGAAGTGTCTCGAAGTGCGTGCACACGGGCACGCAAACTGAGGCGATGCTAAAATGCAAATCGGATAAAACCAAAGTGCCTCGAAATGTGTGCACACGGGCACGCAAACCGAGGCGATGATGTGAAATGCAAATCGGATAAAACCGAAGTGCCTCGAAGTGTGTGCACACGGGCACGCAAACCGAGGCGATGCTAAAATGAAATGAAATGGCATACGGAATGCAAATTGGGCTTACGCCAACAGGAGAGGACCTCAGCCGCACTCACATAAGCTGCCGTCGGGTAAAAACAAAGCTGTCTCGAAACGCGTGCCCGCAGACACGCAAATCGAGGAATGCACAAGATGGCATACAGAATGCAGTGATGGGCTTATGCCAACATGAGAGAGCCTCAGCCGCACTCACATAGGCTGCCGTCGGATAAAACAAAGGTGCCTCGAAGTGCGTGCACACGGGCACGCAAACCGAGGCAATGCATTTAAGGCATGAAATGACATGGGAAATGATATGCAAGCATGCAAACCATATTTCATCACCTAAATAAAGGGGGAAACAACCCCGAAACAATTCGAAATGACACCCGAAGCATGCAATCATCCCGAAAATGTGAAATTAAGCCCCGAAATGGCCTATAGCCATGCTATACATGCAAAATATGATTATGGCAGCAAGAACAGTAGCAAGGAAGTCCCAAATATGGCATTTTTTCAGTAACAAACATGTCCGAAATGCTAGCATAGGCATGGCAACATTAGCTCGCAAGAATACGGTAAAAGAGAGGATTTACAAAGCAAGTAGTATATAGAAAATTCAAAAGGAAAAACTTTCTTCTACAACACTGAAGAGGGCCCAAAAATAAGCATATATTCAGTTTATGGCAACCCCAAAATCAGAATAAAATCATGCTAACAATTCCATGCAAAATGGAGCTTAAAAGAGGTTATAACAAGAGATATGCAAAGCACACACCAAATGACAAAATTTTATTCATGAAACATGTAAAGGGGGTCAAAATAAGACCCCTCTCAGTTCTGACCAAGAGCTAGAACCACAAGCACAAAAGGCTACAAAACATGCAAGATTTAGGGCCTAAAATGGATTTCAAAGAGAGGTGGTGTATAGAATGGCCAAATGAGGTTGAGCTCCTCTACAATGTTGTAGAGGGGCTCAAAATAAGTAAGAAATCAGTAGGGGTCGAACCCCTAAAAACCAACACAAATAGGTCAATTCTAGCATGCAAAAATGTGACAAACTTGGTGAATATTGAAGGAACTAGTATATAGAAATACCAAATGAAGTTGAGCCCTTCTACAATGTTGTAGAGGGGCTCAAAATTAGCACAAAATCAGTATGGGTCGGAGCCCCAATTCTCAACCAATTAGAGTATAAAAAAAGATCAAGAAAAAGCCCTAAAAGTTGGTTTTGAATACTTACCCTTGAAGACTTGTCTTTCTTTGCTTCTTGGCTTTGATTTGTAGCTTCTCAACCTCTGAAATTCACTTCCTAGCTGCTGGAATCGAAGTTGGCATGATGAGGCTAGGTGTTGGTGAAGGAATCAAGCAACACTTAAAGCTTTTTTGAAGGTTTTGGCTATGGAGATTAGGGTTTTTGCTTAGGTGTTCTTCAAGACAATTTTTGTAACCTTGAGGAAGGAGCTAATGGTCCCTTTAAATAGGCAAAACAAGGTGTAAAAGGGGAGGGAAATGGAGGCAATCTTTCCCTCCCAAAATATCCCCCGGATGGGGTGATATTTTGGCAAAAATATCCCCCGGATGGGGTGATATTTTGGCAAAAATATCCGGACAGCTGGGATGAGCTGGAAAGCAAGAATCCGGTCGGCCAGGTGGTTCTCTGCAAGGTGGCCGGCCAGCCACCCCTCCTGGCCGGCCAGCCACCTCCCATGGCCGGCCAGCCACCCCTCAAAAATGAAAAGTTGAATTAGTGGCCGACCACCACTTTTTGGTGTCCTCCCATGTGTGTAGAACAAGGCCCCAAGGTTGGAATTTGGCAACTCTGAAGCAGAAGTCACAACATAGAGCTTGAAGGAGAGGCTCAAAAATGAACTTTTGAATTTCTGGCCGACCACCAACTTTTAGGGTCCTCCCAGATGTGTGCAACAAGGTTCCAAGGTCGGAGATTGGCAACACTGAAGCAGGAGCCACAACATAGAGCTTGAAGGAGAGGCCCAAAAATGAACTTCCAATTTTCTGGCCGACCATGCTTGTTTAGGGTCCTCCCATGCCCCTTGATCACAAATATGTAGCTTTGGTTGGAAGAAAATACCCCCAAGGTATTCAACATTGGCCCGGAAGTGAGAAAAACGGGCTCCGGAGGAGCGAAACTGGCTGTCTGGGATAATTGCTGGCCTCCCACCCCCCAGTGATCTTCCTGGTGTTGAAACAGAGGTACCTTCCAAGTTTGAACAAAAACTAATGAGAAATGAACGCTCGGAGCCAAAACCGAGCAATTCGGGATCCCGAAAATGGGCTGCGGGTGCCGGAAGTGGTGTTCGGCAGCGAAGTGGGTATCTGCGACCCCAGTGTCCCTTGGAATGACAAAACAGAGGTTCCTGCCAAAAATCAGAGAAAACTGATGCAAAATGAATGCTCGGGGCCTAAACCGCGCGATTCGGGGTCTCGAAAACCGGCTACAGGCACCGAAAGTGGCATACGGACACGAAGTGGGCATCAGAGGCCCCAGTGTTCCTTGGAATGATAAAACAGAGGCACTTGCCAAAAACCGGAGAAAATCGGAGATGGTTGGGCGGTCCCGAACCGAGGCACACGGCCTGACGGTCCCGAAAACCGGGAACCGGGCTCCGAAATGGGCAAAATGGCCTACTGCCACGAAAATTAGCTCACGGCCACCAAGAGATGGTCTACGGGACCACTCCCTTCCCTCAGGAAAGAAAACAGAGAAAACCGAGCCTGGTTCGCAAACCGAGACAAGGTAGAGAAGAAAGTTCGGAAGTCCGGAGGCGGGGCGCACGGCCGCAACTCTGAGACTTCTGAATGAGCACAGTATGCAACATCACCAAGCGCTCAATCGGTGACGTCTAAGTCTTGAGGACGGTCAAAAATGGGGTGTCTACAGCGAGTAGCAAACCGTTTTAAAAAACAAACATGAAATGTTTTGTTCCAATTCAGGCGATCTAGTCTATACTTGTATGATGTGCGCATCACATAGTAAATCTAGGCTAATAACCGAAATAAGAATGCATAATGTTTTCAAAACTAGATATCATGGTTAGTAGAGGCCGATCTTTGATCGGGCGAGCGGGGGTGCTCACGAAGTGACCTTCCCCAATCGTACCCAAGTTCCCGAGCCGAGGCAACTTTGGTAATGACGAACACGTGGCCTTAAGCAACGAGTCAGGGTTTCCTAAATTTCCCAAAATAAAATATTTAGGTGGCGACTCTGTATCTGGCAAAGCAGTCCATGTTTGGCACTTCTTTCTAAAAATCTGTTTTCTCAAAACGATTTGCCGGATTTGGACTCTTTGGTTCAGATTAAGAACCGTGACAATTTTTGAGTCCTGAACTGTAGTGAGGCCCAAGGGCGCGTCTACACTAGTATTCTGAGGACATGCTACAATGGAATTAGTTGTGGTGGTTAGCTAGTTTGTTATGAGTTAGTTAGTTTGTTTAGAGTTAGTTTTAGATTAGATATTTTGTATAGTTTAGATATAGTATATAAACAAGTGTAAGCTACAGATTTGATATAATGAAAATATGAATTCAAAGAATCTCAATATGGTATCAGAGCTTTAAGCTCTTGTGAGCAAGATCCACAGTTCTTCAATGGCTGATTCTTCTCTACCACCAAATCTCAGTTTACTGATTTCAAATTTCAACTCTCTCATTACAGTGAAGCTCGAATCAAACAATTTCCTCATATGGAAATCGCAGATGACAAATGTGCTTAGAGCATCTGGATTTCTTGATCATGTTAATGGATCTTATCCATGTCCATCTCCAGAACTCGTTGATGCATCTAGAAAAACTGTTTCAAATCCAAGTTAAGTGCAATGGCAATTGATTGATGCACATTTGCTCACTTGTCTGACTGCAACTCTATCTTCATCCATTTATTCCTCTGTTCTTCATCTGACTCACAATGATCAGGTATGGCAATTCTTAGAGAAGCAGTTCACTTCAGTTTCACGCTCTCATATCCATCAATTAAAAACCAAACTTCAAACTCTTCGTAAGAAATCATCTTCAATGGAGGTATATCTGTCTCAAATCAAAGATCTTGCAACTCAGCTGGCTTTAGCTTCTGCAAAAGTTGATGATGAAGATCTGGTTTTTCTAACTTTGAATGGTTTACCAAAGGAATATGACGCTTTCAAAACTTCTATTCGTACTCGATCTGAGCCTGTCAAAATGGAACATTTGTGTTCCTTGTTATGTTCAGAGTCCATTCATATTGAACAAAAACTTAAACAGTCTACTGGCACTGATCTTAATGTTGCCTACTCTGCCTCACGAGGATCTTCATCAAGTTATGATTCTTCAAATTTTGTCAATAGAGGTTTTCACTCTGCAAGAGGCAGAGGTTCATATCGTGGTTTCAGAGGCAGTAGGTATAATAATTTTCAAGGAGGCAAATCTAATAATAGATACAATAATAATAGATCCAAAGGAACTTTTTCTTCTAACTCTGGATGTCAGATTTGTGGAGGTTGGAATCATAATGCTTTTGACTGCTGGCATCAAGTGGATCCTACTTTTCAGCCTTTCTCTGGTAGCACCTCCTCTCAGTTCTCTCTGTCTTAGTCAAAGGCTTATGCTGCCTCAATCCCTCAGTCCTATGCTGCTTCAGTACCTCAGTCTTCTTCTGATCCTCTCATACCTCCTTGGTATGTTGACTCTGCTACCACCAATCATCTGAAAAATGACTTGACTAATCTTCAACAATTTCAGCCTTATCAAGGTCAGGATCAGGTTCAAGTTGGTAATGGTTCTTCTTTACAAATCAGTCATATAGGTAAAGGGAACTTGCCTACTCTACATTATTCTTTTCATCTCTCAAATCTTTTTCATGTTCCTGCCATTTCTTCAAATCTTTTATCTGTGCATCAACTTACCAAAGACCTCAACTATCTTGTTATTTTTGATGCTAACACTTTTGTCATTCAGGACAAATGCACGAACAAGATTCTGCATAGAGGTGTTAATATCAATGGTCTCTACCAATTCATTCATTCATCTATCTGAGCAATTCTCTTCTCCTCAAGTTTTTCAGTCTAGCACTGCAGCTCCTGTGCCTGATAGCACTCCAGCACCTGTGTCTGATTTGCTTTGGCATCAAAGATTAGGCCATCCATCTTCTTTAAAGCTTCAGCATCTGGCTGGTTTTTTACCAAATAAATTGTCTTTGAATAGGGCCTTGTCTTGCCTTGATTGTAATGTGTCTAAATCTCATAGACTTCATTTCACATTGTCTAATGCTTTTGTCAATTGTCCTTTTGCCTTAGTTCATAGTGATGTATGGGGTCCCTTTACAGTAGATAATGCTCCATTTCGTTTCTATGTTTTGTTTGTGAATGATTACAGTAGATTTACTTGGGTGTATCCTTTGAATTAAGAGAGTGAGGTGTATGATAAATTGCTTGTATTCAAAGCATTTATTGACACTCAATTTCAGACTTCTCTTAAAATACTTAGGACTGATTGTGGCACTAAATTTATGAACAAAAGAGTTAATACTTTGTTGTCTTCTCATGGCATTGTTCATCAAAGTAGTTGTCCATATACTCAGGCTCAAAATGGCATAGCTAAATGCAAACACAGACATATTATTGAAACTGCCGTCACCTTGCTTCATCACTCCTCTGTTCCAATTAATTTTTGGTTTGATGCTATTGCCACAGCCACATTTCTCATTAACAGAATGCCTTCTAGTATTTTACATCACAAGACTCCTTTTGAAATATCGTTTCATATCATACCTGATTATTCTCTTTTCAAAGTGTTTGGTTGTCAGTACTTCCCTTGGTTAAAGCCTTATGCTCCTCACAAGCTGGCACCAAAATCCATGTCTTGTGTTTTCTTAGGATACCATCCTACTATTAAGGGTTATAGATGTCTTGAGCCTCTTTCTGGCAAAATCTACATTTCTAGGCATGTAATTTTTAATGAATCATGCTTTCTTTTCTCTCAGCAGCAGTCCTCAGTTTCTACTTTTTCATCTTCAGATTTGTCTGCTCTTACATCCTTTTTCTGGCCTTCTTCACTCAGTTCCTCATATGTGCTTCTTGCTCAGTCTCCTTCTTCCTCTGTTTTATCTACTGCTCCTTCTAAGCCCTCTTCAATTTCCGAGCCTTCTTCTTCTCTTCCTGCACCTACTTCTCCTCTTCTTTTTCCTCAGCCTACTCATATTTCCTCTATTACTATTGATTTACCTCCTCATTCTCTTTCTTCCTCTGTATCTAACATACATCCCATGATTACTAGATCTAAACATAAACTTCCTCAGTGTTTTTCTGCTAAAGTTTCTCTTCTTGAAACTGAGCCTACATCTGTTCAAGCTGCTCTTCAATCTCCTGTGTGGTTTCAAGCCATGAAGGAGGAATATCAAGCTCTTCAACAACAAGGCACTTGGGACCTTGTTAATCTTCCTTCTCATAAAACTACCATTAGGTGCAAATGGGTTTTTCGCATTAAAAGAGATTCAAATGGTACAATTGCTCGTTATAAAGCTAGATTGGTGGCCAAGGGATTTTTGCAACAAGAGGGAATTGATTTTCATGAGACTTTTAGTCCCGTGGCTAAACAACCCATAATTCGAATCTTCTTAAGTGTTGTTCTTCAATCTCAATGGTCTATCAAATAGCTTAATATTTCAAATGCATTTCTTCATGGTACTCTTCAAGAATAAGTCTATATGCTGCAGCCTTCAGGGTTTGAATAGTCTCCTTCTCATGTTTGCAAACTCAAGAAGGCCTTGTATGGTCTCAAGCAAGCTCCTAGGGCTGGGTACTCCACCTTTTTTACTTTCTTGCTTTCTCAAGGATTCACAAACAGTCTGTCTGATGCCTCTCTTTTTATCAGAAAAACTTCTACTAGTCTCACTCTGCTATTGGTGTATGTTGATGACATCTTGCTAACTGGTAATGATTCTGCTTTCATTGCTCTGCTTCTTCAGCACATGCACAAGGCATTTTCCATGAAAGACCTTGGTTCTTTGTCTTATTTTCTGGGCATTTCAGTTCAGTCTGATGAGCATGGTTACTTCTTATTTCAAGCCAAATATGCTGCTGCATTATTGCACAAAGCAGGAATGGAAGACTGTAAACCATGTTCTTCTCCTATGGTTGTTAAAGCTGTGTGTTCTGCAGCTGATTCTCTGCCCTTTGCTCAGCCATCACTATATAGAAGTTTAGTTGGTGGACTGCAATATTTGACTATCACCAGACCTGATCTCTCCTATGCTGTTAATCAAGCTTGTCAGTTTATGCATCTTCCTACCAATGCTCATTTTCAAGCTGTTAAGAGGCTCCTTAGATATGTAAAAGGGACTCTGAATCATGGTCTCTCTTTCACACCAAGTCCTTTTGATCTTTCTGCCTTCTCCGACTCTAATTGGGCCAATGATAGTCTTGATCGAAAATCAACCTCTAGCTATTGTGTATATCTTGGCTCAAACTTGATTTCATGGTCAACTAAAAAGCAAGCAACTGTTTCTAGATCATCCACTGAAGCTGAGTATCGAGCCGTAGCTCATGCCACAGCTAAGCTCACTTGGATTCAACAATTACTTAAGGATTTTTGTATTTCATCTTCTACTATTCCTGTAATCTGGTGTGATAGTTTATCTGCCATGGCATTAGCCTCCAACCCTGTTTTCCATTCTAGGTCCAAACATATCGAAATCGATTGTCATTTTATTCGGGAAAAAGTGGTTGCCAAACAGATTGAACTTAAGTATATTCCTACCATGGATCAGGTAGCTGATATTTTCACTAAGCCTCTGTCTCCTTCCAAATTTCATTACCTTCATGACAAGCTGTTAGTGTTTCATTCCCCTATCAGCTTGAGGGGGGCTAAAGAAGTATCATCAGTATCATCCTCTTCTCACTGCACCCAGCTTTCATCACCATCTTATGGACAGCTGTCTTTGTCTGTTAGAGCTGAACCATCACAGATTTGTAAGCCTAGTATTCTGAGGACATGCTACAATGGAATTAGTTGTGGTGGTTAGCTAGTTTGTTATGAGTTAGTTAGTTTGTTTAGAGTTAGTTTTAGATTAGATATTTTGTATAGTTTAGATATAGTATATAAACAAGTGTAAGCGTTAGCTCTAAGCTCCTCTTTATTGATATTCTATATCCTCTTTGCATACTTTCATCAATAAAGATTTTTCTTTGCCGATCAAAAAAAAAAATATATATATATATATAAACAAGTGTAAGCTACAAATTTGATATAATGAAAATATGAATTCAAAGAATCTCAATAAGAAAGTATGTCAGAAAATTTTAGTTATAGATATCATTTCTCATTCTCTTTTTAATGATTTCATTTTATTTCATTAAATTTTATAATAAAAAATTCTCTAGTGAGATGAACAACACGAAGGAAATATTTTTCCTTCCCACACAATTTAGAGTGCTGTTGTTAGACTACATTTTCTTCATTAGGGGTGTAATTTGTTTGGTTTGGGTTTCGATTTTGTTGTTTGAAAAAACGAAACTAACCATAAACTATGGCTTGAATTTGTTGTTGTTTTGTTTTATTGTAAATGAAAGATTCACATAAAGTTTTATAGAATTTTACATTGGAAATAAATGAAGAGTGAGAGTGGGAATTACTCCATGAATGGTTGGGAGCATGAGCAAATTTAATTAGGATGTGCTCTTTTATCTTGACCTTTTTAAATTGATGTACCTTTGATATACTTTTCATGTACTCATTTATTTTTAAATCAATAATATTTTATTTTTTTGGATAGAAAGGCAAAAGTTTAAGGTTGTGCTTGATTCTTGAATTTAGAAAGTGATTTGAAAATAAAAAGGCCAAATATAGGTAAAATGTAAATGAAATATAATTAGATTTCACACACTTTTTCTTTTTTACTTTTCAAATCTCTTTCTAAATTTGTGAATAAAACATAACATAACCTAAATGTGAAAGACCTAGTAAAACTTGCATAAGCCGTTTCTTAATGAGTGTTGAAAAAAAATTGAAGGCTAAAAATGACATTTGTAGGAATTTGTCACCAAAGAAATCTTACTATGTCTTATTTTGAGATTTTCCATCACATCTAGCACAAAGATAAAGAAAGAAAGAAAAGGAGAAAAAATTAAGTAATTATTATTTGATATTGGAATATATAAATTATGCAGTATGCGATATATGATGGAAGGATAGTTAAAGTCATGATATTGTTGATATTATTGTTGGTTTATTCTTAATTTGTACAAACTATTATTATTATTTTGTTATGACTGGAAACACAATATTTATTTTTCAAGATAAAATGAAAGAGTTGATACTACTGATTTTGAATATTGGTTTAATCAGTAAAAAATTAATTGTTCAAAAGAACAAATCAGGGTTAGAAAACTCTTCTCAAAATGAAGATGAAATTCTTCTTCCTCAAAACAATGTCGCATAGAAATTAATTTAGCGGTTCTTCCTACAAATCCAAGGCCACGACCTCATATTATGGAGATGTTAATATTTTTTTTTTCAAGTGTATGCATTGTTATTTTTGAATTATTAGATTTCCCCCTCTTTAAGTGTTTAATTTGTTGAATGTTAAAAATTTGACACAAAAAAGTGCCAATTTTAGACCATCTTTTTAGCTTTATCAAATTTTTGGCTCAAATCCTAATTGGCACAACAATAGCCTAACCATTCCACATATAACCTACTCATTTTTGCTTTTTATTCATTTGCGTTGAACTTGGAATTTTATAATGATTTCGTTAACAATATTGTTGTCTCTAATTGGATTAATTGGACCCAAATTACAAAATTTAAAGACGAAATTGACAAATTAAAACTTAAATGACATAAAACACACGTTTAAAAGGCCATAGATATATTTTATCCAAAAACATAACTCTTTAGTTTAATGTTATTCTTAATTTAAAATCCTGACTCTATCGCTGACTGCAATCCATACAGAAAAGGAAGGAGAAAAAGAAAAGATGAGACAACTAATTTTCAAAAGGCAAATTCATCACACAAGGTTTGGCCAAGTTTAATTTGGAAACCCATGCAAGGAATGGCTGTGTACGAACCTGTAACCAAACAAAGTGATTGCCAACCTACTGAATGAGACCTTACACGAGACACATTGAAAGCGGTCCCTAATGAATTCTATGAAACACAGTAAATATTTAACCAACTAGCTTAAATAATAATGTCGCACTTATCATAATTTTGTACTGTATTGTATTTATTATTTGGTTTGTCAACAAAATATTAATATAATAGATCTCATGTATTTTTTTAAAATAGTGTTAATAACTAGATTGATATATCATACGATAGTTTTCATTGTATGGTGGCAAACCAATTATTAAATGGACTATGAAAAGAACCCATTGAAAGCTATATTTTCGGTTAATGAATGCATAGATTTGAAATGAGGAATAAATTTTAATGAGAAATTTCTCGCTGATACCCCTAAATAACTTTCACAATCACCTTGATGAGATAACTGGAAAAACATAGCGACACAGAAAAAAATTAAAAAATAGTCACGATAGACACAAGGGAGTGTGGGTGTCCCCTTCAAGTGGTGTGTCGCACACATTTGTGTCTCTCTTATGTTTTTTTTAAGTCACATGGCCCTTACATATCTTTTGTGAATATTCTATAATTTTTTTTTTCTATAACAAGCCCTTAGTCGATTTGTTTACCTCCCAATGAAGAGGATAATTTGTCACTGTTTTATACCACTACCTCTAGATTGGTCTTTGTTGAAAAATTATTATTAATAAAATTGTGAGAGATAATAATATGCATCAACCCTGTGATTTACATCCACCATTTTTAGTGAAATTTATCACATGAACAATACTGGGCTAGGCCCTTAGTAAACAAACTGGGCTAACCACCCAAGCCCAAGTTGGTCACTACAAGCACCTATTATATTGGGCCACAGACTAAATAAATGACCATTGTTTCTTTCTTGTGTGTCATCCTTCTATTGTTATATAGTTTGAGGTTTTGTATTATTTTGGTCCTTTACTTTTAATTGTGATACATTTGACCGTGAATTTTAAATTTTGTTCCAAATAAGGATAATTGAAGATACCATTGCTCAATTTCAATGGTAAAGTCGTCAATTTGATAAAATATAAACTAATTTGAAAAAAATAAATGTCAAAAAAATATTTGTAAATTTTTAAAAATTATTTCTACTGACTAAAAATAAAATTATGTAAAAATAACGCTCAATTAATATACATTAATGTGTGTTTAGGAGGGGGAAAGATTGAGTATACACCTAACCTTTGACATAATGCACAAAGTGGTGGCCCCAAGACATTTATTTATTTATTTACCAAATTATTTTTTATTATGTGTTTAGATGATGATCATGTAATAGGTGGTTATTTTTATTTTCATTAAATTAGTTTCTATTTTTCTAAAAATTAAATATGGCGACAACTTTGATTATTAAACCAATCCATTAAATTAAAAAATCCAAAACTAAAAATATTTCATATATTAAATATATCGATTACACATTAAAAACCTAACAACCACCCATTACATGATCATCATCCAAACACATAATAAAAATTAATTTGGTAACAAAATAAATAAATGTCTAAAAGATTTATCAATTTTATATAACTTTATCTTTGGTAGGTAGAAATTATTTTTAAAAATTTTAAAATATTTTTTTGACATTTATTTTTATTAAATTAGTTTATATTTTATCAAATTAATGACTTTGCCCTTAAAATTGAGTAATAATATTTTTAATTTGAAACAAGATTCAAAATTCAAAATCAAATGTATTACAATTAAAAAGTTAAAAATTAAAGTGACGCAAATCTAAAACTATAAAACTATTAATATAATTTACCCATATATATACACAATAGTACCAATAGAGTACATGCACAACACTTTATTTTTCAACAATGCTATAGACCTCTAAAAGTAGAGCTCTAAAAGAGCTCTAATGAGTTGGCATGTCCAAAAAAAAAAAAATTTCAAGCTAAAACATCACATCAGACTGGACCCCACACACTTCCATGTCATTAGTGCATGGTTTAGAGCTCTTATTTTAGAGCTCTCAAGCATTTTTCTTTATTTTTTTAAAAAAAATATTTTTGTATTTTCCAACAGTTGGTAGGACAGAAAACAAAAGACAACAACAAACATTTTTCTTCCTTAATAAAAAAAACAAGCTTATTTGGAAAAAGTATATATGTAGTAAAAAATATTTTTTACACTAAAATTTACCAATGGCACCACACTACCACCACCTTCCCACATCCTAAACACTTTTATGCCACATGTGGTATTATTTTAGAAAAATGGCTAAGACCCCCAGTGGGGGTCACTGGGGGTCGCCCCTCATTGGCTGAAAACAGTTTTTTTTTTTTTTTTTTTTGTTTTTTTTTTTTTTGGATTTCGGCCAACTCCACGCCGCCACGTCACTGGGGGTGGGGCTGGGGGTCCTCCGTACTGGGGGTATCTAGCATTCCCCATTATTTTATCCCAAGCAAGAGTGGACAACTTATCACAGGATAAGACTAGCATTACAAAATGATTAAAATACCTTCATCCTAATAACTCATTTTGTAATAATTTAACTCAACTTATTAAACACACTAACCAAACATGACCTATGTAATTTTGGCTTCGTTTGGCTAGTTAGCCTATGTTTGGGAAGGGTTAAAGTGGCTATTTTAGCCACAAAAGATAAAATATGCTATTTTAGTCACAAAAAATAAAATATCACATCTAACCGATAATCATTACACTTTTCTCTCATAAAAAAAGTCAAAAAAGCTAAAAAGCCAAAAAACCCTTCCCAAACCAAGCTTTTTAGCCCAGGTTAAAATAGTCAAAAAAGTCAAAAAGCCAACCCACTTCCCAAACGAAGCCTTAGGCCAAGTTTGGCAAGTCCATAAAAAACCAAAAAGTTACTCAAAAAATTACTCAAAAAGTTAAAAAGTTAACACCCTCCACCACTATCCAGCACTGTATTCCCTGTGTGCTTCAGGTAAACATGGAGAGACCAGCAGAGCCTGTATTCCTGGTTTCCTTTCAAAGATTCAATTGTAATCCATCTTTCTTCTAAATGCACCATAATTGGATTCGCTAGTTTTACCAGTTCTCTTTCACCTTTGAGATCATAATTTCTATAAATGTGCAACAGCATACGAAACTGACACCTGCCAAAAATTTACTGATGCAATATTGAATTGAACTCAAATTTTGCTGAAAACTCTCCATTCAAACAACTTCAGAGCAGTTGAGACTCGCCTTGCCATCGTGAAGCAGATTTGTATCGTAAGCATCTTGATGATCAGTCAAGAGGGAAACTCTTTTCAGCATGAAATTAGAGTCAAGTATTTGCATATTATCTACAGAGCAACTGTATAAAGTTTTTCGATTATAGTGTCGGTTGATATATCTAATTTCAAACATGGAGAAGAATGAGAAGAGAAGCAAACTGGCAGGGTTGAATCGAAGTGCTAAAAACTCGAAACACAGAAGTTGAACGTAAGTATGCTCCCAAGAAGAGAGAATGATGAACCTAAATAACCTCGCATGTACTACAGAAACCACTAGTTACCTTTAGGAGCACCATGCCATATGAATTTCATCAAATTACAAGCATTACAGAACCGACACACTCCTGCAAATACAAACCAAGCAAAATAATGATTCTAAAGCAAAATAAGTCCTCTACGGTGGTATAGAGAAAGACAAACAGAGGTACTTCCCAACGATGTTTTCTGTGGTAACGTTTGAATGTACCCATGCCTAAAAGATGCTGAAAAGCAATGCTGTTTGGTAGTGCAGAAAAAGAGAGACATCGAGGAAGGAGATGAGATTCCATCAGCATAGAATGATACTGAAAAGGCAGACAAGGTGGGGTGGAAACTGCAAGATGTACACTCAAAAGCATGATGCAAAAGGTTCATAGCAAGAGCTACTAGGATGGCCAAATTATCCAAGCTGATTAGTTTATCAAATGCAAAGCAGAATTTACACAATTCGTTAGTCATAACCTACCTACTTGAAGAGATAATATCGTAGGTTGTCACATGATCCGAAGTCTTGCACCAATAAAAACACAATCAGAACTTCACTAACAAGAAGGAACATTTCAAAATGTGACATTTCTCAGCACAAATGATTGAAATCAATAATTTTTTCCCTGAAAAATTCGCATAATATCTTTTAGACAAGCCAGATAGTATCTTTTAGAGATTACACAGACAGCATAATAATTCAATTAGCAAGTTTCATTAGACAAATTAAAACAAAGTTACAACTTTTCAGAACTCTAGACTACATACAATTTGGTAACGTATTAGTGTCAAACCAACCCCACATGCCCCCCCCAAAAGAAAACCCCAAAAAAGGAAAATCTTTACAACCATTTCTACATGGATACAAGTAGACAAACCTAGAAAGAAAAAACCAAAAACGATCCAAGAAAATTCACAAACCATAGAGAACTAGAGGTAAATGTCACCATTAGCCAAAGAGCTTCCATGCCATAGAGCGATGAGCTTGCAATTTTTGAATAGTGTACTTCCCAAATTCATTCCTTAGCACACCAACTCAAACAGCCTTTGATTGAACACTTCAACTGGAATTTTTTTGTATTCTTGTATATCAAGATTGTAATGCCACAAACCGAAAATCTTAGTTCACATACTAAAAACCCAATACAAGAAATTCATCATTTTCCCACATAGTCTACCCATATATATATATATATTAATATGCACACTTCAAACCTACAAGATAAACCTGAGATTGAATGACTGTTTTTCCAATCTTAAAACCTGGCATTACCGTGAATCCCACCTTAGGCCTCCCCTTACCCGGAAACACACCTTTCTTCGTGACATCTTCCATGTAAACCATCGAGAAATCTATGCCTCTCTCAACCTGAAAAATCTCAACAATAGGATTGAACGAATAGGCTAACTTATGAAGCAACCATATTGAGCTCGACATCTTAACAAACGACTCATAAAATGCACTCAACGACTTCCACGAATGCAATACCACTTCATTTTGATCCAAATTGATGAAAATTGATGATTCCATTGAAGGGTGTATGAGATGCTGATACTTTTTCTCGCAAAATCGTGAAAACTCACAACTCGGATTCTTGCTTAGAACCTCCATAGGATTGCACGTTACGTGCTCGATTAATTGCTTCAAAGAACTATTTTTCTCTGAATTTGAGTTATTACCATTGCATACAATTCCATTCAAATCCAACCCAAAATTTTCTGAATCGAAACCTCGAAACATACCCAAACTAACATATGACAGAAACGCATACCGGCTATGCCCCTTTTTCGCGTAATCGATCTCAGAATGAACTGAATTTGATGCCAAATCCAAATCCCACCCTGCTTTCTTCATCAAATCAATCAAGAGCTTAGTAAAACTATGCAATGATCTACAAGCTTCGCGCAACATCGAATCGAAAACCCGAATCGTCAACAGAACCTCCATAGGCGAATTCGAGCTTGGTTTCGAATTCGAACTAGAATTCAGTAATTTCTTCGACAATTTTGAATTAGACTTGTGAATTTTATCCAACTCTTGCCTTAGAGCCAACACTTTGGTGTCTTTATCGTCGATTTCGGACTGCAATCGATTGAAGACGGTGTCCAGAGCCCGAAGCTTGCTCTGATTCTCTTGTACCTGAGCTTCCGAGCAAGACCCAATTGGGAAATCAAGAATGCAATTGGGGTTTTTGCGAAAATTCCTGAACCAATCCCTGAAATCAGACAACCTCTGAAGATGAGAGACCAGAGCTTTATCGGCAGCTTTAATGGTGTCTTCATCGAAAGGCGAATGGGCTGTCTGTAACTGAAGATAGTAAGCTTCAAACGATGAAATCGTAGCGAAAAGGGAAGATATCAGAGTCTCTGCGAACTGGGTATCGATGGTTCGAATTGGGGAAGATGGTTTTGAAGCAGATGATTTGTGGGTTTGGTCTGGTTTGATCACAACGACCTTCTGATCGGTAATGAATTCTTCGGCGGAGTCTAGGAGTGTGAACCCATCTCCATCCTCGCCGTCAGTGGCGGCGCCGGCGGTGACGGACTCGTCTTCCTCGGCGAAGAATTCGAATGTTTTGGTCTTGAAAGCGAGTGCGAATTTCTGAAACATTTCGGAGATTTGTGGTGGCTTCGACGGGCCTTCCATTTCTGGCATCTCTAATTCCCTGCCACTTTGCCTCTCTCAATAATATATATATATATATATAGAGAGAGAGAGAGAGAGAGAGAGAGAATTCAACAAGTTCACCTCTGGTTTAGAGAGAGAAAGTAGACTCCATAGCTGTGAGAGAGAGAGAGTATTCAATAAGTTCACCTCTGGTCTAGAGAGAGAAAGTAGACTCCATAGCAGAGAGCGCGAGAGAGAGAGAGAGAGAGAGAGAATTGGGGGGTTTGTGGTGCTTTGGATAACTTAGAAGGAAGGTATGTGTGTGATTTTGATGAGTTAGGCTTGCAAGACTTTTCTTTTACCTTTTCTTTTTTTAAGGAATAAATTACAAACATATTTTAAAATTTATTTAAAATACGAATCACTCTATTTAGTTTAATTTTAAGAATTTACTTTTTAAAAAATGTTATTTTTTCGTTTTTCATATTTTTTTTAATTTTTTAATATTTTAAATAATTTTTTTAATTTTTAAACACACCTAACATAAATACACTTAATATTTGTGAAAAAAATCTTTAAAAAATTCACTAAATACCAAAAATAGAAAAAAAATAAAAATTCAATACATTTTTCCTATTTTAGTGTATTTATTAATTTTTTAAAATATTTTTTCACAAATATTTTATTAATTAGATACATCTAAGTGAAATATAATTTTCAGAATTACATCAGACCATTTGTATTTTAAGTAACGGGGATGTTACATGTACTAATTAGTATGTCAATTAATGAATCAACATATGTTATGATATTATTATTTTAAAATTATGATCTCCCTTATTATATAAATTATAAAAATTTAAAATTTTTAAAATTATATTATATCATCTATTAATATATAATAAGTGTATTTGTAAATTATACTTGTTTTTATTTTAGTATTGTTTTTGTGTTTTGTGTTTTTGTATTTTGTGTTTTTTTAGGGGTTATTTGGTGTGTCTTAAATAAGTGTACTTTTTGTCTTTTTAGACTAAAAAATTGAAGTTGAAAATATGGATGTTTGGGTTAACTTTTTGACTTTTTATGAAAAAATGTGTAATAAAAAATTATAAAAATTGATTTGTAAAGAAAAATTCGAATTAAAAATTATACAATCATAATTATTGACTTTTGATAAATAATATTAACTTTTTAAGTAACTTTCTAACTTTTTTTTTACAAGTTATCAAACTTGGCCTTAATGCCGTTGGACTTGTTTTGTGAAGTCGGTGTTGTCGATGATTAACGGTAAAAAGAGGGAGGGAAAGATAGGATGACAGGCGACTGTCGCTTTCGTTAGTGGCCGACAAATGGAAGGACATTTCTGTAAAATAAAAAAATAATAATAATTATAAATAAAAAAAAAACTCATAAAAAAATATTAGGTAAATTACAAATACATTTCCTAAATTTTGCTTAAAATACGAATTATTTTTTATTATTTAAAAAATTACAAATACTTCCCTATTAGAATTTTTTATTTAACAGAATTAATTGAAAAAATAAAATTTCTAACTACTCACATATACAATAATAAAATTATCTGAATTATTAATTGAAATAAAATTTTAACGTTATTAAAAACTGTTAATTAATTTGATGATTTATTAATAAAAGGGTTTATTTATTATGAAATTAAAAATCTTAGGGGGTATAATGTAATTTTTAAAACCACAAAAGATAATTTGTAATTTAAGTAAATGTCAGTGGATATGTTTGTAATTTATCCAAAAATACTTGACATTTGACATTTTTTTTTTATTTTTTTATATCATAATTTGACATTTGACTTTAGTTTTAGGTTTTAGGCTGAGCCCATTCATAGATCACTCTTGACTAGTTTTAATGAAGATTTCAAATGTTTTTTACAATCCAAGCATTAAATTCAACACTTATTTTAAGGGTAATAGTTGTTAAAATTGACATTATTGTGAGAGAGGTAAATGTAAAATTAAAATTGTGATTACGAACGTAATTCTTTTATTACTTGAAAATGGTGAGTGTAATTTACCTAATTTATTTTTGACAAAATAAACACTCACAACTTTAACTGATTGAGCCAATTAGTACTAGTTTAGTTGGTTAGGATATTTAGGTCAAGTTTGGCATATATTAAAAAAGTCAAAAAGTTACTCAAAAAGTTAAAAAGTTAACACTATTCACCAAAAGTCAACAATTACGGCTGCACAACTCCCAATACTAATTTTTTCCTACAAATCAATTTTTACAATTTTTTATTATACTCCCTCCGTCCCAAAATATTACTCTCTTATTCTATTTTTCATTGTCCCAAAATATTAGTCCCTCTTCAAAAATCAAGTACAAAAATAATATAAATTTCCTATTTTGCCCTTCTTTTAAATTAATAAACAATATAAAAAGTACAATTATAACATTGATATTCTCAAAAAATGTACTATCAAAAGGATAATTTTGGAAAATCAACTTGTTTCAAATGCAATAATTGTACAACCAAAAAAAGTTGGATTCCCCAAAAGGGACCATTATTTTGGGACGGAGAGAGTACATTTTTCCATAAAAAGTCAAAAAGTTAACCCAAACATCCATATTTTCTTCCTTAATTTTTTAGTCTAAAAAGACAAAAAGTACACTTATTTAGAACACCCCAAACAACCCCTTATATTTGACTAAGAGAATAAAAATTCAAGTCTTGTAACATGTAATACTTCCTTTTTCTCAAGTTCAAACCTCTGATGTATCTAAAGAACACTCACTATTTATACTTCTTTCATAGGGCTTTAAACGAGCTAAGCTGAACTTTGAAATGTTTAAGCTTGATTCACTAAACATTTGTTGAGTTGGAACTGGGATTGTTATATATTTGATAAGTTTGAATTTGGCTCAAATCAATTCAATTACATAAACGAGTTGAACTTGAAAAGAGAAAAAATATATATATTGAGAGAAAATTTTGAGCAAAATGTAAAATGATACTCATATTATTAGTAAAATAAAATATAAATTTGCACAAATGCCAATAATGAATAGAGAAAAATAAATTATTGTAATTAATGAGAATATATTTGATAATCATTAAAATTAATTACTAATTTATTTATAATTATATTCACGAGCCTATTTAAACCGAACTTGAATCTACTTGAGCTCATCTCGATAATTAAATGAGCCTAATTTGACTCCAACACGTTTATTTAGTAAATGAAATAAGTTCAAACGAGTTTTAAACAAGTCAAACTCAAATTGTTGAACATCTTGATTTGTTTACACTTCTATTCCTTTATACATAAAATACTACATAATCTATCAACTTTTATCTTAACAACCTCTACCTCAAGTGTTAAGAGGACGATGGTTGAATGTTAGCACCTACAACAATGCCTCTTGACTGGCTAATTGTGGTTGATCAGGCACCTTTTCTTTTAATAGCTAAAAAAATTCATATCAAGCTGGGACGTGCTCGCTAACAAGTTTTATCGAGCCTTCTACGCATCTGAGGCAATACATATCGACATGCCAGAGTGGGAGGAATACGAAAATGAAACTGTTGAAGACTATGACCTTTTCAAAGGGGAGTCCGATCAGCTATTAGAATTGACCCTGGTCTGAATTCGACCATTTCACTGAGGATTCTAACCCTTGTATAGGTTGGGCACCTGAGTCGCTTTAGTCCATTGGTTCAGTTTCTAAAAAAGCACGTCTCACTTTCCTTCCTTCAGCACACTCTACATCTGTCCTTCAGCTATCCAAGGGATCAAGTGATTCGAGTGCTTGTAAGGGAAGTGGGAAGGGCTTGGCATGGTGATTGACTGATCGATCGATATTGAAAATGACTTTTGAAAGGCACGCAAACGAATCAATATCTCGACATAAGCCAAGAGGCAAATCTTGTGCCACTCCACCTAGTCGTATGAAACTGGCATGCATCCTGGCTCCCGAGACTTGTTCATAGAATTCTAACAATTTCTCTTGCTCCTCAAAAGCCCACAGGAACAGAGTTGATGCTCCCACATCCATAGAATTTTATTGCTGAAATTCAAAGTACACCATAAAAAGATAATACATCAACAAATGAAATGGAGTGTAGTCGTGTTAAACACAAAGTTTATCAATTTCATCCAAACTATGCCAGAGTTGTAAATGACATAGCATTCCTGAGTTATAATATTTGAATTGCTCTTGCATTCAATATTTTCAAAACAAATCTTATAAAATATTTCATATTTTCTAAATCATCTTGATTCGGGCATTCATGTTTTTGTATGTAATCTCTTGTGCGCTTACATCAAAATTCTCAAATGATTGGTGAAGGAATCACACTATCAACATCTTTCAAGTTTGACACTTATGTTTTTGACATTATGTTTGAATCAATTCAAATAAAAATTTTAAAAATAAAATAAAAAATAATTTAGCAGTGTTTGGTAGAGTTTTAGAATTATGATTTGAGAATAGAGTTATATTTTGAGTTTGTGAATTTTGGAATTATGATTTGAGTGTGAAAAATTTGTTTGGTTATGAGTTTTAAAAAGAGTTTTGAATTGAGTTTGAAATGTTTGATGTGACATATGATATTTAATTTAAAAAATTACAACTTATAACCAAACATATAACTCAAAATTGTATTTAAAACTCATAAATAAAAAAATTTTAAATTCTGAAAATATTTTTTATTTAAAATATAAAAATAATAGGTGCCAAAAAAATAAACAAACAAACACTATTCCGATCAACCGACCGAACGATCGGCCGGAAGTCGGGAGATATCCGGGAGGATGACTAAATAGACATGTTTTCAAAAGTGGGAGTGCAATCAATTTTTTAAAATTCTAATCAAACACAGCACTCAAATCAAAATATGAAATTAAATTTCAAAAATATAACCAAACACACCCTTTATTTTTCATTCACATTTTTTTTCACATTTTTCATTGAGTATGGCTACTATAGTTTAAAAGTGAAATTTATTTTTCAAATTATCTATTATAATATTTAAAGTAATTCTTTCTGTCATGTCTTTTCTATTTATCAGTTAAGGCCTGGTTTGGGATCTTTGAAAAAAGATAAAAAAAAAAAAAAAAACAAAAATTTACTAAAAAAGTTAAAAAGTTATCACTATTCACCAAAAAAAATTATAAAAAAATTATTTTTATACAAAAAAGGTACAAATTATGTTGACGTGAGTTGCCTTTTGCTGACTTTGGTGAGAACAAATTACACAGGCAGAGGCAAGCTTAAGGACGATGCTGTTCGGCCCGTGGGGGCCCATCACGGGTCTCGTTTTAATAATCTGAAATGTTCAATGTGTAGAACTCGTCGAGTACTATATGTTTATAAAAAATCACGTTGATCAGATATTGCTAACTATATGATCAAATCAATTTTGTATAAAAAAAATGATGGTATTATAGTTAACGGTTGACAAAAAACTAATCCGATCAAATAGCTATCGATATCCGATCAACGTGATTTTTTACAAACATATAGTACTCAATCAATTTTACACATTGAACGGTTCCGATTACCAAAATGAGACCCATGGGGGCCCCCACGGACCGAACATCACCGTCCAATTCAATGTCCGAAAAGGAGGCAAGCATATCCTATATGCTAGTCTGCCACGTCTCTGCCCCAGCGTACAGCCTATTGCTCTCTCACTTCTCCTATACACTAAATTATACAATTTTTTAATACATATTTTTCGTAAAAAGTTAAAAAATTATCCCAAACAACCATATTTTTTTCCTCAACTTTTTAATCCAAAAAATCAAAAAATACACTTATTTAGGACATCCCAAACAACCCTTAACTATCTCATTTACAAATTACTTTTAAAAATGAGTCCAACAAGTAAACCTTTATATCATTTTTTTTTTCTTTTTTAAATTTAGTTCAATTTATCTTTGTATTTACTTTTTTTATACCTCATTCTTTAATTATTCTTTTACATTGCTTCCTCGTGAGATTTTTATCTCTGTATTTACTTTTTTTATACTTCATTCTTTAATTATTCTTTTACATTGCTTCCTCGTGAGATTAGAGTAATCGAAATGACAATTTTCTCGTGAAATAAAGGGTCCTATGAAAGGGAATAATTGTCCTGTCACACAAAACTGCTTTGCAGTAGTCGTAGGTCATAAACTACAGGAGGAAGTCAGCTACCTCATTTTAGAGAGAGAGAGAGAGAGAGAGAGAGAGAGAGAGAGTTTTTTTTTTGATCTGAGAGAGAGTGAGAGATTCGTTTGGTGGAAATTGCATAGGATAATTGGCATTATGTGAAGATTAGGTTAGAGTTGTTAGATGAAGTCAAAAAATTAGACCTGCTGGGGGAAAAAAAAAACTAATAAATATCTAATAATATCTCTATAATAGTAAAATTATCATTTTAGCAAATTGATTAAAAGTTAATTTTTTTGATTTTTTAATTTTTTTTATTACTTCACCTTTTTATTTTTTTATATATTTAAAAAACAAACAAATAAAACTAAAAAATTAATTTTTAACCGACTTCTCAAAACAACTCAAACTTGTGCCAACAACTTTCTTTTCCTCTTTCTTTTCTTTTTATTTTTCTTTATTTATTTTCTAGGAATATTTTTTATTAGTTTGTGTTTGCCCAATGGGAAAAGGATGGGTTGGAGAAACGACTCAAGTCAACGAAAAAAAAACGTATAGAAGGTTCTCAAATTTCTTTTGCAGTAGTCTACACTAGGGATGGTTCGGGAAGGATTTTTTTTTTTTATTAAAATATAAGATTTTTTTTTATATATATATTTTGTTCTAGAAAATTAAGTTCACTTTTTAGAAAATTAAATATTTTATTTTTATATTTTTTTAATGAATTTTTTTAATATTTTATATAATTTTTTTACCTTTTAAATACACATAATCTATATACGCTTACAAAATATAATATTTGTGAAAAAAAAAACTTTAAAAAATTTACCAAATACAAAAAATATTTAAAAAAATACGAAATTTCAATACATTTTCATAATTTGTTGTATTCAATAAATTTTTTAAAGATTTTGTACTAATTTTTTAATTTTTAAGTAAATTAAGATTAAGTGAATTTAAAAATGAGAAAATTGGTGATAAATCTAATTTAAATGGTGTCTAAGGCATTAGATCCAGTGAATATTTTTTATTAGTGATAGATCCACATTTTGTGAAATAGTTTGACGAGAAATCACTTTTTATTGTTTTGAATGACATTTTGTTTTTAATTTTATCCCTTAATTCATCTATTAACTTTCGTTGACCATCTGTTTAAATTTTTTTTCTTATAGGTTCAAATTTTTTTCCTATTTATTGAAAAAATTTCTTATATGTTCAATTTTTTTCCTATATGTTCATTTTTTCCTTATCGATTTAATTTTTTTACCCTATCTGTTTAATTATTTTAATCTTTTCAATTCAAATTTCTCTTGTCTGTTTAAATATTAGTCCAAATAAAATTCTATTTGTCTAATTTTTTTATCTACCTATTCAATTTTTCCCTCATCTGTTCAATTTTTTTTTCTTATCTTTTCAGTTCAAATTTTGTTCCTATTTGTCAAAACAACTCTATATAACGTCAAAATCTTTTCTATCTATTGAAATTTTGTATCTATCTATATCATCAAACATATCTCTAAGATCTGTGTATTTGAGTGTGTGTCACATACACACACACAAACACAAAGAAAGAAAGAGAGAGAGATCTAAGGAAAGAGATTATGCAGTGTATTAGCAATGATGGATGACAGAGGAGGACGGCGTGAGGTGTGAGAGAGAGTAAAATGACGCCGACAACGTCTGTAACTTTTGTTCATGTCTGCTCGGATCTATCGTGGTTGAGGGAACCAACGCCAGAGTATAGAGGTTCGGCGACTCTAGCATTACGACAGTGGTGGTGGTGCGAAAGAGGAGACGGAAGTGACTACGTCGCTGTGGATAGGAAAGGTGACGGTGACTGCGTCACTACGAAGAGAAGAGAGAGAGAGAGATGAGTGTGATTGGTTAGGGTTGGATATATATATATATATATATGTATATGAAATATATAAGTGATGTAGGGCGAAATGTACCACATTGAGACCACTTAAGTTACATTTTTAGTCCTTTAATGTTGTTTATTTGGTGGAGATGATGTGTTTTGTGCACTTGTGCAAATTTGGTAGGCAACAATCAAATTCAAGCAAAAAGGGCGCGAAAACAGATTCTCCGTGCGAGGAGCAAAAAATCTCAGCCTGCCACCTCACTGCACGTGCGGCCAAGCTCTACTGCACGTACTGCCCACCACCGATCGAGCGCCCTATATGGGCGCTCAAGCAACCCACTTAGGGCTACATGTGTGAAAATCTAAGGCTCTTCCGTTGGGAATAAAAACAAAAAAAAAAAGGGCTGAAAAAGGGTTCAAAAATATTTCAGAGAAAAGGGAGAGAGAGGCTAGGTTTTGAAACAAAAGAACTTGAAGCTTGAAAAATGTCTCCCATGGTGGCTTCTTCTTCCTCCACCTCTTCCCACCTCTCCACGAGTAGCTAGTCTTCCAGTTTAAGGGTTTTGATGAAACCCTAGCCATGTAAAGGGATTTTTCTGAAGTTTTGATTGTGAAACGGTTTGAATAAATGTATGAATGTTTTAGAAGCTTATATTAATTTTCATTTTCATCTTTTTAAGTGTTTTACTCTCTGTGATTATTTAATGCTTTCCATATATTAGTTTTCTTTGTGTTTGTATTCAAAGTATGAGACAAGTCATGCTATGATAGATGGGTCGTGTTGCTGCCATAATTTAGGGCAAATGCCTCATGCTACTTGAGATGACTCGTGCCTGTACGTTGAACACAACAATCATCTTGATCAATATTTCAAACTTGTAATTCTGAAATATTGGGTAGTTCAAACCGGAGTACAATTGATGGCCAATGTTGAGTCTTATTTATGTAGTTAGTGGTGAATTCTTTGCCCTAAGATTTTCCCAAAAATCAGTATCTCAAACCCTAATTTTAATTGTCAATTTAATTTCTCAATTTCATTTAATTCTTGTTTAGTCATAATATCCCTCAATGTTTTTATCAAAATTAATTTAGAAATTTAACAATTAAATTAGTTTAATTTCTCGTTTGTCCTTGTGATTCGATACCTGGACTTACCATTATTCTAAGGAATTTGGTACAGTTTAGTGTTTATTTTTGGTGTGTGAAACGACCCATCAAATTTTGGCGCCGTTGTCAGGGACTTCTAGCGGAACTAATTAATTTAAAGTTATGTTTTTATTTTAATTTTTAGTTTAGGATTTTATTTTAGCGTTGCTAAGTGTGCAAAGCCTTTGCAAGTGAAGCTATCACCGAAGTGCAAGTGGAGCACAACTGAGCTTTAAAAACAAATCGCAGCACTAAAGTGCTAAAAAAAAAGAAACAAATACTCGCAAGTAAAGCACCAAAGTGCTCAAAAGAAAGAAAGAGCTCAATTTGAGGTTAAAGAGAACACGTTTACACATCAAACACCCGCAAGACGAGTAAAACGTCTTCGTTAAACCGCTATGAGTATTTTCTCCTTTGGTATTTTTCTTTCATAACTTAGTGCACAGAGTCGAAACTTAGTGTGTGTGTGTGTGTGTGTGTGTGTGTGTGTGTGTGTATGTGTGAGAGTGTGTGTGTGCACGGCGCTGTTCTTGTCGTTCTGAATTATAGAGTTTGGACCTTGAATTAAAAAGGACTCTTAGGAAACTTAGAGCCTCTATCCATGTTCCTAGGCTTGAATATCAATATCCATACTTCGAGCCATTAGAGATAGCGAACCCGAATGGCCTAAATGGGCCCAACTGGACCCTTAAGGATTACTTCACACCCACTGCATATACATCACCATCATGCATCCAATTACCTGACACCACTGCTACTCATTATGAGATTAAGTCCAGCACCATCCAAAGACTCCCATCATTCCATGGACTAGCTCATGATGACCCTTATAAACATCTGCATGAATTTCTGGAAATTTGCTCTACAGTGAGAATCCAGAATTTCACCAATGAGGCCCTAATGTTGCTACTGTTCCCATTTTCACTGAAGGACAAAGCCAAACATTGGTTGAACTCCTTACCTGCTAATTCTGTCACAACATGGGACCAATTACAGCAGAAGTTTTTGGAGAAGTACTTTCCCATTGGTAGAACCAACCAACTCAGGCGAGTCATCACCAATTTTGCTCAAATTGATGGCAATCAATTTCATGAAATATGAAAAAAACTTCGTGACCTTCTCTAACAATGTCCCTACCACCAAGTGCCTGATTGGCAACTTGCTCAAACCATTTACTATGGGTTAACTGAGCCTCACAACCAAATTGTGGATTGTTCTTGTAATGGGACATTCTTGTCCAAAAATGATGCCGAGGCATGGCAATTATTTGAGAACTTAAGTGATAATTCCCTCCACCATGCCTTCGCAGCCTGGCAAGTCCGGCAACCTGTAGTTGGAGCCCCGAAAACTAGGGGCATTTATTAAGTAGGGCAAAACCTAAAGTTAGCCTAACAAGTAAAGGCATTGTCCTACAAGATGGACCAATTATTAGCTTCGGGACATGCCCCTACACAGCAAGACCAGCCTCAATTTCACAAGGCATTTGTTATTTGTGCAAGCCCTGCTCATGACTTGAATGAGTGCCCTTCGGCATCACAATTTTTGGAATTAGTCAAAGAGCATGTGAATGCGGCTCAAGGATTCTCCAACTCGAGTAATGACCTATATTCCAACACATATAATCCAGGATGGAGAAATCACCTTGATTTTTCATGAAGACCTCCTTCACATGCACTTCTTATAATCCTCCACCACCAAGGCAGAATTTTAATAATTTTGCCAACCAATCTTTTTACCGACAACCACAACCTTACCGACCGCTACAACCTTACCGGAAACCACAACTCCCGCCTGTTCCTTAAGGCAACTTGGCCTTTGAGACTCAGGTGTTAGAAGTTCTCTCAGAACTTAAGGGGTTAGCACTAGTAGTTCACTCACATACTTACTCCATTACCATGCTAGATGTCATGACCCAAAGCCGTCCCTAAAAGTTAGGATCATAATCGACCGGTAATCATTAGATTACCTACGGCCTCAGATAGAAAATAAATTTTAAATAATCATATGGGTGGGGCCAAAAGTAGAAGCACAAAGATAATATTTGTCCAATGAGCTTATGCATAAATGAAATGAACAAAAACATTTCTTATATTAATAACTCACACTAAACATACCCACATAAAAGACATTCTATGTCTAGGTCCATGCAACACCATATTTATACAAAACCATAGCTTATATACAGGTAAGGTCAAATATGACCATCAAAAAAAGACAAAAGGGTCAAAATGAAAGTTCTAAAACTAAGGCCTCGTTCGTGAGGCGTGTGTAGACACTCCATTTTTTACCGCTCTTAAGACTTGGGCGCCTCAGGTTGATTACTCGAGAATGAACCCTATGTTGTGCAATCACTTAATTTCTTCAGCAAGAAAAGCTCCAAATCCTAACCTTACACCCCATTTTGGACCAAAAATATTTTGACTAAAATTATTTTAAACCTTAAAACCCTCTCTTTCAAAGTATTTTTGAAAATGCTTCTATGATGTTCCGAAGCTCACGTTTCGTTAAATGTTGCACTTTTCGGTAAACCAAGCAAGGACAAAGCGAAATAAATAGAAGAGTGGTGAACTTATTCAAAAATATTTTTAAAACATCTTATTTATAGGTTTGGAGTTGAAGAAAATAAGAGTGGAGGGAAGAAACCTAGTTGGGGAAGAAGTTAGGCATAAACCGTTAAGAGAGAGAGCCAGATAGCCTCACTAAATCAGGCCTATCCTTTTGTATTCTTGGACTTTAGTTGTGAGGCCATCACCATTGCAAATTGGACTTCCGGGGCTTCATTTTACACTCAAGAATCTCCTAAAGCCGAGTCTGGATGAGGGGGATGTGGCTGTTTGAAGTTAAGCATCCATCCGTTTAAGCCAAAACTGAGCAACCTTCACTAAAATAGGAATATATCTCTGCACATTTAGAATTTTGATGTGAGGCTTCCACCATTAGAAAGTAGACTTCCGGGGCTTCAATTTAGACTCAAGAATGACCTGCAAAGGGGTCCAGATGAAGGAGATATACCCATTTGAAGTCGGGCCCAAAAAATAGATTTTCTGGCCAGCCACTGAATGAGGTTTGCTGATGATGTTTGCCGGCCATGGATGATGTTTTCCGGCCACTAGTGTCAAAAATCAATTTTTTTGTGCTTATATTTACCTCCAACGGTTTGCACAAAGTTCTAGCTATCCATTTGATGATATTTTCGACCAAAACTCACATTTTTCTATACAGATGATCTTTCTGTCATATTTCAAGGTTAGAAAAAATTTGGGAGTCTCTCTCTCTACAATTCTCTCTCTCTACAACTCTCTCTCTCTCTCTCTCTCTCTCTCTCTACATTTTTCTCTCTCTCTCTTGAAAGTTTGTGCAAATTAGCCTACATATACTTCAAGTTTGCCTATCAACCTTTAACTAAAGTTGCTTATCTTTGGGCTGAGATTACTTGGAACCCTCTTTGAGCTTTAGAAGGTGGTCTTGGCATGATTTATTGCCTCATTTGTGTCTTCCTTTCAAGAGGTATAACACTCTCATTTTATACTTGTTTCGCACACTTGTTTTGCCTTCTTTTTCAACTGTTTTTGGCCTATTTTTGAACTATAAAAAACTCTGTTTTTGTGGCCTAAAGGTGGTGGTTTGAGGCCATTTTCAGTTAGGGGGTGGTTCACCCTTCTTGCTTCTTTGCTTGTAAACCTTTTATACCTTTGTTCACCACTTTCAAATCAACTTTTTTGGTCCTTTTAACCACTGAATTTTAGAGGTTTTTCAGTGGTAAAAATCTCATTTTTAAGTCCAAAATTGGATAGGTTAGCCTCCCCTCCTTGTGTCTTGTTTGCATGCTTAGTTAGCTTCATATGTTAGCATGTTTTTCTAGCTTAACTTAACTTAAGTCCAGCATGTTTTAGCCTCTGAAATAGCCTGCTTCAGCTCTGTTTTGGGTTGTTAGGTTCCTTTGAACTTTGTTTTGTGTAGTTGTAGTGTAAATCCTTGCACTAGCTTCTTGTTTTAAGGCTTTAAACATCATTGGTGTGACTTGGTTACAAGTTTTTAGTGCTTTTATCACTCAATTTCAACACCTAAATCTCTGCAACCTCCCTCTTTGTTTCACTCTTTCATTTGCTTTTAAGGGTTGTTTCAAACTTGAGATCTTTTAAGCTTGAGATTGAGATCATGCTCAATGGTTTAATCCTCTTTGAGGGTTCATTATCAAAGGCATGATCTCTCTATTGCCTTACACTATCCTTTGATTGACACTTCCCTCACCTTAGAGGACACTCACCAATGGACAAATTGACTAAAGAATGAGTTGGTAATTAAAATGTGTAAACAAAATTGACAAGTAAAAGTGACAAGATAAGCATGTCTTTGTGTTACATTGCATGTGTTCAAATCGGATGTTAATTTGAACACAAGAAAAATGGGATATTTCATACTCAAAAGTGATGAAATGTGTCACTTTCCTAGGTCTCCATTGCCCTTGATTATGTACGAGAGAATGGTGGTATTGTTGGTTATATTTGTGCACTTATCGAAATTGTACAACTTGGATCTTTAGCCATCATGCAATGAACTTGCTTGATTGGTGGTTTGGATCCAAATGTGTCACTCCTTTGAGATTTTGAGATGATAAAGAGGGATACAGTACAAACAAATCCTTGGGAAAAAAAACCCCTTTTTGCTCTGTTTGTGCTCTGTTGTAGCATGGTGACCCAATGCATCAGTGGCCGGTAATGCACCACCAGTGGCCGGCAGTGCATCATTCTGGCCGGCAGTACACCTTTTTGGCTGGCAGAGGGCCAATAATAGCCATACATGGCCGGCAGGTCACTGATGTAAGCCTTAGAGAATATTTGGTAATGTGGAGCAGAAAGATTCTGGAAATGTTCAACTCTGCAAACAGCGACTTTCAAGAGCAAAGTGGAGGTCTTTTCAGGCCAAAAACCGAGCATGTGCATCCTTCACTTCCTGAGACGTAGCAGTGGCAGCATAGTTTAAATGTCTTACATGCTTACTTTGTGGGCATTTGTTTTGTAATTTAATTAATTAGTTTACTAGGTAATTAAAGTGTTGTAATAATTAATAATTAGCTTAGCTAGTTATTCATTTGATTTGTAATAATTAGTCTAATTAGCTTAATTAGATTAGTTTAATTAGCGTAACTAGTTAGCTCTTATTCATTCAGACCCTCCTTCGCGAGGACATAATGTTGTAGTAAGTATGCATGCGTGTGTGTATGTTTTCCAACCCCACGTCTTTCTCCCTTTTATTTAATTGCTTTCGATGGTTAGATTAAGAACATCATATTTCAATTAGCATATCGCATGCTTGCATCCATTCATTCGTATTGCATGCACCAAGGCTCGGCGCATCATTTAAACTGCATTGTTATTTCAATACCTTATTTGAATACGTGTTTAACCGCATGTTATCAAATCGATCCATATGCCATATTAGTAGCCGAGCCTATTACTTGCATATGCATGTGTTACATTAGGCATCTTGTATAGTTAGGAATCATGCATTATTTTCTAACTCATATTTTCCTAACTTGGAGTACTATGTGAGTTTTTACGCTTTAGCATACTTGCATAAGTGTGAATGTTGCCATGATTAGCATGTTTGCCATGAAACTATGTGCTTAAATGCTAAACTGAATGAATGCATGTGGATAAAGGCTTGTTGTTTAAATTGGTACGATTCAACAAATGTACGTCTTAAACCCACTATATTTGGTGGCAAATCCGTATCTTTAAGCCCACTTGAGATGGCAAATTCAAACCATTTTTACAAAGAAACATGAGTTGAATTGTTTCAAATTGAGCAAACTAGTCTATATTTTCTTGTGCGCATCACATAGTAAAGTTAGTTTAATAACCGGAACAAGAGCACATAATGTTTATAAAAAAATCATATCATAATTAGTAGAGGCCGATCTTTGATCGGGCGAGCGGGGGTGCTCAATTCATGACCTTCCCCCCTCGTACCCAAGTTCCAGAGCCGAGGCAACTTTGGTGATGATAGACACGTGGCCTATAGCACGAGTCAGGGTTTCCTAAATTTTTCCAAAAATAAAATATTTAGGTGGCGACTCTGTATCTAGCAAAAGAAGTTCAATTTTTGCATTATTTGATTTAAAATCGATCTTCCAAATAGATTTGCTGGATTTGAACTCTTTGATGTTTATCAGTTTCACATTGCACTTATGAGACTAGATTCAGAACCGCAAGAGTCCGAACTATGAGGCCTTCTTTTCAAACCTTCTGAAAGGCCAGCCACAGAAAAAGGCGAGTCCACAGTTTCTAGCAACTCTGCTAGAGATTTAGAGAATTTGACTCGAACTCATGACATGTTATTTTATCTACACTTATATGTTTCTTTGCAATTGAATTTGCATCGGTGCACCTAAGTCACAGTGTTTGCCATCTGCTATTCCTGAGCGGTTTGTCGGAGGCTTGCTTAGAAAAGCTTGCCAAAAGGCTAACCAATTGTGGGCTCTGCCACAATGGGAACACAACCCTTGGATCTGGACTACCACTGTACCGTTTGATCCGCCTTTCACTTCTCGATGTCAGGTGTGAGAGGTATATTAGGACCAATCAACCTAGTTGCATATCGGAAACCATAGAGGCTGTTCCACTCTAGGACAGGTTACTTACCCAAATGCAGGAATTGCATGAAACTATTTGTTTTGCGTAGTGAACCCCTAGTTCCTGACGAAACTAGGACAGGGTAACCCTACCCCATCATAGGGTGTTTTAGCTCTCACTTGCTTGATATTTTCTTTAAGAGTAAAACTCTACAGGAACATGCATATCAGTTGCAAAGTTGGTATCCATTTTAGGGTAGAATTCAGTATAGAGTACAGCCATTCAGCCGTGATCATCTCTGTTCTAGTGAAATTGGGCTGAGGTGCTGCATGTTTTCTCTTTTGCTAGGTAGTCCTGGAACCATAGCTTCAAAAGGCTCTGAGATCCCCCGGGTACTCTGGACTTGTGTTGATAGACTTTGTCAGGTCGGAGATTTAGTTCAAAGGCAACCAGTGTTTCCTTCACTAGAGGCAAGGCAAAGAAAGGCAAGCAGGGCTCACCGGATCCACTTTCCGACATTAACCAGTTGGATCACCTCTGTTCAGAGCACAACCATCTACTTCTATCATGGCTCAGCCTCCAACAAATCTAGAGGATTTACTGATCTGTCTTCAGCAATTAGTGGATTCGCTACAGCAAGATATGGTTAGGCAAGCTGAGACATTGCAAAAAATGATATTCAACTATACGGACCTCCATAAAATTGGGGTTCAAATCAACGATGCCATTAGACAAGGGCCCATCGTGGAAGGAAATGAGCTTATGAGGAAGAATGTTGTTTGCAATTCCAATGCTACCACCAGTGGTAGCACGGCTGTGAAATGCTCAAAACTAAACACTACCACCGTGCCTATCAAAAGCCCTTTTGCTGATAATAGCCAAAGACCGACCACTTCAACTCGGTCCCAAACCCGAAATTTCCATCCTCTTTACATGAGTCTCTCTTAAGCCTTAAAAATGCTGTGAGAAAAAGGGCAGCTAGAGCTTCTAGAACCCCGACCCCTTCCAAATCCTTTTCCACCAAGATATGACCCAGCTAAATACTGTGCCTATCATCAGCAGCACGGTCATGATACAAATCGTTCAATTCGCCTCCGTCATAAGATTCAGGATCTTATTGACGAAGAGATCATAGCTCCACTAAAAAAACCTCAGGCCACCACTGACTCGTCACCTCCACATCTCAATCTAATCCATACACTGCCATCCACCTACAACCTCAACATATACATCACCCCAGCCTATTTACCCAAGCCTGAGGTGTTCATTCCAGTCAACATGGACTTATGCATGATAGATGCACTCGAACCCCAATCATCTCAAACCCATGAACCTACTATTTCTGAGTTAGTGACCATGATTGAAGATTTGCAAAGAATTGTGGCAGATCTAGTCTTTGAGATATTGGCTCCGTCATCGACCACTTCACATATCAGGAATTTCATGTCAAAAGGCTCCCCAATCTTGAGACGGGCTGCATTGGAAGAAGGCCAATCCCTTGGAAAAGTAGAGGCAAATGGCAAGAACAAGGTAAGGGCAGGCATTGGTCCCTATGAACATCTTCAGTGGGTTGTTGAGGCTTTGAAAGTCGAAGAACTGAACAAAGAGCAAGTGCTCGCAGTTGTTGCAAAGACTGTGGATGACACTTTTGCCACTCAGGATGAGAGCATTCTGAATCAAGAGGCAAGCCATGGAAAAGGTTGTCGTACTAGAAACACCCCTTTCAGCACCAATCCTACACTCGGAAGAGATCATCAAACCTAGTCAACACCTGCCAAGCCCTTTGCCAAGCCTGTCAGAACTGGTAACCACACCTTGAATCCCCTCTACATAACTTTGTCCAAAGCTCTCCAAATCCTTATAGGACAAGGCCATCTTAAACCCCTTGAACCTTGGCCGCTCCCAAATCCCCTTCCAGCCATGCATAATGTTGTCAAGTACTGTGCCTTCCATCAACAAACCGGTCATGACACTGACGGTTGTTATCGTCTTCGCCATGAAGTTCAAGATCTGATTGACAACGAGGTCATCGTCGCGCCAGGTCCTGCAAAGTCTATCGGTATTGGGTCGATGAACTTGGGGGATAATATGACTATGTGATCGGGGGGATGAACTACCTGCAGATGGTGCTTATTTTACTCCAAATGTGGTGGATGGTACGCACTGTTTTGAGCAATTTGAAAATACTGTTTATTGTACTTTTTGACTTGGGCATTGGGTCAGTCTTGTTGTGTTGTATTGAGTCAGTTGAGTCAGTCTTGTTGTGTCGGAGGTTGGTGATTTCAGGTGTGTTAGCTCGGGCATCACTTTCTTGTTTTTTGTTTGTCTTTTCGTTCTTTCTTTTAAGTCAGTTTCTATCATGGAGCCAGTTAAGCCAAAAGTTCTGAATGAAACGGGAGAGATTTTCACCTACTTTTTCTATGCCTTTAAGTCATTGCATTGACTTAAGTTTTTCAAAACTTTTCTAACACTGTGATGAAAACAAAGAGGAAGAAATTCCTCGGGATTTGCAAAAATTTGATCAATAGAGAGAAAGAGAGGCATGCTATGCCTTTAATGAATGAGATGATAACCAATTCTGGGTTTTCCAGAATCTTGTTTCAACTTCAAAACACATTACCAAGGCTCCAAATTCATATATGACTCACTTGAATATGCAAAAACATTCCCGATTACATATATTTAAAGTTAATTCCACTTATACTTCAAAATTCCATGATTTTTAATTCAAATTTAAACATTGGATTTCATGTTTAAAAATCATCTTTCAATTCTTTGTTTGTTTTATGAAACATAAAATTGAAGCTATAAGCCCTTTAAAAAATATTTGCATGTATGAAATTTAATTCAAAATCAAACTAATTTTTTATTCTCAAATTTAAATTATAATTTATTCCCAAATTTGTCCAAATTTAGATTTAATTCATTTTCTTTGTATCAAACCCAATTTGAAACTCATAAATTCCAAAACATGAATTAAACTTTCAAAATATAACTTCAAAACTTAGGTTCATATATGGCTTGTCTAAAAACATACAAGCTCTTAAACAATCAAGAAAACATGATCAATTTTAAATCATTTACATCAAAACTCCTTTAATTTACAAATTAAGTTCATTGTTCATAAACCCATAATTTTCCAAAGCTTAATTCTTATTTCATCAAAACATGAAATCAATTATTAGAAATCCATGATGCATGTACAATTAGAGTATTAAAACTTGTAGAATTTGTCCATCCATGTAGAAATTAGACTCAAACTCATGCAAGATTTTCCAAAATCAAACCCAAAATAATTAATTTCTAAATTTATTCTATAACCATAAACCTAAATCAATTTCTTCATCAATTTGTTAATTTCTTTGTAATTACACGAGATTGAACCCAATCATCTCTTAATTTCAGCTTTTAAGTGATTTATCTATGAAATTTAAGTTTCAATTTCGTACTTCAAGTCTTCAATGGCTGAATTTCTTAAGCCTTTCTTCCTTCCTTCACTTGGTCTCAACTTCTCTAAGCCCTTTCTCCGATTTCCAGCAACAGTAATAGAGGACTACCCTTCTTTATTTCTCTTGATTTGAACTCTCCACGGTTTTGTTTTTTGCTCCAGCCGAGAATGACTATAATGCATGTATATAAGTCATGAAGTTCTCTCTCTCATATTATTTAATTGACTTGCTTAGATTATTTCACTTAACATAATTAATAAATTGTTAATCTTAGTTCATTATGTCTAGTTTTAAATTTAATTAGTCGAATTGATTTCAATTAAAACCCAATTAATTATATTTAACTTTTACCAATTTGAATTAGATTTTTAATCAAACTCCTAAAAGGTTCTAAATATTAAATTAAACTTATTGCCATCATCGATTTTGATTTCCCAAATCGTTTAGGTCTTTAATTTCTGATCAGACCCAAAATTTTCATCAATAAATTACATATTCAAATTGGATACCTCAAAAATAAATTTAATTCATAATAATCATAATTTCTCAAACCTTATAACATAATTAACTTAATTAACTCCGATTTGGACCCAATTAATCAAATCTTGATTTTACTAAACTGAACTAAATATTAATTAAACTCCCAAATGGGCCCGTAATTAAAATTAAATTGATTCAATTTCTTAATTTCACTTCCTTAAGCCATTTGGACCCTTAATTTCTAATTCCAAAATAAATCTTTAATAGAATCATATATGAATCAGATTCCACAATTCTTATAAATCCCAAATTAAATTAGGATAACGACTAATTAAAATCTCAAATCTCCTTAATTAACCAAAAATAAATATTATACATGGTGGGGTCGTCACACTAGAAGACCAATTAGGTCAAATGGCTAATAACATGAATAAGAGAGAGGAGGAAAAATTATCGAGCCAGACTGTGGCCAACCCTAAGCGTCAATATGGGGCAGAGGGGTCGAATAGGAATAGAAAGCACCATGAACAGGTGCAAGCGGTGATCACTTTGAGTAGTGGAAGGGAGTTAGAGCCTCGGCCAGTTGCGTCTGATGCAACTAGGGCTAAGAAGGGTGACCACGGTGGTAAACCCAATGAGAGTAAGGGTAAGGGAGAAACACCTAAAGGGAATGACTTAGTCCCTAGCACTTCACACGAGTCTAAGGCACCCTTTCCCCAATGCCTTGTTACACCGTCCCCTTTTAATAAGAAGGCAGCATCTATGGAAGCAGTGATAGAGGTGTTTAAACAAGTTAAAATCAACCGCCCCCTATTGGAGGCGATTAAGTAAATACCCTTCTATGCTGAATTTCTGAGTGACTTTTGTACCCAAAAGCATAAATCTAGGATACACATGTCCCAAAAGGTCATACTCACGGAGCAAGTAAGCTCCATTTTATTGAGTGACACAACTACCAAGCTTAAAGACCCGAGTGCCCCAACCATTGCATGCATTATAGGGGACCATTTCATTGATAGGGCCTTGTTAGATTTAGGGGTTCGTGTCAATTTGTTGTCGTACTCTGTGTACCAGGAATTCAGGTTTGGCAAGTTAAAGCCTACTACTGTCACACTTCAGTTGGCTGACTAGTCCCTCAAAGTGCCACGTGGCATGATTGAGGATGTACTAGTAAAGGTTGATAGATTTTATTTTCCTATTGATTTTTTGGTTTTAGATATGGAACCGGTAGCCAGCTCTAGGAAACAAATCCTTTTGTGGTTGTAGAAGCATTTATTCATGGCGCCGTTGAGGTGCAAGATCCAAGGAATGACCACACTTTCAAAGTGAATGGCCAAAGACTGAAGCCGTATATAGAGGGAATTGGGAATGGGGATATGATTGAGTCCATTGCTTTGATAGACCCTTTTTACCCTGATTGAGAGATTGATATCTTATTCTTTTTTTCTTTCCTTTCTATTTTATTATATTTTTATTTATTCTTGTTGTGCTTTATTTGAGTCTAGGAGACTTTAAATCCTCTAAGGGTGTAATTCCTTTGGTGTTAGTCGTACCCGAACGGCATCTGACGGTCTGGTATAGCCACCTAACTATATTTGTAGTGAGTTCCTAGGACACTAACTAAGACGGTAGGAACTAGAATTTGAATGGCAAAGCCCAAAACACAAAGATTTGAAATTTCTGAGACTAAAGTCTGGTTTAAATATCCAGGGGTGTAGAGATTACTTCAAAATCACCTCGGCTTGAATTCTGTATGGTAGCCCCATAGGTCGAGTTAGCTTTAAGTGCCTCAATTCTGGATACCAAATCAACCTAGTCTGTCACTCTATTGGTTAGTGGATTGTTTTTATCTGAACAAAAATTTACGAGCGGTCTAGTAAAAATAAATAAATTTTTTTGTTCAGATTTTATTCTTTTATTCATTTTTTCTTTTCCTTCGCAAAAAAAAAAAAAAAAAAAAAAAATCATGCAATTTATTTATTTATTTATTTTTATTTACTTATTTTATATTTCTTCAAAAAAAAAAAAATTCACTTCTTTAAGCCAAACCCTAGACCCACCTTTACCATCATTTTCCTGATATTTTCTCTCTCTACCTCTCTCTCTCTCTCTCTCTCTCTCTCTCTCTCTCTCACACACTCACACACACACAAACTCACAACCCCACAAAGTTCCGCCATCACCAACCCTTCTTCCTTCAACTTTCACTCACCTTTTTCTCATCACCACCTTCCCACTGGAGCATCACCATCTTCTCTGACCGACGATCTTCCGACGGCCATTTTTTTTGGCCGATCTACATCTTCCTCTTCCTTTCTTTTCTTCCTACTTTTTTGTAAGGTAATCACCCTCTTTTTTTTTAGATTTTTTAGTTTTCACTTGTAATATTAGTCCATTGGTAGTTTAATGGTGATTTTTTAGCCTTGTTCATCATCATTGTCCATGATCTTCATCCTCTCATTTAAAAAAAATTTAAAAAAATTGCTTAGCAAAAATCGACCATCGCGCGTGCGGCCGCTCCAGCCACGTGCTAAAATTTAAAAAAAAAAAAAAAAAAACACTGGACATGGACCACCGCACGTACGGCCCCCCCAAAAAAAAATACCAATAATGATAATAATAATAATTTAGATTGTTGTAGCCTATTTTTGTATAATATAGTTGTTTAGTTTAATTGTTTAGTTAGTGGTTCTTATTTCTTTAATTTCAATTTAATTGTTAGTTTAATTGGTTAGTAGATTGTTTTTATTTTTGTTTTAATTGTTTAGTTAGTGATTTAGTTTTATTTTTATTTAGTGATTTAATTGTTAGTTTAATTGTTTAGTGGTTTAGTTTTTATTTTTATTTTATGTATTTTTAGTTTATTTTATTTTGTTTTAATTTCTTTTCTTTTCCTCTACTAACTTATTTATTTATTTCTTTTATTCCATTCTTTGGTTTACCTATTTTTCTTTAAGTTAGTTATTTATTTTATTTTTATTTTTTTCTTAAAAAAAAAAAAAAACAAATTGAAATAAAAGTAATCCGATGATGTGATGACAATGAGGTTTTGAGTGATTTGTGCATGCATGCGCTATTTGATGAGTTCTAATATAATGGTTCCACGTTTTTGGTTGTGTTGGTTGTATTATTTTGTGCATGTATGTCTACATCATTCCGCCGAACACCCAAACGACCCCGCAATGCTAACATAGCCGCTAGGGATGTGCCAACCGACACCTGGGCTAACAAACCAATTGCCTGTGACACACCTTTCGATGTGGACTTCTTCCGACACCATCAACCCACTGCGTGGAGTGTCCGACAACTTAAAGACCAGGGCTTATTGGGCATCTGCATCGTCACTGAACTGGCGTATCCTTGCATTGTGCGAGTCTTTTACCAAAACATGTATATTAGTGACGAGACCCCAGGAGCTCTTTTGTCCATTGTTGACGGGGTTGAGTTAATAGTCACACTAGCTTCCATTGTCGAGGTTATGAACTACTCCATCGACACTATCAATGAAGAGCAGTTCCCAGTGTTTACTCAGGAACTCACCTTCCCGGCATTGGTGACCGAATTTTATGAGGGGCGATAAGATGATGACAACTGCACTAGCATTAGTCGAGCTAACTTATTGCACCACCTCCTCTTCCTTGATGTGATTCTAAAAAAGAATGTCATCCTTCTAGGCCACAAGGAAGAGCGGTGAGGGGACTTCCTCTGTGCCTTGCATAGATTTGACTTTGGATTTTAGGTCGACTTCCCTATTTTGATCTTCAACCAGATGGCCCGTATCCTCAATAAAGTCAAGTTGCACAACTGCTGATACGGTTCTACATGGGCCCTCCTTTCGCCAACCTCATCACTGCACTCATAAAAGGCCAAGGGACATACCTACTCGAACCCAATGAGGTTCAACTTCCATCACCAACGCTTTATGGTAAAACCCAATGGCTTTAAATCGCTGCTCGCCTGCCACCTCCACTACTCCTCCCTGATGCCCCGGCCAATCCTAATGATGTTCCGATAAAGCCCGCCGCCGCGCCAGCACCAGCGCTGTCGCCATTCCGTATGACACGAGCACAATATCAAGCTCTTTTGGATAATCAAGCCGCTATTCAGCAATCTGTGTTTGATCTCCGGGCAGACTATTAGGCATATTGGGATTACTCGCACACGGCACTTGACGGGTATCAGCAATCAGTTGCATCTCTGCAAACTAACTTTTACGCATACCAGGAGTCGAGCCAGCAGCGGTTTGATCAGCTTGGCGCTAGGGTTCATGATGAGGCATTCGAGACTCGGATGCTAATGTATGCCCTATTTGAGCAACATTTTCTACCACCGCCAGATCCAAATCAGTGATATTTGTTCTATTTTCTTTGTTTTATTTCTTTATTTATTTTTGTTTTGTTTTGTTTTATTTTTCTTTTCCTTTTATACTGTACAGTCCAAATACACACATACACACACACAAAATGTATATGTGTTTGGTGTGTCCTTGCCTTACTGGATGTACGCCTATGCTGTCTAGTAAGATCCTCTCTCTCTCATTTTACTATCTACTTTACCGTTGCTTACATTGTGGATAATGTTGTATTCCAGTTAAGGGGTGAGGGTATTTTTAAAAACAATTCATGTTTGTACTTGCTACACTTGATTGCACTACTTCACTTGATGTTCACTTTTTGCCAGTATGGTGGTGATATAAACATATGTTAATTAGGGAACATAATTGACTTGTATGAAAAGGGTTTATTGGGTAAGTACTTACATGTGATGTTTGCACTAGGAGAGTTGTTTGTGTTTGTGGTATTAGTACACTTGTCATGAGCATGCATTGATTCACATAAACACACTTTCATAGTGGTGAGCTCTCTATTCTAATCCCTGGTATACATCATTGATAATTACTAGTGTTATAGAAAAGAATAAATGAGTAACCTTGATTCTTACCCAAAAAAAAAAACTTGACTTATTTGGGTTTGTAGCCTCTTTAACTTGAGTTATTAAGCCCATAGGGGTGTCTTTATACCTAGTGCCCTAAAACCGTCTGGTTTGGGATTGGCCCAATACTTGCTACATAGGTTAATTAGAAAACTTAAGGAACCTAGACATTGCACAATTAAAAAATAAAATAAAGACTTGTTCGGGTTCGTAGCCTTTTCAGCTCGAGTTATTAAGCCCATAGGGGTGTCTTCACACCTAGTGCCTTAAAACCGTCTAGTTTGGAAGTCATTAGCCCAATGCTTACTACATGGGTTGATTAGAAAGCTTTATAGATCAGGACATTATACAGTCTTTCAAAAAAAAAAGATGAGAATCTTGATTGCAAAAGTTTAGTTTTTTTGTATATGTTGGGTGTTATTGTGAGTTACACTGAGCTATTATAGTGGACAGTTAACTAGTTATAGAGAATGCACTTTACACCACGGGCACTGATGATGTGTTTACTAGCATTCACAAGTATAGGGGACTTAACTTTTTTATTAACTGAATTGTGGTTTTTGCTTAATAAATTCATTTATGCTTGTCCACTGTGTTTTCAATGATTAATCATGCCTTAATATCACATTGTAGTTGGCACATAAGTTAATTGATAGTTGGAGTAGTGTGATTACTTATTGTTGTTGGGCAGATGTGAATATGTTGATGTTTGTGGGTATCATTTCTGGAAACCCTCACGAGACTATACTCGTCCAGTAGGGGTAACCTTGTGGTTTAAAGGCTTGTTGCATATGCTAAATGTAATCGTGATATCTATGAAAGTGGTTTAGAGTTATTTTACTTTTCTTATTTCTTTTGTTTTGCTCGAGGACTAGCAAAATGTAAGTTGGGGGATGTGATGTAGGCCGAAAGGTACCACATTGAAGCCACTTAAATTACATTTTTAGTCTTTCAATGTTGTTTATTTGGTGGAGATGATGTGTTTTGTACACTTGTGCAGATTTGGCAAGCAACACGCAAATTCAAGTAAAAAGGGCGCGAAAATAGATTCTTCGTGCGAGGAGCGAAAAATCCCGGCCTGCCACCTTATTATGCGTGCGGCCAAGCTCTACTGCATGTGCGGCCCACCACCGCTCAAGCGGCCAACCACCGCTCAAGCGGCCCACCACCGCTCAAGCGGCCCATATGGGCACTCGAGCGACCCACCTAGGGATGCGTGCATAAAAATTTAAGGCTCTTCTGCTGGGAATAAAAAGAAAAAAAATAGGCTGAAAAGTGGTTCGAAAATATTTCAAAGAAAAAGGAGAAAGAGGCTAGGGTTTGAAACAAAAGAACTTGAAGCTTGAAGAATGTCTCCCATGCTGGCTTCTTCTTCTCCCACATCTTCCCACTCCTCCACGAGTGGTTAATCTTCTAGTTTTAGGGTTTTGATGAAACCCTAGCCATGTAAAAGGATTTTTCTTAAGCTTTGATTGTGAAACGGTTTGAATAAATGTATAGACGTTTTAGAAGTTTATATTAATTTTCTTTTTCATCTCTTCAAGTGTTCCACTCTCTGTGATTGTTTAATACTTTTCATATATTAGTTTTCTTTGTGTTTGTGTTCAAAGTATGAGACGAGTCATACTACGAGAGACGGGGTTGTATTGCTACCATAGTTTAGGGCAAACGCCTCGTGCTACTTGAGATGACTCATGCCTGTACATTGAACATAACAATCCTCTTGATCAATGTTTCAAACTTGTAGTTGTGAAATATTGGGTAGTTCAAACTGGAGTACAATTGATGGCCAATGTTGAGTCTTATTTTTGTGGTTAGTGGTGAATTCTTTGCCCTAAGATTTTCCCAAAAATTAGTATCTCAAACCCTAATTTTAATTGTTAATTTAATTTCTCAATTTCATTTAATTCTCGTTTAGTCATAAGATTCCTCAATATTTTTTTCAAAATTAATTTAACAATTTAACAATTAAATTAGTTTAATTTTATGTTTGTCCCTGTGGATCGATACCTAGACTTACCATTATTCTAAGGAATTTGGTATAGTTTAGTGTTTATTTTTGGTGTGTGAAACAACCCTTCAATAAGGAAGGTTATTTTGGTCATTTTGATTGAGCTTGTCTTTTTGGACAGTTTTTCAGAGTCTGGACTTTTAAACAGGCAAAATTGAAATTTGGACTTTTGAACCGAGTATCCTTTAAAAATTTAAAAGAACAAAAAAAATCGATAAAAATATTTAAAAATATAAAAATACGAATTGAAAATTTAGAAAACAATTTTTGAAAACAGAAAACCAAACAGGGTCGTGTTTGGGAATAATTGTTTGACTTTTTACAAAAAAAAAATAAAAATAAACAAACAAAAAACAAAACAAAACAAAACAAAAATAGAGATAATAGAATGAACCTTTTTGGCTTTCTAATATCACTTTTTAATTTTGTAACTTTTAACTTTTTTAGTAATTTTTTTGATTAAAATCTTAAGTTGCCAAACTTCGCTTTAGTTGGGTTGGGGCAAGTTGAGAGTATACATTCATACATAACTTGAAATACTGAACCCGAATTTAAGTATGAGTTTAAATTAAAAAGTTTGAGTTTGATTTGAATTGTCTAAATTCGCGCACAAATTTATCTTTAATTGTCCTAAATGATGTATCGCATTTTTTAATAAAAACAAACAATATCTCAAAAAATACAAACACAAACAAACCATAATAAGAAAATTAATTTAAATTATGTGTACAAATAATAGAATATATCTCATTGCAATTTAATAAAAATGATGATAAAACTATATATTAACTATAGAATTTAAAATATATATATGCATATATATACAATTCAAGTTGTTTGGTATCCAATCTCTATCCTAATTTAATTTGAGCAAGTAAATTTTAATCTTGACCTTGATCAAATTTGAAATTATAGAGCCTGAGCTCTAAATTTGAAATTAGATAAGTGGATATAAATATGATCTGATATAAGATTACTACTATCTGATTAACTTAAATTTTTATATTAATTATCTGCCAGACAGATTTACATAATAAATAATTTTGAATTATTGACAACCAACCTTTGGTGGAATCACCAAGTCCAACTAACACCTTTCCAGTAAGATATTATTAATTAGAAAGCTGATCCTCTTAACTTACTATAATGACAATGTTAGCCCCTACTTTTGTTTACTTGTTGACTGAGTCAAGTGGTTGACGTCGGTGATAATATTACTCACCATCATTCATACATGAAGTTAAGGTATGTACCATGAAAATTATGATATTTGTGGAGTTCAATAATAGAAGAAGAAGAAAAAAAAATATCATATAAGGTATAATTAAAAAAAAAATTAGATTATAATCAAAACTTAATCAATATTATAATGGCTCATAACTAATATCATAATGTATACAATCAAATCATAACTAAGTTATAACTAATACTACAATAAGAAGAAATTAAATATCACATAAGGTATAATTAAAAAAAAATTAGATTATAATCAAAACTTAATCAACATTATGATGACTCATAACTAATACCATAATGTATACAATCAAATCATAACTAAGTTATAACTAATACAATAATAAGTTATAACTAAAGGGCATGTTTGATTGGGTGGATTAGAGCATGAGATTGGGATTATTAATCCGTGGGCCCAATTATCCTATGTTTGTTTTAACATTTTAGTTTAGGATTATTAATCCAATGGATAATTAATCCAACAAATTTGTAGGATTATTAGTAATAGGGTAGGGGTGGGATTATTAATCCAATGGATATTAATCCAATTGGATAGTGAATACCATACTAATTTAAGGCCATGTTTGTTTGGGTGGACATGAGCTTGGGATTGGACTAATAGTCCAATAAAATTATTAATCTGATATTTGGTTAAACAATTGAAGTACGGACTAATTATTTTAAACTTGACTATTAGTTAAGATAGAATACATAATCCAACGGATTCGTAGTCCTAGGACTATTAGTCATGGGAATGCTAATCCAGTCCGCCCAAACAAACATGGCCTAATAGGATTATTAATACTTCACTATTAATCTTTTGAATCAAACATGACCAAAGATTATTATGTTTCATTTGGTTCATTAGAATGAGAGAATTGTGATTCTTCAACTTTTCTTATGGAACGATTAATCTTTTAAAATAGTGAAAGGTAATTTCATTTAAAATGCATTTGTCGTTATTTTTTAAGTCTAACTAAACAGAAGAATTAATATTTTGATAGAATAATAATTTTATTTTAATTTATTTTAATAAATCAAATACCATCTTAGGGGTCTTTTGAGAAGTGGGTTATAATCCATTTTCCAGATTATAACCCACTTCTTTTTTTCATAAAAAATTAATTATAATCAATTTTTAATTAATTTTTAACTAAAAAACTAATTATAACCCTCTTTCCCTATTATCGTAATTGACGCATATAATACTCACCTAAAGTGGTGTGTATTGTATTTATATATTTGACTTGTAAAGAAGAAGAGAGATTCGCTATATCTATGTCGAAGTAATGATGGAGGTGCCCTTACTTTGTGTTTGTTGTTCGCATGCGGACCACTGGGCCGTCTCAACATGTATATTATTATTATTAATAATATTATATTGTAGCCAATAAAATAAAAGGTACCATCTTGTTCATGAATGAATGGTTGGCAATGTTTTTTTTTAATCCTTTAGATGATGAAGAAAGAAACACAACTCAAAAAGGACCCCCCCTGAGGTATAGTGCTGCTATTTATATTATCATATAAAATTAAAAAATTAAAGAGATTTCAAAAGGATTGAGAATTTTTATAAATTGAAAATTTGAACTTTCTCGTTATGTTAAGGCGCATCAGATTTATTACGAATCTTATTTTAATAATTTAAATCGTTTATTTTGTAAGTTTTTTATGTACATCAATCTGGAAAAATATTAGGTCAATCTGATATAATCATAACATTTTTATTTTATTGCGTTTGTCTAAAAAAATAAATGATTTATATTCAAAAGCATACTTGTCATTCATTTTTTCAAAACTAAATACGATAAAATAAAAATTCTATGATTATCGGATATATCTAATTTTTTTTAATAAATGATATATATATAAAACTTTATAAAATGAACAATTTGGATCGTTGAAATCCTTAGGCCCTAACATGACGGTCAAGTTTAGATTTTTAACTTGAGATAAGCCCAATCTTTTTAAAAATATATTAAATATTTTACACAATAGTCATATAGATCTGGGTTTTCATGTAATGTGGGTTCCAACTTATATATTGAGTAAAATTTTTAATAATGTTTTTATAGTCCCTAACATTACTTGATAAAATTTGAATTTTTTTAATTATAATCTCTTTTGTTTTTTAATCCATTCAACAAATGTTTTGTATATTCATATTATATTTAGGTCTCATTTATTTGGATGAACGGGATAAGAAAGATTGTAATACAATAAAATTGTTAGTTCTAGGATAAATAGCCGTTTTATTTGGCTAGAAATAATATGTATCCCATTTTTGTTTTGTTATTGGATAAAAATAACTATCCTAATGAATTGCACATTTGGCTGGGAAATTATGAAAAAGAATAATTACTTCAAAAATCATTTTGTCCATTTCAACTGTTTATTAAGTAATGACAATGCTAAATTTGAATTTTTAATTTATATGCATTTAAAAAGTATAATATATGTATATAAAAAAAATATCAAAATAGTTCACTAAAAACAAAGAATAATAATAATAGTAATAATATATATCTATTTTTTGATTTTTAGTAATTTGTTTTTATTTTAAATTTCTTCACAAACATATGTGCATGTAAAAAATAAAAGGGTCAACCTTTCCTATCCACATAACCCATTCCACGCTAGTGAATGTGGCCCAATGGGCAATGAATGTGCAAAGGGCAAGGGCACAAGTGAATGTGGCCCAACAAACTTGTATTTGCAATTGGGCTGGGCTTAAAATGGATGGGTTGTATATTGAGTAGACAAATTAGGGTTTCAGAATAGAATTCACAAAAAAATCCAAAAAAAAAAAAAAAAAAATGATTTCACAATATTGTCACCATGACTCCGCCCCAAATTCAAATAGCTAGTCGCAACTAAACACTCATATTAAACTAGCTGATCTCAAAATAGGCTGTTGAAACTTATTTTGTGCAAAATAATTAGCCACTTAGGTTTTTAAAAATATAATCTCCCCTAAGTAAATAATTAATCACAAGTAAATAAGAAAAAAGGATAAGCAACTTATATAAGTTTAACAAAACACTCATGGCAAATGCTAATGTGGCCAATGGCAGAGTTAGGAATTCAGTAAAAGGGAACACAAATTAAAGACAGCATTGAATTTTTTTTCATAATAAACAATAATGAAATATTTCTAAACTTAAATATTATGAGTTCATTTGGATAAATATGAATTTCAAATTAAGAGATTTGAGATTGACTATTGTAAAAATATTGGAGAGTAACTATTATAAGTAGATTGGAAAATTTATAAAAGAAAATCAGTCGAAATAGATATGATATAATTTAGTAAAAAAAATTCTATAAAACACATCGTAAAAAAGTGTATATTTTATGTCGCAGTTGTGATCTTTGTGGTCTTTGATTATGATACTCATTATGACTCATTATGGAGTTAATTTTACTTTAATTATGACTTCTTATGGTTATTAGTTATGGCTTAATTATAACTTATTGCAATTATTTTTAGGTTATGACCAAAGAGATGATGTTTGGTAATTATTTATTGTGGTCCTTTTAGTTATAATTGAAAATGATTTGATTATTGTACTTTCTAATATCAATACTATGAAATATCATGACTTATATATGAGACACCTTTTTGGGGAGAGCATAGTTGAATGACCCATTTTAGTAGTATCTTTGTAATTAGGAAAAAAAATCCTCAATAAAGAGACACTATTTTAATTTTATGGAGGAAACTATCTAGAGTCGACTCTGAGTTATCGAAGGCCTAAGGCAAAACAAAAAAAAGGGCCCTATATTTATAAAAATAAAAATAAAAGTAAAAATCACTTTGTTTGGCACCACTACTACTGAATCGCAGCCTGATTTGGGAAACAAATAATACAAGATCTCCTCTCTACTTAGGCCTTGTTTGGGAAACAAATATAAGTGCACTTATTTCATCTTTTTATCTTTTTTGGGTCACATCAATCAACATCTCCTCTCTACTTTTTCTACACATAATACAAGAAAAGTCAAAAAGTGCACTTATTCTAAACTTCCCAAACTTGGCCTAAAATAGATCAAAATGTATTCAAGTGTAATTCAAATCAACAAAACAAACTAATTAATCAACAAATCTAATTAATAAAATGTTCTAACAGTATGAAACAGACATAAATGATTTCACATTGTGTTAAATTGTGAGATAATAATTTTGTTTCACCAACAATGTGAAGCAAACATAAATGAAAAGGAAACATGACTATATAATCAATTTTTCACACAAAACACATAATCCACTCGCTATCTAATATCTAATAGCAAAAAAATTATGGAATAGAATTTAATAAAACAAAATTAGGAAAAAATTATTTATTCCATTAAAATCTGATAGTTTATGAGGGAAAAAAAATTAGGACAATTATTTATTCCATTATTTGGGCTAACTATACTTGTATATGTTTTAATTTATTTTTTTCAATTGGGCCTAAGCTCATTTGTGATTAAATGTTTTTTTAATTGGGCCCAACAAAAAATTTTGAAACCTTTAGACTGGTTCTAAATGACCAAAAACAAGTTAGGCCTATTTAAATTTTGAATATACTACTAATGAATTTAAGGGTCCCATTTTTGGGCTAAATTTTGGAGTTTAAGGTAGAAGCCTTAGTGACCTTAGCCCAAGGCGGACTTGACATTATTATAATTTTATAAAAAATATAATATATATATACATATATATGAGTACTAATTAGCGGTTTGGTTTTAATTTTTTGAATTTAATTTTTTTTAAATTGAGTTTTTTATTTTTTGTATTTTTTGTTTTTAGTGAATATTTTTAAATTTTAAGCAATTTTTTTACTTTTTTAGATGCACCTCACTTACATATATCAAAAAAGTAAAATATTTATAAAAAAAATTATTTTAAAAAATCAATAAATACACAAGAATACGAAAAATTTACTGAATTTTTGTATTTTTGGTATTTAGTGAAATTTTTAAAGATTTTTTTCATGAATATTATACTTTTTAAATATATTTATCCTATGTGTATCTAAAAATTAAATAAATTGTTTAAAATATTTTAAATAATTAGTAAAAAAAATAAAAAATAAAAAATTTAATTTTTTTAAAAATGAAACCTAAATTTAGAAACTAAACAAGTTGAATAGAATTATCAAGATCCAATGAGACACGTAACCCCTAGTCCTTCACTAAATCCGCCACAGGGTGCGGCTAGAGTTTTCGTAATGTCGTATAATATTGCATGGGAGAAAGTGTAGATATGAGGAAGAAGAAAAGAGTGAGAAGAAAGGTTGCAAATGATGGATGGGATTTATAGTAAATTTAACATTCTAGAAGAAATTGAAGAAGTCAGTAATTTTTCAGGACGTGTTGGTGTTATTTCAAAGAGATAGAAGGGGGTCAAAATATAATGTACCTTATAAAATTTTATGGGCTTTATGTTTTGTTTGGGATAAATTACACTTGATTCCATTTATGTTTAATCATTTTTTTTATTTTGATTCTTGAAGTTTTTTTTACACTTTAGATGTTCACGTTTCAAATTTTTTTCAATTTACTTTGAAGTTAATTTTTGTCCAAAATTAAACAGAAAAATGTCACATTGACAATCACATAGCATAAAATATATTATTATATCTAACTTGCCCCTCTAATCCAAACTTAAAATCAAACTAGCGAGTGGCACATGCGATGTATATGCAATTCAGATAAGTAAAAATAAAAATAAATAATAAAGAAATTAATATCATAATATATATATTGCTTAAGTAGTAAGAATGTTCTTAATGAAACTTAAGGTCTTGGGTTCGAAATTGGTTACACCATTGAATAATATTTTTTTATTTTAAGTTAGATAAAGCTGTCACGTGACATGAGGAAAGTAATGATGTGTTTGTTTCGAAGGACTGTATGAGGGAGATTGTAATCCACCAAACTGTTAGTCTTGGGATACATTGTCCCTGAACTATTTGATTGACTAGATTTGTATTATTTAGTCATGGGATTAGATGTCTGGATTAAACTATGTTATTAAATCCTATATTTCTTTAGTCATGAGATTAGATGTTTGCATTGACTATTCTATTGAATCCGATATGTATCTATTTTATTTAATTTTTTTAAACATTCATGCTCCAACTCCAACAATGGTCAAGTCCGCTCAACAGAACCCAATTGCTCCAGTCACTCATGGAAGCCCACTTCCTCTTTCAACAGTCAAGCTTAGAAGCCCAACAACCAATTTTGGGCCCTCCAAATCCAAGTCATCCAAGTCAAAGCCCAAAGCAAAACCCAAGTACACTTCCAGTGATGAATTAATTCAAATGGCTAAACTCCTTATGGCCCAGGCCAAGTCACAAATTAAAAAAGAAACTTCAAACGATTCACCCTCCTCTGAAGCATCTAACAGTCAAGATCCATATGGTTCACAATTTCAAGATGCTTAGGACCCATATGCCTAAATAGTCATTGGATTCTATATATATATATGTCAGCTTCAATCACTACACTACTTTTGAGAAAAGCTGCTAATATTTATATATCGATTCCCCATCAGTTCACTGTAAAGTCATGTTCTCCACCGAAATAGTAAAAAAAGTCACTATTCAATATTCATCCAAAGACAAGTCCAGAATAGTCAAAAGCAGCAATCAACTTTTAGTCAATCTAGCAGACAAGATCCATGTACCTCCATGTGCTACTTTTTAGTCAGATTCCAATTCACAAGCCTCACAGCCATTTTCTTTTCCTATAAAAGAGCGTCTTCAGTCAATTGCAAGGTAGAGTTAGAACGAGAGTCCCAATAGCCTCAAAAATATCTCTCTCTGTAAGGCTTGGTTTGAGAAGTGGGTTGGCTTTTTGACTTTTTAACTTTCTTGACTATTTTAGCTTGGGGCTAAAAAGTTTAATTTGGGAAGGGCTTTTGGCTTTTTTGTGAAAGAAAGAATGTAATGATTATGTGTTGGATATAATGTTTTGTCTTATTAGACTAAAAAACTTATTTTGTTTTTTGTGACTATTTTAGCCAAAAAAAACCTCCAAACCCACTTCCCAAACAGGCACTAAATTTAATTTAGAGTATGTATTTTGAAGTATTTTCCAGTTTTCAATAAACATTGTAAGTTTTAATTTCAGTATTTAAATTTCAAGTTATTAAACTTTAAAAAAATTAAATAAATAGAACATCAATAAAAATTATATAAATTTATTTTATTTTTTAATTGAGATTTTTTAATTTTATTTTAATTTGAACTTTTAAATAAATTGAACTTTTAATTTTATTTTTAATTGAATAAATTGAACTTTTAAAGGGGGATTATAATTCATTTGATAGTTAATTTAATTTAATTTTTAGTTGAAATTTTTAAATTTTATTTTACTTTACTACGTATAATTAAAAATAATATAAAAAAAAATTAAGAACAAAAAATGTCATTTTAGCCTTCCAATCTAGAGGAGTTATCCCACCATTTTTATCCCCCCCCCCCCCCAAATGAAACACAATAATCCCTCAAATAAGGAATTGATAGTCCAGTTGAACTATTAGTCAAACTTATATTTTTTGAATCAAACGTTGAACTATCACATGCAATGGATATGGGGTCATATCCCACACTCTAATCCCCCAAGCAAACAGGTGATTCTATTTGCCCCCCAAAAAATCATTTAGTACTCTCAATTTCTCAATATTCCGTATTTAATTATTTAGAATTATAATTCACTCTCAATATACCTTATATTTTTTTCCAAATTACCCTCAAAGATAAAATCACAATTTATGATACACTCAAATAATAAACAAATTATGAAAAAAAAAAAAAAAAAAAAAAACTTGGTTCCCTAGATCGTCATCAGCAGCCTCGTCATTGCCAAAGAAGAAGCTTTTGCTCGTTCTAGGAAAATAATAGAAAAAGACTTAAATATGAATCATTCCATAAGATTTGTTTATTATTATTTTATTAGATTTAATATTTTTTTTTTTTTTTTTGATTTTCCACAGAGTTCTTTGTTTCTTTGTCCCAAATATTTATACATTCATCTTTCATCTCCAGTTATGAAACAATTTTCAAATCCATTACCATCACAAAAGTTCAATAAAATGTCTCTTCCTCTAAATCATTATTTTTTTTTCTATTGATTTCATTATATGGAGACTAAAATCATCTGTTTGTATACATTGTGAAGATCTGATTAAAAATAAAAATAAAAATAAAAATAAAAAAAGCATAGGAACAATATGAGTTTCAAGTGCTGAAGAGCTTTTTGGCAACTCACAAACTTCAATATCTGTTCCAAATATTACACAAATAGTCATCGCCCTCGGTGCGGTGTCCTTATACTTCACCTAAAGCGAGGTCTTAGCCCAGGATTGGGACTGGCTGAACCTGAGCTACCCCTTTTTTTTAATACCAAAAAAAAAAAAAATTAGTATGGTTGAAAATTCTATATTTTTGCCTCATCTGTGTTGTGTTGTCTATGGCAGACAAAGCATAGCAAAAACATTTTCGAAGGCTAGGTTTAGGTGATTCCTCATAACAAGAGTCAATCATACGGAGCAAGTGTTTAACATATAATCCTAATATTATTATTTTTATTCATTATTTGATTTTGTTCAAATTGATGATAATGAGAAGGTTTGGTGGGATGGATTAGAGTATTGGAGAGTGAGGAAGAAAATAACAAAAAAATAATTGAAACTTGGAAAGAAGATGAAGAGACTTGAATATGAACAATACGTATATATGATTAGGGTATACTATGAGAAAAAAATAACATTTTATTTTAAAATTTAATGTGTATTGTCATTATTGGTAAATTTACATTAGGGTATAATAGGAGCTAAAATTTCAAAGGCCGCACTAAGTTACTATTTGGGTGTAAATAGAATCACCCCAAACAAATGCCTCCTAAGATTTCACTACACCAACTAAGGCATTCAATTAATAATAGTATAGATAGAACATATAATAATATTTGTTTATTCCACGTGACAGTTGATATAATATTTTCTATCTAATTTTGAATATAACTTAATTTGACCCAAAAAAAAAATGATAGACCAAAATAAAAAAAATTAAAAATCAAATTAAAAAAAAATAGTGAAATATAAAATGGGTGAAGTGTAATTTACCAGTTTAGTTTTGATTAAAAAAGAAAAAAAACAAATTGTAGTAGACAGTGCACATTCGTCCCTGTATTCCACGGTAATGGAAAATCCTTTACTTTGACCACGCGTGACTCAGTCCCGCAGATATGCGTATCTCTTCTCTTCACACACACACTGCAACCTCAGAGAACTTACATACCAAAGTTGGCAAAAATCATTTGCCTTTAAAATCAATAGCGGTAATTTAAGGCCTTATCTTCCTTTGTGGGGTACCTCCTCATATATGGGGCTACACTGGTCTGCTCAGACATGGCCAATATATATAGGGCAAATTGCATTTTAATGTGACAGTTTTAAAATAAGGAGATTTTTTCAAATTTAAATATTAGGGATTGTTTGGGGTGTCTTAAATAAGTGCACTTTTTATTTTTTTAGACTAAAAAATTGAGGTTGAAAATATGAATGTTTGGGTTAACTTTTTTATTTTTTATGGAAAAATGTGTAATAAAAAATTGAAAAAATTGATTTGTAGGGAAAAATTCGAATTGGGAGTTGTGCAGCCGTAATTGTTGACTTTTGGTGAATAGTGTTAACTTTTTAACTTTTTGAATAATTTTTTAACTTTCTGACTTTTTTCATACTACCTAAACTTGGCCTTAATTTGAGGCGTCCGAATCCTCTATGGTCCTCCCTCTACCGTTGTAGTTAGACTTCTTAAAAATAGCGTTGTTTTAATTATTAAAAATAAATAAAAAGAAAAGAAACGTGAAATAAAAGTAAGGAGAACAAGGAGAGGGAGACACAGCAACCAGTAGAGGTAATGGTTGTTGATGTATTGCTATTGTGTCTTCCTCTTTCTCACTTCGTTTCCCTCTGTTGCTTCTGTTTCACATTTTTTTTTAATAATCAAAGCGATGTCGTTTTAAGAACTCTAGGAACAACGGTAGAGGAAGGACTGTGGAGGATTTGAATGCGAATTTGAGAGCTTGTGGGCTTACCATATATTACATGATTATCATCGAAACATATAATAAAAATTAATTTAGTAAAATAAATAAATAAATAAGTGTATAAAAGATTTATCAATTTTACATAATTTTATCTTTGGTGGATATAAATAATTTTTAAAAATTTAAAAATATTTTTTTGACATTTATTTTTTGTCAAATTAGTTTATATTTTATCAAATTAACGACTTTGTCCTTGAAATTGAACAATGATATCTTCAATTGTCCTTATTTGTAACATGATTCAAAATTCAAGGTCAAATGTGTCACAATTGAAAAGTCAGGGACCAAAGTGACACGGGCTCCAAACTATAGAGACCGTTAATGTAATTCGCCCTATGAAATTATACTAACCTCCTCTGTAAGGGTTAGTTTAGTAATTTTAGTAAACTTATTATGATATTTTGATTATAGATATTTTTAATATTATAGATATTTTTATTGATAACCATTAACTGAGTAATTATGATTTTGGTTATGTTTTATATGATATTTGGTTATTACTCGTTTTTTTTAGATATGATTCAAAAAAAACTTATTATGACATTTGTGATAATCAACACCACAAATGTTTTGACTTGTATATGATACACATAAAATAATGTGTATTCAATAATAACCTATTATTATGACAAAAGTGATGAGGAAATAAATTAAAAAATTAATTACATAAATATAAGATAAGTTATTTGGTAGTTTTTAATCAATACTTGATATTATACAATTGAGTTGTATTCTAAAAAATAAGATAAAATTAATGAATTTCACTATCTAAACTAATAAAAATCAGATTGGGACACTATACATATTTATTTGAGTAGTATTAAATAATATTTTTAATACTCATATGGTTCGATTATATATATAATTTATTGTTTTACATACATATAAGTTCTTGTATTTCTTCTCATACAATTTCAGTAATTCATACTAATTTGTTTACCTAAAAAATGAATAATTGATTTCTTTTATTTTTAATTCACAAGATAATCACTTCAAATGTTATACAAACCAAACTAAAATTCTCATATATGCTAATCTAACAAATAATTATTGACTTTTGAAAAAAAAAATCGTGAGTCAAACTAACAATCAACTAACAGATTGGAAGAATATGCAAATCCAAAATAAACTTCAAGAGAAGTTAGTGTAATTTTAGAAAAATGAGGGGTACATTTGGTACACTCATTTCAAGGGGTGTGTACAGTAGAATTTCCCACAAACTCTTAACAAACTTGATAAGTCAACTCCAAGGGTTTGGCATAGTGGATGAGGTTTCACATTTAGGAGTTCTCTCCCTTCAAGGTATTAGGTTCGATTCTTCTTGCCAGCAAACACTCTATAGGTTACGGACGGTAGGGCTTAAAATTCTATTTCGAAAGGTTTGTTTAGACTATAAAAATTTAATCTGGTACGGTAAGTTGATTCAGGAAACCTTACATTGTAAAAAAAAAAAAAAACACTTGGTTAGTCTTTCAAATAATATCCTTGACTTTTTATGTACAATAATGCAACAAAGATTAGTTTTTGTTATATTTTATTGGGTCAATTGTATACGCAAGTTTTGTAATTTATTTTTGGAAATATTATAATTCAGTGTAAGTTTTAAAAAAATAATTACAAATATATTGAAAATTTTATTTTCTTAATTATTAAAATTGATAAAATTTACCATTAATTTGTAATTATTTTTGTACAATTACATTGATCTATAATTTCTCCTTTATTTTTTTGTGTTAAATTAGTTTATATATTAATTTTGTTTTTTTTTAATTTCTCACATAGTATTAATTTATTTTTTTAATTGATAACACACGTTTTAAAATTGGATAGAAACAGATAATTTCAAATTAGATATTAATCTCTCAACTACTTTGAGAATAGTGAATAACTATTTCACCTCTTGAATTCAATCAAAAATTGAAACAATGACAAAATTAAAAGTATAGTTGACACAATTAAAATTTTGGGATCTAATTAATGCAAAAGGTAAACTACAATGATTACCGGGATAATTTGTCCTATTTTATTTATTACATGTTGTGTACCACTATGCTAGTAATGAGACCTATTAAACTAATAAAATGATACATGAAATGAAATGATAAATAACTTCCAATCATCAAAATACAGGTGTTTTTTACTTACATGGGTCTTGATGATTAGTGTCATAAGAATATTGATTAACAAGTTTAAAATAATTATATATTTCTAAAATTCGCCTAAAATTTTGATTATAAAAATCTTATTTGCATTTAAAAGGAGACCCTCATTTAGCCATGGTTCGGCTAACATTTTGAAACTAAATAATCACAAAAAGATAAAATAGGTTATATAAATTAATAAGACAAAATACTATTTTTTATGCATAATCATTACACTTAAAAGTCAAAGAAATCCTAAACAAAAACTAACGAGACTAAGGATTGGTTTGGCATGTCCCAAATAATCTGAAAAGTCAAAATTTTACTTAAAAAGTTAAAAAGTTATCACTATTTATCAAAAAAAATAAAAAAATTAATTTTACACAAAAATTATTACAACTCAATCTGATGTCCCACAGACTTTTGCTCATTTTTTTCGAAAAATTGCACAGGCGGGTGCACAAATAACACGGTGTTGTTCGGCCTATGGAAGCCCATCACGGGTCCGTTTTGATAATCTGAACCGTTCAATGTATAGAACTCGTCGAGTACTATATATTTGTAAAACATCATGTTAATTGGATATCGCTAACTACATGATCAAATCAATTTTTTATAAATAAAAAAAAAAAAGATGATGTTATAGTTAATGATTAAAAAAAAAACTAATCCGATCAGATAACTATCGATATCCGATCAACGTGATTTTTTACAAACATATAGTACTCGACGATTTCTACACACGGTTCCGATTAGTAAAATGGGACCTGTGGTGAGCCTCTACGGGCCAAACAGTACGGTCCAATGCAATGCCCGAAAAGGAGGCAACTATTTATTATATCAAATCACTTTGCCTTACCGTCTACCTACTCTCCTTAAGTTCTCCTACACACTAATTTATATAATTTTTTAATACATATTTTTTCATAAAAAGTTAAAAAGTTAACTTAGCCTCCGTTTGGGAAGTGGGTTGGCTTTTTGGCTTTTTGGTTTTTTTTGGCTATTTTAGCCTGGGCTTAAAAGTTTGGTTTGGGAAGGGCTTTTTGGCTTTTTGGCTTTTTTGACTTTTTTTGTGAGAGAGGAGTGTAATGATTATGGGTTGGATGTGATGTTTTGTTTTTTGTGGCTAAAAAAGCCTATTTTGTCTTTTGTGGCTAAAATAGCCAAAAAGCTTGGCTTTTTGGCTTCCCAAACGGAGGCTTAAACAATCATTTTTTCTCAACTTTGTAGTCTAAAAAATCAAAAAGTACACTTATTTAAAACATTTCAAACAACTCTTAAAAAAATAAGCTAAAAACATCTCAAAATAAAAAAATTAACTAAAAAAATCAATGCTAAACGAAAGTTTAAAAATGAATAATGAATTGAAATAATTTACAATTCGTTATGTGAGCCAATGTAGCTTCTTTTCTCTCTCTCTCTCTCTCTCTCTCTCTCACACACACACACACACACACACACACACACACACACAAACAATAAAATAAAAGAAGAAGATTAAAAAAATTATGAAAGCTTAGATAAATAATTTTAATTTAATTTTAAACTCGAGGAGTTTAACAGCACCCAAAATGAATAGGTGACAATGGTCAATAGAGTTTTAAAACTGGTCCAGTTTTCAAAAAGGCTAAAGCTAGTTCCTCTTTTACCGTTTTTTACACCGAGAAGTGAGAAAAGTCACCATGGTCTTGTCATTTAGCACTTAAACCGCCACAGGCAACAAAGCTTAGCCAGAAAGCTACAAACAATAATACCATACAGGTTGTTTGATTTGAATTTTTTTTAAGATTTTTTTTAAAAAAAATTATTTATTTTTATTTTTTATTTTTATTAAAATTTTTAATTTTTTTTAATATTTTATTTAATTTTTAGATACATCTAACATAAATATACTTAAGTGGTGTTTTAAGAAGTTAGTAAAAACTTGACTTTTTAACTTTTTTACTCTATTTTGTCTTTTCGTAAATAAAAGATATGAGAGGTGATGTGATTTAAAATAGATAAAAAGGTAAAAGTTAGCTTTTTACTTACTTCCCAAAAGACCCCACATTGTAGTTGGCTTAGTGGATGACAACTGGGGTCTAGATGTTTGTTCCCTACCAAGTCTTAGGTTCGAATCCTCTAACAGCAAACGCATTTCTTGGAATTACGGACCGCATGGCATAAGCATTGTTTCGGAAGACTTGTTCATACAGTAGGGACTTAGTCTGGTATGCGTAAATTGGCCCAGAATACCCTATATAACAAAAAAATATATAAAAATATACTTAAAAACTATATATTTGTGAAAAAATATTTAAAAAAATTATTAAATACCAAATATATATATATAAATTCAGCATATTTTTTATATTTTTGTGTATTTATTAATTTTTTAATTTTTTTTCACAAATATTTCATTATTTAGATACATCTAAATAAGGTGTATCTAAAAAGTAAAAAAAAAATTGCTTAAAATTTAAAAAATATTCACTAAAAAAAAACACAATTTCTAGAAAATAGAATTTAAAAAATTGAAACCAAACACATTAATTCACACTGCTTGATTTTCACTTTTTAAAAAAATTTACTTTTTTGTTTTTTCGTATTTTTTTTTATTTTCATTGAATTTTGTTAATATTTTAACTAATTTATTTAATTTTTAAGCACACCTAACATAAATACACTTAAAAATTATAATATTTGTAAAAATATCTTTAAAAAATTTACTAAATACCAAAAATTTAAAAATTTAATATATTTTTCGTATTTTTGTGTGTTTATTAATTTTTAAAAATATTTTACTATTAAATACATCTAAGTAAGGTGTATCTAAAAAAGTTTTTTAAAAAAATTATTTAAAATTTTAAAAATATTCATTAAAAATACAAAAATACAAAAATTTTCAAAAAAATTAAATTTAATAAATTGAAACCAAACGTTTTAAGATTTTGGAGACGGAGGCTATCGGTTGATCTATGGGGTTGTTTAACGAGGGGCACTTTGGAAAGATGAGCAAAAAGTTTAATATTTTAGGTTTTTAGCTTTTTTTAATTAAAAAAAATCAATTTTTTCATCCGAAACAACTTAGTTTTTGTCAAAAAAGACATCAAAAAAGTCAAAAAGTCAACTTTTTATTAACTTTCCCAAACACTACTGAGTTTCGCATCAAGTTTTTGATTTAGGATTTCAGTCTTTGTTTGAGATATGCTTTTAGCTTTTTAATTATTTTTGCCTAGGATTAAAAAATCTCGTTTAGAATAGATTTTTTTAACTTTTTTGACTTCTGTGAAAGAAAAAATGAAATAATTATGATTTAAATGTGACATTGGTTGTTTGGGACATTCTAAATAAGTGTACTTTTTGACTTTTTATGAAATATGAGTTGGGTTTGAAGTGATGTGGTAGAAAGGTGATATGACTTAAATAAGATGATGTGATTTAAAAAGGATAGTAACTTTTTGGCTTCTTGACTTTTTTAATGGATGCCAAACTAGCCTTTATCTTATTGACTTTTTAATCTATGTTGTTATTTTGTAACTAAAATAGCCTCAAAATCACATGCCAATCATAGCCTCAGTTTCATAGGCTTTGGCATAAGTTCTTTTTGACTATTTTAGCCATAAAAAGATAAAATAGGTTAAACAGTTAATAAGATAAAATATTACATTAAAACTATAAGGACTATTTGTTACAGCTTAGGGGGTAATTATAATTTATTTTGATTTAGGAGTTTGTGCCAGACTGTTTGGTACAGTTTCTGCTTATAGCTTATTAGGCATAAATAGCTTTGATAAGTTGAAAAAAACTGATTATTTGAAAGCTGGAGTTGGGGTGATTTTAGTTTCTACTTTCTGATTATCAGTTTTTAACTTGAAAAAGCTCCACCAAATAAGGCCATAATCATTTCATTTGTTTTCTCACAAAAGTTAAAAAAGCTAAAAAGCCTATCACAAATTAGGCTTTTTAGCCCCAGATCAAAACCAAAAAGCTAAAAAAACCAACTCGCAACCCAAACGAAGGCTCATTATAAGAGCGTTCTGAATTTTTTACTTTTTTAAGATTAATTGATTAAAATATTATGTAAAAAATAAAAATAATCCAATATCCGTAACTTTTTTTAAAAAATAGATTACAAATATAATTTTAAAAATAATTATTCATTTTTTGTAATACAAATTTAATTCAAACATATAATTACTGATATTCGGTTATTTTGATTTTTGGTCCCGTTTGGGATTAGGCTATTTTAGTTGTTTTTTTAACTTTTTGATTATTTTAGTCTGACTAAAAAAGTTGTGTTTGAGAAGATAGTTGCCTTTTTTTATATATATATATATAGTTAATTTGATGGTTATGAGATAAAAAATAAAAAAGAATATGGCTTGGATGTAACATTTTATCTTTATTGACTATTAGTCTATTGTGTCTTTATTGGCTATTTTAATCCATCTTAACTTGCCAAACACAGCCTTTACATGAATACTCTTGTTAATGATTTCTAAAAAGTAAATGATTCGAATTACCGAAATTGATATTAAAATAGGTGTATCAAGTCGAAATACTCTCTCAAATTGAAAGAAACCAAATCATTTTTTTTCTAGTTTTTTTGTTAATTTATTTTTATTTTTATTTTTACTGATTTTTTTAAAATTATAAAAAGTTTTAAACCTAAAAACTTTGTACGTTAAATCAAAAAAACAAAAACAAGTAATAGATTTTTAAAAAAAAATTCAAAATAAATTAGATTTTTATTTGTTTATAAAGATGGACTAGAAAAGTAAAAAAATTTAATGTGTTTTTGAAAAAAAAATTACTAAAAAAAAGTGACTTATTTTAGATTAGATACTTGGTTCATAAATTCAAAATAAAATTTATTTGGTCAAAGTCTAGGCGTTTAAATAGTTTGCCTATAAGGACAAGTTTTAGTAAAATAACAAAACTACTCATATATTTTTGCTCTACGGTGAAAACCAACTCAAAACCATTTGTTTTTTCTCTTTCTCTCTCTCTCTCTCAAACCCTTTGTTCTCTTTATTCTCTCTCTTCATGTCCGACACACCACCACCGTCACAATCTTCTTCTTCCTTGTCGTCCACTGTCGTTGCCGTTGACCACTCCGCCCTCTACCACTTGATCTGTGCATACACACACTATCTCTCTCTATCCTCTCCAACCTCACTGTCATCGTCGTCGTTGTTAGATCATCTTCGTTGTCAGATTATCTTCGTCGTTCCTTAGATCGCCTTCGTCGTCCTTCACCGTTATCTTCCTAAATCTGCTTACCTTAGACCACTGTCGAGCCACTACCATCACCATCGCGATCTCTCTCTGTGTGTTGACTCTTTTTTTTTTCTCTCTCTCTCTCTCTCTTTCTCTTCCCCCTCGGGCCGTAGTGACCTTAGATCTTAGATCTAAGATCTGTGTACATGTGTTTGTACCTTAGATCGAGGGTTTTACAAGTTTTATATATATATATATAGGGTCTAGCTTGTCTCTAGTTGGAGATCAAGATTAGACCCTCCAATCCGCTCCGTGGGCCCACTTTTGGGACCCACTTATAAAATCCGAATTGTTCGTATTTTAGGATTCGTTGAGTATATTATCCCTATAAAAAATAAGTTAATCGGACAACGGCAACTACGTGTTCAAGCCAGTTTGTATATAAAAAAAAATGAACGGTGAACAAATAAACGTTTCAATATAAAACTAATTTGAACACGTAGTTGCCGTTATCCGATTAATTTGATTTTTTATGGGAACAATATTGTACTCGACGAACACTCAAATGTGAATAGTTTGGATCATCGAAGGGAGCCCACGGAACAGACTGGAGGGTTCAATTTTGATCTCCATCTGGAGACAAGCTAGACCCTATATAGATAAGCTAGACCCTATATATATATATATGTATGTATGTATGTATGTGTTTGTGTGTTTGTATAAATCCAAATTTTGTATTGATCTTTGTTAGAAAAAGGGTTTCGCGATGGCAATTTAATTGAGCTCTTCGAAATCGCCTCAAATATGTTCAAAATTTCTAGTGGCTTGTGTTGATGAAACATACATTTTTTTGGGATACTTTTTGCCTATCTGTTGTTGCTATGTATGTGATGGTGAAACATATAGTTTTTTTTTTAGATTTTTTTCCTTTTTATGTTGTTGTTGATGATGATGATAATGATAATGATGATGGTGATGGTGAAACATATTGCAATAGACATGGAGGAAAAGAAAGAGATACAAATAATTTGAAAAGATAGATACAAATTTTAACAGATTAAAAATAATTTGATAGATAATTTCAATGGATATGAATTTCATTTGATAGATATTGCAATAGATGGATAGAATTTAAGGAAAAAATTGAACATATAGAAAAAAAAAATGAACAAATAGATAGAATTTATAAGAAAAAAATGAACAGATAGATAGCATTTAGGAGAAAAAATTGAACACAATAAAATTTGGACAAATATTTGAACAGATAACGGAAAAAAATTAAATAGATAGTCAAAAAATTTGAATAGAAAGATATAAATTTGAACAAATAGTGAAAAAAAAAAAAGTCAACAGGTAAATTAAGAGGTAAAATTACAAAACAAAATGACATCCAAAACTAACAAAACGACTTCTTACCAAAATATTTCACAAATGGTGGTCCTCTCACCAATAAAATATATCTATTGGACCTAATGTCTTATATTATATCTACCTTCCTTAGCTTGGGTTTTTTTACCGATTTACTCTTTTAGATTATCCCAAATAACCTAATCAGTTTAATATAGAATTGTATTTGCACTTATGCTAAGTAGTTCAAAATTTTGTATAATTTGATGATAACAAAAAATTAATAATTTAGTTAACGAGAAAAATCATTTTAACTGTTAGTTACTTGCCAGTAAGGGCATTTTTTGAAAAATTAAATATGTGATAATGTTTACACCAACTCAGATGCATACGTTATGTAAATTAATGCGCTGATAATGAGTGTAACGGTAATGATAACATTGTGGCGTTACTAATGGTAGTGATAATGATGATGATAGTATAGTATTACTAATAAAATTTTAATTCAATTTTTTTCATCATTTAAAATTAAAAAATATTTTGTTGAAATAAATTTATTTTAACTTAATTACGAAAAACATTTTCTCTCTTCTAGACCACTTTAGTGTAACTTGTTGTAAAGCAAAAATTAATAATCAAAAAATAAAAATAAAAAATACCATCATTCAACTTTTAGATAATTAATTTTTTTAAAAAATTTATTAAAATTATTTTTATCTAATAAATTTTAAAATTTGACGCAAACTCTCCAAATAATAATAATAAAATCACCAAGCAGCTCTGCTATCATAGAAATATAAATAAATAAGAAAATGCTTCAGGCCTCGACAATTCGAGGCGCGAATCGGCTCGAATCGTCCTCTCTCTCTACTTCATCCCTCTCTCTCACTTTCTCTCTAGCTTACCAATGGTACCATGGCCCCTCTGCTCTCTTTTTCTCTGCGCTTCCATCTTCTTTCCTCCTCCACCTTCTTTCTCTCTTTCTCTTCCCAGCACCACCACCACTACCATCTCTCTAACCCAATCCCCCTCCTCATCTCCATCCCCACCCTCCATCCCCTCATCCTCCTCAACCCTTGACCCAACACAACTCACAGCCCTCCAATATCTCAACATCCCCATCTCCACCGTCTCCTGCTCTCAACCACCCTCCCTCTACAGCGCCACCGACTGCAACGCCGCCAAACTCTTCCCTCCCTCCAGCTCCCCAACTACTCCGCCGACCTCTCTCTCTCCATCACTGCCCTATCTTCTCTCTCTCTGATTTGCTAATTGCTAATTTGATTTATCTTGATTTTATTTTATTTTTAATTTTAGATTTTGAACTTTGATTCAATTCATGGAAGAACTTGCAATTCTTGGTGGTTCTCTCTCTCTCTCTGTGTTCTTGAATGGATTGACACGGTCGACTCCAAGGCCATCACCAATTCTGTTGCTTTTCTTTTCTTTTTCTTTTTTTTTTTTTTCTATTTTTTTTGTTTGAAATTTTGTCCCAAAACGACATTGTTTTGGGGCTTGAGCCATTCGCGACAGATCTCATTCGAGGTCTGTAGCACAACTGAAATAAATATTAAAAAACTATTTTCCCTAAACAATTTGCTAAAATTTTTTAGCAATGGTAGGGGGTCACAATTTTTGTGGCTCAAATGGTTCGAAATTGTCAAAACGACGTTATTTTGAGTGCAAACACAACATCAAAATTGTCAAAACGACGTTATTTTGGTAATTTTAAACCATTTAAACCATAAAAATTATGACCCCCAAACATTTTTCAAAATTTTTACACCAAACTATTTGTCTAACATTTTTTTTTTTAAAATTACAATAGACGACGGAAATAGTACACAATACGCAAATCACCACCACCCCCCACCACCCCATCTCTTTAAATGACGCCAACCTTTCCCACGCTTTTATTGGTAACAGTAATCCCAACACTGCTCTTTCTCTTGCCAGGCGCCGCGCTCTCCTCTCTCTCTCTCTCTCTCTCTCTCTTCCCTTACTGTAATCCCTGCAAATGACCACTCCATCACCGCCTTCATAACCCTACCCTCTCTTTCTCTCTCTCCTCCTCCCACCAAAGTTCAACACCACAGAATACAACATGGTACTCTCTCTCTCTCTCTCTCTCTCTCTCTAGTAATTCATATTTGAAAAGGAATTGAATTGAATTGAATTGAATTTTTTTTTTTAATTATTCAGTTGGACTCTTCACATCTTCCTCGGTGGCTCGAAGCCCTTTTAGGAGAGAAGTTCTTCAACGCTTGTATAATTCACGAGGAAGCTAAGAAGAACGAAAAGAACATCTTTTGCTTGGATTGTTGCGATAGTATTTGCCCTCACTGCTTGTCTCCTCATCGCTCTCACCGCCTCTTACAGGTCTCTCACTTCTCTTTCAATTCTCTCTCTCTCTCTCTCTCTCTCTCTGTCTATATATATGCTTAATAATTGAAGATCTTGTTATGATTGGTTTCAGATAAGAAGGTATGTGTATCATGATGTTATAAGATTGGGTGATGCTGAGAAATTAATGGACTGTGCCTTTGTTCAAGTAAGTCAAAATTTTCAAACAAATTACACTTTTTTTTTATTTTTTGAAATTTCTGAACTGGGTTTTTGATTCTCTCTCTCTCTCTCTCTCTCTCTCTCTCGCCAGTCTTACACTACAAACAGTGCAAAAGTGGTGTTTCTAAATCAAAGGCCACAGACTCGGTCATGTAGAGGCTCAGGCAACATCTGCTTCACCTGCGAAAGAGGCTTACAAGACCCATATCTCTTCTGTTCTCTCTCCTGCAAGGTCTACTCTCCATTCTCTCTCTTACCCATTTTCCATTTCCACCTTTTCTCATCTGGGTTTCTCTTCTTTTTCTCTCAGATTCAACATATCCTGAGAACTGAGGGCAAGCTTTCCAGCTACATCTTCGAGTGTTTGTACCTCACGTTGCCTGAATCGGGTTTCGACGACGGCCAAATGACCCCAGACACGGTTCTGGAACAGGCCGGCTCGCTGAGGACATCGTCGGGGTCGAGCGGAAGTGGCGGTGTCGCCGGGGAGGTGGGTTGCCGGACAATGGGTTGCACCGCCACGACCGAGATAGCGAGGAAGAAAAGGAGCAGCGTTTCGGCGTCTCGGCCGGAATTTCGGCCGGTATGTGCGCCGGGATCGGAGATTTCGGTGGGTATGATGAACCGTCGTAAGGCCACGCCTCACCGGTCTCCACTTTATTGATTTCTGTACGAAAAAAGTGATGAGAGAGAGGGTGAGGAGGGGGGTTGGATTGGAACTTGTGTTTTTTGAAAGGGTATTTTAGGGATTAAACAAATTATTGGAACCTCCCAGTTTTGTAGATTACACACAATCTCTCTGTGATTTGTTATAGAGCATTATGTAAGAATTGTATTTGGTTTTGCTTTTTTACTTGTTTGCAGAATTGTTTTTTTTATTGTTATTAGTGAATTAAAGAGGTATAGTTGAAGAATTGTTTTAATTTGGCTGGAATATGTCGAAGAATGTTTTAAGGTCAAGTTAAAAATAACACAAATGTTATGAAAAAGTACTTTCAAATTTATTTTGAAATGAGTTGTAGAGTAAATTGAAGTTTTATTTAGAAGGATTGTGATTTATTTTTTTTGGGTATTTTTTGATGGATTTGTACTATTGCCAAAAACAATAATTGCATATTTTGAACATATTTGGTGCAATTAGTTATACTTTATTTATGACTTTTTAATTTTGAAAATTTGTTTTTATTTATAATTTAGGATTTGTTTGGGATGTGAGTTGGTTTTTTGATTATTTTAATTTGGGTTAAAAAGTCTTGTTTGGAATGAATTTTTTTGACTTTTATAAAAGAAAAAATAAAATGATTATGATTTGAATGTGACATTTTATTTAGTTGATTTTTTTAGTGTATTTTATCATTTTGCGATTATTTTAATCCAAAATTGGAATGCCAAACGAAAGTTTAATGGATACATAATTTACAGAAGTTAAAAAAAACAGATTCTTGGAAAGTAGAAATGATGTTTTCTTAATTATTAATTTTTTTTATTTATACCAAATCGGTCCAAGTTATTTATATATTTTCTTTTCTCTCTTTTTTAACTTTTAATTTTGTGAGTTTATTATTGGTATCCTACCCATTTGTGACATAAAATAATTTAAATAAGTAAAAAATAATAATTATTAAAAGGTTAAGGAGAAATATTTTTGATTAATAATTTTCAATTTAAAAGATGTTGCACCAAACATTACATTCATTTAATTTCTTAAGTACCAACGTTGTATTGACACATAAATATGGTAAATTAAATATGCTAAAATTTTGGTAATTGTTGATATTAAAGTAGTCTGTTAGCATGTTGTTAAGGTGTGAATAATATCAAGATAAAAATGAATGACAATTCATTAAAGCTATAATTGATATCAGTCCCGTTAGGTAGCCCGAATCTTCCGCGGCTCGAATAGCTCGAGGTGTCAAAACGACGTCGTTTTGGCACCTTTTTTCCCCCCCCCCTCTTTCTTCCTCCTCTGTCAGTATCTGTTCTTCCTCAGTTTTTTTTCTTTACTTTTCTTCTTCCACATAATAAAAAAAAAAAGAGAGAAGAGGAAAGATATTCAGCAGATGGAGAGGAGAGGAGAGAAGAGGAAAGGAAGGATACTGAATTTATACATAGTCCCAAAAAAGAGAGAGGAGAGGAAGGATATTCAGCAGTTCAACCTCTAATGAAATGCATATATATATATATATATTTCCTTTTCTTCTTCCACAGAATCAATAAAAGAGAGGAGAGGAAAAATCAAAATCAAAATAAAAATAAAACATCAAAAATCAAACCCAATACAAATCAACTCCAAAAATCCCACAAATCAAACCCAAAAAATCAAAACAAAAATCAAACCCACAAATCAAACCTGAAAATCAAACCCAAAAATCAATTCACAGAATAAAGAGAGATAGAGAGAGATACAGATCAATAGATCTGTGTAGAAGATGGTCGGTGATGGTGACGATGGTTGGTGGTGGCGTTGGTCGGTGATGCTTCTCTCTTCCTTTCCTCTCCCTTTCTCTCCTCCTTTCTCTTATCTCTTTCTCTCTTCCTCCCTCTGCTTCACAGATAAAAGAGAGGAGAGAACCGAAAAAAAAAAATGAAACCCAAAACGACGTTGTTTTGGGTTTCGAGCCAACGGGATTTCGAGCCCTCAAACATTTTTGAATTGATATTTTCTTCTTTGAAAATTTAAGATAAATCGCTTGTGATTTGGTTAATTGTTCACTTGGACTTAAGGATGGTCATCAATCTAGTTGGTGTCACGCCCCGAACCCGCCCCTAGAAGTTCGGTGACGAGACCGGCCAGTAATCCAAGATTACCAAAGGCCTTCCAGTACATAACATAAATAAACCGGGGCTCGCGGAAGCGAAAAAGAAACTAATAGTCCAAAGAGCTGTGCATTTAGATGAACTTACATTCACATGCCAAAAATGTTAATTACCCACTATCTTTACCTTTACATAACATGTTACAAAATATCATATACAAAACATATAGACACATGACACTAATACAACTGAGATAAAACTCACTACTGGCCTTCCAGGCCTGGCCCCAACTCGGAGGCACTCAAAACTCCTGGTTGGCTTCAAAATGGTGGCTCGATGCAAAACTCAGCCTAGGCTTGACTCCCAGCATGCTTACCTATAAATACAAAAATACAACAATGAGCTAAAGCTCAGCAAGTAACATTAACGTAAAAGTAAATCCAACGTTTCATTCAGCCATAAATCCGTAACTATACATTCATCATACTCAATGAACAGTCAACAGTATTCATATAAGAATATACAAATCGACATATGCCATAACCTTTTAGTAACCTTTTCATAACCTTTTTCATAACATTTTCATAACCGTTTCGTACACGTAGCCACCCGTTCAGAGACCGTCGGTGGTAAATCATAACCTTTTCATAACGTCGACTAACGACTAGAGTAACCGGTCCGTACACCGATTAAACACCTTTTCATGACGTCGAATTAACGACTAGTTTAACCGGTCCGTACACCGATTAAACACCTTTTCATGACGTCGAATTAACGACTAGTTTAACCGGTCCGTACACCGATTAAACACCTTTTCATAACGTCGAATTAACGACTAGTCATGGACCCGCATTTTCATGCCGTCCCCCATGACTTGGGACTAGTCATGGACCATGCATTTTCATGCCGTCCCCCATGACTTGGGACTAGTCATGGACCATGCATTTTCATGCCGTCCCCCATGACTTGGGACTAGTCATGGACCATGCATTTTCATGCCGTCCCCCATGACTTGGGACTAACCGTAAATACCATACTAGATTTACAAATAAAACATTCGTTCACAGAATCAAATTACATTTCAACTTAATGTACCTTCTCATAGCCTTTGCATCACATTTTCATAACATTCTAATAGAGTACATTCGTTCACCGTTTAAAATCACCTTTCAAGACGCATCATATCATATAGCATTCGTATAACACTTCAAATACATTCCATATAACATATCACATTTGAAACATACACATAAAACATATCATTTACAAAAATGTTACTTACAGTGGTTTTCCAGAACCGGTTGTACGGTCTTCACGTTTTGACCTGCAAATATTAACATGATAACACAAATCCTTAACATATATTATCATTAAATCATGCCCACGTATGCTCTAGATGACGTTTCAATCTCATAACTTCATTATCATAACTTAATTAAGGCTTAAGAATGCTCAAAATGTAATGAGGATGTCTAAAACATGCATGAAAACACTTTGCAAATTTTCTGGAAAACAGGTCTCCGCTCGAGCGCACAAACCTCCGCTCGAGCGGACTGAAAACTGAGCCAAAATGCTGGATGGGCGAAATCTCCGCTCGAGCGGCCAGACCCACGCTCGAGCGGACAGTGCAAAAACTGGGTGGAAAATCAGTCTATTTTCTGCAAAACCGTGGCTCCATTTTTACCAAAACCAACCCCCAAATTCAAGAAAACAAAGCTCAAAACACTTGAAAAACAACTTAAATAAAGCTTCGTGACTTCCAAATAAACTTCAATACATCATATACAAGATCAAATCTTGATTTAAGGTGACTAATCATAAAACATGCTCATTTAAACTTCTTTTCTCAAAATCCATGGAGATCTCCCTCAAAACATGATAAATATAACTATAATGCCATATATACTCCAATCACATATAATTTCCCTTTCATTTTACTTATTAATCATGAAAACATGGATGATTCAACTCTATTTCATGAACTTAGAAGCAATTCTTACCTTGATTCTTGATTTGGAGAAGGTCTACTCTTGATTTTCTCTCATTTTTTCCTTCTCTTCTTTCCCTTTTCTTCCTCTTTCCCGTATTCTCTCCCTTTCTCTCTTCCTCTCCAAATATTTTCTTTCCTTTTTGTGTCAAATGAAGTTAAAGCCTTATCTTATAACATATATATCTATATAACCAATTATGTTAGCCAAACAAGGCCCTTACACTTTCCCATACATTATGAATAATCCATTATGCTAAAACACTTGAACCAAACAGGACTTAGCGAATCAGATAAATTTCAGTCTGCAATTTAATTTCTCAAATGGTTCTAAAAATTCTCGGTATCACATAGGTATATTCAATTTCATTTTCTGAACCCATTATGGTCATCAATTCCAGTCCCGAATTCGTAATTCCAACAGATATTTTACTAATTCAAATAGATCTTTTTCAATTAATTTATCCAATCACATAAACACATAATTAATCACAGATAATGACGTCATACGTGTTGGGGTCATTACACTCTCCCCACCTTAAAAAGTTTGGTCCTCCAAACTTTACTTATCCTGGCAAAATCTCAATCAGACATCTCAGTTACATGTTATTATTCACCCCGTAGCCATTCAATAGTTCACAGAAGTGTCATCATATAAAAAGAACAATTCAACGGTTCTAGTCAATTATTCAACATGACAAAACAATTCTTGATTTTATCTCATAACAGTGAAAACAATATCATATCATAACAATCATTCTGGAAGACATGTACGGAAACAAGTCCAAGTTCCATTATCATATCATCATAAAAGAAATTCATCTTCTAATAGTCAATATGAAATCCACATTTGAAAAGTTCTTCATGGGAATGCTTCATTCCAAGTATATCATATAACATGTTCAATCATGGAGCAATCAAAGTTACATAACATGTTCACACAGTGAAGAGATTACCTGTACCATTTTCCTTCCTTAATCAATCACTGATTCTGTCTCATTTACATTCCGTGCATTGGTGTCTTTCGTTGATCTAGAACTCATAGCAGATAGAGCATTTCCTTTTCAACATAATCATTTCTCCGTTGCCTTATCATTACTGTTCTTGTCTCATCATTCAGTGTTCTCATTCAGTGTTCTCATTTCCATATATTCATGAAGACACATGCCCACATGCACATGTTTATGCCGTGCTCTATTTCTTTTCTAATGCACCTAACAGCTCATATGGACACGTGTGTGGGTAATTAACTCGTGCGCTCTGATACCATTCTGTCACGCCCCGAACCCGCCCCTAGAAGTTCGGTGACGAGACCGGCCAGTAATCCAAGATTACCAAAGGCCTTCCAGTACATAACATAAATAAACCGGGGCTCGCGGAAGCGAAAAAGAAACTAATAGTCCAAAGAGCTGTGCATTTAGATGAACTTACATTCACATGCCAAAAATGTTAATTACCCACTATCTTTACCTTTACATAACATGTTACAAAATATCATATACAAAACATATAGACACATGACACTAATACAACTGAGATAAAACTCACTACTGGCCTTCCAGGCCTGGCCCCAACTCGGAGGCACTCAAAACTCCTGGTTGGCTTCAAAATGGTGGCTCGATGCAAAACTCAGCCTAGGCTTGACTCCCAGCATGCTTACCTATAAATACATAAATACAACAATGAGCTAAAGCTCAGCAAGTAACATTAACGTAAAAGTAAATCCAACGTTTCATTCAGCCATAAATCCGTAACTATACATTCATCATACTCAATGAACAGTCAACAGTATTCATATAAGAATATACAAATCGACATATGCCATAACCTTTTAGTAACCTTTTCATAACCTTTTTCATAACATTTTCATAACCGTTTCGTACACGTAGCCACCCGTTCAGAGACCGTCGGTGGTAAATCATAACCTTTTCATACACATAGCCACCCGTTCATAGACCGTCGGTGGTAAATCATAACCTTTTCATAACGTCGACTAACGACTAGAGTAACCGGTCCGTACACCGATTAAACACCTTTTCATGACGTCGAATTAACGACTAGTTTAACCGGTCCGTACACCGATTAAACACCTTTTCATGACGTCGAATTAACGACTAGTTTAACCGGTCCGTACACCGATTAAACACCTTTTCATAACGTCGAATTAACGACTAGTCATGGACCCGCATTTTCATGCCGTCCCCCATGACTTGGGACTAGTCATGGACCATGCATTTTCATGCCGTCCCCCATGACTTGGGACTAGTCATGGACCATGCATTTTCATGCCGTCCCCCATGACTTGGGACTAACCGTAAATACCATACTAGATTTACAAATAAAACATTCGTTCACAGAATCAAATTACATTTCAACTTAATGTACCTTCTCATAGCCTTTGCATCACATTTTCATAACATTCTAATAGAGTACATTCGTTCACCGTTTAAAATCACCTTTCAAGACGCATCATATCATATAGCATTCGTATAACACTTCAAATACATTCCATATAACATATCACATTTGAAACATACACATAAAACATATCATTTACAAAAATGTTACTTACAGTGGTTTTCCAGAACCGGTTGTACGGTCTTCACGTTTTGACCTGCAAATATTAACATGATAACACAAATCCTTAACATATATTATCATTAAATCATGCCCACGTATGCTCTAGATGACGTTTCAATCTCATAACTTCATTATCATAACTTAATTAAGGCTTAAGAATGCTCAAAATGTAATGAGGATGTCTAAAACATGCATGAAAACACTTTGCAAATTTTCTGGAAAACAGGTCTCCGCTCGAGCGCACAAACCTCCGCTCGAGCGGACTGAAAACTGAGCCAAAATGCTGGATGGGCGAAATCTCCGCTCGAGCGGCCAGACCCACGCTCGAGCGGACAGTGCAAAAACTGGGTGGAAAATCAGTCTATTTTCTGCAAAACCGTGGCTCCATTTTTACCAAAACCAACCCCCAAATTCAAGAAAACAAAGCTCAAAACACTTGAAAAACAACTTAAATAAAGCTTCGTGACTTCCAAATAAACTTCAATACATCATATACAAGATCAAATCTTGATTTAAGGTGACTAATCATAAAACATGCTCATTTAAACTTCTTTTCTCAAAATCCATGGAGATCTCCCTCAAAACATGATAAATATAACTATAATGCCATATATACTCCAATCACATATAATTTCCCTTTCATTTTACTTATTAATCATGAAAACATGGATGATTCAACTCTATTTCATGAACTTAGAAGCAATTCTTACCTTGATTCTTGATTTGGAGAAGGTCTACTCTTGATTTTCTCTCCTTTTTTCCTTCTCTTCTTTCCCTTTTCTTCCTCTTTCCCGTATTCTCTCCCTTTCTCTCTTCCTCTCCAAATATTTTCTTTCCTTTTTGTGTCAAATGAAGTCAAAGCCTTATCTTATAACATATATATCTATATAACCAATTATGTTAGCCAAACAAGGCCCTTACACTTTCCCATACATTATGAATAATCCATTATGCTAAAACACTTGAACCAAACAGGACTTAGCGAATCAGATAAATTTCAGTCTGCAATTTAATTTCTCAAATGGTTCTAAAAATTCTCGGTATCACATAGGTATATTCAATTTCATTTTCTGAACCCATTATGGTCATCAATTCCAGTCCCGAATTCGTAATTCCAACAGATATTTTACTAATTCAAATAGATCTTTTTCAATTAATTTATCCAATCACATAAACACATAATTAATCACAGATAATGACGTCATACGTGTTGGGGTCATTACACTCTCCCCACCTTAAAAAGTTTGGTCCTCCAAACTTTACTTATCCTGGCAAAATCTCAATCAGACATCTCAGTTACATGTTATTATTCACCCCGTAGCCATTCAATAGTTCACAGAAGTGTCATCATATAAAAAGAACAATTCAACGGTTCTAGTCAATTATTCAACATGACAAAACAATTCTTGATTTTATCTCATAACAGTGAAAACAATATCATATCATAACAATCATTCTGGAAGACATGTACGGAAACAAGTCCAAGTTCCATTATCATATCATCATAAAAGAAATTCATCTTCTAATAGTCAATATGAAATCCACATTTGAAAAGTTCTTCATGGGAATGCTTCATTCCAAGTATATCATATAACATGTTCAATCATGGAGCAATCAAAGTTACATAACATGTTCACACAGTGAAGAGATTACCTGTACCATTTTCCTTCCTTAATCAATCACTGATTCTGTCTCATTTACATTCCGTGCATTGGTGTCTTTCGTTGATCTAGAACTCATAGCAGATAGAGCATTTCCTTTTCAACATAATCATTTCTCCGTTGCCTTATCATTACTGTTCTTGTCTCATCATTCAGTGTTCTCATTCAGTGTTCTCATTTCCATATATTCATGAAGACACATGCCCACATGCACATGTTTATGCCGTGCTCTATTTCTTTTCTAATGCACCTAACAGCTCATATGGACACATGTGTGGGTAATTAACTCGTGCGCTCTGATACCATTCTGTCACGCCCCGAACCCGCCCCTAGAAGTTCGGTGACGAGACCGGCCAGTAATCCAAGATTACCAAAGGCCTTCCAGTACATAACATAAATAAACCGGGGCTCGCGGAAGCGAAAAAGAAACTAATAGTCCAAAGAGCTGTGCATTTAGATGAACTTACATTCACATGCCAAAAATGTTAATTACCCACTATCTTTACCTTTACATAACATGTTACAAAATATCATATACAAAACATATAGACACATGACACTAATACAACTGAGATAAAACTCACTACTGGCCTTCCAGGCCTGGCCCCAACTCGGAGGCACTCAAAACTCCTGGTTGGCTTCAAAATGGTGGCTCGATGCAAAACTCAGCCTAGGCTTGACTCCCAGCATGCTTACCTATAAATACATAAATACAACAATGAGCTAAAGCTCAGCAAATAACATTAACGTAAAAGTAAATCCAACGTTTCATTCAGCCATAAATCCGTAACTATACATTCATCATACTCAATGAACAGTCAACAGTATTCATATAAGAATATACAAATCGACATATGCCATAACCTTTTAGTAACCTTTTCATAACCTTTTTCATAACATTTTCATAACCGTTTCGTACACGTAGCCACCCGTTCAGAGACCGTCGGTGGTAAATCATAACCTTTTCATAACGTCGACTAACGACTAGAGTAACCGGTCCGTACACCGATTAAACACCTTTTCATGACGTCGAATTAACGACTAGTTTAACCGGTCCGTACACCGATTAAACACCTTTTCATGACGTCGAATTAACGACTAGTTTAACCGGTCCGTACACCGATTAAACACCTTTTCATAACGTCGAATTAACGACTAGTCATGGACCCGCATTTTCATGCCGTCCCCCATGACTTGGGACTAGTCATGGACCATGCATTTTCATGCCGTCCCCCATGACTTGGGACTAACCGTAAATACCATACTAGATTTACAAATAAAACATTCGTTCACAGAATCAAATTACATTTCAACTTAATGTACCTTCTCATAGCCTTTGCATCACATTTTCATAACATTCTAATAGAGTACATTCGTTCACCGTTTAAAATCACCTTTCAAGACGCATCATATCATATAGCATTCGTATAACACTTCAAATACATTCCATATAACATATCACATTTGAAACATACACATAAAACATATCATTTACAAAAATGTTACTTACAGTGGTTTTCCAGAACCGGTTGTACGGTCTTCACGTTTTGACCTGCAAATATTAACATGATAACACAAATCCTTAACATATATTATCATTAAATCATGCCCACGTATGCTCTAGATGACGTTTCAATCTCATAACTTCATTATCATAACTTAATTAAGGCTTAAGAATGCTCAAAATGTAATGAGGATGTCTAAAACATGCATGAAAACACTTTGCAAATTTTCTGGAAAACAGGTCTCCGCTCGAGCGCACAAACCTCCGCTCGAGCGGACTGAAAACTGAGCCAAAATGCTGGATGGGCGAAATCTCCGCTCGAGCGGCCAGACCCACGCTCGAGCGGACAGTGCAAAAACTGGGTGGAAAATCAGTCTATTTTCTGCAAAACCGTGGCTCCATTTTTACCAAAACCAACCCCCAAATTCAAGAAAACAAAGCTCAAAACACTTGAAAAACAACTTAAATAAAGCTTCGTGACTTCCAAATAAACTTCAATACATCATATACAAGATCAAATCTTGATTTAAGGTGACTAATCATAAAACATGCTCATTTAAACTTCTTTTCTCAAAATCCATGGAGATCTCCCTCAAAACATGATAAATATAACTATAATGCCATATATACTCCAATCACATATAATTTCCCTTTCATTTTACTTATTAATCATGAAAACATGGATGATTCAACTCTATTTCATGAACTTAGAAGCAATTCTTACCTTGATTCTTGATTTGGAGAAGGTCTACTCTTGATTTTCTCTCCTTTTTTCCTTCTCTTCTTTCCCTTTTCTTCCTCTTTCCCGTATTCTCTCCCTTTCTCTCTTCCTCTCCAGATATTTTCTTTCCTTTTTGTGTCAAATGAAATCAAAGCCTTATCTTATAACATATATATCTATATAACCAATTATGTTAGCCAAACAAGGCCCTTACACTTTCCCATACATTATGAATAATCCATTATGCTAAAACACTTGAACCAAACAGGACTTAGCGAATCAGATAAATTTCAGTCTGCAATTTAATTTCTCAAATGGTTCTAAACATTCTCGGTATCACATAGGTATATTCAATTTCATTTTCTGAACCCATTATGGTCATCAATTCCAGTCCCGAATTCGTAATTCCAACAGATATTTTACTAATTCAAATAGATCTTTTTCAATTAATTTATCCAATCACATAAACACATAATTAATCACAGATAATGACGTCATACGTGTTGGGGTCATTACAGTTGGCTTGTGTTAGAAGCTTATTCATAATTAAATCAATTTTGATCAATTTTAAGTTTTTGGAACTAAAAACAAACTCATCATCCTTTAAAATTAAACTAACTCCAATCCCAATTCGGGTTAATATGAGTTAGAATTACCTTAGTTAAATTTTTTTTTTTCAAAAATCCCCATTATAAAAAAAAGTTTTTAAAAATTAAAAACAGTTTGTGAAGCAAATTTATATCATGATTTTTTGTAACAAAGGTCATCATAATGAATTACCATAACCAATTAAACAAAAAAATATGCATAAATATAAAAATTATATGGTCAATTTTTGGTTGGTTCCAGTTAGACTTAGCTTGATTTGAAAAGTGGGTCGGCTTTTGACTTTGTGACTTTTTTAGCTATTTTAGCCTGGTTTGTGAAGGACTTTTGACTTTTTTGTAAGAGAAAGAATATAATGATTATGGGTTGAATGTGATATTTTGTCTTATTGAGACTCAAAAACTTATTTTATTTTTTGTGTTTATTTTAGTCACAAACCCACCCAAACCCACTTCCCAAACCTAACCTTAAAAAATTGAATTGGCTTGAATTTAATTAGGCCGATCGAATTTATATGGACCGTTTTCATTCGATTCAAGATTTTTTTCCCACTGGGACCTTAAAAGTGTGAGGGAAAATTGACAATTTTATTCCTGACAAATGCTTCCTAAAACATTGTTAATATTGACATTTGTGTAAAAAAAAAAAAATTGAAAATGATGAAATTTTAAATTTAAAAAATTTATATTACACTTATTAGCAAAATTATTTATCAAATGTGTTGTTTGGCAATTGGGTTGCATTAGCTTTTTGGTTAAATTAGCCACAAGAAGACAAAATAGGTTAAAAAGTTAATAAGATAAAATGTCATATTCAAACCATAATCATTTTACTTTTTCTTTCACAAAAATTTAAAAAATCAAAAAAGTCAACAAAAATGAACTTTTTAGCCTGAATTAAAATAGTTAAAAAGTCAAAAAAATAAAAAAATCACCCCAACTTCCCAAATGAAGCCTTTGGTTAGGATTTGGAAGCAAAAACCCTAGTAGTTAATAGTTTTAGGGTTCGTTTCGGATGTAGGTTGATTTTTTGGCTTTTTGACTATTTTAGTCTAGGGTTAAAAAGTCTCGTTTGGGATAAATTTTTTGGCTTATTTGAGTTTTGTGAGAGAAAAAAAATAAAACGATTATGGATTGGATGTGATATTTTATCTTATTGAGTTAAAAAGCTTATTTTATCTTTTTCTACTTATTTTAGCCAAAATGCCTTTGGCTTTTTTTATTTTTATTTTTTTATGCCAAATGAGCTCTTAGTAGCTAACGCGATTAGACCGATTGATTAGAACTCCCACACCTCAATAGAAGGTTAGTGGTTCGAATCTGCTCAGCTAACACTTCGTTTATTTAGGCGGAAAATATTTTTTGAAAAATGTTTTTTGTATTATTTCTCACTTGGACAAAAAAATGTTTCCCACTTTTAGAAAGCAGAAAATGTTTTATGAATTAAAATTTTACGACTCTTACCTCCATCATCACACCACTCTCACCTCCCCCACCATATCACTGTCACTACAGCCACTGCCATCATTGCCTCCGTCACCCAACCACCACCTCTATCTTTATTCCACCACCACCACCACCACCACCACCACCAAACATGAAAAAATATTTTCTTTCAAAAGCATTTTTTTTAAAAAAAAATTCTATAAAAACTATCTTTATTCCACCACCACCACCACCACCACCACCACCACCAAACATAAAAAAATATTTTCTTTCAAAAGCATTTTTTAAAAAAAAAATTCTATAAAAAATATTTTTTATTAAAAATGTTTTCCTTTCAAATAAACTGAGCGTAAGTGTGAGTCTTATTCTACTACATATATTTATTGCAACTTTTCTCTCACATTTGAAAATTTTCTTTGTATTAATATATAAATATTATATTTGTTATTTATTATTCTAATTACAATTGATTGTATTTCATCCTAATATCATTTATGAATCAAATAAATAACTAACAATAATAACAAAAACAGTTTTGGTAAGATGGGGTTTGGGGGATGACTTTTGTAGACGATAATATGATGGAAATCCCAGGATTGGAAACCCAACATGGGTCTCCCTTCTCTTTTTGTTTCTTTTCTCCTTTATTTATTTATTTTTTCTTTTCTTCTTCCCTAGAACAGAATACTGCCAAAATATAAAGAAAAAAATTGCCAACTGTTTATTTTCCTTCCCCAAGGTCTCTTCATTTTTTTTATGAGCCAAAAAAAAAAAAAAAGGTCTCTTCAATTTTTTTTGAGAAGGGAACCTCTGATTATTTTTAATTATTAGACTGATAATGTTTTTGGGAAATTGTCACATCCGTATGTGGCTTAAATATTATAAATTAGGGATTAGATTTTTTATTTTTTTTTTCATTTTAAATTGACTATTTTAACTTAAGAGAATATTTAAACTTAGTAGAATTATTTTGTGGTAGACCTTTGTTATCTAAACTGTTGGCTTTTTAAAATTCGTTAAGTTTTCATATATGTAAAAAATTAAAACGATCGAGAAATCGGTAACTATATATTTGAATCACAATTGTTATAAAAAAAATAGATGACAACTTTAATTTTAAGAGTAGCTATTCATTTTTTATAATATAAATGTGAATTAAACGTATACTTTCGATGTTTGATCATTTTAATTTTTTTACATGAATATTTTACCTAACGGATATTAAAAAGTGAATTGTTTAAATCACCAAAGTAGGCCACAAAATGATCATACCAAGTCCAAATTAAAAGAATCCAAGTTAAATTATTGTAAGGCAAAATTACTAATGTTGTGTTTTATATGATACTGAAGTGCATTCATTGTTGATTTCTACGGCTGTGATCCATCTGTCATGGTCCAAATTATATGGCTTTGTTATTCATTTTTAAATTCTTTATTAATTAATAAAGGATTAATTATAAATATGAGAATCAATACATTAAACTTGACAATTACAGAATATCAATAAGAATTGAACGTATAACCTCGCACCACAAAAATAATACTCCACAACCATTAAGCGAAAAATTCTAATTTAAATTGTACGGTTATTGGTATCGAATGGCAACTCAAAACACTACTAAGGTCAAGTTTGGATATCCAAAATAAATACACATTTTTTATCTTTTTATTTTTTTTCTATCACATCACCTCTCTATTTTTCTACACATCTTTTTATAAAAAGATAAAAAATACACTTATTTAGATCATCTCAAACAACCCCTAAATATTTTGCCTAATGAGAGTACATTATGCATTTTGCTTAATCGTTTTGCGTGTATATCCTCACAACACTCTTTTTCAAGAAATTAGTTAGGAGACTTCAATTGAGAAAAAAAACTATGCACATCTTTTTTCTAGTCTTTGCAATTTTTTATATATATCTTTGGCCAATTAAGGATAGGAGAGATGTTTTGGTTATGCAAAAATGGCCGGAAAAGAGGGGGATATGTTTTGCTAGAGGGAGGTTTTGCTTAATGAGTTGACAGTTATGACAGTTATCAAAACTTGTGTCAAATTTGACATAAATTTTGATATTTATCAAATTTAACAGCTGTCATAACCAATCATTGGAGTAAGTTTTTTGTGAACAACTATCAAATTATGACAATAACAGCTCTAATGGCTTGTTATTGGAGATACTCTAATAATGATTTTTTTTTTAAATATTATTATTAGTAAATCATATTATAACAAAACAAATTATAATTACAATGAGGATATAGTTAATACAAAGATATTTTCTAAATATTATTATATGAGAGATAAATTCCAAATAAATACATGGTGAATAAAATTCGCATGCAAAGATAATTCGAACGTCTAACATCAATATTGAAGTGCAAATATAACCAATAAGTTAAGACTTTGGCATGTTGGTTTTTGGGGTTACCCAGCTAAAATAGTCACAAAATAATAAAATAGATTAAAAAAATTAATAAAATAAAATATCACATTCAAACCATAATTATTTTTTTTTTTTTATAAAAGTTAAAAAAATCAAAAAGTCCAGCCCAAACGAGATTTTTTAGTCTCAGACTAAAATATACAAAAAGTCAAAAAATAAATAAAATGTCAACTCACATCCCAAACGAATCTATTAGTTAATTTTTGTGATTATAAAATTTTAAATTATTATACAAAAAAATAAAATAAGTTGTAAATTTGTTTAGTATAAATTTTGATAATTTGAAAAACAAAACAAGAGAGTTGCATCTATATGGTTAAAATAAGTTGTCAATTAATAGTTTTTTTAATTTTTTTATTTATTTAAATTGTTGGGTAAATATGCAAAATGTCTTCAAAATTATAATTACAACGAAATATATGGGACTTTTTTTTTTTTTTTTTTTTGTTAATATCTATTTGTTAATAAATCTCATCTCATAAACAAGTAATTTAATTAGTTCTAAATTTTTTCTATTAATTTGTTAAGTTTTATTAGTGGAGAGTTTCTTTTTGTGTAGTCTTATTTTTTATTTTGGTAGTGTTTTGGTGGATAATTATACCATTTTATTAATGTGGTAGGTATAATGTGACACTTTAATGTGACATGTATTAATGTGACACTCTAACGTGGCGGAAATGATGTGACATTTAAAAAAAAATAAAATTCCTTAGCATACTTTTTCCAATTGTGACAACGCGATGGGTATGATGTGACACTAAAAAAAATTAAAAATTCTTTGATGTACTTTTTTCAAATGTAACATACGACATTCCAACGTTGCAGGTATGATGTGACAATTCAAAAAAATTAAAAATTTCTTAGTCTATTTTTTCTAAATGTGACGACGTGGCGGGTATGATATGACAACTAAAAACTCATTAGTATACTTTTTCTAAATATGACAACGTGACGGGTATGGTGTGACACCCCCAAAAAATTAAAAATTCCTTAGTGTACTTTTCTCAAATATAACATGTGATACTTCAACGTGATAGGTATGATATGATATTCTAAAAAAACTAAAAACTATGATGCGATACTCCAAAAAAATTAAGAACTCATTGTATACTTTTCTTAAATGTGACAATGTGGTTGGTATAATGTGACACTCTAAAAAAATTTAAAACTCCTTAGTGTACTTTTCCTAAATGTAATATGTGATACTCCAATGTGGCGGATATGATGTGACACTCTAAAAAAATTTAAAATTACTCGGTGTATTTTTTTCTAAATGTGACACTCCGATATGACGGGTATGATGTGACATTAAAAAATTACTTAGTGTACTTTTTTAAAATGTGACAATCTAATATGACGGACAAATGAGTCATTACATATCTAAAAAGACTAAATGGATCACAAGAAAAAAAAGGATTGCTATGTACACTTCCCTTTCTTCTTTGGACCATCCATTTTTTTGAACCCCCCGCCTAACAAAATGAGACCCTTCATTTTCTCTTTGAACCCCATGTTAATGCTAACTATATACCTAATTTCCCAAATTCAAACCCTAACCTTAATTTTCTCTTCTACATACCTCTTCTATCTCCACTGGAACACAATCTAATGTCGTCCGTTGCCACCATCTGAGCCACCAGAGCACCATTTTCTCTACGAGTCAACTTTTGGGTATGCTCTGTTTTTCTCACTTCATCTTCTCATCAAAACCCTAAAACTCTCTTCTCAATCTTCAAAACTATTTCTCTTAAACCCCTCACTCACAGTCCAGTATGCTCTTAACTCGCTACTCTTCCAATCCTCTCATTTGACGGTTCCAAAATCGGTACCGCAACATCATCACCGACCTCCAGAATAAGCGCCGCGACACCGCCTCCATCCTCACCCATATTGAGGTCCCGGCCGCGGCATCAGACCCTACCCCCAGAAGAAGACCGGTCGCACTAGTCGGGCTCCGAACGCACCCCCTCTACTCCAACGGTGGCGTGTTCGGCCCAAAACATAGGGTTGGACCGTCAAAATCAATTGCACGGAGAAGCGATTGGTGATCTCTACGGTGATTTTGAGCACGACGGTGAATATAGTGGTGGCGGAGGAGTTTAGGAATAGGTTTGAGAAGCCAAAGACGAAGGAGTTCATTGCGTTGATAAAGATGTGAGGGATTGATCCGAAAGAGAATACATTGTTTTTGATGACGGAGGTTTTGGAGAATGTGAAGCTTTCGAGTCGGAACATTGGGACTCTTAAGATGTTGATGCCTAGGACATTGAATTTTTTTTGATGTTTTGAAATTGGGTAAATTGGCGTTTACACAGACTGCTGTGGATTATAGGTGAGTAGGAGGTTGTCACAGTGGAGGGTGACTCGTTTGAGGGGGAGGGCGGTGGTGATGGCGGTTGTGAGATTAGGGTTGGAAGATGGTGGTCGAAGATAGTGGTGATGGCAGTCGGAGATGGTGATGACTGTTGGGGTGATGGGGATGAGATTAGGGTTAGGGTGAGGGTTAGGGTTTAGAAAATTAGGGGTAGAAGATTAATGATGAGGGTAAAAACAGAATTTTAGGCTAGGACAAAATTGGAATTCAAAAAAAAAATTGAAAGAAACAAGGATTTTAAGAAGAAAGGTAGAGGAAAATAGTAGCCCTCCAAACAAAAATATGAGATTTTATAGATCATAAATCCAAAATATGGGATGTTAATCATATGATTTAATTTTGATGATGTTTAAAATTTTATGGGATAAATTGTGATTTTTTAATTTACATATTTTATATTCTTTGATACAAAATATTATCTGTTTAAAATATATGTTGTATGATGTATTTATTATAAATATTATTTAAATTGAAATTACTATGTAAGATCTAATTTTACAAAAATATTTATAAAATTTACTATTCGCATTTTGAAAAAATATGATTGGTCACTATTTATCTTTTGACAAATTTGATATTGATTGGTTGTAATTTTTTGACAAATGTGATATTGGTTAGTTGTTTTCTTTTGTAAAATTTGATATATTGGTTGGTTATTTTTATTAAAGTTTATCTAAAATCTTTACAATAATTACAAAAATTTTAAAATGGGCATATATTTTTATATCTAATATAAATGTTATTTAATTTTTTTTTCCTATGCATATAAATATTTCCATAGAGAATTTGATGTGCAATTAAATATTTTAATAGAAAAGTTACTCTGTACTATTTGTTTTTTCACAAGAACTGGTTGAGAAAATTGAATTACTATTTATCGAAAGCGACCATTGTGTATATTTTCAATCCCCTTGCTTGCTATATTTGAAAATGATTGGTGCCCGTGCTCCGCGTGTTAGCGTGCTTGAGCTGCAATGTCTCCAACGTCAGAAGAGGAGCGTCTCCCTTCCGCAAAAGTATTTTGGTTGGAGAAAAATAAGAAGTAATGAAGTGAAGAAAAGAAAAATTTATGATATTGAATTGTTCTAAAAAATTATATTGTGCCTCATTGCATTGTATTTTTTATGAAAAAACTTATTGAGAATTTGAGCAAAATTGTAAAAGGATTTTCTATTCCTCATTCTTATTATTCTTGTAAAAAAAAAGAGAGAGTTTTTGCGAGTAATTTTTCAGAATAAAATCATTTGGGTTAGGTCAGATTAGGCACCAGATTTAAAATTAGTCGGGATATTTTGTGAATGGTTTTTGTGATAAAATCACTTGGTTAAATATGAGTAAGTGCTGAATTCTAAACGAGTCTGTAAAGTTTCACTAGCATCCATGAAATTAGTGGTGTAATTACTATTTAAAGAATAGTGGAGAAATTCCCAAGGAAGATACTCGGAGAGTTGATATAGGCCCGGCGTGCTGAACCACTGTAAATCACCGAGTTTGCTTTCTCTTCCCTTTGTTCATTTTATTTCATTACTCTATCTTATATTATTGAGCAATTTTATTTATTTATTATTTGGGTTAATTTTTAATTTAGCAATTTTTTAATAACTCAATACACCCTCTCTTAGGTTACTTACCTAGGATAATATGAGATTTATTGATCAATTTCTCTTTAAAGTTTCACATAAACTTAAAGAGAAATTATAAATTGTTACTTAAGAAAATTTTATTTTTTTGACTAAAGAAACTGAAGAAGTCAAATAAATTATAATTTAAAATTACAATTGAAGACAATTATTTAATTTTTTAAAATAAATAAAATAATTAATATCCATATATTTGGGATTGGATCAAATTAGTTCATTTGGGAGTCGTTTGGTTCAATTGTCACTACCAAAACTGGTGTCAGAAATAGCGCCTGCTATTCATTTACTCTTTTTAACGTTTATATGCTCTGTCATAGGGGTTGTTTGGAAGAATGGTGAAAAGGTAAGAATATTTTGTGCATTTATTTTCCATTTTCAAAAAATAAAATAAAAATTGACATAAAAAATTTGTTTCGCTAATCAAAAAAATTGTGAACACACCTTTTTTCTATGAAATATTTTAAAATTATTTTTAAATTTTTCAAAATGATTTTTATACAAAAATGAAAACGACACAAAATACAAGGATAAATCACATTATTAGCTCATATAATTTGAAAAAAAAAAATATTTTAGTCATTGTATTTTTAATTTCATTAATTTAAACCTCTTTTTTTTTAATTTTTTAATCTGATATGTTCTGTCCGTCGTTGTTATCATTTTGGATATAAACCCAACACATGCAAAATTTGAGGGATCAAACTAAAATTCAAAACAAATAATAGGGATTGTTAGTAGAAATTATTCATTTTTTTTTCTTGTGTAAAAACTGTCAAAATTCTCACATGAGTTGAACGTGATATTTTTCCATCTAAAATGCTAACAAAAACTGATGAACGGACCGCATTGAAACATAAGTAAAAGTATAAGGTTTAATTTGATGGCATTATAATTAGGAAGACTAAAATGAAAGTTCATTCAAATTAAAGGGACTAACTATGTAAATTACCTAAAATAAAATAGCCATTTTGTCTGGCCTGCAGGAAACAGGACCATTCTTAGGTACTGCAGGAAGACACTGACCCAAATCATAAAGCAACGAAAAAAGTGGAAACTAGGTGGGGTGCTACATTTATTTAGATTGTAATTGTTCAAGTGGAATATACTATTTTTGTATAACATTAAAAAAAGAAACAACAATGCTACATACCACTAATTTGGTATCTCTAACCCACCACTAATGAGGTGGAAAAGGGAGAAAAAAAAAAAAAAAAAACAAAACAAGGCACAACAAATGATGTGGCAGTGGGTGGGACCCACTGCCACATCATTAGTGATAGCACTAATTAGTGCTCCCAAGCATTATTGAAAAAGAAAACATTAACACAACTAGTGATTTCTTAAAAAGTGCAACCCTTCCCTTCCCTTCCCTTCCCTTCCCATCCCAACAAAGTGCAATGGTTTATCTTCACATGCATATGTGCTTCTTCATCTGTCCCCTTCATAGAGCATGTTTGTTTTGAGGGATAAGGGGGTGGGATTGGACTATTAGTCCCACCGGACTAATAATCCATTGTTTGTTTGAAAAATTTTGCTCCGGACTAATAGTCCCCCCGGACTATTAGTCCCATAAATATGGGATTATCCTATCCCATGGGGTGGTGTGGGATAGAAACCATGGGATTGGTATCCCATGGGATTATTTTGTAAAATGTCTATTTTACCCTCCATGCTATTACTTTGTAAACAATTAGAAAATGGTAAAATAGTCTTTTGAACATTTATAAATTACTTTTTTAGTGTTGTTAATTTAAAACTATATATTAAATAAAAAATTTAAATTATAAATTATAAATTAAATTTAATTAAAAATAATAAATTATAAATTATGACCTTATAAATTAAATTTTTTTAGTGTTGTTAAAAAATTAAATTTACATATGAAATAAATTTTTTTTTTAGTATTGTTAATTTAAAATTATATATTAAATAAAAAATATAAATTATAAATTAAATTTATTTTAAAATAATAAATTATAAATTATGGCCTTATAAATTAAATTTTTTTAGTGTTGTTGAAAATTTAATTTATATATTAATAAAATTATTTTTTTATTGTCGTTATTTAAAATTATATATTAAATAAAAATAAAAATTATAAATTATAAATTTAATTTAATTGAAAATAATAAATTAAAAATTGTGGCCTTATAAATTAAATTTTTTTAGTGTTGTTAAATTATAAATTATAGATTATAAGGGTAAAATAGTATTTTGAACATTTATCCTTATCCAGTCCGTCTAACCAAACATTGGATTTACTAAAAATAGTCCAATCCAGACATCTAATTCCATGACTAAACAAACATAGGATACAAATCCAATCCAACCAAATAGTCCCGGGACAATGTATCCCGGGACTAACAGTCCGATGGATTACAATCCCCCCTTATCCAGTCCGTCCAAACAAACACACCCTTCATACTTTGTTTGCATGGCAATTCTCCATTGAACCAACAACCCCCAATGTTTGTGGTGCTTTTGTTGTCCCTCTCTCCCTTTGTAAGAACATGATCAAAAGAAAATGATCAACTTTCCCAAAATAAAAAAATTATAAAAAAAACTTAGAAAAATTGCTTTTCCAGTGAAAAAAATAATTTATTTTTATGGTGATGTAAATCTCTTGTTTATATGGTGCAAACATTTTCTATATGCCAAGATTTACCCTGAAAAAGATTTCACCCGTATTGTAATTATTTTATGAGTGCCCACATATTTGGAATTCCCCTAATAAACTTGTAAAATTATTATTACAATACTCATTTTCGTTTGGGTTGATTTTATTAAAGAAATATTTAATGATATGGAATTAGGGAGACAAAAGATAAGACGGAGAGGATATATGAGACCGCTTCACATATAAGAATATCACGTCATTAAAGATAAAATTAGGAGATAAAAGTTTAAAAAAAAAATGTAGCACCACTCTTTTACCTATTCACTTTAGTTAATGGCTACTCCAACAATAATTTTTTATAGGGTAAATTACACTTACCTCTCTTCAGGTTTTTTAACAAATACAAGAACCTTTCATGTGGTTTCACTAATTACAAAAACCTTCCCTATTTTTGTTGACAATATCAAGATTCCCCCACTCCATTAATTTAGCACAAACGGCGTTAATTGACTATCCAAAATGACCATATTACGCCTTTGAATTGAGCGGGAAGATGAAAATTATCAAATCAACCAATAAGCTATTTAAATGCAATTTTTAACTCACCTCCCCTGGGTTTTTTCATATATATTATTAAAGCCCATGCATATTTTAACATAATACCTTAATAATTTATAAGATCCTAATAATATAATACATATCAGATTTATTTGACACTATATAAATAATGAATTATTTATCAATTTTAATTAATGCATTTATTATTTAAATTTCTTTTTCCTTTTTTTTTAAAAGTTAAAACAAATGGATTAATTTTTTTTTTCTCAACAAGTTGTCCTACTTATTTATTCATATGTAAAAAAATTATTTATCTCTAAATTATTAAGACATTATTGGCCCTATTTGGTAGAGCTGTGGGAAACTGCTTATAGCTTATGCCCAAACAGCTTATAGCTTATAACTTTCAGCTTAAGCTGATTTCCAGCTTATTCTAAAAGCATCTCCTGCCCCACTCAAAGAATAAGCTGATTTCTGACTTCCACAAAGCTATAAGCTATAAGCATAAGCTAAACCAAACATATCAAAACAGCTTAAATTAAGCTGAAAGCTGAAATTAATCTCTAACAAACAGGGCCATTAAAACATTTAATAAAAAAATTAATTTTCATAGATAAAATACTTAAAAACAAATAATATCTCTAAAATTAATGTTAGATAACATTCTAATAATTTATATAAGACTTTCACACTACACAAATAACTTAAAATTTATCATTTTAAGTAATGCATTTATTATTTATTTATTTTTTAAAGTTGACATAAATGCATTTATTTTTTTCTCTGCAATTTGCATTACTTATTTATTCATATGTAAAAACATTATTATTTTATCTTTTCTCAATATTATTCTCAAATTTTAATTTTTAACTTTGCGCCATTAAACTTCTCGTTGATGCATATTTAAAAAAATGTAAGTTAATATTTCCTACATGATTAAAAAAAAAATTAAAAAATAAATATAGAAGTAAAAACAAAAATTACCTCCTCCGAGGTTATCAATATTAATCTTAATCTTATACGCACAAAATTTAATTTACCCTATTAAATATTTATGAAATTATTATTTATTTTTCATAATTTTTTCAAAATATAAATGTAATTTCTTAACTCTATTTTTTTCCACAAGTTTTTGAACTTTTACAGAAAAAATAAAATAAAATTCAATCATTAATGAAGGCGAGAAATTAATTATAAGATTTCATGATCCTTCATTCCCTATCATCTAATTTTAATTTATTGTGAGGTGATTATATATATTTTTTTATTTTCATATTTATTTTTTAATTTTTTAATCATGTAAAAATATTAACTTGCGTTTTTTTAAATATAGACTAGAAGTTTAATGACCCAAAAATAAAAATAAAAAATTGAGAATAATCTATGATTGAGAAAAGATAAAATAATAATGTTTGTATATATGAATAAATAAGTAATGCAAATTGGCCGAAAAAAATAAATCTATTTATTTCAACTTTTAAAAAAAATTCAAATAATAAATGCATTACTTAGAATGATAAATTTTACGTTATTTATGTAGTGTAGAATAAGTCTTATATCACATTATTAGGATATTATCTAATATTAATTTTAGAGAGATTATTTATTTTTAAGTATTTTATCAATAAAAATTAAGTTTTTTCTTTTTCTTTTTCCCATTAAATGATTTAATAATATTTTAACAATTTAAGAGTTTTATTTAATATTGCATGAATTTTAAGAATTTTATTAAATAATGTTAAAATATATATATGAGTTTTTGATAATATATATGTAAATCTCAAGGGAGTTGAGTGAAATTACTCATTTGAATAGAGCTAAGGGGTAATTTCATCATTATTGGTATAACATTAGCATGACATAGCAAATAGCATAAGAGAGGGTATCAATAGGGGAATCTTGATAATAGTTTTAAAAATAATAAAGGTTAGTATAATTATTAAAATTATAGAAGAGATTCTTATAATTATCAAAAATCTCAAGAGAGATAAGTGTAATTTGCTTTTTTATTTTTATTTTTATTTATTTATTTTTACATGATTTACCACATAGGCAGTCAGATAGTGGAATGGAAGCATTTGTCTACCTTCTATTGGCTCTCCAATTATGAAGAGGCATAATGCCTAATATATTGTCTAGGCTATTGTTTGGGAATGGTTAAAGTGTCTATTTTAGTCACAAAAGACAAAATAGCTTATTTTAGTCATAAAAAATAAAAAATCACATCTAATCCATAATCATTACATTCTTCCCTAAAAAAAAAAGTTAAAAAATTTAAAAAGCCAAAAAAGTCCTTTCCAAATCAAGCTTTTTAGTCCAGGCTAAAATAATCAAAAAAGTCAAAAAGTTAACTCATTTTCTAAATGAAGGCAAAATATTTCAACTAATTTCCGGCTAATACTATCATACTATCATAATTACCTTCATTTCCTCTCTCTACAATTATCATTGTTGCTGTCAACATTACCATCGCCACTATTATCGTCACCATACTTCCACCACATCTCCATCACCACTGTTACCAGTCCACCACCATTGTCTCACTGTCGTCACCCCTTACACCTCTTCTCCTAATCACCCTAAATTATTTAAAAAAAATTTAAAAGAAAATTATTAATAATATTTTTTTGTCCGGATCTTGCATGTGACAAGAATTGAATCTTGGGGTGAAATAAAAGATAGTACAATTGTGATATGAGAAATAATTTAAGAGCTGGAGAAGACATTGAGGAATGGGGTGGGATTTTGGGAGGTTCTGATTCCTCAGACAGAATTGGACTTTGTTCCCCCGCTAGGGTAAAAACCTTACCGTTTGACTCCTTGTTGAAGACTTCTTGTTTCATTAGTTGCTTTTACCACCCTGCTTTTTGCTTTTTCCAATATATTACTACTATTTGCTACCTTTTGATTTAAGAGTGGAAGGAACGGCGATGATTCTGCCGTTTATTGTAAAGTAACAGTTAATAATAAAAATATTTTTATCCTATTTTTTAGATAACCAATTTTTAATTTTTAATTTTATTTCTACTTAATAAATTGTAAATAAGAAATACATCAAATAAATTGATACAAATTCACAGAATAAAATAAATTATAAGAATCTCAAATAAATTGCACCGAATAGCTCCAATCCTACTTTTGAAATATGTGGGGCCTGTTTGGTAACGTTTACGTTTTCAGTTTATATTTACAAAAATTTTATAAATTGATTTTTATTTATTTTTAGAAAAACATAAACTACAAACGCGTTTGGTTTAGACAAAATGTTAAAAAAAATTTAAAAATATAAAAAAGAGTGAGAAATGGCAAGTGATGGCGGGTGGTGGGTGGTGACGAGTGGTGGCAGCGGAAGACGGTGGTGGAAAATGATGGCTGGTGGTGGTGGCGGCGGAAGACGGTGGTGGAAAATGGTGGCAGGTGGTGGGTGATGGTGGCAGAAGACGGTGGTGGAAGGTGGTGGAAAGTGGTGGTAAGTGGCAGGTGGGTGAGTGGTGGTAGCGGAAGACAGTGGTGGAAAATGGTGGCAAGTGGCGGGTGGTGGCGGCGGAAGACGGTGGTGGAAAGGGGTGACAGGTGGGTGGATGGTGGATGGCGGGTGGTAGTGGGTTGTGGCAGGTGACTGGTGGTGGTGATGATGGGTGGGTGGGTAACGGTGGTGGCAGATGGGTAGTGGGTGGTGTTGGAGGGTGGGTGGCGGGTAATGGTGGCGGTGGTGGTAGGTGGTGGTGGCGGGTGGGTGGCAGGTGGGTGGTAGCTGGTGGCGGGTGGTGGCTGGTGGTGGCAAGTGGGTGGTGGCGGGTAGGTGGCGAGTAGTGGGTGGTGGTGGTGATGGTGGGTGGTGGCGGGCGGATGGATGGTAGTGGTGGGATGGTGGTAGTGGTGGTGGGTGGTGGTGGTGGTGGCGGGTGGTGGTGATGAGTGGTGGTGGCGGGTGGGTGGCAGGTGGATTGGTGGATGGTGGGTGGTGGTGGTGGTGGTGGCGGCGGTTAGCGGGTGGTGGTGGAGAGCGGGTGGTGGTGGTGGTGGCGGGTGGCGGATGGTGGTGGTGGGTGGGTGGCAGGTGAGTGGTGGGTGGTGGTGGCTGGGGGTGGGTGGTGGTGGCGAGTGGGGGGTGGTGGTGGTAGGTGGGTGGTGAGTGGTGGTGGCAGGTGGTAGTGGGGGGTGGGTGGTGGTGGCGAGTGGGTGGCAGGTGGGTGGCGGCGGGTGGTGGTGGCAGGTGGTGGTGGCAGGTGGGTGGTGGTAGCGGAAGACGGTGGTGGAAAATGGTTGTAGGTGGTGGCTAGTGTTGGGTGGTAAAAAAAAAATAAACTCAAAACTCAAAACGGAAATATATTTTTTGAGTTTACATTTTTTGGCCAAATTTATAAACTGAGATCACTGATTTATAAATAAAAAATTTACCAAATAAGTTTTTATTTGAGTTTTTAAAATTTTTGTAAATATAAACTGAAAACATAAGTATTACCAAACGACACCGTGCTATTTCAAGAGAAATTTAAAAGATTGTAAAATCCAAAAACTTGTGTGAGAAAAATAAGTACAATTTGAATAAAATTTATGTACCTAAAAAAGCATCGGCAAATAAAGTGTATAAACATAGATATTTGGATTTAGGGTCAATGCTGTACTTTGGGGCATTGTAGTGGCATATGTATCTTTGGTAGGACTTAATTTATGTTTACATTAATAATTTAAACAGTTTTAACTTGTTAGGTTTTGTGAGTAAATTATTGAAAATTTAAAAATTTTAAAAAATCAATTGCTACTTGCCAAATCTTGACTAGAATAATCAAGAGTGGAAGGTGAACAAGATTATTGCAGAGAGATACTTATCTTAATCCTTTTGCAATTTGGATCTAGAAAACAATGAAAGATATTAGCAAAATAAGAATAAAAATTTCACTTGGAAGGAGGTGAATCAAGGTGGGAAAATAGGCAAATTCCAAAGTTGTCCACAAGATTCAGACATTAACCCCAAATCTGAGACTGAGTGTTTTGGCATTTTACTACTGGGTGTCTGCCACGTGTCAGGTAGTACATTGGTTGTATTGTATGTATCCCTTGTCTCTTTTGAGGCAGGTGTTATACCGTGTCTTTTTCACATGAGAGCACAGTGGGGGTGTTTGGTGCAGCTTTTCTGAGCCAACTTATGGCTTTTGGCTTTTAAAAAGTTATTTTGGACTGTTTGGTTAAACTTATTTCAAACAGCTTCTGATTCTAACAACTTATTTTAAGTCAAAAAAGCTGATTCTGAGAAGCTGCTCACCCCTTGCTTCTGATTATCAACTTCTGCTGTGGACATGTTAATTTACGGTTATACTCTTAAATTTTTTTATTTTTTATTTTTTTAAAAATAGAAAAAGACCCAAATGGACTATAAAATACTATTATTATTTTTTATGAGAAATGTAGACAAATAGTGAATAATAAAAAATAAAAATTAATTGAAAAAGCTACTTCACAGCTTATTTAACAAACACTACTCAGCAACTTAAATCTATAATCCAACAGCTATACCAAACAGATTAATAACTTCTGATTAAAGTCATAATCTATAATCTGTTAAGCTATAATCTATAATCTGTTTTAACAGCTACACCAAACAGCACCAGTCTACTCCCATTTCCCTTGTGCATTACAATCCGACTGTTTGTTACATTTTTTTTTTTTTAAAGGTGATTATTGCTTATTTTGTTTTCAATTGTAATAGAGACTCTCACATATACGTGACCTTCACAACCTTCACTTTCATTCTAATCACTCATAATGTGGAACCCACACATACATGAGTAGACTCTACACACATATCAAATGCTAAGATCAAATTGGAGGTCATGGAACCTACAAAAGGGATCCTAAACATTTCTCTTTTGTTTTAAGAGTCTATATCATATTGTTTAGTGTAATTTTTGTTTATAATTTATTAGGAAGAAATAATTTAAATAATCTGTTTATAATTTAGTAAGCAGAAATAACTTAAATAAAGTTAAAAAAAGCTAATTATTTGAAAGATAGAGTAAAAATGCTTTTAACTTCTTTTTTTTAATTATTAGCGTTTAATTTAAAAAAACTTCACTAAATAGGACCAATGTTTCACAAAACAAAAACAAAAATAAAATCTAATACCCCAAAACAGGACCACACTGCACCACAGGCACACACATACATTTGGACCATATTTGATTTACAGTCTAGGTTTAAATTTTTTTTTTTTTATTGTACTTCATTTGGAAAGTAATAGTTTTAGTTTAAAAGTTAAAATATTATTAAAAAAATTTAAAAGTTTATGACTTATATCAAAAAGTCAAAGATTCTCTTTTCTCTTTATTTTTTGCACATCTTTTAGTAAAAAAAAAAATCAAAAAGTCATTTCAAACATACATGTTTTTTTTTTTAGCCAAAAAATTAAAAAATTACAAAAATAATATGTTCTTAAATGAGGCCTTAGATTTTACTTTAATCTTTATTGTTTTAATTTGAATAATTTAATCTTTACATTTTAGGATTAGTTTTTATTTAGTCTTTTCATTCAAATTAGACGTAAAATTAACAATTTTGTATAAGTAGTAGCCTCCTGAAAGGTATAGGGAGAAAAATTGACATTGATTTATAGAATAATTAAATTGAAATTGAATTTAAATCATAAGAATTAAATTATATTCAAATTATAATTATTTGAACTAAAGTAAAATTTGAGTAAATTGCAAGAGTTTAAAGTCTAATATACTAAAAAAAAATAAAAATAAAAATTCTTTTAAGAAGGCTCTTGCCTTTCTTCAACTGTAAACAAATTATGATGAAATTTATGTAATTATAAGTTTTTTTATAAATAATATATACATAAAGTCATATAAATGCATCGTTCATATTACAAAAACTGAAAGGATGATGGATTGATGGATTGGAGTAGAGTCGAGTTCTCACTGAAGAAAGTCAGATCTTTTGGAATGTAATGAGATTTTCTGAAAGATCACATTCAGATCTGGCAGATGTATATGATTATATCCAAGGAAAACACTAGGGTTGATATCATTAATTGTCTCCCTTTTTTTTTTTTCACTATCGACGCGAGTTTTTTTTTTTTTATAAATAATCTAAAAACAAAAAATAAAATTAGAGAAATGACTCACTTTTTAAATTATTTGAAAAATTAATCTATTTTAAAATTACATTTTAAACATGCGATTTCATTGAAATTGAATGTTCAAAATATGATTTCAGGTTGAAAAATCTAAAATCCTCAAAATATTGATTTGTGATCATGTGTCAATTTGAAGCAGTAAATAATAATCCTAATCAAACAATCAAAAACAAATTAATATAACGATTTAATGTGGAAAAATCACAATTGGAGCGACTCCAATTATGATAAAAAAAATAACGGGCAAAAGTCACAAAACAACCCACTAACAAGACAAAAAAAGAATTACATAAGTGTACTATCAATTACCTAACGAATCCACATCTGAATTGAACCGACCCCTATATGCCTTCTCCACCACCATCTTCATCTTGGAATTGTTTTACCCAACGTTGAATCCATAACGCCGATGTCAAATCTATGACGATGAGCCACTCAGAAATCCACTAAAGCTTTAGGCTCAAGTTCCACAGAATCCACCGAAAAACAATTCTCTCTTTTGTGAATAAAACAAACTAAACAAACCTTTTGATATAATTTACTCAATTTATGATTAAACTCTCATAGATATCAAAAGAAATAAGTAAATAAGCTTCAGATGAAAATCCTAATACCCAAGAAAAAGATTTAGAAATCGTACCCTAGAAACAGACTGAATCGCAGCTTCATAGAGACAAGGGCCGCAATGCTCGCTCGAGCGAAGGAATGCTCGCTTAAGTGAGGATACTAAAACGCATGTTTTACCATGTGTCTTCAATCGAGCCACCAAAGTGTCGCTTGAGCGAGAAATGTATCTTCACAGTATTTTTACAGTCAGTGAAAACTTCTAGGATCAAGGATTTTTCGTTTGAGCGCACATTCCTTCACTTGAGCGAACAAACAACTTCGACTGCATTTTTGCATTTTTGCTTCGCTCGATCCCTGTCATAGTCAGGGAAGTGGCAAACATGATCGGATTAAGATCACAAACTCCTCTACATAGGCACAATTCGGGTTGGATTTACATCTAAAAACTCATAGCCTCACTGAAATAGAAGATCGAATAAAATTATAACTGAAAGGACTTTTGTCAAACAGGATTGTTAATAACAAAAACCTAACACAGGTCGACATGGATAAAAACATGCTGATGTGACAAGTTGAAATCGCATATTAAAAATGAGATTTCAAGTTGAAATTGCATTTTTAACATGCGATTTCAACATAAACTCGCATTCTGAGAATGTGATTTTAAGTTGCACAATTACAAAACTCATTCTGAAAATAACATTTGAAATTGAAATTCAACAATTCCTTGCTAGATTGAAATTCCTTTCGCTTCAACTTTTTTTAACATACGTAGCCAACCTATTCATATTACTTTATTACATATAAATTTTTATTTATGTCAAATCATCCCTCCTTGTATTTTTTTTTTGTCCTTCCTATATATTAAAGTGAATTTTGAGAAAAAGATAAGAACTCTTTTAACGTAATATAGTAAACGTTATAATTTTAACATAATTACATTGAGTTTCCTTATCTTAATTTGTATAATACTTAATTTTTATCAATAATTTTTTTAATTATATGGATGGAAAAATAATGTTGTCATCCTTTTTAAATAAAATTATATATTTTGCGTTATTTATTTTGTACTTACATAATTTCTACATTAGTTTTGGTCTATTTCACTTTACAAAAAGGGAGATTAACATAATTATATGAAAAATGTGAAATTTACCCTAAAAGATAATAAGTACACAATATAAAATTTTTATTGAAGAATCACATAGTGGTATGGTACAAATTCAAACTCTAATGTATCCTTGGTTAATTCGACAAGTTAATACATATGTTAATATGTAGTCACTAATGCCACATGCATTATTAGCCTTACAAAAGATAAAGTCAATTTGAAAATGTGATAACTTTCTGAATCAACTATCTACATAAAATTACAATTATGTGAATTTAAACGCCAGAGTTTCGTGTGTTTTTCAATTTAAACATCAGAGTTTTAGTTGTAACAATGAAAACCCTGATGTTACTTTCATATCACAATTTAGACCTTCCGTCTGATTCAACTAATGGAAATTCAGGCAAAATTTTTAAATTCAAACCCACATATTCAAACCCACAATTTAGACCTTCCTCGTTGTAAATTCGTTTCGCCTCATTTTTACGCTGTTAGATTCACCTTATGACCTAATTTTCATTCCACCACTCATACGTCTTGTTCCACCTTTTTTTATGTGCCGTCAGAGCTCCAAAATTTGGCCAAAAAAAAGATTTTTTTTTTCAAATTCAAACCCACATATTCAAACTCTTGTATCTCTTTCGTTGTAATTCCGTTTTGTCTCATTTTGCATTGTTAGATTCACCTCATGGCCCAATTTTTATTTCACCACTCATACGCCTTGTTCCACCTCTTTTTGTGTGCCGTCAAAATTTCAAAAGTTGGCCAAAAATAAGACTCTTCTGTCTGTCTGTCTGTCTGTCTCTCTTTATTTATTTATTTATTTATTTTTTTAAGATTCAAACCCACATGTTCAAACTCTTGTATCTCCCTCGTCGTAACTTCGTTTCGCATCATTTTCACGTTGTTGGATTCATCTTATGGCCTAGTTTTTATTCCACCTCTCATTCACCTTGTTTAATCTCTTTTTGCATTTCGTCAGAGTTCCGAAAGTTGACCAAAAATAAGATTTTTCTCTCTCTTTTTTCAAATACAAATTAAAATAAAAGAACTCAATGTAATTATATTAAATATTATAGCGTTTATTGTATTACATTAAGGGAATCCTTATCTTTTTTCAAAATTTACTTTAATATATAGGAAGGAGAAAAAAAAAAAAAAGACCTACAAGGAGTGATGATTTCAAATGAATAAAAATTTATATATACTAAAATAATATGCATAGTTTGACTATGTATGTTAAAAAATGTTGAAATGAAAAGAATTTCAATCTGGTAAGGATTTGTTGTGTTAGGTTTTTGTTATTGGTAATCTCATTTAACAAAACTCCTTTCAGTTGTAATTTTATTTATTTTTTTATTTTAGTAAGGTTATGAGTATTTAGATGTGAATCCAACCCGAATTATGCCTATGCAGAAGAGTTTGTGATCTTAATCCTATCATATTTGCTACTTCACTGACTATGTCGGGGATCATATTTCCCAGAAGTTTTCACTAACTGCAAAAATACTGAGAAGGTTTATTGTTCGTTGAGCAAGAATTCCTTCGCTCGAGCGACCATCGCGGCCCTGTTTGCTATAAAGCTGTGTTTTAGTAAGATTTTAGGGTATGACTTCCAAATCTTCTTATTGGGTATTAGGGTTTTCATCTGGAACTTCTTTACTTATTTCCTTTGATATCTGTGAGAGTTTATATTATGAATTGAGTGAATTATATCAAAGGGTTATTTTGTTTTATTATAAAAAAAAAGTGTTGTTTTTCGGTAAATTTCGGAGAATTTCGCCCTGAAACTTTGGTGGATTCCTGAGTGGCTTATTGTCATGGGTTCGACATCGGCGTTGTGGATTCAACGTTGGACAAGACAATTTCGAGGTGAAGACGGGGCTGGAAGAGGCACATGGGGGTCGGTTCGATTCGGACGTGGATTCGGTAGGTAATTGAGAGTATACTTGTGTAATTCTTTTGTGTCTTCTTAGTGGATTATTTTGTGATTTTTGCCCGTGATTTTTTTTTTATCACAATTGGAGGCGCTCCAATTGTGATTTTTTCACGTAAAATTGTTTTATCGATTTGTCTTTGATTATTTGATTGAGATTGCTATTTACTGGTTAAAATTGATACATAATCACAAATCAATATATCGAGGATTTAAGATTTTTCATGTTGAATTTTAATTTCAAATGTCATTTTTAAAATGGGTTTTGTAATTGCACAACTTGAAATCACATTTTCAAAATGAAAGTTTATATTAAAATCGCATGTTGAAAATGTAATTTTAACTTGCCACATCATCGCAACAAAAGTTGTGTCAACTTGAAATCGTATTTTTAACATGCGATTTCAATTTGCCACACCGGCGCGTCGTTATCCATGTCAACCTGAAATTACATTTTCAACATGCGATTTCAAGTTGAAATTGTATGTTCAAAATGTGATTTAAAAAACATGCAATTTTAACTTAAAATCACATGTTCAAAATGCGATTTTAAAAGTAGATTAGTTTTTCAAATAATTTAAAAAGTAGATCAATTTTCTAATTTATTATTATTTTTTAGAATATTCCAAAAAAAAAAAAAAAAAAACTCCAACTTTGATACTATCAAGTTTTCAAATGGGAAGCCAAGGGGTGCGCGGTCGATAAGATCTTGGGCTATCTACCCGAGGTCTTACGTTCGATTCTTGGGTCAATCATTCAAGTGACAACATATATTGTTGTTTTGCTGTGGTGTGATACTATTTAAGAGTGACATCTGAAATTTTAGCTCTTGAGGATCTAATTCAAAATGTCAACTTTATGTGGTTAGTTAGTTAGTTGTTTTTTTTCCCCCCTAAGTTTTTAAAGAGATTATAATTATGGTTCATGACTTAGTTGCATTTCAAGACATTTTTTTCCCACATTTTTTTATGTATTATTTGTTATTGTAGTCCATTAAGTTTTAATTTTATCATTTTGACTCTCAAAATTGTCAATTTGAATAAGTTTTATCCTATCTCTGACATTTGTCTAAATTGATAACGGGAATATAGATAAAAGAGAGTTTTAACTCTTAAAGTATACGTATTTTGTCATTTTAGTAATTTATGTTTCAATTTTTGTCATTTAAGTCTTTAAAATTGTCAATTTGGTCTTATCTCCAACGTCTATCTACATTATGACACTACAAGAAAATCAGGTTTTAGCAGCGTTTTTTATTGCAGCGGCTTGAAAAATGCTGTTACAGATGGGCTATTGTAGCGGTTATTGACCACAACTAAAAATTAAATTTTTAGTAGCATTTTTTCTTTAAACGCTGCTATATATTTTTTTATAGTGACGTTTTGTACTCAACCGTTACAAAAAAAGCCAAGCAAAATAAGGCCCGCTAAATTCAATCTGATTTCGCGCCGAATCAGATTTTTTTAATTTTTTTTTTTAATGCTTTGTGTGTGTTGATGAATAACATATCAGAATTTCAGTCCCCAAAAAAAAACAAAAGAAACCGTTCATCTCACAATTTGTGCCCTAGTCCACAACACTTCTTTGGCGAAGTATCAGACTTCATCCTCCTTACGGCGTATTGACGACATCAAGCTAGAGCATCCCTGTGATTTCAAGGTCAGTTTTCTCTCTGTTTCTCTTTCTCTATCCCTCTCTTTTTTCTTCTCTCTCGGTTTGTCTCTCTACCCTTCTCTCTTTCTTCTCCTGTCTCTCTTTCTCTTTTTCCCTGACTGTCTTCGGTCAAGTTTGGGTCAATGAAATTCATTGTTAAGCTAAGACTTGCCATTCCATTCATTGATTCTAATATCTCCAAAACTTCTCTACTATGAAGGATTTCATGAGCATCTTGAATGATTTTGATTTGGGAAAATAATTTAGAAAATATATTGATTAACATGTTCGGTATTCTGATTTTTGATCATCTGTGATATTCATATTTTCACCAATATAATTAGTGAAGTGAATGGATTGTTGTTGATGCTACACAATAAAATCTCATGCTTGAGGATTCATTATGTATGCTAGGTGTTTGATAAAATGTCACAAAGGAGTAATAGTGCCCTACATTTTGGTTTATTGGTTTGTTCTGTTTTTCTCTCTCCCTCTTCTTTTTTTTCTTTTTCTTTTTTTCTTTTTTTTTTCTTTTTTTTTTTTTTGTGTGGAGAAAATTGTTGTCTATGAATTTAATGCACAGTTTGTAATGTGTGGAGAAAATTGGTCTACTTTACACAGTTTGTAATGTTATCTCAAGTGGAACCCTTGTTCGTCTACTTTACCCAAAATTTCCACACTCACATAAAGATATATATATATATATATATATAGAGAGAGAGAGAGAGAGAGAGAGAAACCGAGAGGCATGTGTTTGATGGATGCCTCTGAAATCACAATGGCCACAACTTTTCATTTATGTGATGTGTGTGTAAAACTTGACTAAGAGAGAACATCTGGAAGGTCATTTACACTATTTGCAGCAACCTTGTTTAGAGATCTTATATTCCACTCGTCTTTATAATTCTTCTCTGTCTCGTGTGTGAATGAGTTGAGCATGCATTTTTAATGATTTGGCTTCATTTTCTCCATGTTCATAGTGCTATATTGATCTCTTATGCATTGTAGATGTTGCTTGTCTTTCTTGTTATAGAATTCTGTGTGTGAATAAGAGTTGCATCATTTTTGTAAGAGTTGAAAGCCTAAGCCAAACCATCTAAATTATCTGTTTTCTTCTTTATCATTGTGTTTGCATCAATTTTCTACTTTGTATCCGATCTCAAATTTGTGTGGATTTGTCAAGACACTTGTCTAGTTGCCATGGAAGTATATTGTATGGGTTATTAATGAGGACATCTATATTTCTTCTAATAGATAACTGATGTTTTTTTTTTTAATGTTTGTTGTTAAATATAGCTATTAAAAACTTGGACTTGAAAATCAGCATCTTGACATTCTTATTTTTATGCTCTCTCTAGTTTTAACTTTTAGTTTGTGAATGTAGGTATATCATATCTTGAGAAGAAAGAAGTCTGCACCCGTCTAAGAGAGGTGAGTATAGTCATGTATGTCCGCACCTGTGGTTTGATTCCTAGATTGTAACAGTTGTCATACTTCAAAAAATCCACACCCTGAATAACACATCATAAAATATCAATTAATGAAGCTCATGGATAGATGATGTGGTAAACTGGCAGAATTTTCATCTAAATTCATGAATTCCTGATTAATTTTAAGACACATTTATCTGGGTATTTTTTTTATTTATTATTATTATTTATTTTTTTTTCAAATTTGGAGGTAATTTGGTAACTTTCTTTTTAATTTAGAGAATGAGCAATTTTGGTGGTTGTTTTTGAGAATTGTTGTGCCCTTCCCTTATTTGGAATACCTTCAAGTTCTAGTTTGTCTTTGAAATACTTGTTGGAATTTCTGGAAATTCTTAGTCTAGCAAGATAGTCTTATACTTCTATATAAAATTAGCTTGTAGAGACAACGATACAAGTTTAGATAATGCAATTTCTGGAAATTTCTCTTACATTTTTAGTGGTGGTGAGACTTCATTGAATCTTTCTAGATGAGATTCCTAGAAAATCTCAATGAGATTCAAAAGTTCTTCTTATATGTTTAAATTCCAGAAAGCCTCTGCATAAATAACAACCACATCTATCTTTTCTGTCACCTTAAGTGAGTCCTTAAAACCCTTAGACCTTGATCCAAACCCTAACCTTTATATTCTAACTAGATTTCTTTGTTGTCCAGAAAATTCCAGATTTACCCTACAGCCCAGAAAATCCAGCAACTTATCTCCTTAAATTTCCGATTCAAAAAGACATCAAAGCTCAATCATTCTGACCACTATCTATGCTCAAACCCTCAATCCAATTTCCAAATCCTTAACCATTCCAAACCCACGATATTTAATTATAGGGCATCCTTAATCCACAAGGGCTAAGGAAAACATTTGACTTTTTTTTCTTATATTTGATAAGATATGTCACAAACTAACCGAAGAGGCAAAAAGTTCTGCATCATCATTTTCATGGTAAATTGATCCAGGTCGAACTTGACATGTATACATGCTACAAATTAAGTTGAATAAGTCAGAAGAGAGAAATCAGATTGTGACAGCAGTATAGATTTTAAAATTGAAAATAATACTTATGCTCATTCAATTATTTTTATTGCAGGAAATAAGATAATATGAAGTATCAAACAATGGACGTCATTTCTCGATTTGAACATTTTTCATGGAGATCTTTATAAAATGGTGTCATGAGTAATACTTTTGAGTACTATTGTTATGTGACAAGTTTTTCTTTTGGATTATGGTGTAGGCTATTAGTTTGCTAGAAACATTGGATATTTTTTGTATTACAGGCTTGTGTAATGAACCTTTTAGTTAAGGTGTTTTGGATATTTTGAGATTATGAAAATGCAGATTCTTTTACCTTTTACAATTATTAAAATAAATAAAATAAAATAGTGTTGTTATAGATATATAATGTGAGCAGGGCTATGTTGTCTATTTTGATCATTTTGTAATCAAATTGTCCATGTAATATGGCTTTTTGGGTTTTGTTTCTAATTCCTTTTGTTGTTTGGATCTTTTCAATGTAACAAGGTTATGTTGCTCTTACGTTTTTTTTGTATTGTTTGCCTTGTTCTTGCCCTCATTTGCTCTTCGCTTATGTGGTGTGTGAACAGGATGGTTTTTGTTGTCTAGATTGTTTTTTTTTTGGTTTTTGGTTTATGTGTCTTTGTATAGTTGGTTAGCTCTTAGGGTGTACCCCTTGTATCTTGTAGTTTTTTGTCGTTTTATTTACGACTTTATTCATCCCCCCCCCCAAAAAAAAGAAAAAAAGAAAAAGCATAGCCTACAACAGCGGTTAATAACCGTCGCTGTAAATAAAATTCGAAACGAATTCTATGATTATAGTGACAGTGTAAAACTGATGGAATAGAGTCAAAATATAGTAGCGGTTTACAAAATGTCGCAAAAGTGAAGGATATAACAGCAGTCGACCCGTCGCTATAAAGTTAGCAAGTAATTGGTAAATTCAAGATATAGCGACATTTGTAACTGCCACTACATCAACCGTCGCAATAAAAATAACTATACCAGCGTTTGCGAAAAACGTCACTATAAGGATATGCCGACGGGGCTATTGCGGCGGTTTGGCCGCCACTATTGCAACCGCGGGTAAAGGTGTTTCAGTTTTTAGCGACGCTTTTTCCTGCTTTTAGCGACAGTTTTGGCCGCTACTAAATCTTGGTTTTTTTGTAGTGTGAGTACAACTTGGGCGAGGTCAATTTGAACCTAACCCAACTTTTTTAGGTTTGGATAAAATATTTTTGAATTTGGTGCGAGTTTGGACAAAAATTTAAAAACCCAAATTACATTAAAGCAAGCTTAAGCAAAGACATCGAACAACCTGAGCAATTTGAAATCCGAATTATGTATATAAAAATGCATATAAATTAAGATAAAAGACAGTTTTAGTCCTTAAAGTATGCGTTATTTTTTTTTATTTTAGTCCCTTAAGTTTCAACTTTGCCTTTTTGATCATCAAACTTGTCAATTTGAGTCAATTTCCAGGTCTAACATTCTTCTAATATTGATAACATGAAAATGAATAAAAGATATTTTTGGTTCCTAAAGTTATGCGTTTTTTGCTATTCTAGTCTGTTAAATTTTAAATTTTGTCATTTTGGTAATCAAAATTGTCAAATTGCGTTTTTTGAGTTAATTTGGTCCTTACTCAAATTAACAACTTTGAGGACCAAAGTGACAAAATTTAAAACTTGAGAGATTAAAATGACAAAAAATACATATTTTAGGAACAAAAATTATTTTTGACAAAGGATTATAATACTTTTCCTATTATCAATGTAAATGGATGTTAGATATATGACTAAATTGACTCAAATTAACAACTTTGAAAATCAAAATGATAAAATTAAAACTTAAGGGACTAAAATGACCAAAAAAAAAAAAAAAAAACTACTATATACTTTAAGAACTAAAACTGTCTTTTATCCTCTAAATTAGTAGCAATTGGATGATATTAAAGTAATTTAAATTGATCTATATATACAAGTAACCCAAAACAAAATCTTATATTTTTCATTTTTGACTCCGAAATTATAAAGACCACTATAGATTATAGTTGCACATCAGTTCTTCAATTCCTATCTCTTTAACATTATATAAATTATTTGTTTTGATATTAGTAATGATTTTATATATAAAAAAAAAATCTAATTTTAACAAATTAATTAATTTAGTTGCACCAAAAAAAAAAAAAAAAAAAAAAAAAACAAAAAACAAAAAACAAAAAACAAAAAACAAAAAACAAATTTATATGCAATTTGGGTCTAATTAGTATAGTGATCTCGGTTTCCTTTTTTTTTTTTATTGTAATATCCGAACATAAGTTCCGTGGAGTTGATTGTTGTGTATATCTTGTTTACATCCTTTACTCTTTGTATTTGAGTCTTGGGTTGTGTTAGGCAGGTTTGAAACAGGTTGGTTGAGCTTAGGAACCAATAGTAGATGCCCAGATTTTGGCCTTCACGCTCGAGCGGGGCTTTTGACGCTCGAGCGGGGCCTTCGTTGTTGTTTCTCCGCTCGAGCGGGGGTTTGGACGCTCGAGCATATTTTTCCATCTCTCAGTATTTCCTCTGCAGTGTTGGACGCTCGAGCGGGAGTTTGGACGCTCGAGCGGGAGTTTGTGTGTAACGCTCGAGCGGGCATTCTGACGCTTGAGCGGGGACCTGGTTCTGTAAACGTTCTGGGAGCGTGTATCCGGAGCTCGAGCGGGGGTTTGGACGCTCGAGCGTGAGTCTGTGTCTGACGCTCGAGCGGGGAGTTCCACGCTCGAGCGGGGCGGCGTGTATATCACTCCGAGATTTCACTTTTTGGATTACTTTTTCAACACTCTTTCTCTCTCTTACTTTCCCAAACTCAGATTTGAGAGCTCCCCTCTCTAAAACCTTACCTTCTCTTTTGGGATTGATCTAATAGGAGTTGTTTCCTTCCCTTGGGCCTTTGTAAAAGTTGTAAGGATCGTCGAGGGCTACACTTTTATCCGTTCCCTTGGGCCTTTGTAAAAGTTGTAGGGATCGTCGAGGGCTACACTTTCATCCGAAAAATTTGGTGCTTGGAGAAATTTCGTTTTCTTCTTCTTCTCCATTTGAGCTCAAACTTCGAGGTAGGGATATCCTACTCCTCCTTATGAGCTTTGTCTTTAAATTTTGGCATTTTGATATGTTGGGGGTTGTTGGGTAATTTTGAGAAAGTTTGGGCCTTTATGTAATTTTACAAAAGAAGGGGTTTTACTTATATAAACCTATATGCATGTTTAGCATGGAGAAATGAGGTAAATGTTGGGTTGTTGATAGAAATGGAACCTTTGGGTTGTTTTGTTAATTATGGGAAATGTCCTAATTACATTGATAAATTAATTTGTAGAATTAATTTTGAGAAATGAGGAATTGAATTGAAAATGTTGAAATTGGAAATGTATGGGAATTGAAGGGTGCAGTTGGATCATTTATCACTCACCTAATTGAAATGTTGATATTTTATCCATTTGGTGTATTTATTTTCTGTTTAGAAATAACTGCTTTGGGCTATCGGTGGAGGATAGTCTTGATTGTTGTAGACAATGCATGATGATTAGGCAAACTGAAACTAATCGATTGAGTATGCTAATAAATATAGCGATTGGATTAATACATTAATTTTATGTATTGATTGATTATGTATGTGATCTACGTTTATATACATTGTGTGTGTGTGGGAGGAGATAGGGGATGTACTCCATGGTTTAGGGGAAGATTGGGGATGGACCTCTAAACCGGATTCTATGTTATATTGATACAGCACTACAATGTGTATCAAGTGTGGATTATGGAAGTGTTTGAATTGATTTGATATAGCACTAAAATGTATATCGCTATCAATTGTGAAGTATAGAAGTATTTCTATGTTTTATCGATACAGCATCAAAATGTGTATCCTTCGTGAAGTATGAAAGTGGTTTATATGTTAATGATACAGCACCAAAATGTGTGTCCATTATAAATTTAAAAGTGTTTTAAAGATGAGTTAAAATCTCATTAAGTTGTTTGGCTCGGTTCTGAGCCTTGTTTTCAAACTCCAAGTTGAAAGAGAAGTGGAAAATAAAATGTAACATGGACTTGAACGTCATGAAACTGTAATGTGTTATGAGTTGGAATATAAGTGTTGACTACCTATCAATTGCTAATCTTTTAGTCATTGTTTATAGTTGGTTTAGTATACTTCTGCTGGGCTGTGGCTCACCCTATATGGGACATCATTTTCAGGTTCAGGTAGCATGCCACCTCCAAGGACGTAGCTTGGAAGGATTAGTGGTTGAAGAATCCCTTTTTGTGATTATTTTGTGGTATTACATGTATATCAAGCCAAGGACTTATTTTGTATAGAGTTAGAACTCTTCTTCTTGTAACCAAGTGTTGACTTGGAAAGCTGTAAGCCCATAGGGCATTTGCTTTTGGTTGTTAACATGTAATACATTTGTAAGAAAAACTTTGATGAAATGTAATTATGCTTTATTCTCTTATGTCTGAGTATGTTAAGAATGTATGATTAATGTGTTTATTTTGAGGGTGTTACAACTTGGTATCAAAGCGTACCGGGTTCGAATACTCTGGGTACGTGGGAAGTGATTAGTATCACAATGGGTTTGTCTCGCTTGTTAGAGACCTATGTGTGACATTATGTGTTTATTTGATAACATGTTTATGTGACTATGTGGGTATGGGATTTCGTTTCTAGGATGTTGATTGGATCCTTGGGTTTCTGCGAGTTTTGTTGGAAAAGCACTTGATCAATGCTGTTTTTAACCGGAACTCTAGTAACGCCTCGGGACTATCATTATCCGGAAACGGAATTCGTAAGTGCTTATGTGATTATGTGCTTACGTGGAATGAATTACTGTTGTCCATGTATTAGGACGCGAGTGTTTAGCTTCGGCACATTTATGAATGTGCTAATGTTCTTCGTTGCCTTTATTAGGATGTCAAGATGAGGGCGTGGAGGTAGGCGAGGTAGGCCTAGGAGGCAGGAGATGCCTTTACCGGATGATGTTCCAGCACAGCAGGAGGGGGTTGGCCAGGCCAATGTGGCCGAGCCAGCAGGTCAGGAGGCTATGGGCGCTTTAGCCCGAGGGATAGCCGATGCTTTGAGAGAGTCTATGGGTATTCTCAGAGCTGAGAATCCAGTTCAGGCTCCAGTGCAGGCCCAGGTTGTTGAGGCAGGGCCTTCCTTCTTGAAGAGGGAGTTTTTCCGGTCTAATCCGGATGAGTTTGTTGGGGATCCGAAGGAGCCGCTCAAGGCTGACGAGTGGTTGGAGCAGATGAGTAAGACATTCGAGATGCTTGGCATCGAGGACGGGGCATTGAAAGTGACCTTGGCATCTTTCCAGCTGAAGGGGGATGCGGGTCAGTGGTGGAAGTTCGTGAAGGGTCGCATTGATGGCACTTGGGAGGCTTTTGTGAATGCTTTCCAGGAAAAGTTCTTATCTCCAGCAGTCAGAGAGAAGCTGAGAGACCAGTTTTGCCAGCTTTTACAATTGAGTTCTTCAGTGGCCGAGTATGAGGCTGCTTTTACTAGCTTGTCCAGGTTCGCACCTGAACTTGTGGCGTTCGAGGAACGCCGCTGTATCGAGTTTGAGAAGAGGTTGAGGCGCGGCCTCAAGATGAGAGTTGGGGGTTCTATGATTCGAGACTATGAGCGCTTGGTTGATGCTGCAGCCCATATGGAGATCATGATGCAGGAGGAGGAGGGGCAGAGAGGCTCCAAGAGGAGCCAGGATGGCTAGGGTGATGGCAGGAGACAGAGGGGTTCTAACCCTCAGCAGTCTCAGGGTGGTGTTGTTAGATCGACCTTTCCAGTGCCGAGTGCAGGCTCGGGGAGAGGCAATCAGGGAGATTTCACCTGTTACAAGTGTGGTCAGCTAGGCCACAAGGCTTCGGTTTGCCCACAGAAGGGAGGAGGTCAGAGAGTTGCTTTATCTTTAGCTAGACCGCAAAGCTAGAGTCAGGGCAGGGGCCAGCCCTTGTCTTGCTATCAGTGTGGTCAGCCTGGGCACCTGAAGAGGTTTTGCCCACAGTTGAGTGCCACATCGGGAGCGTCTGGTCCTAGGCAGACGCAGGGTTTTCAGCCAGCTCAGTCTGTGCAGGCCTCGAGGGCCAATCTGGGGGCTTCGTCGTCCCAGTTTGTGTAGCAGTCGTATGCTCCGAGGGGTGAGCAAGTGGATCAGGGGCCTATTGGGCGCGTGTATGTTGTTACCGCACAGGATCTTGTACCTGCTCCATCAGTTGTGAGAGGTACCTTCTTGTTTTGCAACTCGGTTGCTAGTGTATTGATTGATACGGGTGCATCTCATTCTTTTGTATCTGCTGCATTTGTATCTATTTTGGGATTGGAGTTGGCACAATTAGCATCTCCTATTTGTATAGTGTCGCCTATTGGGGGTGAGTTGATTTTGAAACAAGGATGTAGAGGTTGTGATATAGAGGTCGCTGATCGTCGGCTTCCGTTTCCTTTTGTAGTGATGCCCATGTCGGGATTTGATGTTATTTTGGATATGGACTGGTTATCGTCATACCGGGCTGTTATTGATTGCTACCGCCAGAGAGTCACAGTTTGTACCTTGAGCGGGGAGTGTTTCCATTTCCTAGGGGATCGGGTTGGTAGTGTGTTGCCACCGGTGTATGATCCGCGAGGGCGGAGTGAGCTTAGTGGTCTACTTGCTAGCTTCTTGAGTAGTGAGTGTGGTGAGACCCAGACTGTGTTGCCGAGAGTGGTTTGTGAGTACTCGGACGTTTTTCCCGAGGATCTCGTTAGTTTGCCACCTCATCGAGAGATTGAGTTCTCTATTGATCTAGTGCCCGGCACGGCGCCGATTTTTATGGCACTTTACCGTTTTGCCCCAGCCGAATTGGTTGAGTTGAAGGTTCAACTCCAGGAATTGTTGGATAAGGGTTTTATTCGCCCTAGTGTTTCGCCGTGGGGAGCACCGGCCTTCTTTGCTAAAAAGAAAGATGGTGCCTTGAGACTTTGTATCGACTACCGGAAGTTGAATCGGGCTACGGTTAAGAATAAGTACCCTATTCCCCATATAGATGATCTGTTTGACCAGTTAAAGGGGTCCCGTTGTTTCTCTAAGATAGACTTGAGATCGAGTTACCACCAGTTGAGGGTCAGGGAGGAGGATATTCCGAAGACGGCATTCCGTACGTGGTATGGCCATTATGAGTTCCTAGTGATGCCATTTGGGCTCACCAATGCACCGGCAGTCTTTATGGATTTGATGAACCAGATATTCCGGAAATTCTTAGATCGCTTTGTGGTCGTCTTTATGGACGACATTCTCATCTATTCACCTTCAGAGGAGGAGCACGAGGAACACTTGAGAGTGGTGCTCGAGTTACTTAGAACCCATAGGCTGTATGCCAAGTTTGGGAAGTGTGAGTTCTGGCTAGGAGAAGTTAAGTTCTTAGGCTATGTGGTTTCCGGAGAAGGGGTGTCTGTTGATACATCCAAGATTGAGGCAGTGCAAGATTGGGCACAGCCTAAGAGTGTGTTCGAGATTCGCAGTTTTCTGGGATTAGCTGGGTATTACCGCCGGTTTGTGAAGGATTTCTCCAGGCTAGCTTCGCTGTTGACTAGATTGACTCGGAAGAGAGTTAAATTTGTGTGGAGTGAGACTTGTGAAAAGTCGTTTCAAGAGCTGAAGGTTAGATTGACCACCGCTCCGGTCTTGATTATTCCGGAGAGAGGGTTGGGTTATGCGGTTTATTGTGATGCCTCATGGGAGGGTTTGGGTTGCGTGTTGATGCAAGAGGGGAAAGTGGTGGCCTATGGCTCACGTCAATTGAAAATACACGAGAAGAATTACCCTACACATGACCTAGAGCTAGCATCAGTGATCTTTGCCTTGAAAATCTAGAGTCACTACCTTTATGGTGAGAGATTCGAGGTGTTCTCGGATCATAAGAGTCTGAAGTATCTGTTTACACAGAGGGACTTGAATCTGAGGCAGAGGAGGTGGATGGAGTTCATTGAGGACTACGACTTCGAATTGCACTATCATCCTGGGAAGGCTAATGTGGTGGCCGATGCCCTTAGTAGGAAATCCATTAATGATGTAGCTTGTATAGCCATTCGGGAGTGGGAGATGTTAGGTGCGCTTGGCGAGTTTGATTTGCTTCTGGGCGAATCCGTTGAGGCTGCGGCCTTGTTTTCTGTTGTTGCTCAGCCTACACTTGTGACTCGAGTGTTAGAGGCACAGAGAGGTGACCTGGAGGTAGAATCCCTCCGAGAGAAGATCTCCAGTGGGAAGGTTGAGAAGGGTTTGACGGTGTATCCCGACCAGAGTGTGAGATACCGAGACCGTTTGTTTGTGTCGGAGTCTTGCCGAGAGGAGGTACTCCGAGAGTTTTATCATTCGCGCATTGCGGTGCATCCAGGAGGCACTAAGATGTATCAGGATTTGAGTCGCCAGTTTTGGTGGCGGGGTATGAAGAGAGATGTGGCAGTTTTTGTGTCTAAGTGCCTTACTTGTCAGCAAGTGAAGGCCGAACATCAGAGGCCAGCGGGTTTGTTACAACCCTTGCCTATTGCCGAGTGGAAGTGGGAGTATGTCACTATGGACTTCGTTGTAGGTCTTCCGAGGACTCAGCAGGGTAGTGATGCTATTTGGGTGGTTGTAGACCGGTTGACTGAGTCGGCGCACTTTATCCCTATGCGCGTGAGAGATTCGGTAGATCATCTTGCCGACTTATATATTCGGGACATAGTGAGGTTGTACGGGGTCCCAGTGACGATCGTCTCAGATAGAGATCCTCGTTTTACTGTTAGGTTGTGGCAGAGTTTGCAGAGTGCCTTGGGCACGAAGTTGACCTTTAGTATGGCTTATCATCCGCAGACTGACGGGCAGTCCGAGCCTACTATTCAGATCCTTGAGGATATGCTTCGGGGTTCTGTCCTTGACTTTAGTGGGACGTGGGAGAGGCACTTGCCCTTGGTGGAGTTTGCCTACAATAACAGTTTCCAGTCTAGTATCGGTATGGCACTGTTTGAGGCCTTGTATGGCCGACCGTGTAGGTCTCCAGTTTTTTGGGCCAAGGTGGGTGACGCACCTTTGTTGGGCCCGGAGTTGGCAAGAGAAACGACAGAGAAAGTTGAGCTTATCCGTAGGAGGCTTGTTACAGCCCAGAGTCGTCAGAAATCTTATGTCGACCGTAGGAGGAGGCCTTTGGCATTTGAGACGGGTGATCATGTTTTCTTGAAAATATCACCTAGGCGAGGTTTGATGAGGTTTGGGAAGAGCGGGAAGTTATCCCTTCGGTTTATCGGCCCCTTTGAGATCCTTGAGAGGATTGGGGCTGTTACATATCGTCTAGCTTTGCCACTGCAGTTGTCCGGGGTGCATGACGTATTTCATGTTAGTATGCTTCGGAAGTACGAGCCGGATCCGTCCCATGTGTTGGATTGGACCGATTTGGAGGTAGATGAGGATGCCTTGTATGAGGAGAGACCGGTTCGGGTCTTGGATATGCGAGATCAAGTCTTGCGAGGCAAGACCATTCTCTTGGTGAAGGTTTTGTGGAAACATCACGGAGTGGAGGAAGTCACTTGTGAACGTGAGTTAGAGGTCTGTGAGAAATATCCGGACTTGTTTGTTGATGCGTAATCATGTATTGAAATTTTGTAATGTTTTTGAACTTTAAGAGCAGTATGTACGCCTTAAGTTATAAAACATTGTAAATGTTTTGGTTTATGGAAGTATGTTTTGGAACTTGCCTCAAAATGGAAGTTATGTTAACATTGTGTATGTTAAGTAAATTATGGAAATGCAAGCATGATATTAATGTTGCATGTGTTATGGAATTATGGAAAATGTGATGAAATTGCCAAATTTCGAATGAATGCATGTTGATAATGCAGGTTGTTATATGATGTGAATCGCCTCTTGAAAAGAGATGAGATTAACCGGTAATGGGTCGGATTGTTTAATATTATGTTGTAATATTGTTGGGAATGGAGAAAACTTGTTTTTGAAAACTTGGATTTAATTTCGGGGACGAAATTTTTTAAGGGGGGGAGGTTATAGCGATCTCGGTTTATTTTTATTTTTATTTTTATTGTAGTATTTGGACATAGGTTTCGTGGAGTTAATTGTTGTGTATATCTTGTTTACATCCTTTACTCTTTGTATTTGAGTCTTGGGTTGTGTTGGGCAGGTTTGAAACAGGTTGGTTGAGCTTAGGAACCAATAGTAGATGCCTAGATTTTGGCCTTCACGCTCGAGCGGGGCTTTTGACGCTCGAGCGGGCCTTTCGTTGTTGTTTCTCCGCTCGAGCGGGGGTTTGGACGCTCGAGCGTATTTTTCCATCTCCCAGTATTTCCTCTGCAGTGTTGGACGCTCGAGCGGGAGTCTGGACGCTCAAGTGGGAGTTTGTGTGTGACGCTCGAGCGGGCATTCTGACGCTCGAGTAGGGACCTGGTTCTGTAAAAGTTCTGGAAGTGTGTATCCGGAACTCGAGCGGGGGTTTGGACGCTTGAGCGTGAGTCTGTGTCTGACGCTCGAGCGGGGAGTTCCACGTTCGAGCGGGGGCGACATGTATATCACTCCTAGATTTCACTTTTTGGATCACTTTTTCAACACTCTTTCTCTCTCTTACTTTCCTAAACTCAGATTTGAGAGCACCCCTCTCTAAAACCTTACCTTCTCTCTTGGGATTGATCTAGTAGGAGTTGTTTCCTTCCCTTGGGCCTTTGTAAAAGTTGTAGGGATCGTCGAGGGCTACACTTTTATCCGAAAAATTTGGTGTTTGGAGAAATTTCGTTTTCTTCTTCTTCTCCGTTTGAGCTCAAACTTCGAGGTAGGGATATCCTATTCCTCCTTATGAGCTTTGTTTTTAAATTTTGACATTTTGATATGTTGGGGGTTGTTGGGTAATTTTGAGAAAGTTTGGGCCTTTATGTAATTTTACAAAAGAAGGGGTTTTACTTATATAAACCTATATGCATGTTTAGCATGGAGAAATGAGGTAAATGTTGGGTTGTTGATAGAAATGAAACCTTAGGGTTGTTTTGTTAATTATGGGAAATGCCCTAATTACATTGATAAATTAATTTGTAGAATTAATTTTGAGAAATGAGGAATTGAATTGAAAATGTTGAAATTGGAAATGTATGGGAATTGAAGGGTGTAGTTGGATCATGTATCACTCACCTAGTTGAAATGTTGATATTTTATCCATTTGGTGTATTTATTTTCTGTTTAGAAATAACTGCTTTGGGCTATCGGTGGAGGATAGTCTTGATTGTTGTAGACAATGCATGATGATTAGGCAAACTAATCGATTGAGTATGCTAATAAATATAGCGATTGGATTAATACATTAATTTTATGTATTGATTGATTATGTATGTGATCTACGTTTATATACATTGTGTGTGTGTGGGAGGAGATATGGGATGTACTCCATGGTTTAGGGGAAGATAGGGGATGGACCTCTAAACCGGATTCTATGTTACATTGATACAGCACTACAATGTGTATCAAGTGTGGATTATGGAAGTGTTTGAATTGATTTGATATAGTACTAAAATGTATATCGCTATCAATTGTGAAGTATAGAAGTATTTCTATGTTTTATCGATACAGCATCAAAATGTGTATCCTTCGTGAAGTATGGAAGTGGTTTATATGTTAATGATACAGCACCAAAATGTGTGTCCATTATAAAATTTCAAAAGTGTTTTAAAGATGAGTTAAAATCTCATTAAGTTGTTTGGCTCGGTTCTGAACCTTGTTTTCAAACTCCAAGTTGAAAGAGAAATGGAAAATAAAATATAACATGGACTTAAACGTCATGAAACTATAATGTGTTATGAGTTGGAATATAAGTGTTGACTACCTATCAATTGCTAATCTTTTAGTCATTGTTTATAGTTGGTTTAGTATATTTCTGTTGGGCTGTGGCTCACCCTATATGGGACATCATTTTCAGGTTCAGGTAGCATGCTACCTCCAAGGACGTAGCTTGGAAGGATTAGTAGTTGAAGAATTCCTTTTTGTGATTATTTTGTGGTATTATATGTATATCAAGCCAAAGACTTATTTTGTATAGAGTTAAAACTCTTCTTCTTGTAACCAAGTGTTGACTTGGAAAGTTGTAAGCCCATAGGGCATTTGCTTTTGGTTGTTAACATGTAATATATTTGTAAGAAAAACTTTGATGAAATGTAATTATGCTTTATTCTCTTATGTCTAAGTATGTTAAGAATGTATGATTAATGGGTTTATTTTGAGGGCGTTACAATTAGACTTGGGCAAATGCCCCTCCTCTATTTTTTGATATATCACTGTCATCCCCTTTAATCCTTAAAATTATACTAACACCCCTTATTAGCTAATTCCATTGATTACAACTATGATTAAATTGACTCAAATTAACAACTTTGATATTTAAAATGACAATGAATGCTTATTTTATGGACTAAAAATGTCTTTTATTCGTATTGTTCCCTTAATCAATGTAGACAGGCATTAGAGTTAGGACAAAATTGATTTAAATTGACAATTTCGAAAATCAAAATGACAAAATTAAAACTTAATGGATTAAAATAAAAAAGAACGCATACTTTAGGAATTGATGTCTTTTATCCTTTAAATTATCATTGAATAATCAATTCAATTTTGTCTTTTTTATTATATTAATTTACACTTAAATTCTGTAATTTTAGATCAATTTGACCCATGTAATTACCTTCCGTCTAAATCAAATAGAAGATATTGAGATGACACTCAAACTTTATTTGAATTTTTATTTTATCCTTCAAATATCAATTAGACCAATGAAAATATAAAAAAATCAAAGTAAAATTTTTAATTAATACATTTTTTTAATCTCAAAAGTAAGAAAAATAATTTTTATAATTTTTTTAAAATATAAAAATTTTATTTAAAACCGTTGCTTTAAGCCTCAAACATCAACCGTTGGATAGGCAAAGGCCAAAAAAAAAAAAAAAAAAAAAAAAAAAAAAAAAAAAAAAATTGAGAATAAAAAATTATTTTTGTGAAGGCTCTCAAATTTCTATGTTCTTTCCTTTTTACCAAATTTGGGAGGAATATGGAGGGCATTAGAGCATCTCTAATGATTTGTTATTGAAGTTGTCATTGTTATAATTTGGCAGCTGGAGAAGAAAATGGTGCTCTAATAGTGCTATATGGTAGTTGCCAAATTTGGCAAATGTTAAAACTTGTGCCAAATGGAAGCGAGGTCACTGTTGTGCCCTTTCCCTGCTGTGTTCTTGCTGTGCCTAAAACGGCACAGTTTCATTTTCCTCTCTTTTATTTTTTTATTTTTTAAAATTATTTTATTTTATTTTAGAGTTTAGAGTTTAGGGTTTAGGGTTTACGGTTTAGGATTTAATTCTTAAAAAAAATTTATTTTTTTATTTTAGGATTTAGGGATAAAATTTATTTATTTTTTAATTTTAGGGTTTTGGGTTTAAGATTTAATTCTTAAAATTTATTTATTTTTTTGTTTTAGGATTTAGGGTTTAGGGTTTAATTCTTAAATTTTATTTTATTTTATTTTATTTTATTTTAGGGTTTAGGGTTTAAGGTTTAAGGTTTAATTCTTAATTTTTTTAATTTTTTTTTATTTTAGGGTTTAGGGTTTAGAATTTAGGGTTTAATTTTTAAAATTTATTTTTTTATTTTAGGGTTTAGGATTTAGGTTTGATTCTTAATTTTTTTTTATATTTATTTTAGGGTTTAGGTTTAGGGTAAAGTGTAATTTATCATGCCAAAAAACATAGTGAGAACATGAAGGAAAAAAAAGAAAAAGAAGAAGGGGTGAAATTGTGTCGTTTTATGGCACAGTAGGAATGCAGCAGGGAAGGGGCACAGTAGTGACCTCGTGTCCGTGCCAAATTGGATACAAGTTTTAGGAGCTGCCATAAGCAAAACCTCCATTCCTCCTAGCAAAATAGATAAATTTTTGCAAAATCGCCATTTTTGTAGAACCAAACACAAAATGTGGTGTGTTCAGGATGACCTGCCGGAAGACCTAACACACCAGTTTCAGTGTTTGATTCTACCAAAATAATATCTGACCATTAGAGTGCAATTGCTATAATTCTATCATTTTCTACTATTCGTTGCCAAATTATAGTAATGGTAATAATATTATAACATTTGCCATTGAAGATGTTCTTATGTCTATACATAAAATAAGAAAAAATTGAAAAATTAGAAGAAAACAAATTGGGCTCAGCAAATTCTGTTTCACTTATTATTATTATTATTATTATTATTTTGATAAATAAATTATGTTCCCCCTGTTAACATCTCATTAACAAATTGGCCTAGTGGGTGCAACTTAGGGTTTAGGAGTATGCTCTATCTAAGTTTTAGGTTCAACTCTTATTAGGGGCAATGCGTTCCCTGGGGTCACACCCGCAGGCTCTGCGTGATCCACGTAGAGGGGCATTTTACGTGGGTCTCAAGATTAGTCAAAGTGTGCATAAATTGGGCCAGACACTTAGTCATAAAAAAAAAAAAAAAAAAAAAAAAAACACAAACAAACAAAAATAATTAGAGAATCTATAATGGATAAAAAGACTAAAAGGAACAACAATGTCATTTTATAAACTTCAACAGAGATATATTTAATTATCAAAAAATTTAGTGAAAGTCAATCTAATTTAGTCAAGAGACATGTCTTTTTGTTTTTATTATTAAGATTCAAATAAAAAATTATAAATAAAAACATTGTCATATGATGAAAAATTATAAATAAAAACATAGTCATATGTATCATTGATTTTCTTTCCCTAGGGAAAACAAAAAGATCCAACTAAACCACGTAAAACATAAGCCTATTTTGAGAAGTCATAATTTTAAGGGAAAGTCAAAAAATTATTATAAAAAAATTATAAATTATAAATTTATCTCCTTTACAACTTTTGTTTATAAAATGTTAAAAAATTATTAAAATATTAAATCCTCAATTTAGTCAAAGGCATAGCTAACTTTATTCCATAAATAAACTCTTGAGGTCATATTTGTTTGAATGAATTAAATTAGGGGCTGTGCTACATCCCTCGAAATTGGGGGCCCCTAATCCCCCGAAAAAATCAGAATAAGGCAAAAAATAAAAAAAAATAAAAAAATACCAAAAACGACGTCGTTTTGGACATTAGGGGATTAGGGGGGGCATTTTTAGGGGGACAAATCATTTCTCTTAAATTAGATGGAATTAGTATTTTTATTTATTTAGATTATATATCCTATTTCATGTTTGGGTTGATTTAAAATTATAAAAAGAAATTAACAAAATTCTATCAATTATTACAATGAAAAATATTACAATGTGCACTTATCTATCGTAATAAAAGTTATGATTTTTCTAATGAAAGTTATAAATTTTTGTGATGGGAGTTACAAATTTTTGTGATGATAGTTATGAATAATAGAATTATGATGTGTTATGTATAACTAAAATTATATTTTTTTGTGAGGAGTAAAAAGTTATATGTGTTTGGTTATGCTTTTAAAATGTGATTCCAATGCATTTTTCAATGTGGTGTTTGGTTTTGGTTTTCAAAAGTTGATTCCAATGTGACATTTGAAAACTCAGTCTAACTGGTTATCCTCTCGGATGTCCGAAACAGTTTTTTTTTTCATCTGTTATTTATTATATTTTAAATAAAAAATATGATCGAATTTTTTAAAATTTTTTTATGATTTTTTTTGTACCTTTTATTTTTGATATTTTAAATAAAAAATATTTTTGAAAATTTTTAAATTTTTATATGAGCTTTGAATAGAATTTTAGGTTGTGTGTTTGCTTATGAGTTGTAAGTTTTTGAATCAAATAACTTTTCTAATTTCAAAAACTCAAAACTCCCTCTAAAACTCAATTCAAAATCATAATTTTAAAACCCACAAACTCAAAATACAACTCTATTCTCAAATCATAATTTGTGATCCTTGGGATGGGACTTTAGGTGGGACAAGTACATTTTCGAGTTCGTGAATATGACTTTAGGTGGGTTTCCTACACATTTGTGAAATGTGCTTGTCCCATATTGGAAAGGCTTAAGAATTTATATGGGTATATAAAATCAGGCTTCGGATACTTGGGATAGGCCCCAAGGGGTACCAAAGTTTGTGGAAGGGTGAGGTTATGGGTAAAGTGGGCTAGACCCATTGGACCTAAAATAAAAATTGCATACATGCGCCGCCGTTGTCCGGTCAGGCTGGGTCGGGCTAAGCCTGAGCCTGGACTTGTAAAAATCCACTCGAATAGGTTTAATACCACTCGAACAGATCTGTTTCTGTTCTGAATAGATCTGTTCCTGTTTCGAACAGATTTTTTTTCCTGTTGGTACCTGTTTTGAAAAACCACCAGGTTTTCTATAAATAGCTTGCCTTCTAACAATGTTTAATCATCGAATTTCCTTCATTCTTCTTCCTCTTTTGGTCCTCCTATTTCTGCATGTGTTCTGCATTTTAATTTAAGAAGAAAAAGAGAGAGTCACAGTAGAGTTTTGTTTCACCAGACTAGATTTTGTAGTGTTGCAACTAGGGATGTAAGAAAAATCAAAAAAATCGTCCAAATTGATTGAACTAAACCAAACCGGCTATATTTGGTCTGTTTTTTTAACAAGAATCAGTCTGTGCGGTTTTTAAATTTGATTTTTTTCAATTTTCGGTTCAGTATCGGTTTAAGCACCTTGTGCACCAATCTAAACTGAAACCGACCGTTTCAACATATATTGTATTTATAATATATATATATATAATCTCATAATATAATGATATTAATAAGTATAATAAACCTTAATTAATTAACCTTATCATCTTTATAACATAAGTTTGTAAATTCTTATTATATTAATTTTAACTCTAACTCATTATTCTTGAAATCTTAGGGCTTGTTTGGTAACGTTTACGTTTTCAGTTTATATTTACAAAAATTTTATAAACTGATTTTTGTTTATTTTTAGAAATACATAAACTACAAACGCGCTTGGTTTAGACAAAATGTTTAAAAAAATTTAAAAATATAAAAAAGAATGAGAAATAGCAAGTGGTGGTGGATGGTGGGTGGTGGCGAGTGGCGGCGGCAGAAGACGATGGTGGAAAATGATGGCGGGTGGTGGTGGCAGAAGACGGTGGTGGAGAATGGTGGCAGGTGGTGGGTGATGGTGGCGGAAAAACGGTGGTGGAAAGTGGCGGATGGGTGGGTGGTGGTGGCGGAAGACGGTGGTGGAAAGTGGTGGCAAGTGGCTGGTGGTGGTGGCGGAAGACGATAGTAGAAAGCGGTGACGGGGTGGGTGGATGGTGGTGGCAGGTAGGTGGTGGATGGCGGGTGGGTGATGGTGGCGGGTGGTGGTGGTGGTAGGTAGGTGGGTGGCGGTGGCGGGTGGTAGGTGATGGCGAGTGAGTAGTGGTGGTAGTAGTGGTGGCGGTAGTAGTGGTGGCGGGTGGTGAGTGGTGGTGACAAGTGGGTGGTGGTGACGGGTGGGTGGTGGGTGATGGTGGTGGTGGTGGTGGTGGTGGTGGTGGTGGTGGTGGCGGGTGGCGGGTGGTGGTGGTGGGTGATGGTGGTGGTGGTCGGTGGTGGTGACCGGTGGGTGGCAGGTGGGTGGTGGTGGTGGTGGGTGGGTGGCAGGTGGGTGGTGGTGGTGGTGGTGGTGGCGGTGGCGGGGGGTGGGTCGTGGTGGCGAGTGGGTGGCAGGTGGGTGGTGGTGGCGGGGTGGGTGGCAGGTGGGTGGTGGGTGGTGGTGGTAGTGGTGGTAGTGGCGGTGGTGGTGGTGGTGGGGGGGGGTGGGTGGCTGGTGGGTGGTGGTGGCGGGTGGGTGGTGAGTGGTGGTTGCAGGTGGTGGTGAGGGGTGGGTGGTGGTGACGGAAGACGGTGGTGGAAAATGGTGGCGGGTGGTGGCTAGTGTTGGTTGGTAAAAAAAAAAAACTGAAAACTCAAAACGGAAACACATTTTTTGAGTTTACATTTTTTGGCCAAATTTATAAACTGAGACCACTGATTTATAAATCAAAAATTTACCAAACAAGTTTTTATTTGAGTTTTTAAAATTTTTGTAAATATAAAGTGAAAACTGAAAACGTAAGTGTTTTAAACTTTTTTTTGTTTTTATTTTTGTTAATTTAGAAATTGAAATGTATTAAATGGATGGATTGGATATGTTTAAAATGATAGACAAATATTTTAAATATTTTTGATATGTTTAATATTTTTATATAGATTAATGATTATATTTAAAAGTGATTCAAGTTTGAAAAATCCTAAACCGATTAAATTGCACCAAACTGAACAGTTTCAATCGGTTCGGTTCGGTGCAATTTGATGGGAGAAGCGGTTTGTATTGGTATTCAAAATAATAAAACTGACATTATCGGTTCGTTGTAATTTTTTACTTAAATACAGACCGTACCGAACATATTACATCCCTAGTTGCAAATCAAGTGTTAGTCGTTGCATCCTAAGAAGTAGACGCTGTTAAATCTCAGAGCATCGGAGCGAGGGCGAAATCTATTTTAAGGAGATTGTGTCCAACACAAGTCTCGATGTTTAAAGTTTCTGTAAGCATTTAATTCAGAATTTAATTTATTAAATTATTTTTTGGATTATTTGTTTTTATTTTGTTGTTTATTTTATTTATACATTTATTTACATATACACACATCCACTGTGGTTATAACAATCTTAAAATAGATTTCTATTTTTTATTTTATTTTTATTTGTGTGTTAGACAGACAAATATTTTGTTTCGGGAAATTAAATAGTAGTCATGTGCTATTTAATTTCTTAAATAGTAGTAATATACTGTTTAATAATTTCTTTCATAACATAGTAGTCATATACTATTTTATCATTGGAATTTTGTTACAAAATATTATTCTGTATATTTTGTGTGTAAATTCTATTATGTATAAATTTGTGATTGGTGTATTATTATTTAAGAAAAAATATGACAACTGAAACAAACAATACTGGGACTATTTTTACTCCGACCCTACACCTGTTCTGCTAGTGATGACTCCGGAAGTACCAGTAAATCACGGGGAGAAGCCAAAAAAATTTAATGGAAATGATTTTAAAAGATGGCAGTAAAAGATGTTTTATCTTACTACATTGAATTTGGCTCGCTTCACTCGTAAAAAAGCTCTAGCACTGAACAATGGAGAAATTGATCGGCAAATGGTTGTCGCAGTCGATGCATGGAAACATAGTGATTTTTTGTGTCGGAATTATATCCAAAATGGGTTGGACAATACACTGTACAATGTGTATAGTGTCAAAAAGCACTGCAAAAGAACTGTGGGAATTTTTAATTCATAAATATAAGACAGAGGATGCCGGTATAAAGAAATTTATTATCGGTTGTTTTTTGGATTTTAAAATGATAGATTCCAAGACGGTTATTAACTAGGTTCAAGATCTCCAATTAATTCTCCATGACATAAATGCGGAAGGAATGGTTCTCAGTGAATCTTTCCAGGTAGCAGCAATTATTGAAAAATTGTCACCATCCTAGAAAGAATTCAAGAATTATCTAAACCATAAGCGCAAGGAGATGAAATTAAAGGAACTAATAGCGTGACTCAGAATTGAGGAGGACAACCGTGGTTCCAATAAGAAGTCAGAAAACCATGTCATGCAGGCTAAAACAAATGTCGTGGAACATGGATAAGGGCCAAAGTTCAACAACAAAAAGCGGAAGCATGATGGCAAGGGTCTCAAACAAGGATCCACTAGTAAGATTAACAAAGGGATCAACACCGGGTTTAATAAGAGATTCAAAGGCAAGTGTTTTGTGTGCGGCAAAGATGGACATCGCACTAAGGATTGTCAGGTTCGCAAGGATGGAGGGAGTTCAAGTAAAAAGCCAGCACAAGCCAACATAGCCGATGATTTTTATCTTTCCGATGGAGTGGCAAACATCAACCTTGCTGTAGTAGTCTCTGAGGAAAATTTGGTGGGTAATCCCAAGGAGTAGTGGGTAGATACTGGAGCAACCCACCATATTTGTGCAGATAAAAAGATATTCACAACCTACAAAGTGGGAAAAAGTGGGGAACAACTTTTTATGGGAAACTCCTCCACATCAACTGTAGAAGGACAATGAAAGATTATGCTGAAAATGACCTTGGGAAAAGAGCTCACTCTTAACAATGTACTCCATGTGTCGGAGATTTGCAAGAATTTGGTTTCTAGGTCATTGTTGATCAATAATGGGTTTAGATTAGTCTTTGATCTGATAAGGTTTCATTCTCCAAGAGTGGAATGTATGCGGGGTGAGATTACATGGGTGATGGGCTATTTAAGCTTAATGTATTAACTGTTGTACCAAATTTGGCTATTAACAATAAGAACACATCTTCTATTATAGTCTTCTTTTTTATGTCATGGTAGATTAGGACTTGTTAATTTTAATTCTTTGCATAGACTTGTTTCTTTAGAATGTTTACCAAACTTAGAGTTTGATCCTAATCATAAATGTGAAATTTTTATTGAGGCAAAACTCACTAAGGCATCATTTAATAAAGTAGAAAGAAGTACTGAACCTCTAAGTTTAATTCACACAAATATTTGTGATTTAAAATTTGTTCAAACTAGAGGAGGTAAAAAGTACTTTATTACTTTTATTGATGATTGTACCCGATATTCCTATGTTTACTTATTGAGAAGTAAAAATAAAGCTTTAGAAGCTTTTAAGCAATATAAACTTGAGGTTGAAAATCAACTTGGCAAAACTATTAAGATAGTGAGGAGTGACAGAGGTAGTGAATATGATTCACCATTTGAGGAATTTTGTTCTGAACATGGTATTATTCACCAAACCACTGCACCCTGTTCTCCCCAGTCAAATGGAGTTGTTGAAAGAAAGAATCGAACTCTTAAAGTGATGATGAATGTCATATTGATTAGTTCAGGGTTACCTCAGAACTTGTGGGGGGATGCGATTTTGTCTGCTAACTTTATCCTTAATAGGGTACTCCACAAGAAAATCGATCAAACACCTTATGAAGTATGGAAATGTCAACGACCTACCTACAATTACCTCAAAGTGTGGGGGTGTTTGGCCAATGTGGCAGTCCCTAGTCCCAAAACGACTAAGATAGGACCAAAAATCGTTGATTGTGTGTTCATTGGTTATGTAAATAATAGTAGTGCATATAGATTTTTAGTTCATACATCTGAAAATCCTGATATGCATATAAACACTATTATTGAGTCAAGGAATGCGTCGTTTTTTGAACACATTTTTCCTTGCAAGGAACTAAAGAGACAAGTTCAAATCAAAGAACTTTTGATATTGCTATAAGTGGTAGTGAAGACCAAAATGATAATAAAACAGATGAACCTAAACGTAGCAAGAGGGCTAGGATCTCCAAATCATTTGGTCCAAATTTTTTGACATACCAGTTAGAAAATGAGGCTCAAAACTTCAAGAAAGCAATGTAAAGTCCTAAAGCTCCATTGTGGAAAGAGGCTGTGAGTAGTGAAATTGAATTAATACTGCAAAATCATACTTGGGAATTGGTGGATTTTCTACCAGGGTGTAAACCTCTTGAATATAAGTGGATATTCAAGAGAATGATAAAAGTAGATGGTTCAATTGATAAATACAAGGTTAGGTTTGTTGTTAAGGGATATAGGCAGAAGGAAGGCTTTGATTATTTTGACACATATTCACCAGTAATAACATCTATTCGCATGCTAATTGCGATTGCAGCTTTGTATAATCTGGAGATATATCAAATGGATGTTAAAATAGCCTTTTTGAATGGCAAGTTAGATGAGGAAATTTATATGGAACAAACGGAAGGGTTTCAAGTTCCTGGCCAAGAGAAAAATGTTTATAAACTTGTCAAATCCTTTTATGGATTAAAACAAACTCCTAAATAATAACATGAAAAATTTGATCATGCTATGCTTTTGGATGGTTTTAAGATAAACGAATGTGACAAATGCGTCTATGTTAAAAGCACAGACAAATTCTATGTCATAGTTTGTCTTTATGTGGATGACATGCTCATTATTTGAAGCAATAATGACATGATTAAATCCACAAAGAAAATATTGAACAAAAAGTTTGATATGAAAGATCTGGAAGCAGCAGATGTAATTCTAGGAATAAAAATTACTAGAACATCTGAAGGATATGGTTTATCTCAATCTCACTATGTTGAGAAGATTCTGGAAAAATTTGGAAAACATGACGACCGTCCTGCTAAAACACCTGTTGACATTAGTCTTCATTTGTCAAAAAATACATGTGAGGCCCCTGACTTTTGTAAACCTTATTAGGTCCCTAAAATTTTGAATAAAGACCTTTGTTCGTCGATTATTCTCAAATTAAGCACTAGAACTGAAAAACGCATCACGGGCAAATCTATACAAACCCTAATCAATCCTGGAAGCTTAGAAATCACTTCTAACACTCTAATATTAATTACTTAACTCTCAAATTTTAGATTAATCGCTCTAAACCTTAACTTTCGATTTTCACAGTCATCGTTCGGTTAATTACCTTTAAATTCAACAGCAAGATAATATAAAACTGAATTATTTTACACTTGAAATAGATACTTTAATTGAACCTTAGCACTCACATTTTTATTAAATCACAAATTGACCCCAAACAAGTACTATTATATATTTATATATATATACACTTGTACCCAAAAATCTTTTTTAATAATATATTTTACAATTTCCAAGATTTGTACAATATATATATATATATAACATGTCCATCAATTCACCATCACATGGCTAGCAATCATACCCCCCCTAGACTATAATCATTGCACTTTAAAATCTCTTGAAATCTTGGAGCAATAATGACTTTGGTACCTATAAAGATTTGCTATATATATGTTTGTACTTTTAACTAGAAAATATTTACATTAGTCCTAGACCTAACTAGATCACAATTAAGTATATGATTAAGGTTCTAATCCTCCTAATTTCATTACATTTAATGTGAAGCCCCGGAAAAATGTATTTTCTTTAAAAACCCTTACATTTGAATTATTTCCTTAAAGCCCCTTAGTTTCGTAAATTATTTCGAATCTTGCCAGTTAGCATTTTTAATTTTTATCGGAATAAGAATATCCTAGCCAGATTAGGTTCCCTAACCTAATTTAATTTAATTCTAAATGAGTAAGGTCCCAATACATGTATTTAACTCCAAGCCCTCACTCTTTTTTTTAAAATTCAAAACTTACCCAAAAGCTAGTACTTGTACCTTATACCTTGAAGTACCATCAATCTTGTAATATATATATATATATATGTATACACCTTGTAGAGTGTGCCCTAGGACCAAAAATAATTAAAATAATAACCCATCACACTTTCCCAAGGCTCATAATTATAAAATTCTAGAAAACACAACCTAGTACCCTAGACCTAGGATACAATTCTCAATGCTAGTTACTTTTCAACTAAGAGCCAACTAGATGATGCCTAATCCTATGATTTAACACCTTAATCACTCCTATCCCATTAGATTCCAAGCAAAACTCTAAACTTTCCATCCATTTTCAACTAGAGGGCCTTTTTGTCTTTTTACACCAAATTGTCTATAAATACCCACGCCCCCTAGCTTGCAAACACGCACAACACACTCACTCACACACACATTTCGGTTAGAGAGAGGGAGGAGAGCAAGGAAGAGAAGTCTAGAGGAGAAGAAGGAGGAAGAAGAGAGCTTCTTGTGCAAAGCTTAGAAGGTAAGCCACAAACACAACTTCTCTTTTATTTTCCTTCTTTCAATACATGTCTCTAAATAATGTGTTTCAGATTTGTCATTAAAGAGTTCTTATGTTAAAAATACTAAGATTTGAGTATTGATTCCATCTCTCTTGTATCTTCCCCTTTTTGGCACAAAACAATAATCTTTTATTACCAATCTCTCAACTTTCCAAGGCACACTTTCAAGCAAACTTTCTGAGTTAAATATAGGTTAGTTAGCATGTTTTCTTCACAAAAGAAATGAAACTTTCCCTTGGTGGAACCCCTTTTTCATAAATCTTCTTGTTTTGGGCAAAGCACCTTGGAATCTGTTTTTTACAGCCCACTTCCAGAAATTCTAGAAAAATGTACAAAATTATTCTGGACCTCTATTTTATGTCAAAATCTTCCTTAGCCTCCGTTTGGGAAGTGGGTTGGCTTTTTGGCTTTTTGACTTTTTTGGCTATATGAGCCTGGGCTCAAAAGCTTGGTTTGGGAAGAGCTTTTGGCTTTTTGACTTTTTTGACTTTTTTGTGAGAGAAGAGTGTAATGATTATGGGGTTGGATGAGATGTTTTGTCTGTTGTGGCTCATGAGCTTATTCTGTCTTTTGTGGCTCATTGAGCCAAAAAAGCCCAATGAGCCCTTGCCAAACCAACCCTTAAGGTGTTATATTTCAACTAAAATTTGTTTCATCGAAAAACATCAAGCGGTTTGCAAGAAAATCAAGTTTTCGTAACGGTCGACGGATCTGGACAGATTCTGGACAGATTCTGGACAGCACTGGACTATTTTCTAAATAACTTAAAATCTGGAAAAGTAATCCCATTTCCGAAAAATGTTCTAGAAACTAGATCAAATTCTCTACGAACCATAGGAAGGCCAAGTCCGGTGAAGGATCTAAGATAGTCCTTTCATTTTAATCTTTATGTGATACTAAATCTGGAAAATTTGTTATGCATGGATGTTTTATGCCCTTGTATTCATAAAACTATTTATTAGCTTATGATCATATCTTGGCATGATATTATATGTGTTGTGGTTATGTTATTTACCTTCTCATCTTAGGAATGCATGCTTGTATGGATATTATTGTCTTATAAGTTGGACTAACCTTGACTTAAAACTTTTAACTCAATGGGAAACCTAATTGGGAGGGTATTGGGTTTTCAAACACTTGAGTAATGAAAAGATGAGAATATGTGTTATATGGATTGATTGGGATGCGTTCCCTACTTGAAGGTTAAGTCTTGCGCGAGTGGTTTTCGAAACCCTTGAACGGAGCGATTGTATTCGGACCCTAGGTATTTGGTGTAAGGAGGGATTTGGGCAAGGCCCTATTTTTCCGTCTCTTTTGAGGCCCTGCGGTTGGCGCTACGCGGTATATAACCGTTGGTAGGCATCCGAGGTTAGTTCTGCAACAAAACAGCAAAAGAGGGGGCATACCGAATAATCCGCGTCCGATTCTTGTGGTTGGGAGGACGAAATCTCTTTGGGGGATTTCTAGTTTACTAACATCTAACTTGTAACCATTTATTTATTTACTTATTCGAGTATCATGCTTTACTACTTGATGTTATATCTGTGATTATGTATTGGATTGGTGAAAAAGGGGTGGGGTGTGTGTGTGTGTTTACTGGGCATTCAAAGCTCACGGCATGTCATGCCAGGTGCTGAAGAGGAGTTTATAGTTGGAGACGACGAGCCTAAAACCTTCAAAGACTTTTGGCCACTTTAGGAAAGTTAGAAATCCCTTTTGATATTTTGTAAGGCTCATGTGAAGATTTAAATTTTCCTTTTGAGATGTAATGTAATGGAACAAGCCTTTGGAATTAAGAATATTCGAGGTTGTTATGTACTTATGTTCTATATGTTTATATGTATGAACCTTATCGTTGCTTATGAGACCTTGTGTCAATACCTTTTAAGATCTGTCAAAAGGGTAGTGCGATGCCTAAGAAAGCCGGACTTAGAAGGGAGGCTAATTTGACTCCTCCGGCGATCTGGGATCTTACTTGGTTATTGACCATAGGACTCATTAGTGACTCTCCTTGGAATACAACCAATAGTGTAGATTCGGGGCGTCACAATACAAGTGCAGGCATATCACAATTAAAGTACTCTCAGATAATCGGAAGCTTGATGTACTTAATGCATTGCACTAGGTCAGATATAGCCTATGCTGTAAGCAAATTGAGTAGGTACACAAGTAATCCAGAGTCCAATCATTGGAAAACGATAATTAGGGTACTTAGGTATCTAAGACAAACCTAGAATTATGGCTTACATTATACCAAATATCCAACAGTACTCGAGGGGTACATCGATGCAAATTGGATATTGGATACTAAAGACTCAAAATCCATTGATAGATACGTCTTTACCCTGAGAGGTGCTGCAGTCTCTTAGAAATCCTCCAAGCAGACATATATAGCAAGGTCGACAGTGGAATCTGAGTTTATTGTATTAGATAAAACAAGAGCAGAAGCCGAATGACTTTGTAATTTTTTAGAAGACATTCCAATGTGGCAAAACCTATGCCAGCTATATGAATTCACCGTGATAGTGAAGCAGCAATAGGACGGGTACAGAATCATATGTATAACGATAAGTCTCGACACATTCGTCGAAGACATAATGCCACTAGGCATTTGCTCTCACATGGAATAATATCCATAGAATATGTAAAGTCAAGAGAGAATATTGCGGATACATTGACTAAAGGGTAAGCCAGAGAGCAAGAGTACCATTTATCGAGAGGAATGAGATTAAACCTATTACTTAAAAGTCGCTATAATGGCAACCCAACCTAGTTGACTAGAGATCCCAAGATCTAGGTTCAAAAGGACAACCGAATTATGGATGACTTCACTTATCACTAATGAGGGTTTCTCCTATCCATTTCTATGATAAGAAGAGTGATACCTGCAGCGTTAGTAGAATAAGCTTTGCTTTTAATGATTCTTATAGCTTGGACATTTAAGTGAGGTATGACAAGATACTCTTAATAAGAAGTCACCTATATGAGTGTGAATTGGGCTGGTTTTGTGACAATTGAGAAGGCAAAATTCTCTAGAGCACTCATGAATTACCAGGTGTTGTTCAGGGCCAAAATGAACATAACCGTAAGAACCAAACTGTGTCTACAGATACACTATGTGTAGTTTATTGTTTTGGGTTACACAAACAGCTGAACAGTTCAAGATATCGCATCCACTGGTTAGCCAGTAAGTCTAATATACTTTTACTAGAGGAGGTTCAAAGCCAAAAGTTACCTATCTCGATGTGGTGTATCTTCTTAATGTACTTTCTCTTTGTTTGCATTTTGTTGCATGTCTATTATCGTGAATTCCATCTATGTGGGGAATTATTGGAAAATGGCTTTGGAAAAACCTTATTTTTTTTGCTAACTTTGAGTATTAATTAAGTTGGGACCCAAGCGTTATTTTTAACTGTTACCAATTGGGTTCATATTTAAAGCCGTGCAGTGAATAACATCGTGTATTTGGTTGCTCAAAATCATTTCCGGATGAATAAGAATTCAACGCTGTAGACACCCCATTTTTTACGGCCCTTACGACTTGGATGCCATCACATGCACACCCGATGATGAGTCTATATGCTTGCCAAGTGCTTGAAGTCCTCAACAGAATGCCACAACTTTGAGCCTTTTCAAACCTAGCACCCATGTTGCCTAAGTTTTGGATCGACCTTTGGTTCTTCAAGCCTGCAGCCTTTGGTGGCCTGTTGGCTACCCGTTTGGGCTGTCAGCCATCACTTCTTGGTTGCCGGCCACTAGTCTTTTTTGTAGATATTTGTGACAGTTGTTTGCATAGATACATGCATCTGCCCCCACGTGTAGAGCTGGATGTTTTTGAGGGAATTGCTTGGTTCTCTATATATAGAAGACCTCCTTTTATGTTTTAAAGGTTAGAAAATTTTAAAGCAAAATTCTCTCTCTCTCTCTCTCTCTCTCTCTCTCTCTCTCTCTCTCTAGCAAATTCCTACAATTTTGCCTACAAATCCTTAATCTTTGCCTATATACCCTTAACCAAGCCTTCTCATTGTAGACACTCCATTTTTGATCGTCCTTAAAACTTGGGATGTCATCGTTTGTGCACTTGATGATTGTGTGTTTGTGTTCGTTTTGAGCGCCTAAAGTCTTCGGCGGAATGCCCTGTTTTTGAGCCTTTAAACCTTGTTCTCTTTCTGTTTTGTTTTGGACCAAAACTTAGTGTTTGGACCTCTTGGTGACCTGTCGGCCACCCCCAAGGCTGTCGACCATGGGTTGTGCCTGACGGCCATGGATGTGGCCGGTCAGCCACCAGTGGTGGCCGGTCGGCTATCAGCGGTGGCCGACGGCCACCAGTCTCTTTTTCTAGATATTTATTGACAATTGTGCCAGCTGTTGCTCACTGAGTTGCATCTTCATACACGTGTATGGTAGGATGTATCTAAGCTCAAGGGGTGTTTTTCTATAAATAGGGGAGTTCCCCCCTCCATTTTAGAGGGTGAGCATTTTTAGAACAAAAATATCTCTCTCTAGAATTTTCTCTCTCTCTTGATATTTTGTGCATATTTGCTTACAAGTCCTTAGCTTTTGGCACACTAACCCTCAACTAAATACTCTCACCTTTGGGCTGATATAACTCGGGACCTAATTTGAGCTCTAGAAGGAGGTTTGAGCTTGAATTTGTGGTTGTTTAGTGCTTTGCTTCAAAGGTATAGAAGTTATCTTGCTTATACTTGTTTGGTATACTTATTTTGCCATCCTTTTAAACTGTTTTAAGGCTGGTTTTGAAGTGTAAAAAACTCTTTTTTTATGACCTAAAAATGGTTGTTTGGGGCTATCTTGAGTTAAGGGGTGGTCTACCTTTCTTGTCTCTTTGCTTGTTAAGCTTTTGTGCCATTTTTTCATCACTTTCAAAAATTTTTTTTTGGGCCTTTTAACCATTGAATCTCAGAGGTTCTTCAGTGGTAAAAACTTTGTTTTGAAGTCCAAAATTGGAGGGGTTAGTCTCCTCCCATTGTGTCTTGTTTGCATGCCTAGTCAGCTTCATGAGTTAGCATGTTTTTCTAGCTTACTTTAGCTTAAGTCCAGCATATTTTTGCCTCTATTTTGACCTGTTTTGGCTCTGTTTTGGGCTAGTTAATTCAGTTGAGGCTTATATTGCATAGTTGTAGTGTTAATTCATTCACTAGCTTAGTGTTTTAATGGTTTAATCACCATTGTTTTGAGTTGAAAACATGTTTTAGTGTTGTTTTGCACTTCATTTCAGCACTTAAAATCTCTGCAACCTCCCTCCATTCTTCACTCTTTTGTTTGCTTTGAAAATGGTTTCAAACCACTTGTTTGCCTAAGTATGGAATTGAGGTGTTACACCTAATGGTTTAATCCCTTAGAGGGTTCATTACCAACAGTGTAATGCCTCTTTCATGCCCAAAGTAACTTGTAGTTTGAGCCATCTTTCCATTAGAGGACACTCACTAATGGACTTAATCAATTAAAGAATGAATCGGTAACTAAAATGAGTAAATAAAATGAACAAATAAATGAGGCAAGATAAGCATCTTTTGTGTTGCATTGCATGTGTTTGAATCGGACGTTAACTCGAACACGAGGAAAATAGGACATTTCATACTCAAAGTGATGAAACGTGCTATTTTCCTTGGTCACCACCACCCTTGATCATGCATGATAGGGTGGTGGTCTTTTTGAGTCTTGTTTTGCACTTATTAAACTTGTACAAACTTGGTTCTTTGGCCATCATGCATGAAAATTGCTTGATTGATGGTTTGAGAGCCAAGAGTTTCACTTCTTTGAGCTTGTTTGATGATAAGGGGTGTAAACAGTACATACAAACCTGTGAGAATACATTGTTTTGCTCTGTCTGCTCTCTGTTGTAGCAAAAAGAGGAGTTCATGTCATTAGTGGCCGACCGGCCACCACCAGTAGCTGATCGGCCACCATTGGTAGCCAACATGCCCCCTGTTGGCCACCACTGAAAATTGCACAATGTGTTGGCAAGTTGGAACAGAGGCATTCTGGGAATTAGCAGCACTGCTAGTGTTCAAATGTGCAAACAGAGGCGTTCAGTGGCAGGGCGGTGGCTTTTTTTTTTTTTTTTTCCAGGTGGAGAAACCGAGCATGCGTGCATCCCTCGTTTACCGATGCCATTTAATTGCTTTGATTAGTTAATTAGTGGTAGCTAATTAATTAATTTAATTGCTTTGTACTTAATTAGCTTAGTATTTAGCTAATTACTTCCATTTGTAATATTTAATTAGCTTAGTGTTTAGTTAACTAATTCGTTTCAATTGTTGTAATAATTAGCTTTTCCCTAATTAGCGTAACTAGTTGGTTAGCTTATTCATTCGGACCTTTCTTCGCGAGGGTATAATGTTGTAATAAGTATGCATGCGTGTGTGTATGTCTTCCAACCCCACGTCTTTCACTCTTTTATTTAATCGCTTTTGATGGTTAGATTAGGGACATTTTCAATTAACATACCTTATGCTTGCATGTTTGCATCCATTTATTTGTCTTGCATGCATCGAGGCTCGGCGCATCATTCAAACTGCATCGTTATTTCAATATATCTTTGAATACATGTTTAAACCGCATGTTATTCAAATTGATTCATATGCCATATTAGTAGCCGAGCCTATTAATTCCATTATTGCATGTGTTGCACTACACACTTAAACATAGTTAGGATCATGCATCTTTCTCACTAGTTTTTTTTTTTTTTTTTTTTTTTTTTGGCTCGGAGTACTCGGTGAGTTTTATGCTTTAGCATACTTGCATGAGTGTGATTGCCATATTGCCATGTTTCGCATGTTTGCTATGAGACTATGTGCTTACTTGCTAAACTGCATGAATGCTTGTGGATGAAGGCTTGTTGTTTGAATAGGAACGATTCAATAAATGTGTGTTTTAAGCCCACTTTGTTGTGGCAAATCATGTTTTAAGACCACTATTTTTTGTGGCAAATCTGCAACTTTAAGCTCATTTGAGGTGGCAAATTCAAACCATTTTCATAAACAAACATGAGTTGAGTTATTCCAATTCTTGCGATTTTAGTCTATACTTGCTTGTGTGCATCACATAGTAATGTTAGCTAATAACCAGAACAAGAACACATAATGTTTATAAAATATCATATCATGATTAGTAGAGGCCGATCTTTGATCGGGTGAGCAGGGGTGCTCAATTCATGACTTTCCTCTTTTGTACCTAAGTTCCCGATCCGAGGCAACTTTGGTGATGACGGACACGTGGCCTTCGACACGAGTCAGGATTTCCTAAATTTTCCCAAAATAAAATATTTAGGTGGCGACTCTGTATCTGGCAAAGCAGTCCAATTTTGGCATTATTTGATTGAAAATCGATTTTCCAAAAAGGTTTGTCGGATTTGGACTCTTTGGTGTTTATCAATTTCACATTGCACTTATGAGATTAGATTCAGAACCGTGGGAGTCCGAACTGTGAGGCCTTCTTTTCAAACCCTTTCCGAAAGGCAGGGCGCGGAAAAAGGCGAGTCCACACTCATCTTTGAGCTTAGGCACTTTTGAGCTTGGTTTGAGCTCTTAAAGGGTGTGTTGTCTTGGTTTTGTTGCTTGCATTGCTTCTTCTCTTCAAGAGGTATAAGGCTTTGCCTCTTTGCTTGCTTTTCTAATATTTTACTTGCTGTTTTCCAACTGATTTTGGGCTGCAAAACTTTTGTATTTTTGGGCTGAAGCTTGGGTTTTAAGGCCATTAAAGGTTGAGGGGTTGATAGCCCTTCTTTGTGCTTTGTTTTGGAGGCGTTTGCCCTTGTGTTTCCCACCCTTTTACTATCTTTTTCTGATATTTTAAACACTGATTTTTAGAGCTTTTTCAGTGGCCAAAATTATGTTTTGAAGTCTAAATTTAGAGGGGTTAGCCTCCCTTCCTTGTGTGTTGCTTATTAGCCTAGTTTGTGCTATATTTTAGTATGTTAATCTAGCTTTTTTTTAGCTTAATTCCAGTATGTTTTAGGACTTATTTTAGAATGTTTTGGGCTGTTAGTTGCATTTGAGCCTTGCTTTGCATGCTTATAGTGTAATTGTCCTCATGAGATTAGTGTTCTAGGCCTTAGACACCATCTTGTTTGAGTTGATAGCATATATTTATGCTTTTCTCACTCATTTTCGGTACTAATAATCTCCGCAACCTCCCTCCATTCTTGGCTTTTTATTTTTCTTTGAAAGTAGTTCAAACAACTTGTTTGTTTAAAGTATGAGACTGAGATGCCATGCTTAATGATTTAATCCCTTTGGGGGTTCATTACCAGCGGCATGATGTCTCTTTCATGCCTAAAACAACTTTTGGTTTGAGCCTTCTTTCCATTTAGAGGACTTAAACTCACCATTGGACTTAATGGATTAAAGGATTGTTGGTAATCTAAAATTGAGTAACTAAAATTGAGGTTAAAAGGGATGCAAAATAATAATTTGGTTGTATTCAATTAGATGTTAATTGAATACGTGGAAGCTTGAACTATTTCATACTCATTAGTGATGAAATGATTCAAGATTCCAAGGTCACTACTTCCCTTGATCTATCATGATAGAAAGGTGGTTTTGAGAGTCTTATTTTGTTACATTTATTGAACTTACACACTTTGGTTCACAATCCATCATGCAATGAAATTGCTTGAATTGATAGTTTATGGCTAAAGCTCTATTCTCTTTTGATTTGTTCATAAAAAAGAGAGGTGAGTTATGCAGACAACCCATGAAAATACCTTGTGCATGCTCTGTTTCTCCCCTGTTGCAGCAAGGAGAATTGGGCAGCAGTGGCCGGTAGGTGCCCGGCCGGCCATCATTGGTGGCCGGCAGTCCTCATCATTAGTCGGCTAGCCACTGATGCAAATTCAAGCAGTGTGTTTTTTAAGTAGAGCAGAGTTATTCTGGAAGTAAGCAACAGTGTATGTGTTCTCTGTGCAACAGAGGCTTTCTGAAAACAAAACAGTGGCTTTTTTGGGTGGAAACCGAGCATGCGCATGAACATCCCTCGTTTCTCGAGGCAGAGTAGTTAGCTTAGTGCTTTAAATTACTTCTTTTAAATTGCACTCGTGTTGTAATTAATTAGTTAGTTAACTAGTTGTTTGATTTTGTTAACTAGAATAGTTAATTCATTTGTTGTAATAATTAGTTAAGTAGTTTAGCTATTTATTCATTTGTTTTGTAATAATTAATTAGCTTAGCTTAGCGAGTTAGCTTAGTTCATTCGGACTCTCCTTCGTGAGAGCGTAATATAATAATGTGTATGTCTTCCAACCCTACGTCTTTCTCCATTTTATTTACTAGCTTATAATGGTTAGTTTAGGGACATCATATTTCAATTAGTATTCTTCATGTTTGCATTCATTTATATTGTATGCACCGAGACTCGGTTTATCATTCTAACTGCATTGTTAGTTTAATACTTTTTTGAATACGTGCTTAGACCGCATGCTATCAAAATTGCTTCATATATCATGTTAAATAGCCGAGCCTAGTAATTGCATATCGCATGTGTTGCATTAGTCATTTCGCATAGTTAGGACCATGTATTTTTCTAAACTCATTTCTCTTTTTGGCTTGGAGTACTAGATGAGCCTTTAGTCGCTCTAGCATATCGCATGTGTGTGATTGTTGCCATGTTTAGTATGCTTACCATGAGGCTAAGTGCTTAAGTGCTATAACTGCTTGAATGCCTGTGGATGAAGGCTTGTTGCTTGAATTGGAATAATTTGAGTAGTGTTTATATGCGATCACTTTTTCAAGTGGTACATATTTTGAAATAATTTTGCAAAACAAACATGACTCGAAATGTTCCAATTCTTACAAAGTTAGTCTATACTTGTGTGTGCGCATCACATAGTAATGCTAGTCTAATAAATCGGAACAAGAGCATATAATGTAGATGAGATTCATATCATGATTAGTGGAGGCCGATCTTTGATCGGGCGAGCGGGGGTGCTCAAATTCATTCATGATCTTCCCCTCTCGTATCTAAGTTCCCGAGCCGAGACAATTTTGGTGATGACGGACACGTGGCCTTTGGCACGAGTTATGGGTTTTCTAGATTTCCCCAAAACAAAATATTTAGGTGGCGACTTTGTATCTGGCAAAGCAGTCCATTTTTGACAATTTGATTCAAAATCGATTTTCCAAAAGATTTGCCGGATTTGGACTCTTTGGTGATTATCTATTTCACATTGCACTGATGAGATCAGATTCAGAACTGCAAGAGTCTGAACTGTAGAGCTTATTTTGTCTTCCGAAAGGGGGCGCAAAAAAGTCGAGCCATAAACGCGCATTTTCGGGTTCGTAAATATGGCTTTAGGTGGGTTTCGTACATATTTGTGAAATGTGCTTGTCCCATATTGGAAAGGCTTAAGAATTTATATGGGTATATAAACTCAAGTTTGGGATACGTAGGATGGGCCACAAGGAGTACCCAAGTTTGTGGAAATGTGAGGTTATGAGTAAAGTGGGCTAGACCTATTGGACGCAAAACAAAAATCATGCGCGCCCCGCTATCCGTTCGTCCTTCCAGTCGGTTGGGCCTGCTGGGTTGGGCCTAGGAGTGGGTACGTGATGTGAGGTTGGGTAAGGCTTGTCCGGCCCAATCCTTATCTTTTTGGGCCAAAAATTTTATTTATTTATTTATTTTGGTTTCAAAATTCAAAATAAATTAGTCCAGATTTTTTCCTTCACCAAACAGATCCCCAACAGGTTCATACCTGTTAAAATCCACTCGAACAGGTTTAATACTACCCGAACAGATTTGTTCCTGTTTTGAATAGATTTGTTCCTGTTCCGAAAAGGTTTTTTTCCTTGTTGGTACCTGTTCTGAAAAGCCACCAAGTTTCCTATAAATAGCCTGCCTTCCAACAATGTTTAATCATCGAATTTCCTTCATTCTTCTTCCTCTTTTTATCCTAATGTTTTTGTATTTATTCTGCATTTTAATTTAGGAAGAAAAAGAGAGAGTCACAGCAGAGTTTTGGCTCACCAGACTTAATTTTGTAGTGCTGCAAATCAAGTGTTAGTCGTTACATCCTGAGAAATAAATGCCGTTAAATCTCGGAGCACCAGAGCGACGGCAAAATCTATCTTAAGAAGATTGTATCCAACACAAGTCTCGACGTTTAAAGTTTCTGTAAGCATTTAATTATGAATTTAATTTATTAAAATTTTCTTGATTATTTATTTTTATGTTATTATTTATTTTATTTATACATTTATTTACAAATACACACATTCATTGTGATAATAACATATTTAACTAATTAGTCTATGCAATCTCACCTTAATACTTCAACTTGTACCTACCCCCGCTTCCCTCTCTTGAATTACATGTGAGATAACATGTCTACATAGACCACTAGTACGGACGTTACTAAACAATGAATTAAATGTTTTATTGAATTATTAATTCAATTCCAACATCATGTCCAAACAAACATAACAAATATGACTTGAGATATATTATTACATCATCTTTATTCAAAGCATCACCTCATATGGACTTCCTCAAATGTGATTAGAAGTTTACAAGTACTGAAATCAATTTAAATCAAAATAAAACAACCAAAATTTTAAGTTATTTACACAATAACCTACTCAATTATTAGCAAATGTTATTTTATTTTATTCATATATGAATTCATACAGTTTGATTCTTTCAATTAGAAAAGTGTATCACTTTTATCTATTACAGACCTCTTTCAGACAACCTCAAAAAAATGTATTTATACGATTTTTATAATTAAGGGAATTAATGTGTTCGGATTCATAAATAAAAGGGAATTAATTGATATTTGCTAATAATTATGGTTCTTAATGTCATTAACCCTAAAATTTTTCTAGAAAATACATAAATTGCAATAGTGATGCAGCAATCATGTCACAACACGTGTCAAGCTTTCAATATCCAGTTCATCCCTAAAGCCTTCCTTTCCCAAAATCACGCACGTAACAAGTTGACTAAAAATCTCTATCAGCCGTTGATCTTCCGGTGGTAATCCTACTTGAGCTGCTAGCCAGTCCATGTACCCAAACTACCATTCATCAAATCACAAAAAGAAAATCACCAAAAGTATTTTTTTAATTGTAACAGTTAATCATTTACATTTTAATCTCTTATATTTTAAGTTCAATTGTAATGTCACTTTTTGTTTATAGTTTTAAAGAAGTTTCCCAAAATGAATATATGTATTACATGCGACATTTTTTTGGAGAGGTAATTTGAAATAAAGAGATTAAAATAAAATTTTGATAAAAATATAACGAACTAGAATGGTATAAAAAATGTAAAACGTGACGATTAATGCGTAGCACTCCTCTTTATCTCTCCGCTCCACCCCCACATCCCTCTCTCACCTTGCATAAATTTTTCTGTCCTGCTCATATGACTACGGCAGGTTTTCCTCTCCGCATCCTGTTTTATCCCACCAAAACTTAAATTCTCATTTTTATTTATTTATTTTTTATTTTACATATTTTAAGTCACTCATAAATTATTGTTTCTAATATACTAATACCATCTCTTATTTGTATTAGTGTGCATATTTTTTAATTAAGCAAGAATTTGGAAAAATGATAAGTAGAAACTAGGATGAGAATTAACCTCAAATGGATTAAGAAGATGGGTATGATGCTTGGGAATTTGAGATTCCTCCATGTGGAGGTAATGTTGTTGAACATCAGTTAACATCTCATCTTCAGATGGCAAAAGCAACTTACCAGATAAAACCCTTGCTATCCACTTTGATTGGAACTCCATAAGAATAAAAGCTATACCCTGATTCACATTGCGAAGAAAGTTTGCAATTTGCTTTTAACACTATGGATTAAAATATGAAAAAAGAGTGTGCGAAAGTAGAGAGATTGAAGTGAAATTCAACAAAAATCATATGGATCACTTGTTCTAAAAGACAAAAATTTCATGTTTACCTCCTATTTCTCAAAAATCAATTAGACTCTTATCCTTTTAGTTATATCAATTTTACAAGTAAGCTATTCGAATAATGATAAATATTTGACTCATGTTGTGTAACAATCCTGACTTGTGATTAGCCTATAAACCATGATTAAGGATGTTAGATAAGTAATTAAGAGGAAATCATGTGTAACTTGTCTGTCTTATGTGTTAATTGCATTGTATCTGTTTATGGTAGGATTATCTGTCTGCATTTCTAATATGTTATGTGAATTAAAAGCCTTATCGGCATCTGATCACTAAACTGACTTGGTCTATGTGTTATTTGGCATTTTTAGAATTCCACGGTAGGTTGAATTGAAATCCGATTCGGAACGAATTAAAGTAGAATAATTCATGTCAATTTGATTAATTTAAGTCAAGTTTAATTAAGCTTTCTTAATTGAGCCTATAAAAGGCTAATTTGACTCCCTTAGTTCATTTTTGCACCTTCATTTCATCCTCCTTAAGCTCAAAACGTGAGAAGAGAGAGAGAGAGGAAAAGATTGAGGATTGAATTCAACAAACAAGGAAAGAGAGGGATTACTAGACACTTGAAGAGACTTTGGAGAATTTTAGCACTCTAGAGCACCATTGAACATCTAAGGTAAGAACTCAAGCTCTTGGTTATGTAATTGAGCTAACTAATGCATAGATTCAAGAGGTTTAAGTGTTTGGGCTTGGGATATGAGCTTAGGAAGTAGAGAGGAAGAGCATTCCATGCATGCATACTTATATCATAGCATTTTGAGTTCAATTGCAAAGAATTGCCACATGCATGTGTTCATCTTACATTTGTTTTGAGAATTTATCAAGTTTCACACCATTTGACCTAAATTGATCATGTTTTGGAAAGATTGAGTTCATAACAACTCATGCATGTCATGTTCATACCATATTCTTCAATTTCAAGCTTAATTTTGAGTAATTGACATGCTTTTGGGCCTTACTTTCATGAAATAATCTTTAATTCTCCATGTTTTCCAAGTTTAGACATGTTTTCTCAAGTTTTGGGGCCAAAATTATGTGTTTTGTTGGGTTGAATTCGGGTTTTGAAGCTTGAACAACAATATGGAAATTCTAGATTTTGCCTCTCCGCTTGAGTGACAGAACTTGCGCTTGAGTGACCACTCTGTGTTTTGCACTTCCGTTCTAGCTACCAAAATTTGGCTCAAGTATAAAATGCATGCTCCTAGAAGTTTACATGTTTTGGAGACCGCTCGAGCGACAAGAGTTGCGTTTGAGCGAGGACCTTAGTCCTACGTCACACTCGAGTGACCGTCGAGCATGCGTCGAGCGGGGAAATCACACAACCAGTACTTTTGCAAAGTTTATAGACTGCTCGAGCGAAACTTCCTCCGCTCGAGAGACCTCCCACATTTTGAACCCTGCTCGAGCAAGGAAAGCTACGCTCGAGCGAGGACCATGTTTTCAACAAATTTACCTAAGTGTTGAATAGCGTGTTTTGGCATTCTCATTGCATCCTAGGTATTTCTAGGCCATGATTAAGACATAATAAGGAGGTTAAGACTTAGAAACACACTAAGAATTGAATGAAATGAGTTACGTATTATCTGGGTGTGTGTTTCAATATGTGTATATGTTATGTTTATGTAGGTCACGCACTGTAAGCCATTTGATTAGTCTGCTTTGTCTATTTGCATTTGGAGCCATCTGTGAGTAATGACTCTGCAAAGCTATATTTAACTTTAATTATTTTCTCATGAAGATGAAATGATCAGTTTCTGAAATGCTACGTTTTGTATGAATGAATGATTGTCCAAGATTCTGAAATGTATTTGTGGCATCCTTAGCGTCTTATGATATGCGTCCCTTTATGGGTCATCGGAAAATGTCTCTGTGCACAAGAGTCATCGGAATGCCTTTATGGCCGTGTAAGGCCCCGGTGTCCCACATCGGGAATAGAGGGGGAGTTCCTGGGCTATAAAAGTAAAAACCTGGACCCTTATATAGCATCGAGGCCTTTTCCCAAGTGGTGAAATCCCTATTAGAACTCTCTAGTTAAGCGTGCTTAGGTTGGAGCAGTTCTAGATGGGTGACCTACCGGGAAGAACAAATCCGTGTGGGCGTGGCCCAAAGCGGACAATATCGATGACGTGTAAAGGGTCGGGGTGTTACAAATGGTATCAGAGCCGACTCTCCGAAGTACCGAGTGTGGGCCCCTGGCGTCTCTCGGTACATGTGGGTGGGCTTGCGAGCTGGCAGGCTACTGCACGGGGACGTGCAGCCTTATGGGGGGTGGATTGTAAGGCCCCGGTGTCCCACATCGGAAATAGAGGAAGAGTGCCTGGGCTATAAAAGTAAAAACCTGGACCCTTATATAGCATCGAGGCCTTTTCCCAAGTGGTGAAATCCCTATTAGAACTCCCCAGTTAAGCGTGCTTAGGCTGGAGTAGTTCTAGGATGGGTGACCCACTGGGAAGAACAAATCCGTGCGGGCGTGGCCCAAAGCGGACAATATCGATGACGTGTAAAGGGTCGGGGCGTTACAAATTGTGACACCCCGTATTTTTAGTGTCTTTTCATAATCCAACTAGTGACTTGTCTATTCATATCCAATTAGTAGGCTTTTATGACAAACTTGTTCATTTAATATCTTTATTAGTGGTTCATTTAATATCCTTATTAGTGGTTCATTTACTATCCTTATTAGTGGTCCATTCATATTCAAACTTGTCCTTTCAAATTCCAACTAGTATGTTACACCAAGTTTCCTATAAATTGAGCCACCTCTCAATTTCTTTCTATGGTTTTTTCCCGTATCTCTCTCCATTTGTTATACAGATTTTAAATTAAGAGTGGTTAGAGTGAGAGTAAGCATTTTCATAAAGGAGGAGAGTTGTAGATTTTGTGAAACCTTACATACCTTATGGCTTAGAATTTGGAGATTTATGGAGAAAGTTCGAGATTCAAGTGTTGGAGACGGAGGAGATTGATTTGAGGTAATTCGGGTGGTATACAATATGCTTCTCTAAATCTCTTTGCAAGAGTTTATTTTTAATTCCCATAAATTTGTACTCCTCTTGATTATTCTGATCGTTTGATAAATTCTGTGGAATTATTCGTTGTTGATTCATTTGATTACTTTAGTCATTTGATGAACTCTGTGTAGTTAATCTGTGTTGGAAATGTTGATTTGTCTGGCTAAATGACGTGGAAATGCTCCGTACATGGATCGAGTAGACTTTGCCAATATACTCTTGTAGACACCCCATTTTTGACCGTCCTCAAGACTTGGACGTCACCGCTTGAACACTCGGTGATCACCCATGTTCGTGTTTCGTTTTGAGTTCTTGGAGGTCTTGGCTGCGCGCCTTGCCTCAGGATCTCTCAACTCGACTGTTTCGTGTTTGGTTTTGCACCAAACACTTGTGTTTTTGCTTCTAGGGGTAGAGAGTAGCTTGTTAGCTACTCCTGTCACCCACCGGCCGTGGCTTGAGGCCACCGGCCGTGTTTTGAGGTTATCGACTATTGGTAAAATATACCATTGGCCGGTCGACATTCAGTGTGGCCAGCCGACCATATGTTTGGCCGATGGCCCCTTTTTCTGGCCGATACCACATTTTTGCCTTTTTCAGGCATGGTGCATGCCAGCTGTGCCAGCTGGAATGCACTAGACCTGCTCCCGTGCACAAATGTGGCTGTTTTGCACCTTTGACCCCTTTCTTTGCACCCTTTGCTCAAAGCTTCTTGAGGAAGCTTTGACCCCTTGTCTTAGCTTCCTCAGGAAGCTTGCACCCTTGGGATAGCTTCTATGGAAAGCTTGATCCCTTTGCCCCTTTTCACTTAGCTTCTTTGAGAAGCTTAGAGCCTTCCCTTTGCCTATATAAGAACCCATCCCCTCCTTTGTCTTGGTTGAGCAAAAAAAAACCAGAGCTATACACATATATATCTGATATATATCCCTCTCTCTCTGTATTTTCCCTCTCTCTCCTCTTTTGTGTGTGTTTTGTGACCTAAAAGGGTGTTTAGTTCATAGCATTGCACTAAGACACACACTATTACACCATACTTCGACTTGGGAGGTCTTGAAGGTCTGTTCTTGAAGTTTTGAAGTGGTTTTGATCAGAAGAAAGGGCCTGAGCTTGCTGTTCTTGGAGTGTTCTTCAAGGGTAACAATCTTGCTTTATTTTTCCCAATCTTGCACTAGCTTTTGACCTCCTTTGCTTACTGTTTTAGACTTTGTGTATAACTGAAAAAAGTTTCATATTTGCATGCTTAATATGTTTCATTAAGGTCATTTTGGTGTTGGGGGTCGTCCACCCCCCTCTTAGGCCTTGTTTGGCCTCATTTTGACCCTTCTTTGTTAAACCTTGGAACTTTTGTGCATTGGCCTTCTCACCACTGAAATCCAGGAGATTTTCAGTGGTGGTGAAGGGGTTTTGAGGTCTTGCATAGGGGAGGGACACCCCTCTCCCTTTGTGTCTCTTTAGCTTGTGTTTAAGGCTTATAAAGGTAGCATGCATGCCTAGCTTTGTTTGGCTTTATTTCAGAGGTTATTTGGTGTTTATTTAGCATGTTTTACCTCTGCCCTATGTTGGTTTGCTGACCCCTTGCATGCGTAATAAACTTGCTTTGTATTTCCCCATTTTGCCTAGAAGTGCATCTTGCCATTAGACCATCATGCTTGCACATTTTTGCCTAGCTTTGTGAAGCTTTTAGTCATATTTTTCCATGCTTGAGGTCTGTTGGGTGTTGATTTGGTCATGCATTTCATGCTTTGTATAGCCCCTTTGCATTCTAGCATGTTGGCATCGAGTGTGTGAGTCATGAGCATGCTTGAGTTGGGTTGTTTCAGTGATTTGGAGTCATTTCACATGCCATTTCAGTCCCTAATCCATGCTTGTATGCTTATATTCATCATCACTTTCTTACCTTGAAGGGTTGTTTTTTTGTGCCTTGGAAAGGGTCATAATGCATGCCTTGTGTTTAAGTCATTTGGGCTGCCATATCAGTGGGTTTTGGGACTTATTTTGGTGCATTAAAACTCTGTTTTTGGTTGCATAATTCATGCCATGAGTGGTTGGGGTGGTTGTAGTAGAATACTCCCTTTTGTGGCCTTGAATGCTCCCTTTTTCACATCCATTTCCTAACATGTTTTGGCATCATCCGTCACATGCTTTTCAGAGTTTAACACGAGTGTTTAATGTCCAAGTATATTGTCTTTATGTGTGCTTAGAGTTGTCCCCTTTCATGCTTGGGTGATGGACCTTGGTGTGTGCATACTTGCATGCATCCTTTGTGCCCTTGTGCATCATCTTTAGGCCACTGTTTTGGGGTGGGCTGAGGCCTTCTCATTTCAGTATAAGTCCATCTTCGCATACTTTGCATGTTTGGCATGTTACATTGTATTGGTTGCATGCTTACATTGCATTACATTTGTATGTTTGCATGTTGTTTAGCTAGTTCCATTGCATGTTTGGACATTGCATGCTTGCATGATAGATTGAATGGCATTTGACATGTTTGCATCTTAGCCTTATGTTGCATAATTTGAGCCATGTTTGTATACATGCATTGCATTGCTTGGTTTGGGGTGTCAAACCAAGCATGAGGGGTGAGGTGTGTTCGTACTCAAAGTGACGAAACACGTCTCAACCCTTGGTCGCCAATGCCCTTGATCTCAGCATGATAGGGTGTTGGCATTCATCCTTTTTTGTGTTGCATGCATTTTTTGCATTAAGTTGCAAACTTGGCTTATTGGGCCATCATGCATAATTGATGGCCCGAGGGTCGAGGGCCATGCTCCCATGAGTCAATAGCATGATTGGGAGAGTGGCCATGCATACATTGTTTTGAATTTCCTTGCCATGCACTGTCTGCCCTCTGCTGCTGTCAAAAACAGGTTCTGCAGGAAGCTTTGGCCGGCCGGCCACCTATACTGCCGACCAACCATTCATTGTTGGCCGATGGATTTACAAATGGCCGATAACCATCCGGACATGGCCGGTGGTGTTCTGTCTTAGCCGGTGATGTTCCACAGTGTCCATAGAGTGCTCCCTGGGACTTGTGCAATTTTAAGAGGAGCAGAGCAGGGAAAACAGAGGCAAACTTGTGCATGGCGTTGCATTTCCGAGCAAACCCGAGCACGCGCGCATTGGACCCTCTTCCCGAGGCCTTTACTGCTTTCTTAGCTTAGTTAATTTGCTTAATTAATTAGGTGGTCTGTAATAATTAATTAGCTTGTAGGTTAATTAATTTGTATTATTCTTTTGGTCCCTCCGAGCGAGGGCGAATTTGTAATAAGTGTGGGTGCGTGTGTGCATGTCTTCCAATCCCCACTTCTTTCTCCCTTTTACTTACCTGCTTTCGATGGTTAGTATTAGGGCATATTTAATTTAGCATACCTTATGCTATGCATGCGTGCATCCATACATTTGTCTTGCATGCACCGGGCTCGGCGCATCATACTAACTGCATTGTATTTCAATTCCAAGTTGAATACATGTTATTTGTAGCATCTCATATGCCATCTTAGATTAGCCGAGCCTATTCTAGCTGCATTTTGCATGTGCTGCATTAGCCATCTTAACATGAACTAGGATCATGCATATGATTACTAACTAGTTTCTGTTTTGGCTTGGAGTACTAGGTAAGCTTTTATGCTTTAGCATACCACATGAGTGTGAATGTTAACATAATAGCATGATTACCATGTGGCTAGGTGCTTATGTGATATAAACTGCCTGAATGCTTGTGGGTGAAGGTTGGATTGCTTGAGTTAGAACAACTCGTTGAAATCCGTGTTTTAGCCTACTTACGAGTAGCAAACTTCAAACCATTTTCCAAACAAATGGATATGCAATGTTTCATTCCAAATTAGGCAATCTAGTCTATACTTGTTTGCTGTGCGCATAACATAGTAATTCTAGGCTAATAACCGGAATAAGAACACATAACGTTTTCAAAATAAGATATCACGGTTAGTAGAGGCCGATCTTCGGATCGGGCGAGAGGGGGTGCTCATAGCTGACCTTCTCCAATCGTACCAAAGTTCCCGAGTCGAGGCAACTCTGGTGATGACGGACACGTGGCCTTTGGTACCGAGTCAGGGTTTCCTAAATTCCCCCATTAAAAAAAATTTAGGTGGCGACTCTGTATCTGGCAAAGCAGTCCATGTTTGGCACTTCTTTTAAAAAAATCTGTTTTCTCAAAACAATTTGCCGGATTTGGTTCAGATTTAGAATCGTGACATAATTGTGTCCGAACTGTAACCCGTGAGGTCCCTCGTGGACCTGTTACAACTCTGTACCAATAGCCCGGATAAGCGGTTGTGCTTAGGTGAGGAGGGTGAGGCCAGTCGTTGGTCATGTACTGAGTAGGACCGGGTATTTGGTTCTGGATAAATTAGCATATGTCGAGTTGACTTGTTTGTGTAATTTGGTAAATTGTTTGATTATCGAATCTAATCGCTTGTGTAATTGCTGGATCTTTGTTAATTTATTTTCTGTCTGAGCCTTGTTATTCTTGTTGTATTGTATACTTCCCGAATTAATTTATTTTTCAGGCGTGGAGCAAATTTAGTGGCGATTGGAGTTGAAACATCTAAATGTTGATTTGGGGTTGATTTGATTTATTAACGACCCGGAAGACGGGGCGTTACAGGCCGTCCCTTTATGGGCCATCGGAAACGTCTTTGTGCACATGAGTCATCGGAATATCTTATGGCCATTCCTTTATGGGTCATTAGAGTGCCTTCACGGCCGTTCCTTTATAGGTCATCGGATTTGTTAACGCTAATGGATGTACTACGTACTATCATGTGAAATGTATGAACTTTGAATAAGAATAAGAATATGTACACGAATCAGTTCTGATTTGAGATCAGATTGTGCATAAGAATCTGTTTAAGACAACCTCTAATTTCTGACTCTGGGATGGACATAATTCATTAAAACTTTTTACTTTGTTATTATTCACTAGGCTCTACCTCACTATAATTATTTATGTATGTGGGTAAGCAGGAGCGTGATTAGGCCTAAGCTGTTGCCTAGAGAGTTTAGGTTAGCCATCCACTGTGCCTCTCGGGGAGGTTCCCCATTGAGGAATCAAGTTTTGTGACCATGCTATGGCTGTTTTTGTCTTGTTTATTTGCACATTGGATTAACTCCCTTATGATATTACTTGTAAGGTGATGTAAGAGTTAAGGAAGTTTAACGTCACATATGTATGTATCTAATTCAGTTTTTTTGTCCCATGCATGTCTGCACAGCTCAATGGACTATGTATATTTTGTATATTTGCTTCTGCAGCCCCTAATTATCTGTTATTCTATTCAGAGGCCTTTGGTAATCCAAGGATTACTGGCCGGTTAAGACGCTAAACCTATAAGGGCGAGTTTGGGTCGTGACATGTTGTCACTTCCCATCAACAATCGGACAAAATTTGCTAATCGTAAAACTCTTCTTTGGATGGAAAAGTTGCTTGCCTATGTTTAACAGCTTCACAAGTGAAAAACAACTCTAATTACGATTTGGAAACTTAATATAATCCCCACTTGTGGTTGTCTTTCATGTGTAGAGTTGATGGTCATAAGCAAGACTTTATTATCCCTCCAAAGAATAGTCTTGGGCCTAGGTCAATAGATTTTATCTGATTGTAGAAAACAAAGAACAACATGGGTCAAATTAATACTAGTTTGAATAGTTCATGTGTAAAATTGATATAGTTAGGGTATCTCCAACGGTTTACCAAATATTTCATCAAATCTTAGTAAAAAAAGTACGAATTCTTTTATCTGATATTAGCCACTCTAACAGTGAATTTATAGCTATTATCAAAACACAGGTTGTCCTGGGGGACGACCAGCTAGTTGTTCGGTAAGAGCAAATGAAAAAAGTGTGTTTTAAGGAGGGGAATTCAAGAAACTTACAGTTGCACATGCAATATCTTCAACGAAAATACTCTGTGATGTTGAGAAAAATGCTATTCATTGGATTCAGCAGGTAATATAAATAGCTTGATTGGTTTTTGTTTTCTTGTTTTTTGTTTTCGTATTTTTGGAAACAAAAGCGATTGTATGTTTGAATAACACCCAGCCTTCTCATTTTTGTGCGAAACAATTTTGGAAACAATGGATATTTGGTTGTATTTCGTAAAAATTTGGTTGTTTTTTCTAAAAAAATTTTAGATAAACATGTTTTCTGTGTTTTTCAAAAAAATGAAAACACAGCTAAACAATTTTATGTTTCAAAAAGTTCTTTAAAAGATTGATTATTTTTAGATTTTTTTTTTCTTCCAAAAACATAAGTATAGTCAAGTGGGATCAAAATTCATTGGAAATTTTGAAAACTATATTTGTAGTTGAATGTATTAGCAAAACAATCCACTCTTAATACTCTTTCCTCACATTTTCAATTAAAAGTTCGCTTGAGGGGTCATCCTGGGGGTCGACCTCCTGGTGTAAAATTTTCATAAAATTTTGCCTTGAGGTGGACATCCGAGGAGACATCCAGTGGTGAAAATACAACGGTAATGAACAGTATTTTGATGAAAGGCACACAACATCCTCAGTTTGGTAAAAGATTTGGGATGTTCTCAATTTGATATAGCTTTGATAAAATCGTTGGAAAGAAAGAAAAAAGTGTACTTTTTCACCAAATTCAAATTTGATGATGGATTTAATTAAATGTTGGAGATGGCCTTAGAAAGTCATAAGTCTAATTGAGTTTTCAAGAATAATTTGAGGGATGAATGAAATTTTCTCTTTTTATAATTCTAACATGAGAAAAACGCCAATAACCATTAATGAAGGGATCACATTAAAACTTAGTTATATGAGATTTAAATTGATAAATTTAAAACTACAGGAACCAATTACTTTGTTCAAATTAGTGTAACTAACAATATAATTTATTCTTAACAATATTTTGAATTGTGAACTAAAGTACAACATAGCATATACATTGAAGACCATCATGTAATTAATCCAAAACATACTATAATTTAAACAGAAAAATATTGTGCTCATAATTATAGGAATCAAAATAGAATTCAAAAAAAATTATAGGACCACCGGTATAATGACTAAATTACATTGGTTGTCTATATAATTTCTTTTGAATTTCACTTTGATCTCTCTAGTTTTACATGTGATCTTTTTCAGTTCAAAATTATAACTATAAATTCACATTGTAATAAAATTGAAAGTGTAAAGTTCAAATTATTCAAATTAAAACTATGAGAACCAAAATAAAAATTTCAATCAAAAGGGATCAACAATATAATTTACCCAATAAAAATAAGGCCTTTTTACAAGACTTTTGAAAAATTGGGAATTTCATGTAATAAGAAATCATTAAAAAAAATCACAACAATAAAAATATAAAAACAATGGAGATTTTAACTAACCATTTGTGGAATTCCAATGAAAGAGAGTGAAGGAGCAAGCTTCGGTGGGAAAACATGTTTGTATAAAGGTCCAACACGTTTATCCTCAATAACACTTACAATTCCATTTGTTTTCAAAAATGGAAAATTGTATTTGTACCTACACAAAAATGAAGCAAAAAATAAAACGTAAAATTACAATTCTCACCATTCAACTTTTATTCAGATTTCACTTCACTCTCTTATATTATAATAGTAATGATTAGGTCTTCAAACTTTCACTCTTATTTTAAAGTAGTCCTCTTGTGATTCACCATTAAAAAGCTTGACAAAATGTATCTCACCTAATGGTTAGATGAGTAACATGGTTTTAAAAATCGAATTAAAAGGGTTTCGGTCCGGATATATTCTCTAAACTATTAGAAACTAAAAACCGACTTACTTAGAGAGAACCGAGAAAGCCAACAGTTGAATCGGCGAACTGGTTGACCGGTAGCCAGTTCGCCGGGTCGGTGAAATTCAATTTTTTTTTGATTTCTTCTAACTTTTTTTTTTTTTTTTATTCTTTCTATCTTTTCTTTCTTTCTTTCTTATTATATACATACATATATATATATATATATAAGAAAATTTAATTGGAAACTCTCTTTTAAGGGTCTCCTCTTGTGCAGAATCCCATTAAGAATTTGAAATTATTGTAAAAGTCTCCACCTATTTATAAGAAAAAAAAATTCTTTCAAAAAAACTCAAGAAATCCATGTGGAATTCAATCAAATGTATTGGAGGAAATAATGAAATTTTGATATCCCTTCAAATTTTTACTCTTCTTTTAGTCAAATTATTTGAATTAAAATCATATGGAGAGAATCTTGAATATTTGATTTTCTATTCCAAAATTAAAATTAATAATATTTTAAAATATATTATTATATTTTTTAGTAAAAAAATGTTAGGAGAAATATTTAAGATAATTTAATATTGTTAATTTTTTTAATTTATAATTTTATTACTTATATTTTTATTTAAATATAATTTTAATATATTTATTACGTCATAGTTTCATTCCAGTTCAACCCGACGGTTGAACCGGTGACCCGTCCACCCAATCCCTTTCTCGGTTCGCTCACCAGTCCGATTTTTAAAACATTGGAGAGCAAGTTCCTAAGGTGTTAAAGGAAAAATATTATGAAACAAATTTACACTTTTTATCTTCGACCTTTTACTCTCATTTTATTTTGGGTAAATTACAATATCATTTTTTTTTTTAGTTTAAACACGGTGTCACTTTAATCCCTCTAGTTTTAATTTGAATAATTTGAACCCTATACTTTTGATTTTCTTGTAATGTGATCATTTCATCACTTACCATTATAATTTTGAACAAATAAAAACCACGGGCAAAAATAGGACTAAAGTGGAATACAAAACAAATTTTAAACATCATACTTTAAGGACTACCATAAAGTTTGTTTTGAATTTTATTTTAATTCCTATAGTTTTGTATGCGATTTTTTATTTTTTATTTTTTCTGTTTAAAAATGTTAATGGAGGGACCACATTGCAACAAAATTAAATGTGTAGAAGTCAAATTAAAATTACAAAAATTAAAGTGAAACTTTACTCAAATTAGAAGAGGCCAATGGTTTAATTTACCCTTTTAGTTTTGTACTTCATGTTTCAATTTTTACTTAAATAATAGAAGGATTACATTGAAACTCAAATTAAAATTTAAAATTTTAATGATTGCAATTAAAAGATAAAGAGCCAAAGTAAAGGAAGAGAGTCAAGAAGAATGATGGATCATACCCAGTGCAGTGGAAAATGGTATCTGCATGAACAGAGGATCCATCTTCAAAGGCTACTGTCCCATCTTCACAAACATTCACTATCTGTAATAAAGTTCAAAATCAGTTGGACCATACCCAGTTAAGTGGAAAATGTTTTATGAGGCATGCTTGGTAAATGTTTTTTTGGAAAAAAAAAAAAAACTTCCTTATTTGACTATTGTAACAAAATAAATTTTCAATTTTTAATTTTATCAATTTGAGCCTTAATTTTTTGATTTATTTTCAATATAAACTATTTGCTTATTTTCATTAAGTAAAACTGATAAGAAAATGATATTTTAGCCACTAAACTCAATATAAGATGTACATAAAATGTCTAAAAAAAATTATCGTTGAATTTAATGACTAAAATACCATTTTTTGGGTCAATTTTACTTAATGAAAATAGGAAAATGGTTTAGATTAAAAACAAATCAAAAAATATGATTTAAATTGACAAAATTAAAAATTTAAGGTTTATTTTATTGTAAGGGATAAACTTTGAATTTTTTTAAAATTTTCTATTTTTTAAAAACAAAAGTTGGTATATGTTTCCAAAAATATATAACCCAAAACAAAAAAGAAAAAAAAAAAAAAGAATCCATGATTAATGAGGTAGCTGTAGGGGTGGGTGGCTGGTAGTGGTGGTTGATGAGGGAGGCAAAAACAGAGAACGAAAACTTGTTTTCAAAATGAGAAATGATTTGTCCCCCTAAACATGTCCCCCCTAATCTCTCTAATGCCCAAAACGACGTCGTTTTGGGCATGCTTTTTTTTTTTTTTTTGCCTTGTTCTGATTTTTTCGGGGGATTAGGGGCCCCTAATTTCGGGGGATGCAGCACAGCCCTTTCAAAATAAGTACTTTCAGTATGTTTGGTTTTAATTTTTTGAATTCAGTTTTGTAAAAATTGAGTTTCTTGTTTTTTTTATTTTTTTTGTTTTTAGTAAATTTTTTAAAATTTTAAGTAATTTTTTTTACTTTTTTAGATGCACCTTACTTAGATGTATCTAAAATAGTAAAATATTTGTGAAAAAATATTTTAAAAAATTAACAAATACACAAAAATAAGAAAATGTACTGAATTTTCGTATTTTTTTTTATTTATATTTTTTTTATTTAGTGTATCTTTTAAAGATTTTTTTCACAAATATTATACTTTTTAAGTGTATTTATATTAGGTGTGTCTAAAAATTTTAAAAAATGCTTAAAATATTTTAAAAAATTTGTTGAAAACATTAAAATACGAAAAATAAAAAAGTAGAATTTTTTGAAAACTGTTTTATGAAAACTGGAACCAAACAAGCTGTTTTTTTTTTTTTTTTCTTGATTTCTAATTTTTAAAAAATTGTCATCAATTTATTTATTATTTATTTATTTATTTTTTGGAATTGAAAACAGTTTCCAATTTTTGTTTTTGTTTTTTTGGTTTACAATTTTTAATTTAATAATAAAAACCCCATTACCAAACATGGCTTTCATTGGATGTCTAAGAGAGACCTACCTACCTTTGAATGCTGCCATATGTTGTGGTGATTGTCAAGCTTTGAGACTTGAAGATGTTGAGGTGATCTTGATGAAAGGTGAACTTCTTTGGAAACCGTTGCAATTTCTCTTGATATATCAAATGCACTTGCTCCATTTCCAATCATAACCAACACCTATTATTATTAGAAGGAGATTAAATTATTTAGTAAATACTTGTTGATCAATTGAATTCCATAGGAGCTACAAATTAAGGTCTCGTTTGGAAACAAATTATTTTCGTAATTTTTTGCCTTGTTAAGAAAATATGTGAAAAAAAGTAAAGAGAGTAATATGACAACTTATTGTGACTTTTTGACTAAAATGTTTAGTCTCCAAACGAGGCCTTAGGGGTTCCTTCATAAAGGAAAATTCTATTATTAAAAAAAAAAAATGTTTGTTAGAATGATGTGATAATATTATATTTTTTAAATATTAACTTTTTTTAAATATGAGCCATAATGAGGCGTGTTTTCTTTTAAGAAAATGACTTTTATTCAGTTTGGGCTTGAATTAGGCTAAGCAGTTTAAGTATTAAGATTGTCATACACAAGCAGTTTATAGCAAATATTAGTCATCACATTATATCATATAATCAAGGAGAAATTATCCATCTTGTCCTATCAAAAAAAAAAAACAGAATCATGAAAATGTTTATAATTTTAATTATTAATATATATATATAAAGTTTACCACTTATATGTATTTTAAAAAAAGAATAATAATAATAATGATTTAAATTTCCCCTACAATCAATAGCATATTAGTCATCACATACCTGATTTTGATATGGTTTTGGATGACGATAGTTATGACTATGCACTTGCTCACCAGGCCATTTTTCGATACCTGCCCAGTAATTTAGTTATATATATCACCAAATTAATTAATTTCTCAAAAATGTTTACTTGTTAGTATGACCCTCTTTTAAGATTATGTATTCATTTATCCTCTCGTTAGTTTGGTACAACCAAAATAAAATTCTCAAAAAATCACGACCCTTCTAAGATTTTTATATTTGTTTATCCAGCTACTAGTTTGGTACAACCAACATAAAACTCTAAAAAAATTCGATAATTACTTCACTAGATGGGCATAAGAGGTGAGAGGTTGACATTCGGATCCCACCTCAAAAGAATCAAGCGTATTTGGAAATTAATTATTTCAATAAATTTTTATTTTTTTTTATAAAAAAACATAAAAATTAATGATACGAAAATTTGTAATGGTTTTTTAATTTTGAAGTTAAAACTCTTCACTGCCAAATGAGAAAAAGATGTAAGATTTGGTTTGGTAGATTCACTCTACATATGCTATGATATTGCTACTTGAATACTATAATTCTACTCATTATACAAATTATAAATACTCAAAATCTCTAAAATTATGTCACATCATTCATTAGTACACTAATTAATATAGCATTATTCTTATAAATATGAAAAACATTTATATTATCAAATAGACTACTAGCTCATAATAACTAGAAAGTCAACAAAACTTAACACAATAAATAAATCAAGCCCAACAACTATTACTAATTACATACAATCATCATAATAAGAGAGAAATAAATCACCACAAAGGATATCAAACTCTTCCATAAGAATTGAATCTGATACATCACACTGTAAAAAGTGTTGCACAATCACTAAATCAAACGTCTTGATTGTAGTTTAAATAATTTAAATAGTTAATTTTGTAGAATAAAATAATTGTGATATGATCATATAATTATTAATTTCTGATTAACTTGATCTTATATATAGATCATTGTCAAAATATGATACATGTTTGATTGTTGGATAAAGATGAGAGATAAGGTCGGGATACAACATGTGTTTTTAGTTGGATGTTTGGTTACAAAGTATTAAAAGTTTGGATAAATTCGGTGCTACTATGGAAGATTAAATGAAAAAAATGGAGTATCACAAGAAATTGAATGAAATATTCGGTCCTATATAATTAAATAATTCTGTAGAAATTGAAGTATTATAAGATTAGGCCTCTCACTTTCCTCCGAGTGAAAAAATAAAGGGGAATTACAATCCAATGAGTTCGGAAAAAAAATCTCACATAGACATGAAAATGTTTAGAAATTTAATTATTAATGTATATAAATTTTACCATTTATGGGTAATTTATTTTCTACACATACACTGAATAATATTTTCTCTAAAAACATAATTATATATTTTTATCTCATTCTAGTCAAACATAATATAATTTATCCCAACAATTGTATTAATAATCTCATTTATAATTCAATCTCATCTAAAATAACTCTACATTCAACTGTCGCTAATAAGTAATGTTATATCAAATAAAAACAATTTACACACCATATAAATTTACTCAGAAAAAGAAGCACATTACATCATAGAGATTGATTTCAAATATGAGTCTCACTTCAGTTCACAAAATAATTTTTTGAGTAAATTTCTAAAATAAATTTTCTTGTTTACTAGTTTTTTTTTTTTGGGAAAATAATTTATGTAAGAAAATTAGCTAACCTGGAAGATTGGCCACTCGAGGTTGAGTGTTGTGACCATTGCAAACCACTACTGCCTCAAACACCTCTTCCCGATTCGACTCACTCGTCCTTGACTCAACAACCCACTCATCATTCCTCAAGTCAACCCTCTCAACTCGGACGACTTCAGTTCCAAACCGAATCAACTCAGTGATTCCGAATTCCCTCGCAAAGTTGTTGAGAAATCTCAACACCTCTTCGTGCCTGGGAAAATTCCTTTGATCTCCATTTTCTCGGATGCCAAACGGGTAATCCGAGAAACCCATGAGCTGTCGAGGGATATTGGTGCGAAGCGAAAAGTAGAGACTGCTGTGAACGATCTCTCTGTTTGAGTCGAGGCCGAGTTGATCGGTTTCGACTTGTGGGTTGTAGACCCATGTTCCACCGAGTTGGTCGGCCTTTTCGAAGACCGTGACTCGGTGGTTTTCTCTTTGAAGTTCACGGGCGGCGATGAGACCCGCCGCACCTGCTCCGATCACCGCCACCTTCAGACACGGTCCCATATTATATATATATATATATTGTGTATCTCTATGTTTTGTCAAAGAAAGTGACAAGGAATGGGAGTGCTTACCCATATTATATATATATCGGAGCTGCTACAGAGCTCTAATTAGAGCTGCACTGTAGCAGCTCTAATGAGCTGGCTGCCTTGTAAAAAAAAAAAAAAAAAAAAACAGTGAGGTAGAAGACAAAATGAGGGGAAGAAAAAGACAAATTAGAGGTCCTTTAGAGCTCTCTTTTTAGAGGTCTAAATCATTTTTGATATATATATATATATTTGGGAGTTGCTTGTTTAGCGTGTGATATTTTGGGATGGTTATTATGTTGTATTGATGGTGTTTGGCAACCCATGGGTAAGCTTATTTTAGCCTCTTTAACAACCCAAAAAAAAAAAGAAGCCATGTAGCCTACTGTAGCTGAGGTACCAAGGCATGTGCATTGATTTTTTACAAACTAATTTTGGAACCCAAGGAAACACAGGACAGACGGTGGCAACATCAATCTTATAAACACTGCCACCTACATCAATCTTGTGTATTTTATAACAAAAAAGACTGAGGCCCCCTTTCAAAGGTACCCCACGACCCCTTTTGCCTTTTGATTGATCAAAATTGTTTTTTTTTTTTTTTTTTTTCCTTTCTCTTCCACTCACCAACCCCCACGTGTGTGTGGAGTGGTGGGGATGGGAATATGAAAGGGTCCTAATCACAGCTGATTTTACAAATATTTATATGGATAGTTTGGTAAATTGACATTCCATCATTATTTCAAAAATATTTTTCAATATAATAATTTCAAAAAAATTCATCTCATCTTTCTAAACATAAAAACTAAAATAGCCTATTAAAATAATCAAAAACTTAAAAAATAGCAACTTTCAAAACATCAACATTATGATCTCAATTATTGGTGTACAGAGAAATTTGGCAGGAGGCAGATTTTTTTAGTCTATAATTTAAATCGGAGAGTGTTGTTTGTATTGTAGGATTTATTACGTGTCTTGTTTCAATTAATTGAATTATTTATTTTGTTGAGTAGCTCCGGTATTTCGTTCACAAAAAAGAAAAAGTTAGAAAAATTCGATAATTTTCGTCTATTTAATTTATCGCGTTTGTCACAAAAAAATATATCATAATTGTGTTTTTAAAAACAAATTATTCATTTTTTTTGACAAACGCAATAAATTGAATAAGTTACAATTATGGAATCAACTTAACTTTTTGTATAAATAAAATACACAAAATGCATAACAAAATAAATGGTTAGAATTATTGAAATTGAAACAACACCATCCAATCTAGATTTGGACTAAAGGGATTCCACCTTCAATTTGATTTATTGTTATTAAGTAGTTAAGAAATAAAAAATGACACATTTAATAAATTGTAATTTTTTATTCGTCACGATAACTACATAGATGACACTAGGGGTACTCAGCGAATATTCCGATCCATTCAAACCAACCGAATCAAACCGATTTGCCACATTTTGAACAGATGTGTGATGACGAGTGGACAGTTGCAGATTGATTTTTTTCAATCCATCTAGTTTTGGTTAGATGGAAGATTTGAGATTCCTTTGACCGTAATCCAACCGTCAAACTGCGAGCATCCCTAGTAATTTATAAGACTTTGGTTTTCAATTTGTTTAGATATTCTGTTTGTGTTTTCAATTAAAAAAGAGTCTAGATATTTTGTTGTGTTTTCAATTTATTTTCAATTTGAAAATTCTTTTATCAAATGGCAAGTGTTGATATTTAGTATTTTTGTATGAAAAATATAAGGTTTAATTTTTGTCATTTAAAAAAAAATCAAATTAAATAGTTTTTGAATAAAAAAAAAGTACTTAAATAGTTTTGATAATGCATGATTTTTTTATATATATTTATAATTAGTATTTGACAATTTATTTGATAATCTTTTGGTTATATTGAGTTGGATTGTTAAAAAATTAAAATAAAATAAAAATTTGTTGACAAGTTGTTGTATTATGTTCAAAATTTTTAAAATTTTAAATCGCTAAATCGATTCGCATCTATCCGCTAATTCGCCAATTCACTCAATCTGCATCCATCTGCATCAGCCAATCTGACAGATGGATGCAGATTGATTTTTTTCAATCCACCAATCCGACGGACGGATGGTGAATTAGAGGTTCCCCGGTCGTAATCGAACCACCAGTACCCCTAAATAACACCCTAGGGAACTCGAGGACTATTTAATAATTTTTCAATATTGAGGTTGTTTGTTGTACACGCTAGGGGGTTGTAAAATTGTCGTGGCCTGGCCTGGTCCACCTAAGCCTGGGCTTTGGTCAGCCTACTGTCAGGCCACATGGGATTGGCTGGAGCTGTGGGCCGAGCTTGGAGGTCTTTTTTTTTTTCAAAAAATAATTGATATATGCTATACATATAGATTATTTACGAGGTATAAAAAATTCTTTTAGTTAAGATTAATATGATGTTTGCTTATATTTCATATTGTAGTGGTATTTAGTAATAGGTATGTATAAATTATGTTTTTTTAGTTATAACTAAAAAAGTATAAAATTATGTAATTTTCTTCTTTTGTTATGACATTATTTTAGTTATTATGATTCATGAAAGTCATTTGGTATGACTCATGAGGTGTGTAGTTATGATTTATTTATTTATTTCTTTCTTTTAATTAAAATTATGACTAAGTATCAAGTTATGTCATTTTCTATTTTAATTATGACTAATTTTCTTTTTAAGTTATGACATTATTTTAGTTATGATTAATGATATATTTGGTTATTATGTTATGTTTGTACTTATGACTTAAAAAATACGAAATTATGCTATTTTCTTATTTAGTTATAAGGTGCTTATATAGTCTTTCCCAAAAGAAATTAAAATGAAATGAGTAATGTTATATATATTAAAATGAAACGAAATATTACAATCATTAATTAAATAGATAACATTTAATGAATAATTTTTATATTAAAATTGTGGAGGGTTAAAATATTGGCCCAAATCCAAAAGCAATTAGGCAACGCAGCCCAAAGGAAATGATTGACCCAGATAAGTTTCTAAGGAGCTCATTAAAGACAGTTGGCAGAACAAAGGCACGTGGTTGAGCTCATGAGGAGTAAGGAAAATGTGAGATCTCCTTCTAGAAAGAGATAAACAGTTTGTTAGAGGATTGTTGGATTCATTTTCATCCAACGGTGGAGACATCAAACGATAAATACAAAGACATAGGTCAAGCCTACTAAGCGACACAACCATCCGATTAGCTTGATCGGACAAACATAGCACTTGGCAAGTTGGCTACTGGCATTTGAAACAATCTGAGCTGTCCAAGAGAGGACAACCCAACGATCAAAGGCAAAGACAACATAACCATTTGCCTGACCAGACCTAGAAGCGGACAGAACCCTCGGATCGACCATTGATCCAACGGATGGGACTCAAGTCAGGAAAACTACAAAAGGCGAAGTAAGTGAAGCAAAGAAACGAGGGGAGGTAATCTAGAAACCCGCTTTTAAATACAATACTCTTTTAGCTGAATAGCATTTTGACTTGATCGTTAGAGGGTCTTCTCAACCATCCAATGTCGGGGATGATCACTGATGATATGGTTTCTCTTTGTAGAATAAAAGAATGGACACTTTATCTCGCTTTCTCTGTGGAGAATAAATCTACCTTCCACAAAAATGAAACAGAAAAGGGTAAATTATATTTACCTCCATTAAGGTTTCTGATAATTACAAGGACCTGCCCTGAGGTTTTGAAAATTATACTGACCTCTTATACTTTATCTGGCAATATACAAATACTTCACTTCTGTTAATTTTTCCTTAGACATCGTTAACTTTTGCAATGAAATGCCAAAAATATAATTTATTTGCTCTTTTCTTATCTCTCTTCCTTCACCAACCATACCTGTTTTCCCCTCTCACTTTGTAGTTATCCTGGCCACTGGGCCTATAGCTCAATTTCTAAAGTGAAATTATTGTATTTTTAAAAAATTGAAGATACAATTATGTATTTTCATGATAATTGTACGCTTTTTTTTTTTTTTATCAAAATATTACTAATAATTTGGAATATGATATAATCTATTATGATCGAGTAACATTTTGATAAAAAAAAAATAATACTGTCATAAAAGTACATAACTATGTCACAATTGTTATAACAAACAATATCTAATAATAAATTATCATCGCATTATCAGAAAAGTAGATTCTATTTGCTACAAAAATTTGTAATATTTATCCAAAAAAAAAAAAAAAAAACATAATAAAATGGTGTAGTGGTTGTGGTAAGTGTATCAACCAATTTCTATCTCCAAACATCATACAAAAAATGAAGAATTAACATGATTTAATTTTATAGTAGGTTGAATAATGATTTTGAAATCAAACCCATTTGGGTTTAGTGTTCTTGACAGAGCATGAATGTTTGATTGAAATAATGAAATAAAAAATTAGGAATGATGAATCTCTAAATGAATAAGAAATTAAAAAATAGGAATTGAATTGATCCAATTGTTATGATGGGTCTAGTATTTGGGTGAAAGAAGCTGTATGCTCATCTTTTATAAATGTTAGAATTTTGCCAATATATATTATTAGGGAAATTCTATAATATGCACATTATTTTGGGGTGTATACCATATGCCCAAATTATGACGTTTATAATTTTTGGTTATGACCTATTTTTATGTTAATAATGATTTAGTCATGACTCATTATAGTGTTGGTTATCTATTGTGATTATTATTTTGGTTATGATCGAAAAAGTCATTGATTATACCTTATGTTGTGTTTTGTTATGACTAATTATTTTTTTTAGTTCTAACATTTGTGATAATCAGCACCATAAGTATCATAATTTGCATAAGCATCACCCATTTTATTATGTAATTTGTTTGATAAATATTTAAAAAAAGTTGTAGCAAATATTAATTGATTTTCTAATAGTGTGATGATAATTTATTATTAAATATTGCTTGCTATAACAATTGTCATAGAGCTATGTACTTTTATGATAGTATTATTATTATTATTATTTAATGAAAATGTTACTCAATCATAATAGATTATATCATATTTCAAATTATTGAGTAACATTTTGATAAAAAAGGCATACATTGTCATAAAAATATATAAAAAAAATTTAACGCAATAATTTCATTTTAGAAATTGAGCTACAAGTAGGGAAGCAATGGCTAGAGTAGCTACAAGTTGAGAGAGGGAATAATTAATGGTTGATTGAGGAAAAGATAAGAAAAAGAACAAATAGAGGGTATTTTGGACATTTCATCGCAAAAATTAACAGTGTCTAAGGAAAAGTTAACAAAATGGAGATATTTGTATATTGTTAGCTAAAGTAAGGGAAGTCAGTGTAATTTTCAAAACCTCAGGGGAGGTCTCTATAATTATCAGAAATCTCAAGGGAGGTAAGTGTAATTTATCCAATAAAATATTATAAAAATTTATATCATTACATAAAATAGATTTAGATTATTGATAATGGTAGAGAAATTGCATCACTATAGGTCAAATACATCCCAACTAGGTTGGCACCTATGAGCCAACCAATCATTTGTATTATACTCTACCTCAATAATCTAATAAAAACATTACGAAATTAAATAGTAAAAAAAAAAAAATTGTTGATTAATTATTATCGGGGAGTTGGACAATTCACTCGGGGGGCCCAATGATATGTCATCTAAATCGCCTTGAATTCTATTATTTTCACTACAGTCTTGTCTTCTTGTAAGCATATGCATATGATATATAATCTAAATCGCCTTGAATTCTATTATTTTTACTATAGTCTTGTCTTCTTGTAAGCATATGCATATGATCTCTTGATATCATAAGTGCTAACTACTGAAGTAAATGCTTAACACCCAGCCACTTGCACTAAAAGTTGTTTCAGAAACCACTGTAAAAATATGAATAGTTAGTATATCATAGGCCATTTATGAAAGTACATGCCACATAGTTTCATTTTGTTTCCACTAATCCAAAATATCAAAATATCGTCTCATCCACATATGGGTTATCCAAATAACGTTACAAGTCAGAACTACTTACGGTTGCATTTTGAGATGTTCTTCTAATTTTTATTATTGAAAAAAATACTTAATCTTCCACCTCGAGGTAAGACCGGTGTAGTGTGTGTAAATCTATTTGCAGGTACAACTTTGTACTTTTCAAATAATTTTGTACAATGTTTGCATAATAGGGTCAAATTATTTTTCATCAGCAAAAATAAGTTGTAAAAATTCTTGTAAACTAATATCTTGACACCTAAGATCAACTACGATGGCTAAATCTAAAAGATAAGGCAATGGATCAAAATATTTATTAAATTTTTCTTTCATTGTTATAATAATAACATAATATTCACTATTCATATATTTTGTGAAAAATTTCATTACTTTTGTTAACATATGTAAAACAAATGGTGGGGCAGGTATATATATAAAAGAAAATAATTTGTTGCAGTATGAAATTTTTTTAAAAAATCTTTATATAAGTTTACGTGATGCCAATTATGTTCTGTGGAAGTCAAAACTCCTTCCATTGCTGTAGTTGCAAAATAATAAATCTATTACTTTTCTTTGTTTACAAGCTTTTTTTAACATATTATATGTTGAATTCTACCTAGTGTCTACATATAAAATTAAAATTTTAAATTGCATACCTTCTCATTGACAAATTTTTCAATATTCTGAAATTCAATTAGGAAAAGACATAATAGTGAGAACTATATGTTTTATTATCTGTACAAAAGTGTCATATATATGCATAGTTTCTTTAACAATTAAGTTTAAAATATGAGTATAACAATGAATATGAAATAAATTATCATCAATAAATAATTGTAAAGTTAATTTCAAATGTACTACAGTTTAATTGTAATATAATGCATTATCTAAACTAATGATAAATTTTTATTTTGCAAAATCCACTCATATAACACATTCGTTATTACTACCCCAAGTAAATGAGCATTGTATGAAAGTTCAACTAATTTAAATGAAATGATTATTTTATTTAATTTTCAAACATTATCAATATAATGTGCTGTGATGTGTTGATATTCTAAACTATTATTTCACCACAGATCAAATGTTAAACAAAAATTTTCATTTAAATCTTTAAAAATGTTAAATAATTTAGGTTTAATATCCTCAAAAATTTTTAAAATCCTATTTGTAGTAGTATTTCTTGAAAAACTTTGATATTGAGGTGTAAAACTTCCGTGAATCATTTCTAAAAAATCGAGACATTCGCTAGTAGTAAAATGTTATTTTTTTAATAATATAATTAACTACAGAATCTTGTGTATATACATGATAATATGAAAATGTTTGTAAATTACCAGTTAATGAACTCCTTAATTGCATTTGAGTTCTAATATTAGGTTGTTGGCTTTGTAAATGTCTTTGAGCATACCTTTTTAGATGACTGGTATCTCCCACTGATGCAGCACTAAGTAAATTTGTATAATATTTATATTTTGCTTTAAATATAGTTGTACCATTAGGATTAGTTACAAATACTTTTTCAAAATACTCTCAAACAATACTAGACGTGCCCCTAGATGATGATGATGCTGCTGTTGTTAGAAGAGGAATATTAGGTACAATGAATCAACAGATTCATATTGTGTATATTGATTAACATCGACATAAACATTAAGAAAATTAGAACCCATAGTAATTTAAGTAAAATAATAGATATTAACAACAATTAATTAAAATAGAAAGAAAAACAATAACTATGAATAACAAGAAGTAATATATGTTAATAAACAATTAATGTAAAAAAATAAGTGGCTAATAAATATTAATTGAAACATTTAATATTACCGACTGACGAGTGTGATACAAAAATTAGTTTCTTCTAATAAAAGATTCTTCTTGCGTAATTGCAATTGTCACTTAGGAATGAGACTTGAAAACTAAATGAAAGAGTTGAGAGTTGAGAAAGATGTTTAGTTGTGATTGTGTTTGTGAGAAATAAAATGGGAGAGGGGTGGTAATTATAGGAATTGGGTGGAGGGGTCAAAATAAAAATTAAAAAAAAATTTAGCCATTGGCTTGCCAACGATCAAATAATCATTTGTTTTTACAAATTTGACCGTTGCTGCTGCACAGGTTAACATTTGGGAGTTGAGTCGATCTGGGCTGGCCGGGTTGGGCCAACAAGGAAATAAAATTCGAACCTAAAGAGCTGGGCTCACAGTTTGGGTCAGGCCTCAAAACAGATGGCCCAAGCCTAGTGTCACGTACCGACTCATTAGGGATGCGAGTTCTACACCAAGCACCTTGCAAGCGCATTAACTTGTGAGCAGCAAGGCAGGCAGGGTAGATCCCTATCGCATCTCCTGGGTTGGTCCTCGGGCATAATGCACGGGGGTACGCAGTACCACTCGTGGAGCCGGCTTCTCGGGAGGATGACAAGCGCCCAGACCGTGACAAGTGGTATCGGAGCTAGCCTAGGGGCACTGTGATGGGGACGGTACGTGGGACTTACACCAAGCACCTTCATTGTGGGGTCCACACCAAGAGTGGTGTCCGCGCGGGGCGGGTTTCCCATGGGTAGGGGAACGGACAAGTATGGAGGCAGGCAGGGTAATGTCCCCCTGACGAGGGCGTCAGGGACTGGCGGTGGTAGCATGTCACGTACTGACTCATTAGGCATGCGAGTTCTACACCAAGCACCTTGCAAGCGCATTAACTTGTAAGCAGCAAGGCAGGCAGGGTAGATCCCTATCGCATCTCCTGGGTTGGTCCTCGGGCATAATGCATGGGGGTACGCAGTACCACTCGTGGAGCCGGCTTCTCGGGAGGATGACAAGCGCCCAGTTCGTGACACTAGGCCCGGGCCTGGACGGGCCTATCCAGGTTGTGAACGGGTTTCGAGTAGACCGCGGGTTGATGAGCCAAATTTACACTCCCAACAAGCTTTTATAATATTTTGATTTTTTTTGGGCTTAGCTTTTAAAATTTAAAATATAATATAAAAATATTTTAATAAATATATAGGAGTCTAAAAAGTGAGTTTGCTTAGAGCATCTCCAATGCAATACTCTCATTGAGAGGATGAAAATAATGTTTTTTATTCAAAAAAGTAAATATAGAGGAAGTCACTATTCATTCAAACTCCAACCACAATCCTTCATTTTCTTCATTCAAACCCTATTCAAAAAGTAATTTTTATTCATTAATAAATATTTAATTTTAAAATTTTTGTAAAATATATTTAATATTATACTCATTTTAAAGGTATGATTTTATACTTTTTAATGATGTCAATTTTATAAAAATTAAATTTACAAATTAAAAGTTATTTGCAATATAATAAGAAATACAAAATGAATAGTGTTTTGGAGGGAGCCTTCATTTTTTCATCCTCCCTTCAAATATGAAGGATGAATTCATTATCCTCCCAAATGAAGATGAATTTGAAGGGTGGGTTGGAGAAGACCATCCTTCATATTTGAAGATATGAAGGATGGGTTGGAGATGCTCTTAGGTAAATATTGTCTGTCCCTACTGAGGAAAAGAGTTTTGAAGTGTCTTTCTCACCAGAGTTCCCATTTGGAAATTGGTTTTTTTTTTTTATAATATAATTTTTTCATCTTTAGAGATTTTTAATTTTTTTTTTCAGTTTTAAATCTAATTAGATTTGAAGACCCTAATTTTTAGGTTGAAAATAGTGACAAATAAAGTTCAAAAAGACTTTTCTTTTCTTTCTTTCTTTCTTTTTCTTTTTCTTTTTTTTTTTTGTAAAAATTCATCTTTACTGAATTTTGTTAGAATTGTTTTTTATTTTTATTTTTATAAATTTTTTTATTTTTAGATCCCAAGAACTAAAATACCTAATGGGTAAATTTTTTTACGCGACTCATATGAAAATTCACTAAAATAAAAAATTTTGAAAAAAAATCTAACTTTTTTAGTTATAGCCAGAGATTTATAACTTTTTCATGTTATACTGTTTATATGGTACTCAATGAACCATAAATTACATTAGGTGTTTATAATAAAGGTGAGTCAATATCGCCTTAAGCAGAAATCACTATGCCATTAAGGGGTACTTACCAATTAGTCCTATTAACTAGACTTATTTACCTACAGGTCCTAACTAATAAATTTAACACTATAAAAATAAGAGAGTGATAAATTTATCACTAAAAATTTATTCATAAAAACAAAGAGACTGATAAATTTATCACTATAAATTTATTCATAAAAATAAAAGACTGATGAATTTATCTTTATCACTTAATAAATTTATCAAATAGGACTTAATTGGTAATAAGTCTCCAAAGTAGGACCTATTGGGTAATAAGTCTCCAAAGTAGGACCTATTGGTAGTTTACCCTTTAAAAATACTACATGAGTAATATCACATAATATTTCAAATTACTAGTGTTTTATTAACTAGATTTTACGAGGAAAATTTAGTTTTCGTGTATTGATCAGTGCCTAAATATACACATTTAATTCCCTAATATATACTTTATTAATTTGTATTAATTTATAATTTTGTGTGATGTTTATATGTTTATATATATTTTAGGTGTTTGTACATAAATTAGTGTAAATAATATTTTCTAATATTTTATATATATATTATATAAAATGAAAAAAATTTAAAAATTAAAAAAAGAGAACCCTATTTCTCAATTATATATATATATATTAAAATATTATATTATCACTAATATATATATTATTTGTATTATTATATTTTGTTTGTTTTGGAGGTGATGGCGTGAAATTTTCCTATAAAAGGCATTCAAGGAAGAAATGGGGGAGGAGGCAGAGGCTTCGGCCAAGGAAGCCAAGAGAAGAAAGAAAGAAAGAGAGAAATTGAGAGTGAGAAGGTTTAGAGTGTACATATTTTATAGTGACTGTAATATTAGTATGTGGAACTAATTTCCATTTCTTAGGGTAGAGATGAAACTCTGACCAAGTAATTGGGATGAGTTGTATTTGATATTTTTAGTTTGATTTGATTTGGATAAATTGTATAACTTTTAAATCTTTTTGTGCAATAAATTTTTTATTCGAATCATGTTATACAATTGTTTTCATTGCTGCGTATTAAAATTGTTAGACGAGTCATACCTAACAAGATTGGTCATGCATAAACCTTACTTTAGTTTAGTTTATTGGTGACGGTTCGTATTAAGTGAAGATGATTCGTGACTTTCTGGTTTTAATATACAAATCCTCTTGGCTACGTATTTCTGATCAACTTGCATCATTTTATCCAAATTAATGATTTTCTAAAACCTAATACAATAACTCTTGATTATAAGGTTGGTGATGGATTCAAAATCCTGGGAAATTTCTTATTTAATTTTATTTATTTTATGTTTTATTAATTTTAGTTTTATTATTTCAAAACCAAACTCTTTAAATTACTTTAATTATTATTTTTGTATCAAAACAACTCGATTAATCCCTGAGGATCGACACCTGATCTTACCGTTATACTTCAGAGTAGTTATTACTTTGTTATAAATATAATATTTGGTGTGTAAACGACATGATCAATTTTTGGCACCGTTGCTGGGGACTAAAGGTAAGTTGTCTGATTCAAAGATAATTTTTATTGTAATTCATTTTTTTATTATCTTAATATATATATATATTTTCTTTTTCTTGTACAGGTGTTACTATATTTTTTTTTTCTTGTGTGCAGATTGTCTAGTGCATGTGAACTAAAAAATACAAGAAAATACAAAAGAAAAAAAACATAAAAAAATAACAAAAAAATCCATACTATGACACTACGGATGACCTTTGCTGGACACTATGGATGACCTTTGCTGGACATATAACTTTGAGGATAAATAAAATAAAAAACTTAAAAAAAAAAAAAAACCTTCTAACTACTATCTACTGACTACTAACTACTAACACTTATTTTATTGCAATTTACTTTATCGCATTTTTTTTAGGGAGGTTTTATACCCCTTTTTATTTTTATCGCACTTTTATTTATCATAATTTACTTACCGCATTTTTATTCTATTTTGTTTTGTAATAATTTGCAGGTTTTTCTTTAGTGTGTTTTTGAGGGGAGGGGAGGGGGGGAGGGGGGAAGAAGTGAGTTGAGCATTCTTGTAAAATCTTTTGACAGAAGTAAATGTTTGAGCTATCTAATGTTTTGGAGCCTTATGTATAGTGGGGTTATGGCGTATTTTGAAAATAATTTTTGGAGATATGAGAGTCAGCATGTCGATTATATGGAAACCCTTTTGATTATTTTCAATATCAACATTATACTCCACTACCTCAATATTCTTCCTATTTTGAAGAGAGAACGTTGTAAATTCTTCAAAATATGGTATCCCGTACACCAATGTTACACTCCCAAATCCCACCTCAACAAAATTTAGATTTCAAGGATAGAGTGTTACCATTTCTTCAAAGCACCTTAGAGTCCACCTATGAGTTGTTGCATATCCAGAGTCAATCATTTGTGAAAATGGAAGTCTATTTAGAGCAAATAGCTAAAATTCTCGATAGGAAAAAAAAGACCGTCTCTCGTTTTTCAATAGAAAAATCATTAGGTGAGTCTTAGGCTCATTTTGATTTTGATGACAGTGATATGGGTGAGCCGTTATCTATCCCTTTCAGAGAATCACATTTTTCTTCCATTGAGAATGATCTACTCTCAACTCCATTTTTTCATCTTGTGTGGAAGTGCCCCATTTGGAGTTAGAACCTTTGCCCTCAGATTATACGTACTGATGAGATTTTAGATAAAGTTGAGACTATCTCCATGGAAACCTCTCCACCTGTTTATCCAGTGTCTAAAAAAATAATGAGTGAGTTGAGTGTATTTGATAGTGATTGGGATTGGGATTTCGTGATTGACAATGAACTTTTGATTTCTGTTCCTAGGGTCTATTTTCATGCTTTCCTGCTAAAAGACACATACCCTAAATTTGCATATATTACTCCTGCTCTGTTAAAAGATGATTTTTGAACTCATTTTTGTCCATTGTTGGACGAATCAAATAATTTCTATTGGGATGACCTATATCTCATAAATCATAAGAAACAGAAAAAAGTGGAATTGCTGCACTCAGGTAAAATATATTAGTTTATTTTGTTTTGTTTTGTTTTATTTTATTTTATTTTGTGTGTTTGTGTGTTAGGGCAAAATACACGAGTACACCTTTGAAGAAAACCGCTGAGTAAGACCAAAGAAATTTAGTCTGAAACAGATTACTTAAGGGAGGGTACAATTTTCAGCCCTAAACTATCTTGGAATCTAACGATAAAATATCATTTTTCATTTGTTGTGTTTCCCTTCCTGTTCACTATTCTTGTCGGTCCTTTGTGGTATGTGCCATTGGGGACAATGTCATTTAAGTTGGAGAGAAAGGATTTATTGTGTTTTTTAATTTTAATTTTATTTTTAGTTGTATATTGAAACGAAATTTCAAATATATGTACATGTCTTTGTGTGAGCTGTTCGGTTGTGTTTTAAAAATAAAAATAAAAATAAAACAAAGTTTTTTTCTTTGTCTGCGTGATCGTGTTGTGTGTTTAAAAATAAATAAATAAATAAAATTTGTGTGGTTTGGTTTTCAAAAAGAAAATATAAAAAATTGTGTCGTGTGCATAGTGTTTAAAAAAAAAAAAGTTTTGTAATTAATTGTTAATTTTTTTATATTAGTAATTTAATTATATGTTAATTTATTATACTATTTTTTTATTAAAAATAATTTTCTGTCTCATATTCGAATTCTGCACATGCACATAGCTGCTTAAATACTGTTTGATTAATTTTTGGACTTAGACTTGAAATCATGATGTCCAATACGAAGACTATAACCCGTGTGAGATTTTGAACTTATCATTCTTTTTGGAGGGTTATTTTACATTTATTCTTAATTTCTCTTTGACAACTCATTATATCATTTGTTAAGTCTTATTATTTTTTCAAATTGGTCGAAAATATTGAAATCATCATTTTTATGCCATTTTGTCGTTATGGATCATGCTATATTTTGAGAAATGATTTTAGGTCATCTTTCTTTGTTTGAGCGTTATTTATAAAAAAGATCTTCTTATTTCAATTATCACTGGTTAACCCATTGAGCTTGTACAGATTTTTCTAAATTTTTTTTATTATTCATTTAGCCATTTCCTTCGGTGTCTCAAGAATGAATTTTGTCTGTTATTTTGAGAGAAAGTAATCTTGTGAGCGGACAAGGAGTTTATCAAAGAAAAAGAAAAAGAAAAAGAAAAAGAATAGAAATTTATTTACTCTGATGTTAAAAAAAGAAAAAAAAAAAGAAAGAAAAAAAAAATACCATGGATAGAATTTAAGATGGTTGTGAATCACGTGTAAAAAAAGAAGCTAAAAGAGCGGGTTAGTAAAATAGCATTTCATATATGCTGATTTAGATTAATTCATTTCTTAGACACCTGTTTTCTATCCTTCATCTAATTTTGTAAATAATTTCCTTTGACCCAACATTATAACCAAAAATAGTCTTATTTGATTTCGGGATTAGCATGATTTTCAAGTGACAAATTAACATAATTTTATTGTTTTTGGCTTTCCTATCATGAGACTATATATTATTTTTTCTATATAGCGTTTTTCATTTCTAAATGTGAGAAATTTTCGTTTTGTTAAACATAAGTTTTTCTCACATATATACACTGGTGAGCTGAGCCATTTCAGAGTGGTTCATTTGTTAAGAGTAAATTGGAGAAAATGGAGTTGAAGTATACTTCTGATAGAACTAGAGTCTTATTCTATTTTGAGATTAAATAATATTTTTGCCGGCTATAATTTACACACACACACACCAAATATAGAGATAAATAAATTATTTTTACTAATTGATAATATTTTGAACTCTGATAATTTTTTTGTTAACATATTAAAATTAACAATTATCTCTATGAATATTTTCTTTAAAAAAAAATTTAACTTTTTTTTTTGTTTGAATTTTGTGGGTATATTCATTGTAAACCCTTACGAGACTATAACTCATACATTAGGGGCAACATAGGGGTTCAAAGGCTAGTTGTATATGTTAAATGTAACCGTGTTTCTTACAAAAATGACTTAGATAGATTTTATTTTATTTACTTTTTAGTTTTCTTTGCTCGAGAACTAACAAAGTGTAAGTTGGAAGGTGTGATCGGTGCTTAAATGTATATATTTAATCTCCTAATATACACTTTATTAGCTTATTAATTTATAATTTTGTGTGATTTTTATATGTTTGTATATATTTTAGGTGTTTATACATAAATTAGTGTAAATAATATTTTTTAATATTTTATATATTATATTATAGGGGAATTTATCAGAAAGTCCCATATAGCAAAATTATATTCCATTTGGTCCCATGAATATTTTATTTGATTAGGCAGTCCATGATAGTAGAGACATCTTACTAATAACTCATTTTTTGAATTACATTGTTATATGGGAGACAAATATACCCTCACATCAATTATGGGACCCACGCACTTCTCACCCATTTCTTCCCTGCAGGAGTGGATTATGGTTTTGATTTCTCAAGGTCAGACGGAGGCGAGGAGAACTACAATTTTGGCTTGAATGATTTGGGTTTTTCTGATTTGGATTTTAATTTGGATCTTTAAGGATTGTGCTGGTATTGCAAATCTGCAACCTGAAAGATGATAATTGGTGGGTTGGTGGGGCCGCCAACTCGGACCGGGTCGTTGTCGCGGGACTCGTTCGCGAAGGTTCTCTACTCGGAGGTCTCATCGATCGAGTGCGAACAGTGAACGTGAATGTCAATCCGGCAGATCGGTGTACCACGTCGATGATCTTCAATCCGGCAGATCGGTGTACCACGTCGATGATCTTCAACCCTGCAGATCGGTGTACCACGTCCACGATCATCAATCCAGCAGGTCATCATTTAGAAACTTCGATTGGATCCACAAAATAGGAATCGATCAAATGGGTTCTTAATTTGGGTTGTGTTATATCGTTTGTGGAGAAGAAAGATGTGAGAGATTGTTGTTGAAAATCACAAGTTTTGGAGTTGAGGGCAGTGAGAGTGAAGAGTCTGTGAGGAATTTAAGAGGGAGAGAGAGAGAGAGAGAGACAACACACTGTGTGTATACAGAGAGTCTCACACACCTGATGACCTGAAGCTTCGTTGCCGACCAGACGGTTGGCAGAGAGAGATTTGACAGAAAATTCCAAGGGAGTTTTGGTTAGTAAAAAGAAAGAGAGAAGAGAGGGATTTTAAGAAAGAGAGACAATTTGGATGATGGGGTTGTATCGTAAGATTCCAACCCAAACAGCACATATATTCATTTGATGTTCACAGATCTGGTTCTCAATCTCACCGATTCCACCGATTCTCGTCCCAGCGATTCCACCGTTCTTCAGCAAATCCCACCGATTCCCGTCCCAGATTAGCTACCCAACTCCTTCGTCTCTCTGTTTCGTCCCAGATTAGCTACCCAGCCGACGTGGTACACCGAATTAGAAGATTGTATAGTAATTTATGGATATCCATTTTCATAGTAAGGTTCACACAGAAAAATGGCAATCATAGATTTTTTGCAAATTCAAACACAAAACATGACCGTGTTCTACGTCGTCTATGAACGATTTCCACACCACGGCTTCAAATCATTCACAGCACTCCATCAGATCTGTGAATCTGCGTGAACCCAACCATTGGTAAGGTTCACGTTGAAAACGTCACAAATGTCAATTGGAAAACAAAAGGTCAATCTGTGGGAAAGAAGAAACGTGACACAATCCACGTCACAGAAAAAGAGTACTATTACCTTTTTTTGGAACGTGAATCTCACACACCCCTTCCCATAAATACATGCAACTCAAATTAACACTTTAATGGCAAAATAGTAAACAAACAACCCAAATGACTAAACGGTTTGAAAGAAAACAATTAGGACCACATGATCTACAAGATGAGAAAATGGGATTTACTGGTCAATTCCCCTATATTATATATATTATAAAATGAATAAAATTAAAAAATTAAAAAAAGAAAGAAAGAAAGAAAGAAAGAAAGCACGCCTCTCACGCCCCTATTTCTCAATTATATGTATAATAAAATATTATATTATTACTGTTATATATATTATTATTTTATTATAATATTATATTATTTATATTATTATGTTTTGTTTGTTTTGCGGGTGATGACGTGGAATTTGCCTGTAACTGCATTCAAGGAAGAAATGGGGGAGAGGAGGCAGAGGCTTGGGCCAAGGAAGCGATGAGAAGAAAGCGCGAAAGGAAAGGAGAGTGGAGAGGTTTATATTGTACATATTTTATAGTGGATGTAATATTAATATGTCAAACTAAGGGGTTATTTGGGATGACTTAAATAAGTGTATTTTTTATTTTTTTACAAAAAGATATATAAAAAAGTAGAGAGGTGATGTGATGAAAAAAAGATAAAAAGATAAAAAGTGTGTACTTATTTTGAGTATCCAAACTTGGCCTAATTTTTATTTCTTAGGACATAGATGAAATCATGACCAAGTAATTGGGATGAGTTATATTGGATATTTTTAGTTTTGATTTGATTTGGATAAATTGTATAATTTTTAGATCTTTTTGTGTAATAAACTTTTTATTCAAATCATGTTATACAATTGTTTTCACTGTTGTATATTAAAATTGTTAGACGAGTCATATCTAGTAAGACGAGTAGTGTATCAATCTTAGTTTAGTTTAGTTTAGTTTAGTGGTGACGGTTCATACTAAGCGAAGATGATTCGTGATTTTTTGATTTTAATATACAAATCGTCTTAACTATGAAAATCATTGGGTATGTTATTACTTGGTTATAAATAAAATTACTTGTTTTCAAAATCAAATTCGTTAAATTATTTTAATTATTATTTTTGTATCAAAACAACTCAATTAGTTTTTGAGAATCGACACTTAGCCTTAACCGCTATATTTCAAAGTAGTTATTACTTGGTTATAAATAAAATATTTTGATATGGAAATGACAACATCATGTATCATAAAAATTATTTGGAAATAGTTACAAAAAATATATATATATATATTAAATCTATTCAAGTATAATCCATGTCCTGTTAAATTTAAATTTATAATATACATTTTATTTTTCAACAACTCTTTACCCAAAAAAATAATTAGAAAAACACATTATGGATTACATTTTTTTTTTGGTTATTTTATGAATTAGCTATTTTAATTGGTTGACTTTTTACCAAAAAAAAAAAAAAAAAAAAAAACGTATAAAAAAAAAAAGTAGCGAGAATAGTAGATTGACTTTTATAATAACTTTTTGCTATTTAAGTAGATTGTTAAAACAACCAATGTAGCCCACATTCCACTAACATTAAAGTCTCATTTGGGAACATGCTAATTTAGTAACTTTTTAGTTATTTATCTAAAATATGAGTTAAAAAAAATTAATATGTTTAATATGATTTTTTGACTTTTTACGAAAAGATGTGCAAAAAGTAGAGAGAAAAGAGAATCTTTGATTTTTTGTTATGGGTTATTGGCTTTTTGATTTTTTTAGTGGCTTTTTGGCTAAAAAAGCCACTTGCCAAACGAGGCCAAAATATACACTATATAACTTATTTCCAGATAAAATTTGGGATAAATTTTCATGATTCATAACATTTTTCTTATTCAAAATGCTAACCAATTTAATTTTTTTTCTACATAATTTCCTACTTTGCTCTAGAAATTCTACATAATTAGGGCATGGACTTTGTTCAAATAAATTTTATTTTAAAAAAATTAAAGAAAAAAAATATCTGAATTTTTATTTTTGTTAATTTAAATTTTAATGTTTTGATTTTTTTCATTGTGTTATTTGCTTATTTCTGTTAAATAAAATTGACAAAAAATTAAGTATTTGTCATTATATTTAATGTAAGTGTATAAAAAATATCTAAAATGCATTTTTCTATTGAGTTTAATTATTAAAATATAATTTTCGTTCAATTTTATCTAACAAAAATATATAAATGGTTTAGATTGAAACTAAATTAAAAAATTATAGTTTAAATTGATAAAATTAAAATTTTAGAATTTATTTTATTATAAGGTTCAACCTTAGATTTTTTTTTTTTATTTTTGGTAATTTTTCGAATTCTTTTTTAGTGACATATGTGGTATCCCAAAAGACCCCAACAGGCCCAAAGCATCATCAATACTGAAGGATGAGAACAAATTACAAATTAAGAAATGGGCCCTTCCAAATTTTTGGGCCATGTCATATAACTAGCTTGAAGCAATTTAATCCAGTTTCATTATAATTTAAAAAAAATAAAAATAAAAATGATATACAAGTTTATTTTTAGATCCACTTTCTAAATCTAATAATGTATAAGTGATATTATTAAGAAGATACGAGACAGTGTTACCTTAAATATTTTAATTGATTGTCACATCATTGGACGTAAAAAATGAGTCTAATTTTTGGACTTATATAGCAATGCCCAATTAAAAAAAACATATAAAGTCCACCTGATAATCATATTTTTTGGAGAAAATTGTTGAAAAATCCAAGTTAAGGAGGGTAAAAGATATTAGGTCCAACGAATATTTTTTTGTTAATGATTGGTCCACATTTTGTGAAATAATTTGGTGATAAGTCATTTTGTTTGTTTTGAAAAATATTTTATTTTCAATTTTATACCTTACTTTTTTAAATTTTTTTAATTTTTTTATATCTATCGAATTTTTTTGATTATTTGTTCAAATGTTTTCTAATCTGTTCAAATTTTTATCCTATTTGTTTGATTTTTCCTTATCTATTCAATTTTTTTTCCTTATTTGTTCAAAAATCTGTCCAAATTTTATTATCTATCCAAATTTTATTATTTGTTCAATTATCTATCCAAATTTTATTATATATCAATTTTTCATTTATCTGTTTAAATCTATCTCTCATAATTTTGTTATTTGTCCATTATGTTTGTTCTAAATTATATCTGTCAAAATTCTATTTGTTGAAATTTTTTTTATATCTATTCAAAATCTATCTGTATGAATTGTCATCTGTTTGAATTCTTATCTGTTGAAATACCAAAGCCAAAGCAAATCCTATCTGTTGAAATATAGTCAAACCAATCCTATCTGTTGAAATACCTTATCAAACCAAACCCTAATAACAACAATACACACATAATCAAATAATGTTCTTGGTTGTTCTATGTCATTAGTGTTTTCCACTTATATTCCAAAATCAATAAAGAATCCATACACGATGTTGGTTTTAAAAAAATGAGAGTGAGAGAGAGAGAGAGTGAGTGATAGATGGTTGATTGGTCTTTCATCATTGTCGGTGTCTGCTCTATGGTAGGTCGCGGCGGTGACAATAGTTATAGCGGTGGAAACCTTTATTTTTCTTCATTGCTATATCGAATGAATCTTTCTCCCTGTCATGATGGAGTGCCGAGTGAGATCTGGACCACCGCGATGTCAGATTCTAGTGAAACTTCCTTAGATCTGGATTTGGATTAGAAGTTCTTCTACCGTCTTTACTTTCGCTACCATTACGATGTCAGATTCTACCGTCCTTACTTTCGGCAACTGCGTCTCCGTCTTTGCCCGCTAATGATGGTGGCAGATATGCTGGATGGTGGTAATGGTGTTGAAATGAAGAGAGAGAGAGAGAGAGAGAGAGAGAGAAAGGGCGATGTTGATAGTTCACATTAACGGCGACAGTAGAATTTGTGAAGAATTGGTAAGCCAGAGAGATCAGAGAAACCCTAGAGAGAGAAACAAGAGAGAGAGAGAGAGGGGAGAAGGAATTCGAAATGAACTTTGAGCATAGAGACGAGTAAATTTTTGGTGTGGAAGTTTTGTATATAGGATGGGTATTTTGGTCATTTGGCAGAGCTTGTCCTTATGGATATAATATTTGAGCGCTTGGATCTTTGAGCAAAGAAAAGTCAAATTTGGATTTATGAACCGAGTACCCTATTTTTTGTTATTCACTAAGCTTCTGTTTGCTTTGGAAAGCTTGAGATTACAAGTTCAATGCTATTGCTAATCCCAAAAATAGTGTGATTAACAATATTATCTGTTGGTTTTACTAATCTTGTTAGGAAATTTGAGGAGTTTATGATCAAACCTGTAAGTGGTAAGTCCATGTAATGCATATTAAGAGTTACTCCTTTTAATTTTAAAAAATATTTTACATACTAATAAATCTAACAAATTTTTCATGCAATAATGAAACTTTGAATACACTTTGATGATGCTAGGTAAGAAAATGTGCAAGATTTGTTAATTTTTTTTGTATAGTAATATGATATGGACTCTCCCATTATACACCCTCAAATAAATCCCATTCCATGGATTACCACATCATCGCATCCCCTAATTAAAAATAATGGCATCCAGTACTTTACATATTACTCTTCCTATCTTTAATTTCATGATATTATGAATTCGATTAAACAAATATATATATATATATATATTATATAGCCATGGAGGAAAATAAAGAGAAGGGCATGGGATATAATGCACCAAAATGAGGAGTCTTATGTTGGGTATAACCTCCTTGGTGGAGTGTGGGGACCCAATTGGTTTTGGAAAAAGAGTTTTAATTTGACTTGGTTTAGATATAATATATTTTTATATATTATATTTGTGGAAGCCCAATCCAATTTAGTTACAATTAGGGTTTAATTACAAAACCCTAGATTTAATATGTTGTTCCAAAAAGTGTGCTGCGCGGCTGCCTGATTAATGGTATTTTTCCCGGAGAAGGCAAGACAGTGCTTGGGACAAAAATTGATTCAATTTGTGCAAAAGGTGGCTGGGAGTTTGACTTGGTCAAACAAGCTTTGGTGATTATTGGTTTTTTCGGTGACAGTGCCGAAGTTTGGAAGATTGATTCAATTTCGGTTTTTGAAGCTCGGGTTTTTTGGGCTTTTTTCGGTTGGTGTTTGGTTCGTTATTTTGGGTCTTCTTCAATTCTGATTCTGAAGATTTTGATTCTTCTATTTGGTGAGGTCTTTCCTCTTGTTTATTTGTGATTATTTGGAATTCACCTAAGGGTGGTTTTGTGAGACCATTCGTATCTCGTTTGTAATCGTTTGGAACTTATTTGGTTGATAGTGGAATCGGATTTCGATCCCGTGGACGTACCTCACATTGAGGGAACCACGTAAAAATTCTTGTGTTGCCTTTGATTTAATTTTTCCGCATTAGTTTATATTCCCATTGATTGATTTACTTGTGGGGAATCATCGATTTTCCCTAACAACTGGTATCAGAGCTTACGGTTTATTTGGGTCTATTTATTTGTGTAAATCAATGGAGGGGAATGTGGGTCGTATGTCTAGCTTCAATGGAAGCAATTGGGTAACTTGGAAAACTAAAATGGAGGACCTATTATTTTGTAAAGACTTGTATGGACCCATTGAGGGTGATAGTGGCAAACCTGCTGATATGAAAGATGTTGAGTGTTATTATTGCCATGAGAAAGGGCACATGAAGCGAGAATGCCGAAAGCTCAAGAATAAAGAGAAAAGGCGTGACAAAAGTGTGGATAAGAAGCAAGAAGACACAACAGCAGTTACTACCGATGATATCATGGTCGTTTGTGAAGATGATTGTATCAATTTTGTGAGCCAAGAAAGTCATTGGGTGATTGATTCTGGTGCTTCTTTTCATGTGACTTCTCGAGTTGATTTCTTCACTACCTACACTGCAGGAGATTATGGTTCTGTTCGAATGGGTAATGAAGGTTTGTCCAAGATTATTGGCATGGGTGATATTTGCTTGGAAACAAATTTGGGTTGCAAATTGTTGCTTAAAGATGTGAGGCATGTTCCTGACATTCGCCTCAATTTGATCTCTACTGGGAAGCTAGATGATGAAGGCTTCAACAACAAATTTGGTGATGGAATATGGAAGCTCACAAAGGGTTCTTTGGTGGTGGCTAAGTGCAAGAAGACTCATACACTTTATTCGATGCAAGGAAAAATTTGTAAAGGTGTTGTCAATGCACTTGAAGATGATACTTCTACTGAATTGTGGCACAAGCGGCTTGGCCACATGAGTGAAAAGGGGCTGCAAGTATTGTTCAAGAAAGAGCTTCTACCCGGTTTGAAAGGTACACATCTTAAAACTTGTGTTCATTGTTTGGCAGGTAAACAACATAGAGTTTCTTTTCATAAAAATATTGCTTCTAGAAAAGAAAATGTTTTGGAATTGATTCATTCGGATGTTTGTGGTCCTTTAAAAGTTAGAACACATGGTGGTGCACTTTATTTTGTTACTTTCATTGATGATTATTCAAGGAAAGTTTGGGCTTATCTACTAAAAACTAAAGATCAAGTTCTAGAAGTATTTAAGCATTTTCAGGCCATGGTTGAAAGAGAAACAGGGCAGAAATTGAAGTGCATCCGAACAGACAATGGTGGTGAATACATTGGGCCATTTGATGAGTATTGTCGCAGCCAAGGTATTCGGCATCAAAAGACAGTTAAGAAGACTCCTCAACAAAATGGCGTTGCCGAGAGGATGAACCGCACCATTGTGGAAAGAATAAGGTGTTTGCTTTCACAAGCTAAATTGCCAAGACCCTTTTGGGGTGAGGCAATGAGTACAGCGGTTGACTTGATCAATTTATCTCCTTGCTATCCTTTGAATGGTGATGTTCCTGAAAGAGTTTGGACTGGCAAAGATGTGTCTTATGAGCACTTGAGAGTGTTTGGTTGCCGAGCTTTTGTTCACATTCCAAAGGATGAGAGGTCCAAGCTTGATAGTAAGTCAAGACAATGTATTTTTCTTGGCTATAGGCGTGATGAGTTCGGGTATAGATTATGGGATCCGGTCGACAAGAAAGTTATTCGAAGCCGTGATGTTGTGTTTCTTGAAGACCAAACAATTGAAGACTTTGGTAAAGGTGATCAACCGGAACCAAAAACTAGTGATCTCATTGACATGGATCCATCTCCTTCATCTTCAGTTGATGATGAAAATGGGGGAGATGTGCAGCCACCTATTGAAGATGTGGAGGATGATGGTAATCCTAATGAAGTTGAGCCAGAAATTGAAGAAGAGCATCCAACTCAAGAACCGCCACCACAACTTGAGTTGAGGAAATCTACAAGGGACCGACAACCTTCAAGAAAGTATCCTCCCAATGAATTTGTGTTGATTTCTGATCAAGGGGAGCCGGAGAGCTACCAAGAAGCAATTGAGCATGCAAAGAAAGATGATTGGAAAAAGGCTATGGAAGAGGAGATGAATTCCTTACTTGAAAATCACACTTATGATTTAGTGAAGTTGCCTAAAGGGAGGAAAATTCTGAAAAATAAGTGGGTCTTCAAATTGAAGAATGATAGGAAGAATCTGAGGTACAAAGCGCGTCTTGTTGTGAAAGGCTTTGGGCAAAAGAAAGGCATTGACTTTGACGAGATTTTCTCGCCGGTTGTGAAGATGTCTTCTATTCGGGTTGTACTTGGCATGGCTGCAAGTATGAACCTTGAAGTTGAACAACTTGATGTAAAGACCGCATTTCTTCACGGTGATCTTGAAGAAGAAATTTACATGGAGCAACCAGAAGGTTTTGTGGAAAAAGGGAAAGAGAAATTTGTTTGCAAATTGAAGAAAAGTTTGTATGGTCTCAAGCAAGCTCCGCAGCAATGGTACAAAAAATTTGACTCTTTCATGATGAATAATGGTTTTTCTAAAACCACTTCGGACCATTGTGTGTTTGTGAAAAATTTCCCGGATGGCAAATTTATTATTCTTTTGCTTTATGTTGATGACATGTTAATTGTGGGTCAAGATTCTACCATGATTAACAAGTTGAAGGTAGAGTTGAGTAAATCTTTTGCTATGAAAGATTTGGGACCGGCAAAGCAAATACTTGGTATGAAAATTGTTCGTGATCGCAAAGAGGGACTGATTTGGTTGTCTCAAGAGAGCTACATTGAGAAAGTTCTTGAGAGGTTCAACATGAATAAAGCAAAGCCGGTTGGTTGTCCACTTGCGGGTCACTTCAAGCTTAGTTCGAATCAATGTCCTACAAGTGAGAAAGACAAAGAAGAGATGTTGAAAGTTCCTTATGCTTCAGCAGTTGGTTCTTTGATGTACGCCATGGTTTGTACAAGGCCGGATATTGCTCACGCCGTTGGTGTGGTGAGTCGGTTTCTCTCTAATCCGGGTAAAGAACATTGGGCAGCGGTAAAATGGATTCTAAGGTATCTTCGAGGGACTTCGAAGGTGTGTTTGTGTTTTGGGGATGGTAAGCCGATGCTTGATGGGTTCACGGATTCTGACATGGCTGGTGATGTTGATTCTAGGAAATCTACTTCGGGGTATTTGATGACTTTTGCAGGGGGAGCTGTGGCATGGCAATCTAAATTACAAAAATGTGTTGCTCTCTCAACTACCGAAGCTGAATTTATTGCCATTACAGAAGCTTGTAAAGAAGAGTTATGGTTGAAGAAATTTTTGCAAGAGTTGGGTTTGAAGCAAGAAAAGTATGTGCTTTATTGTGATAATCAAAGTGCTATTCATTTGAGTAAAAATTCTACTTTTCATTCGAGATCGAAACACATTGATGTGAGATACCATTGGATTCGTGATGTGTTAGATTCGAAATTGTTACAACTCGAAAAGGTTCACACAGATGATAATATTTCAGATATGTTGACTAAGACATTGTCGAGGGACAAACATTTAAAGTGTCGAACTTTGGCGGGTATGGTTGATGTCTCCACCTAAGTCGGTAGGGGGAGAATTGTTGGGTATACCTCCTTGGTGGAGTGTGGGACCCAATTGGTTTTGGAAAAAGAGTTTTAATTTGACTTGGTTTAGATATAATATATTTTTATATATTATATTTGTGGAAGCCCAATCCAATTTAGTTACAATTAGGGTTTAATTACAAAACCCTAGATTTAATATGTTGTTCCAAAAAGTGTGCTGCGCGGCTGCCTGATTAATGGTATTTTTCCCGGAGAAGGCAAGACAGTGCTTGGGACAAAAATTGATTCAATTTGTGCAAAAGGTGGCTGGGAGTTTGACTTGGTCAAACAAGCTTTGGTGATTATTGGTTTTTCGGTGACAGTGCCGAAGTTTGGAAGATTGATTCAATTTCGGTTTTTGAAGCTCGGGTTTTTTGGGCTTTTTCGGTTGGTGTTTGGTTCGTTATTTTGGGTCTTCTTCAATTCTGATTCTGAAGATTTTGATTCTTCTATTTGGTGAGGTCTTTCCTCTTGTTTATTTGTGATTATTTGGAATTCACCTAAGGGTGGTTTTGTGAGACCATTCGTATCTCGTTTGTAATCGTTTGGAACTTATTTGGTTGATAGTGGAATCGGATTTCGATCCCGTGGACGTACCTCACATTGAGGGAACCACGTAAAAATTCTTGTGTTGCCTTTGATTTAATTTTTCCGCATTAGTTTATATTCCCATTGATTGATTTACTTGTGGGGAATCATCGATTTTCCCTAACATCTTATTAGCCACTATATTTTCATGTGGTCATGTACAATACCTTAGCTTTTTCATGAGCCAATACCAACCACCAATTCATAATATCCAACCCAAAACACTATCAAATTATCAATGTCCACTACACCAACATTGCTCTTACCTCCTATTGCATGAAGAAAAATGGTAGGTTCAAAGACATCTTCTCTTCTAATTCTACTCATCATCGTCATCTTTTTCTTCTTCAATATTGTCTCATCTCATAAGGTCCCATGCCCTCCGGCGAAGCCTCCGGCCAAGTGTCTAAAAGACACTCTCAAGTTTGGTGTTTGTGGTGAATGGTTGGGATTGGTGACTGAAGTCATTGGGACTAAACCTAATCGCCAATGTTGTACAGTGGTGAAAGGTTTGGCTGACCTCGAAGCTGCATTGTGTTTATGTACTGCAATTGAGGCCAATGTGTTGGGTGTTATCAAGCTTGAAGTCCCCATTGCTCTTAGTTTGGTCATTAATGGGTGTGGAAAGAAGGTTCCAGAAGGATTTGTATATGCATAGATGATGATGTGTGTGTGTGTGTGTGTGTGTGTGTGAGAGAGAGAGAGAGAGAGAGAGAGAGAGAGAGAGAGAGAGTATGATTGTGTGTTGGTGAGTGATATGAATGTATTTATGATGTGGTGGTCAATGATTGTTCATCAATGGAAAACAAGATTGAGTCTGCCTCTCATTGTTTATGCTTTTGGTTGTGAACATCTGCACTTTGCTTAATTTTGATTCTCAATATTTTAATTGTGTCAATTTTATCCTCCAAAATATTAAATGTGTATTAAAGAGATCCTCATAACTGATATTGTCAATATTCATCACTAAAATTAGATCCTTTTGTTGGAACAAAATACTCTTTAGCCAAAAAATAAAAATAAAAATTCCTTTACAAATTGACACAATGATCAAAATGGTATAAAGCAAATACTTTAGCAATCAAAAGTGTATTTAAACCCCTTTTTATTTTTAATTTTTTGGCTGAGGTGTAAGTTTTTATTTATAGCACAGTCATGATTATGACAATGAAAATGTGAGAAGAAACGTATAGACAAACTAGGCCCATGAAGTCTGCTGGTCAAACCAGGATTGAGCCCAACTAACAAAGACAACAAGGCCCAATTAAGAGATTGTTGGCCAGGAATAAAGGCTAGCCCATTTTTAAAAAAGGGAAAATTACAGACACACCCCTGGAGGTTTACTTAAATTATGAATAACCCCTTGTGGTTCTAGAAATTATATTATGTCCCTAAGGTTTCTAATTTCATAACAAATAAACTCTTGTATTAATAAATTATCAAGTTAATTAACAGTTTTTAATAATGTTAAAATTTGATTTCAATTAATAATTCAAATAATTTTATTATTATATAGAAGAATGGTTTAAAATTCCATTTTTTTAGTTAATTCTATTAAATAAAAAATTCTAACAAAGTGTTATTTGCAATTTTCCAAACTATAGGGGTAATTCGTATTTTAATCATTCCTCAAAGAGTGTATGTGTAATTTACCCTTTAAAAAAAACTATTCTACTGTAAACAACTCACATTTTTTCAGTTTTCAGAAAAATTATTTTGGAAAACTTACCGGTAGGTCCATACAAAAAATTCAAAACTTATCTAATCCCTCCCCTCCTTAAAAAAAAAAAAAAAATTCTACAAATTAGTTGTACATATTTTTAACCACTACAACAAAATGCACATTTGACCACCAAAATTAGTGACTAAAAAAAATTTAGTCACCAAAAGTTATGGAATTGGCGACCAAAAATTTTTTTAGTCGGCAAAAGTACAATATTTAGCTAGTAGTTTTTTTTAGTCGGTGTATATTAATTATTGGTGACTAAAAAAAAAAAATTAGTCCCTAAAAATACCAAAATTGGCCACAAAAAAATATTTAATCGTCGTATATTGAGTTTTGGCTACTAAAACCATTTAGTTGCCGAATGTAAAATAAAAAATTATTTTTTATCTTTGGCAACCAAAAGTTTGGTCACCAAAAACATATTTTCAGCGATAAAAAAATATTTTAGTCGCCGTATATTGAGTTTTGGCTACTAAAACCATTTAATCGCTGAATGGAAAATAAAAAATTATTTTTTATCTTTGGCAACCAAAAGTTTGGTCGCAAAAAACTTATTTTCAGCGACAAAAAAAAAAAAAAAAATTTAGTTGCCAAAAACTAAAATATTTGGAGGGAGACATTTCAAATTTTGGAGGGATTTATAAAATTAATTGGCGACTAAAAATATTTAGTTGCTAATGGTGTAATATATATATATATATATGGTTTCCAAACTACAAACCAGCACCTTTGTCTCTCTCTCTTCAGCGTTTCTCCCTCTCTCCCTATGCCTTTCACTTTTCACTGCTTATATCCCCTCCCTCTCTCACTGCCGCACCTCCGTCGCTTCCTCTCACGGTCGCGGGCAACCGAAGCACCAATTCACCTAGATTTGCTCTATTTTCTCTCTCTAAAATCTCTCTATATTCGTATATCTGTTTATCTATCATCGGCAAGACCAATGACGTGCCGGAGATTGCGACGACAATGAATCAAGAGAAGGCGAGGAAACTAAATGGAACGCTTCTCAGTATGAAGCTATCCTCAAAGGAGGTGAACAGGTCACCTCTATTCTTGAAGAGATTGCCAAGCTTGTAACTACTTCTCTTCTCAATTCTCTTGATATTCTTTGTTAATTTTTTGCCCTTAAAACCCTAAACCCTTTATTGTTTGCTAGAACCTGAGTCTGTTTACCTTCAAGTGTTGCTTGGTTGAATGATTTTTGTATTTTCTTTTATTCATATTCAATTAATTTTCAAGTTCCATGGATGCTTATTTTAGAATTTCTAGATTGTTGATTGGACAGCTTGGTTTACTTGCAAACTATAGCATGGATAAACCCTAAACCTTTTTTTTTAATTGGGTGTTCCTTACACCTAATTTGCTTGTTTTAAAATGTTGGAGGTTTTTCTTGAATAATCTGAAGTTTCTCCATGATAAGATGCATATTAATTTAAAATTGATTATCTGGAGTGATGTGGGTCACAGCTGGTAGTTGCTCGTTATCATCTGTATACACATTTCAATTTGTACCTAAGATAACTAGAGGGCTAACAAACATGTAAGGAAATATAGGGTATAGTTGCCAAACAAAAATATGAATGCTTGCTTAAAGTTGTGCTCTTATACGCCTATGGCTCAATTGCCGAGGATCGATGCGCAGCTCGCGCAATTGCAGCATGTGGTGGCCAAGTATTCGATTCTTGGAAATGGCAATCAACCTCTGAATGATAAGGACCTTGATCAATTCATGGTGAGGCTCTTCACTTGGTTCATACTTGTGTGTATGTCTATATAATTTCTCTTTATGTGTATGATTATATGTAGGTTTTGTTCAAATTTAATTGTTTAGTTATTGCAATATGATATGATTTGTCAAATTAGAACAATAGTTTAATGTTTGGTTTATCATTCTCCATCTAATTTTAGACATAAGTTAATTAATTTGGAAAAAACTTGAAACATGAATAATCAAAGTAAAAAAGAAAATGAAAAAAAAAAAAAGACTTTTAGGACTAAAATGAGAACAGGGCCAAACATATAAAAATCCTCCATTAGATTTGGGTTAGTGGGTGATGTAGTTTTTATCACAGAGATAAAGAAATTTTATGTGAACTTGTGTAGTTAATTACTAAATAACATGTTTGTTTATTTACATATCTAAATTATGCAGTAAACCTTAAAAATGGAGGGGACTGTGTTTAGCCCTGCTTTGGAGGGAATGAAGAATGTCAAGTCTGACAGAGGAGAACTGTTGACAGAGCCTTTCTTGGATGTCTGCAAACACATATTGCCTATTCTAGGTGTGCTTTTCTTTCCCTTTTGGTAATTTTAGCTAGAGAATAGCTTCAATCAAGAAGAGTTTTCATAGTTTGTTTTATTGTTGCTCAAACCATATAGTTTTTAATTAGAATTTTCTAGATTTTGTGTGCACTTGGAAGTTATTTTCATAGTTTTATAGGTGTTTGGCGGAAATGCAAAACGGACTTTCGGGCATTAAAAGTCCTTCCAAAGATTTAATGGTTGCTTGGTGAGTTTATGTACACGAGCTTTTCTAAAAAGTGCATGCTTCTAAAAGTCTGTTTAGTGGAAGCTCCATTAGGTGGCTTTTACAATGACTTCTCATGAAGTCTAATACTCATTTAAATAAAACTTTTAAATGGTGGTGTTGTCTCTATAATAATATTGACCTACATCACCTTCGTTGTCATGAATTTACATTTCTTTGGACTTTTTGGGAAAATTACTAAAATATTCAAAAATGAAATTTTCATATAGCACTTTTAAAAAGTGCACTTACCTAACATAATTGTATATCAAGAGGACTTTTCTTGAATGACTTCCTTTAAAGTCCATTGTACAAAAGCCCTTGCTTTATGGAGAAAAATAGCATAACTATTTTTTTTCTATGGTTCAGACGGATTTTTTATTGGATAAGAAAAAGGGAAATCTAAAACCAAAAAACAAACAAACAAAAACCAAAAAGAAGTTTTGAATAAAGCATGATCTTGCATTTCCAAATGCAAACATTTGTCAATGTCAAAACATTGTTCTCTTTTGTAATTTCCTATGTTGATATGCTTTGCCTTCGGAGTTATATTTGTCTATAAACTTGCTCTTAAGTCCTTTTTTGGGCCTTTGGCTTGGCAATCCACTGAACTTTTTTTTTTAATTTCTAATATCAGACAAATTTGGAGCTGCAATGACGATTGTGAAATTTGATATTGGTGGTAATACATCAGTAAGATACTTTTCTTCTTAATTTTCACTTATATGCTCGTTTACATTCAATTAATTATAATCATTTTCAATAAAAATAAATAAATAAAAGTTAACATGTCACACTATGCCAATTTATGATCGGCAAAAGATGGTAAAGGCACTACTGGGTAGATATTGAATTTGTTCTTTGTTGTCCTAATAATGTTAGTTTAAAACATGGTTTTGAAGTCTTGTACTGGCTAGAGATTTGTCCAGCTCAATTTCGAAGATTTTGGATTTGGGTTTCTATATATTTTGTTTGACGAAGTCTAACTGGAAAACATAAATGCTGACCTACATTATATACATCTCTCTAGTCAAACAAAGTATAACGAAATTTATGCATCCTCATTTTATGTTTTCAATACTGAAGGTTATGGAACTGTAGTGCCTTCAATGTTCAAGATTTGTGAAAATGCAGACTGCCAAAAGTATCAAAATTTGATGAAAACTACTAAAGGATTTTGATTTTGAAACAATTAGGATCATGTTGTATAATGGTGAGAAAAGAAAATTTTGGAAACATTGCATGTAATTGTCAAACTAGAGTTTACTAGGCAAGCATGAGGTTCGATTTGGAGGTTGTATAAATTTTCAACAAAACAGAAACATTAAAATGATCTTGATGGGATTATATGCAGAGTATAATGTATCTAAATTATTAATTTTAATTGTAGAATTGTTATAATTTGCAGAGTATAATATATCTAAATTATTAATTTTATAATTGTTATAATTTGAAATGTCAATATTATTGAATAAGTGTTAATGGTTAAATTTTTTTTTTTTTTTTTTTTTACAGATTGCTTTTGCGTGGGCTATTGTGGATGTGTATGAAGAGCATTTGTTCTCTATATGGAAGACATTTATTTTGGAACAATCCTCTATTTTGAAAATCCAATGTTTTTGTATCTAATATTTAATTTAGATGTATTATACTTGGTTTGTATGGATTTATATGATATTTGGAATATGATGTTACAAGTTAAAGTTTTTGAATAGTTGATAATGAAATGTGTATTATTCATAATGAATTTAGATTATAATTGATAGATGTATTATTCTGTATATGTACAGATTACAAGTTACAGGTTATAGGTTGCATTGATAATGAAATGCATATAATTTAGAAATTAATGAAAAATATTCAATTTGTGAATTTCAAAAAAAATTAATAAATAGAGCTTGAGCTTTTGGCAACTAAACATTTAGTAGCCAAAAAATAAAAAGGAACTTATTGGCGACTAAACAGTTAGAAGCCAAAAAAAAAAATGAAAGTTTTTGGCGACTAAAAAATTGGCAGCTAAAAAACTAAAGATGGAAAATATTTTCTTTTGGGCAATTAAATTTTTAGTCACCAATTGGTGACTTTCAGCAACTAAAAGAAAAAAGTCGCCAATACTTTTCTCGACAATCATCTAGTGACAAAGTTGGCGACCAAAAATTTAGTCGGCAAAAATCTTCGGCGACTAAAAAATGACTTTTGGCGACTAAAAATTTAGTCGCCAAAAGTGTAATTTGTTGTAGTGAATTGTTACCAAAAAATTCTAAATTTTTTTAATTTAAAGACGCTCTTAAATCCCACCACCGCTGGACTTCGGTCAAACGGTCAATGGAGACTTGCTGTAATGTTCAACATCATCGGGAAGTTACTAGAGTATCGCCAGAGTATTTTAAACATCACTAGCAGTCGTCGGAATGTCGAAAACATTTGTTGGACGTCAAAAATATCGTTAGAAACTCATCGGAATGTCTAGAATATTACCCGAAAAAAAATAAATAGAGAAATTATAGTGAAAAACATAGCAAAATGTGCTAAATATTGACAAACTGAAAGAAAAAAAAACAAAATATGACAACAACAAACAGCAACAATGGAAATATATATATATATTATTTTTCAATTTTTGTATTAAGCAAATGGTCTCCAATATTGATCAAACTAAAAATCAAGTTTTGAAATTGTAAAATATTACAGTTTTAAAATATGATTCTATTAAGCATTTATCTTTATTAATCAAACTAAAAAATATGTTATGAAACTGTAAAATTTTATAATTTTAAAGAATGTTATGAAATTGCAAGATTTTATAGTTTTAAACCATGATTCATTTCAGCATAAAAAAAAATTGAAATTGAAAAATATTACAATTTTTATGGCTTGTAACTAAAAATCAAAAACAACTTGTCAGGATTTGAAAATTATCTCCATTAAAATAGAAAAAAAGAAGTGTGTAACAGAGAAAATGTAGAAAAATTGAGAGATCGAAGGAGAGAGACAGATATAGAGAGAGAATTGTACTCCGACAATTATTTTTTTATTTAGATTTAGTTGAATTTGATGTAGATCTGAATATATTTACTTATCTTCTTCCCTGTAAACTTATCTCATTTACCATCGGTGAGGGTAAAGTAAGGAGTTAGCAGTCGGTGATTGCTGATGAATCCCAATCGATGGTGGTCGTCGGTCGTTAGTGATTATATATCAGAAAGAGAAAGAGAAAAAGGTAGGTGTAATCGTTTGTCGTCAAAAATCAGAAAGAGAAAGAAACAGGAGAGTGAAGGCATAGAGAAAGAGAAGAAGAAAAACACACACAAGACTTTTAGGTATAAACAAAAAGTTGTGGGACTAAATGGAGCACACGTTTTTTAAAGAAGACTTGTCAGTTGTTATAACCCAAACCCGCCCCTGTAGGTTTAGCGTCGTAACCGGCCAGTAATCCTTGGATTACCAAAGGCCTCTGTACGGAGTAACATAGAATTAAGGGGCTAGCAAAAGCAGATAGATAAAACATACGTAGTCCAATAAACTGTGTAGACATACATGAGACAGATAATTTAAAACTTTATAAACGCACACACATGTGATGTCATACATACATTAGTCGTACATCACTCTTATACACAGGTAAACTAAAAGTGGGACTTTGCCCAGTGTACAAATAAACAAAAACTTGTCTATATTCCAAAGAAAGCAAAGTCTTAAAACTTAGTTCATAAAAATCGACCATTTGACTCATTCTGGAACCTCCTCGAGAGGCACAAAAGTTGGCCGACAAAACGGAATTCTAGGTGATCATCACTGAGCCTGGCCACGCGTTTGATCACCTACATACATAAATAATATAGTGAGCAGAAGCCCAATGAATAATAACAAAGTAAAGGGTTTAATGAACGACAATTATAGAAATCAGAATTCAGTAGTTAATAGTAACAGATTTTATATTCATGTTCAGAAATCAGAGTTCATAATAGAAACAAATTTCGAATCATATTCGCAATCAGAATTTGCAATTAATCATGCGTGGTACATTCATTAGTACTAGCAGAAACAGTTGACCCATGAAGGGATGGCCATGAAGGCATACAGTTGACTCATGTGCACGGAAACGATACAGTTGACTCATGAGACGTGTAGTTGGCCCATAAATGGGACGTATACAGAAGGATCTATAACAGTTGGCTCATGAGACGTACAGTTGGCCCATAGTTAGGACGTAACAGAACAGATAACGTATTTCATTTGAAGCTAATGATGCGACGAATACATTTCAGAAACATTGAACAACCATTTATTTGTACAGAAAATAACAGTTTAGAAAACAGAGTATCATATCATTCACAGAATACTTATAAATTGAACATAGCTTTACAAAGTTATTACTCACAGATGATTCCAATAACAGATAGACAGAACGGATAACCAGATATCTTACGGCCCGTGACCTACACAACATAACAGATACACATATTGAAACACATACATTCAGATAGTACTTAATTTATTTCGTTTCTTTCTTAGCGTGTTTTTAGCCTTTGTCCTCGTTACCATGCTTAATTAGGGCTTAGGAATGTCTAAGATGCAATGAGGATACCAAAATGTGATTCAAAACACTTGGTCAAATTTGCTGAAAACAGGGTTCTCACTTGAGTGTAGCTTTCTTCGCTTGAGCGAAGGGTAAAAAATAGGAGTGGTTACTCAAGCGCAACTTTCATTGCTCGAGCGGTCTGTAAACTCTACAAAAGTACTGGTTGCTTGATTTTTTTGCTCGATGCACGCTTGACGGTTGCTCGAGCGTGAGACTGAGGTCTACGCTCGAGTGCAACTCTGGTCGCCCGAGCGATTTCCAAAACATGTAAACTTCTGGGAGCATGCATTTTACGATCGAGCCAACTTTTGGTTGCTTGAGTAGAAGTGCAAAACAAAGAGTGGTCGCTCACACGCAGGTTCTGTTGCTTGAATGAAGAAGTAGAATTCTGGAATTTCCATATTTGCTCCCAAACTTCAAAACTCGAATTCAAAGTTACAAAACACATCTCTTGGGCTCAAAACTTGAGAAAACATGTCTAACCTTATGGTACTTCATGATTTGAAAGTCATTTCGCAAAATCACGCCCAAGAGCAAGTGAATTCCTCCAAAGTAAAACTTAAACTTTTGAAAACATAACATGCATGCAATGACTTGGATACAAAGCTTTCAAAACATGAATTAATGAAGTGTTTACATGTAAAATCATAGTGAGCTTTTAAGACATAGCAAAGGTAGGCATTTGCATGTAAGAATTGATGAAAATAGGACTAAAAAATCATGAATTATGTATGCAATGCATGGATTGATCTCAATTCTTGTTGTTAATCTCTAACTTCTCTTGAATTTAAGTGTGAGTACGTCAAACACAAAGCTTAAAGATTGAATTTCTTACCTAAGGTTCTTAATCCCTTGAATCTAAGTGAATTCTTGCTCAATTCCTCCAACCCTCTTAATTCTTTAGCAATTTCCTTCACTTCTCTAGCAAACTCCCCTTAATTGAGCTCACACTTCCTCCTCTCCCCCTCTCTCACATTTTAGTCTTCAAAGATGAGGGGTTATGAGTGTAAAGTGTATAAAAGGTGTTGGGAGTGGCCTTATATAGGCCCATTAATGAGTCTTAATTAAGCTTAGCTTAAGTTCACTAATTTACATTATTTAATTCTAATTAATTGATTCCGAATCAAATTTAAATTGAACTTACAATAAAATACTAAAAATTCTGAATAACGCATAACCTAAGTCAATTTCATGATCGGATGCCGATACGGCCTTTAATTCGTAGAACAAAATGGAAACACAAACAGATATTTCTACGATAAACAGATAAAAATACAAATAATGCAACACACATGCAATTAATTCAGAACTTCATCTTAATTACTTATTAAGCATCCTTAATTAAAGATTAGTAGCTAAACACAGGTCGAAGTTGTTACAGTCTTCTCCCTTTAAAGAGTTTAGTCCTTCAAACTTGAATTTCCTTCAATTTGCAAAAATATCGGATCCAGAGGGAACAATTCAAGGCATCTCTTCATCATATCTTCCGCAGTCTCCCAAGTTGCATAAGTCCTTCCGTGGTTTTGCCAATCAACCTTCACTAACGGAATTTCTTTATTTCTTACTCTTTCGATTCGGTGGTTAACAATCTGTATTAGCCGTTCTTTATAGGTAAAATCCTCTTTCAGAAGCACCTGAGTTGGTTCAATCACAGGGAATGGATCTCTCAAATATTCCTGAAGCATTAAGACATGAAAAACATTGTGCATATTCTCCATAATCGGAGGTAGGGCCACTCGATATGTTACTGAGTTAATTTTCTCTAAAATCTTATACGGGCCAATGTATCTTGGTGCCAGCTTTTCTTTCACCCCAAATCGTGTCTGACCCTTCATTGGAGTCACTTTTATAAACGCATGGTCTTTGACCTCATATTCTCTGTCTCTCCTCCGAACATCCGCATAACTCTTTTGACGGCTCTGAGTAGTTTTCAAACATTGTTGTATCGGTTTCATTTTTTCAGTTGTTTCTTGCACAAGTTCCGGTCTCAATAACGGTCTATCGCCTACTTCGACCCAGCAAATTGGAGATCGACATTTCCTACCATACAATGCTTCATAAAAAGCCATTCCAATACTGGAATGATAGCCGTTATTGTATACAAATTCAGCCAAAGGGAGGTCAGTCTCCCAATTCCCTTGGAAATCTAAGGCACACATTCGCAACATATCCTTCAAAGTTAGATTGGTTCGTTTAGATTGGCCGCCTGTCTGTAGGTGGTAGGCACTACTCAGTCGCAATTTAGTTCCAAAGCCTGTTGTAAACTCTGCCAAAATCTTGACACGAACTTTGAATCTCTGTCAGATACAATGGATACCAGCACACCATGCAACCTCACAATCTCATTCACATAAATGTTAGCCAACTTATCTGCATTATAAATAGTTTTAACAGGTAGAAAATGGGAAGACTTATTTAAACAGTCAACAATAACCCAGATAGAGTCCATACCTTGAGAGGAGCAAGGCAGTCTAACAATGAAGTCCATGGTAATATGCTCTCATTTCCATTTCGGTATTGGAAGCGGTTGAAATAACCTAGCGGGTCGTTGATGTTCAGCTTTAACTTGTTGGCAATGCAAACATCTAGCCACAAAATCAGCAATGCTTTTCTTCATTCAAGGCCACTAAAAATTCTGCTTCAAATCATGGTACATCTTTGTATTTCTCGGATGCATAGCAAATTTTGAATTGTGAGCTTCAGTCATAACACGTTTCCTTAAATTAGAAAAATTCAGTACACAAAGTCTATTCAGAAATTTTAGCACACCATTTTCAATCACAAATCCCGGCCTCGGTTTTGAGTTAATTTCATCAACAATTCTCTTCAAGAATTCATTTTCCAGTTGTTTCTCTCTAATTTCTTCAATGATTGCAGGTTGAGCAAAAATGGCAGCTAGGATTCCACCCTGTTCACGCAACACAATTTCAATCTCATTTCTTTCCAAATCTTGTAACAATTCTCTTCGATTGGTAAGTAAACATGACAAATTGCCAATGGATTTTTGGCTTAAAGCATCTGCAACGGTATTGGCTTTCCCGAATGGTACAAGATCTGCGAATCATAATCATTGATTAATTCAAGCCATCGTCTCTGTCTCATGTTCAGTTCTTTTTGGGTGAAGAAATATTTGAGGCTTTTATGGTTAGTGTACACTTCACAAGTTACCTCATACAAATAATGGCTCCAGATTTTTAATGCAAAAACTACAACTGCAAGTTCAAGGTCATGAGTCGGGTAGTTCTTTTCATGAGGGCGACGTTGCCGAGAAGCATAGGCAATTACCTTCCCATTTTGCATTAATACACATCCCAAGCCTTTGTATAAGGCGTCACTATAAATCTGAAATCCATTTGCACTATTAGGCAAAGTTAAAATTGGTGCAGTTACAAACCTAGTATTTAGTTCTTGGAAAGCGGATTTTCTTTGGTCATTCTAATCAAACGACATATTTTTCTGCGTCAACTATGTTAGTGGCATAGCAAGTTTTGAGAAATCTTTCACAAATCTGCGATAGTAACCTACAAGCCCCATAAAGCTTTTGATTTTCGACACATTGGTTGGTCTTGGCTAGTCTATAATTGCTTCAATTTTCTGTGGGTACACGGATATGCCATCCTTATTGATCACATGTCCCAGAAATGTCACACAAGCAAGCCATAATTCACATTTAGACAGTTTTGCATACAGTTTATTTTCTCTAAAGATCTGTAAGGCAATTCTCAGATGACGTTCATATTCTTTCCTGCTTTTAGAATAGATCAGAATATCATCAATAAACACAACTATAAATTCATCAAGAAATTATTTGAACACCCTATTCATTAAATCCATGAACGCTGCAGGTGTATTAGTTACCCCCAAATGGCATTACCAAAAATTCATAGTGCCCGTATCTAGTTCTGAATGTAGTTTTCTCTATGTCTTCTGCCTTGACCTTCAACTGGTGATACCCAGATCTAAGGTCTATCTTAGAGAATACTTGTGCTCCATGAAGTTGGTCAAACAGATCATCTATTCGGGATAGTGGGTATTTGTTCTTCACAATTACTTTGTTCAATTCACAGTAGTCTATGCATAACCTCAAAGACCCATCTTTTTTTTTAACAAATAAAACTAGAGCACCCTAAGGTGAAGTATTCGGATGGATAAATTTCTTATCTAACAAGTCTTGTAATTAAGTTTTTAATTTTTTTAGTTCAGAGGTTAACATTCGGCATGGGGTTTTTGAAATTGGTTGTGTTCCCGGTACAACATCGATAGTAAATTTAATTTCTCTATCAATCAGATCTCCAAGTAGTTCATTGGGAAACACATTAGGAAACTCGTTAACTACAGAGATGTTTTCGACATTAGCATTATCAGCATTCATATTCAAAACACAACATAGGTAACCTTGACAACCTTTTCCTAGCAAATACAAATTCAGGTAACTTTGGATGTCGGAATACAACAGATTTATTCATACAATCAATAGTAGCATAATACTTGGTCAACCAATCCATGCCCAATATACAATCAAAATGATCAATGCTCAAAGGCAGCAAATCAACGTACAATGTCACATCACTAATCATTACATCACACATTGGATAAACATGTGCACATATCATAGAACTTCCAGATGGTGTAGACACAGATAACAAGCAGTTCATAGGTTCTAAAGGTCTAGTTAATTTTCAAGAAAAAACATGCGATACAAATGAATGCGTGGAAACAGAATCTATCAACACATAGGCATTTTGAGCACAGATAGAGATTATACCTGACACCACTGATTTAGTATTCTCTACATCGCCAGGCACAAGTACGAACACTCTACCTTGTCTCAAAGGTTCTCTTCTGCATTAGTTCTCATATTTGTTCTTGATCTAGAAGTAGATCTTGCTGAACTTGCTACAGGACGGTTGACATTTTCTGACCCAATTGGACAATCTTTTATCATGTGACCTGTCTTGCCACACCGGAAGCAAGTACCAGATACTCGATGACAGACCCCTCTATGTCACCTTTCACATTGAGCACAAACAGGCGCAGACCTATTGCTTTGGCTTGAACTGCTAGTAGATCCCGCATTTTGTTTCCTATTCGTAGCAAATGAACGACCCTTCTTGAAACCAAATCCAGTTCTTTTACCTCTCAATTCAGTTGTTGGGGCCTTTGTCTGTTTTAGTATAGCCAAATTGGCTTCAGCCATTAAGGCTCTATCAAGCACATTTATGTATTTGAGTAGTTTTAATACACTGACCCTATCAAACACTTTTAAAGTCAAGCCTCCTTCAAATTTTTGGGCCTTTTTGTAGTTTGAATCCACCGTGTGAGCGGCAAATCGAGCTAGTTCAGTGAATTTAGCTTCATACTTTGCTACGGACATATTGTCTTGCTTGAGTTCCAGAAATTCAGACACTTTTCTATCCCGATAGCATTGAGGGAAACATTTTTCATAGAAAATTTCTCTAAATTGGCTCCAAGTCATAGACCCATTGTCATTTCGGATGAGCATCCACTAACGTCTAGCCTCTTCTTTGAGGGTATAAGTGGCCAATAGAACTTTCTGAGTTTCAGAACAAGGGAATACTTCAAACATCTTTTCTATTTCCAGTATCTATGTCTCGGCTTTTAACGGCTCAATGCCACCCAAAAAGGTTGGCGGCTTCATCTTTGTGAATTTCTGAGTCAAGCTAATGATATCTTTGTTTTTTGGTTCAATTTGGATCGGAGAGGGCGGAGGAAGCAGAGGTTGTTGTCTTTGTTGCTGTATCATTGATGCTGTTAAGGCTTCAAGCATCTGTTCCATTTGACTCATTCGGCCCTCAGAGGATTCGGTTGTACCATCACTTCTTGTATTTTCCATTTGCTATAGGTAAACAGAGCACTTATAAACATAGGCAAATAATTCTTTTCACAATGTTTGGAGTATTCAGCTCTAGTTCATTATTTTCACTTTCACACGTTCATGTTTAGATTTAGTTTTCATATTTACAAAAATTAGCACACATAATCACACATGCAGATGTAATGTCCCTAATTCTTTTCTAGGACATCCTATAGCTCACATGGCTCGTGTGTGCAGTATAACACGTGCTCTGATACAACTCTGTCACAGCCCAAACTCGCCCCTATAGGTTTAGCGTTATAAACGGCCAGTGATCCTTAGCTTACCAAAGGCCTCTGTATAGAGTAACATAGAATTACGGGGCTAGCGGAAGAAGATAGATAAAATATACTTAGTCCAATGAGCTGTGCAGACATACATGAGACAGATAATTTAAAACTTTATAAACACACACACACATGTGACATCATACATACATTAGTCGTACATCACTCTTATACACAGATAAACCAAAAGTGGGACATAGTCCAGTGTACAGATAAACAGAAACTTGTCTATATTCCAAAGAAAACAGAGTCTTAAAACTTAGTTCATAAAACTCGACCATTTGAATCATTCCGGAACCTCCTCGAGAGGCACAAAGGTTGGCTGACAAAACGGAATTCTAAGCGATCATCATTGAGCCTGGCGATGCACCTGATCACCTACATACATAAATAATATAGTGAGTGGAAGCCCAGCGAATAATAAAAAGTAAAGGGTTTAATAAACGTTGTCCATACAATTACAAAAATCAGAATTCAGTAGTTAACAGAAATAGATTTTATATTCATGTTCAGAAATCAGAGTTCACAACAGAAACAAATTCAGAATCATATTCATAATCAGAATTTGCAATTAATCATACGTATACATTCATTAGCACTAGCAGAAATAGTTGACCCATAAAGGGATGGCCATGAAGGCATACAGTTGACTCACGTGCATAGAGATGATACAGTTGACTCATGAGACGTACAGTTAGCCCATAAATAGGACGTATATAGAAAGATCCATAATAGTTGGCTCATGAGACGTACAGTTGGCCCATAGTTGGGACGTAACAGAACAGATAACAGATGTCATTTGAAACTAATGAAGCCACAAATATATTTCAGAAACATTGAACAACCATTCATTCGTACAGAAAATAACAGTTCAGAAAACAAAGTATCATATCATTCAGAGAATACTTATAAATTAAACGTAACTTTACAAAGTTATTACTCATAGATGGCTTCAATAACAGATAGACAGAATGGATAACCGGATAGCTTACGGCGTGTGACCTACACAACATAACAGATACACATATTGAAACACACACATTCAGATAGCACTCAATTTATTTCATTTGTTCTTAATGTGTTTCTAGCCTTTGTCCTTATTACCATGCTTAATGAGGACTTATGAATGTCTAAGATGCAATGAGGATGTCAAAATGTGATTTAAAACACTTGGTCAAATTTGCTGAAAACGGGGTCCTCGCTCGAGCGTAGTTTTCTTCGCTCGAGCGGAGGATCAAAAATAAGGGTGGTCGCTTGAGCGCGACTTTGGTCGCTCGAGCGGTCTGTAAATTCTACAAAAGTATTGGTTGTTTGATTTTTCCGCTCAACGCACGTTCGACGGTTGCTCGAGCGTGAGACTGAGGTCTTCACTCGAGCACAACTCTGGTCGCTCGAGCGGCCTGCAAAACTTGTAAACTTTTGGGAGCATGCATTTTACGATCGAGGCAACTTTTCATCGCTCGAGTGAAAGTGAAAAACAAAAAGTGGTCGCTCAAGCGCAAGTTCTATTGCTCGAGCGGAGAAACATAATTTTGGAATTTTCAAATTTGCTTCCAAGCTTCAAAATTCGAATTCAAAGTTACAAAACACATCTCTTGGGCTCAAAACTTGAGAAAACATGTCTAACCTCATGGTACTTCATGATTTGAAAGTCATTTCGCAAAATCATGCCCAAGAGTAGGTGAATTCCTCCAAAGTAAACCTTAAACTTTTGAAAACATAACATCATGCAATGACTTGGATACAAAGATTTCAAAACATGAATTGATGAAGTGTTTTCATGTAAAATCATAGTGAGCTTTTAAGACATAGCAAAGGTAGGCATTTGCATGTAAGAATTTATGTAAATAGGACTCAAAAATCATGAATTATGCATGCAATGCATGGATTGATCTCAATTCTTGTTCTTAAGCTCAATTCTTGTTCTTAATCTCTAACTTCTCTTGAATTTAAGTGTGAGTACGTCAAACACAAAGCTTAAAGATTGAATTTCTTAGCTAGGGTTCATAATCCCTTGAATCCAAGTGAGTTCTTGCTCAATTCCTCAAATCCCTTTAATTTTTTAGCAATTTCCTTCATTTCTCTAGCAAACTCCCCTTAATGGAGCTCACATTTCCTCCTCTCCCTCTCTCTCATGTTTTACTCTTCAAAGATGAGGGGTTGAGAGTGTAAAGTGTATAAAAGGTGTTGGGAGTGGCCTTATATAGGTCCATTAATGAGTCTTAATTAAGCTTAGCTTAAGTTCACTAATTTACATTATTTGATTCTAATTAATTGATTCCGATTCGAATTTAAATTGAACCTACCATAAAATACTAAAAATTTCGAATAACACATATTCTAAGTCAATTTCGTGATCGAATGCCGATAAGGCCTTCAATTCGTAAAACAAAACGGAAACACAAACAAATATTTCTACGATAAACAGATAGAAACACAAATAATGCAACACACATGCAATTAATTCAAAATTTCATCTTAATTACTTATTAGGCATCTTTAATCAAAGATTAGTAACTAACACAGGTCGGGATTGTTATATGAGTAATTTGCCTAATTATTTATTTCTAATAAGTTATAACCAAAAGTTACACCAAATAATCAACCACATGCTCTTAAAATAATTAAAAATAATAATTATAAACAACTTATATAAGTTGTACCAAACAACCTCATAGCTATCTTCTACCAAGGATAGAGCTACATAGCGTCCGAGCTACATAGGGTCCGAGGGAGTACGTGCCTCCCTAATTTTTTTTAAAATTACACTTTTACCTCTAATTAGAAATTTTTCTTCATTTAACTCCCTTTTTATTTTCAAATATGTTTCAAAATATTTATATCTCATCTTTCGTTTCACTTTTTTTTAATAAATTTTTTACAATTACGGGGCATTTATTCATAAATCTCTGTTTACCTACTTATATTCTACTTAGTTCAAATTATTTTTTCATATTCCAATAAGTCCTATTAGTGACATAGTTACTAAAATACCCTTAATAATAATGTTAACATTGACAATGTGAATGTTTCATAAAGTGAACATTTACACTGTCAAATTTATTTGATGTGAACGTTCATATCACCAAATTGGTAAGGGTTGAAAAAATATTTGTAAGGGTAAAATTGTTTATAAAATACCTTACATATGAGAATTAAGATTTGATGGATCAAATATCTAAAATAATAGGACTTATTGGAATATAAGAATATCTTATGGATGAATTGAGATACAAGCATTTGAAAGAGAATTTTCTAATAAATTTTCCTATAATTTACCACTATAAATGTTTAATTTTATCAAAAAATTCTTTTATAATGATTTCTATCTCTCTCATTTCTCTTATGTTTTTCTCCACATCTACCTTCTTCTTCTTTTATTTTATTTTATTTTTTTATGCATGTTATTACATTTTAAATTGTGATTATAATCATATTTAGTACCTAAAATAGCAAATAAAAAGAGTTTCAATTAATTAAAACATATTTAAGGTATATAATTTTGACATCACGTTAATCTTTGGTCATTTTATCACCAAATAAAAATTAGATTTAATTAAGTTTTATAATTAATATCGCCAAATATTAATAGTGTCCCCATAAATTAAAATTCTAATTCCGCTACTACCTTATACCCTCTCCATACACGTACTAATCTCATTGTGAAAATTGTGTCCTTGCAATATAAAGATGGTTGTACGGTGTCATCTTGCTGTCTCAAGTACGAGAAGTTTTTTTCCCAGAGAATGAGATAATAAAATTGCCTGAAACAAGTTGTAACATTACTTTCTTTAAAATGATACCAAGCTATTATTTTTAAAAACCAAATGGTAATTATTTGAACAGGATGTGATTGTTAAAAAAAAAAGAGACTAAATTACAAATACACTTTATGAGGTTTGCTTAAATACAGATTGTGCCTTGTGATTTGAAAAATTACAAATACCCCCTTATTAGAAATTTTTATTTAACAGAATTAACTAAAAAAATAAAATTCATAATTTCTCTCCTATACAATAATAAAATTACCTAAATTATTAATTGAAATATATTTTTAACATCATTAAAAACAGTTAATTGACTTGATGATTTATTAATAAAATAAGCCATTTGTTATGAAATTAGAAATCTCAGGGGGTGGAATGTAATTTTCAAAACCATAAGGGGCAATTCGTATTTTAATCAAATCTCAGGGAGTGTATTTTTAATTTACCAAAAAAAAATATATACAAAAAAAGTAGAGATGTAATATGACTTAAAAAAGATAAAAATATGGGCTAAAATAGTGCACCCCAAACAACCTCTAAATTTTGACAATTCGATCTCACCCATTTAAGGAAAAGACGAGATGTGAAAAATTAAAATTGAACAAACACAAGCAAAATAAAAAACGAATTTATGTGGTTTTAATTATAAATCTACAGTCACAAGTGAAGAATGGCAAAATAATTTTACTAAGAATGTAAAAATTATAATCAATGATCTCTCTCTCAATAACTCTTTTAAAAAAAAGTTTCATACATCCTAAAACTTCTTAATAACTGTAACAACCCTCACTTTGTCTTAGTCATGCTCGCATGCATTCACATGAATTTGTCTTGTTAAGTTTGCATCTACAGACCTCGATTTGTTTTGTCTAAGTGTTGCTTGCATGTTTTGTTTCTTGCTTGGTGTGTGTAGCCGATGTCATCTTAAGCCTAGGTCACACCCTTGAACCTCTTATATCTAGGACCATCTTGGAATCCACTTTGGTTGACCTCCACCTTCGCCCTGGCATATTGGTCGAGATGTCGTCATCTAGGCCGAGGTGTGCATTACCTAGGCCGAGATATGTATCATCTAGGCCGAGATGTTGTCATCTAGACATCCTAAATCTTTAATCCCTGCACCTGGTGATCTTGTTCCTGGACTGGTATGACCTAGACCGAGGTGTGACACATCTAGGCCGAGGTGTGGCACAGCTAGGCCAAGTGTTGTCCCTCCTAGTGGAGATCATTGAGACCTTACTTACCGAAGCCTATGTCTTGATCCGAGGTCATTACCTGCCGGAGTACCCATGTCACCTTACTTATTATACACACTTTGTCATGCTCTTGTCTTGTCATTCAGTCACCTTTTTGAGGAAATCCAATCCGACGTTGCCACGTGTCCCAGCAGAGGGTTAAGTCTGCTGGCAGTAGAGAAACCCACATCATCTTGTCATATCTTTTGCATGGTAGAGAGAGAAGCTCTAGGAAGAGAGGAAGAAGAGTTCTTGAGAGAGAAGTAGATTTCCAAACTTGATCTTTAGAGTCTAAACCGCTTGATTCGAGTTTTGAGGTTAGATTCTTGATTTACTCTTGTTGTTCTTCATGTTTATTCGATCGCATTGCATGATCTAGCATGATTCATGAGCCATGCATTGATTTAAAACTTGTTTCAGAAAGAGAAAATGGTGTTCTTGTGTTCTTGAAATAAAACTATGTTTTGATTCGAAAGTTTGTATCAAGATCCATGTTTTGTGTTTGTTTTTATAAGATCTTCAAGTATAGGTACCCAGGTGCATGTTTTCGAACTCATCTCATGAAATCTCAGATTTTGAATAAACACTACTAAAAACAGGGCCTTTTGAGTCGGTTTTTTTGAGTCGGCAAATTTTACCGTCATAAAAGGTAGTCTTTTTGAGACGGCACAGAGCTACCGACGCAAATACCAAACCTTTAGAGTCGGCACCGTTGGCCGACACAAAAAAATAATATTTGATAGCATTATTTGAGTCGGTTGAATTTACCGACTCAAAAGATAGACTTTTTGCGTCGGCATATACCTTTTGCGTCGGCAAATTTGTGCCGACGCAAAAAATTATATCTTTTTGTGTCAGCAACAGATGCCGTAGCAAAAAAAATATTTTATAATCAAGATATATATATTTACTTGATTATATTTAATAAATATATTATATTTAATACTCATTTCGATATTAAAAATAATAGTTAAATTAAAAGAGAATTAGTAATATAAAACTAAAAGTGATTCTAATTATTTTATTTTATTTTTATTTGGATAATAAAAATATGTAGAAATAGAATTATACAAAATTTATTTAAAAGATTAAATATAAATATGTTGTGATTGGATTAAGAAGAAAATACATAAATTAATTATGTAGAGTATTAGTATTTCTTTAATATTATTATTTTTAATTATTCATAAATAGTGTATATAGGCATAAAAAATTTAAATTAAATATGAATATTTTGATAATAAATAATTTAATGTTAAATAAAAAATTAAATATAAATTAATATTAAGACATCAATCAGATCGATAAAAAATAAAAATAAAAATAAAAAAAATAAATTTAATTTGTGCGATACATGTAATTAAGCACATTCTGCTTTATTTATTTGTATATCAAGATAATTTTTTCGAATATCATAATAATGAAATTATAATTATATGTATATATATTTATAGATATACTTTTATATTAATATTGAGTGTATATACTATAAATAATAAATATCTCAATTAATATCTGAAAGAGGTAGAGTGGTGAAGTGGATTTAGTGCGGTGACTTTGGGTCCGGTCAAAGCTTGCAAATGGCGTGGGTTCGAAACTTCGGAGGCGCCTCAATAAGAAAATTATGGGTTAAATTTCTTAAAACATTGAACCACTTTTTGAGTCGGCAATCTGCCGTCTCAAAAAATTAAAACTTTTTGCGTCGGCAGATTGCCGACTCAAAAACATTTGCGACCCCACCATTTTCGACCCTTGAGTTGCCGTCGAAACGCCGTCGCAAAAACGTTTTTGCGTCGGCAAACGTACTATTTGCGACGGCACTCTGCCGACTCAAAAGGCCCTGTTTTTAGTAGTGAAAGAAGTTATGATTTTAGCATTCATGTTCTTTATGTTCTTCATGTTCATATTCTTCATGTTCTTCAAAGGAAACCCAGATTTTCCCCAGACTTCGTTTCCCTGAATGTGGTCATCGGGACCATACCTCGGCTAAGAGGTGTGGGACCTTGGCCAAGACTTGGTTGGTACCCAGCATGTTTTCCCGAGATGAGAAACAGTGTTTTACCTTTCAACACGTGTTTTGCTTTGTCTTAACTGAGTTTTGAAAGAAATGCCGAAATCATTTACACTCATGCAAAGCTTGTTTTAGGAATGCATTCCATATCCATTCTTGAGCATCTCTTCTTGTCTTCTTGAAGTGCATTCAATGGGATTTATTATGTGCTTGTAGGCCTTGGAATCCTTGCTTGTAATCCCCACACCCGAAGAACTATGTGAGTGGTATTTTTAATAAAGCTATGTTATAAAGTTTTGATAAAGCTTTGCTTGTTTTGTTTTGGAAAAGTGTTTGTTCAAGCATGAATGATTATCCCTAATTTTTGTATCAAGTATTATCTTGTTTTGATGACATTCTTGGAAAGTCCTTAGTGCTAGGGGACTATAATGCAACTGCACCCTTGTTTTGAAAGTCCTTAGTGCCAGGGGACTATAATGCAATTGCACCCTTGTTTTGAAAGTCCTTAGTGCCAGGGGACTATAATGCAACTGCACCCTTGTTTGAGATATCTCCTTTGTCTTGCCACCGACGGTTTACCGCATGGGTTTGTCCGGAATGTCATCCCTTGTATTATAATGATGCTTGTAAGCATGCTTTGAAGCTTTGAAAGACTTGATAGATAAACTTGGTTCATCCCTTGATTTTGTACAAGTTATTGTATGTATTGTTTTGATAAAGATCTCGGATATCATTCATTTAACCTTTTATTACTAATATCATTCACTGAGTATCCAAGCTCACCCTCTCCTTATATATATGTAGGTGACGAGCAAGAAGGCGGTGACACCTAGATGATTATTTGCAAGATATTTTGGATTCATAGTTTGTAGCATCTTGAAGATTATGCTTCTTGGCTTTGTAATTCATTTCTTTTGTATATGTCGGCTCGAGAAGCCTTTTGATCAAGATGTACTATGTACTTATCTTATTATAATCAAGTTGTAAGACCATGTTGAGATGTATGTCATTTCATTTAATCTATGCACAGTTCTTATGGACTAATTAGATTGAAATTTATTGCTTTCGCCCATGTAAGCCCCATATGTATACTCTGACTGTGTGTGAATCCTTGTAAGTTGGCCTTTGGTAATCTCGGATTACTGGCCATCACGGCACCATTCTACTAGGGGCGGAATGGGGTTGTGACAATAACTTAACTACAATGAAGTTATAGATGGGTGGCACAGAGCTAAGAAGAAAGGTATAATCCTGAAATTGGATTTTGAGAAAGCCTATGATTCATTAAATTGGGAATTTTTGCTATCAATGTTGGATAATTTTGGTTTTGGGGCAAGATAGGTTAGGTGGATGGAGACTTGTATTACTACAGCTAAGGTTTCTATTTTGCTCAATGGTGCTCCCACTGAAGAGTTTCAACAACAGAAGCGGTTAAGGCAGGAGGACCCTTTATCTTCTTTTTTGTTTATTATTGCAGTTGAAGATCTTAATCTCTTATTGAAGAGGGCCATAAAGAAGGGTCTGATTAAAGGTGCTACTATTGGCTCTGATCAATTGGGAATTTCACATCTTCAATTTGCAGATGACACCATCATTTTTTGTGAAGGTGCTAAGGAGGAAGTTGTGAACATAAAGAGAGTATTGAGGTGCTTTGAGGTGATGTCTGGATTAAAGATCAATTATCACAAAAGCTTTGTTTGTGGGGTAGGCTATCAATAAGACCAAACTAAGGACTTTACTAAGGTTTTGAATTGTTTGTCAAAGAAGTTGCCATTTAAATTTTTAGGCTTGCCTTTAGGGGCCAATCCCAGAAGGAAGAGTACATGGCTCCCAGTTGTGGATAAGGTCCAGAAGAAGCTTTTTTCTTGGAAGAGAAAGTTGTTGTTTTTTGCTGGAAGATTGACACTGATCAAATCAGCCTTGTCCAATTTACCAATCTATTTTCTTTTTATTTTTAAAATACGAAAGGGGGTTGTTAAGACTATAACTAAACTCCAGTCCAATTTTCTGTGGGGAGGGAATGAAATTAATAGGAAAGTGCACCTGGTCAAATGGAAGGAGGTCACTAAAAGCAAGAGTCAAGGAGGTTTGGGTGTGAGGAACTTAGGTGAGGTTAATGCATGTTTTTTACTAAAGTGATGGTGGAGGTATTGTAGTGATGATAAGGCTCTATGGAAATCGATGGTGTGTGCTAGGTATGGCAGAATTAGTGGGGCTTAGATTCCTTCAGTGAATCAGTTAGTAGGGGTATCCATGGTTTGAAAGGATATTACACAGATCACTGAGGCTAACCAGCAACTGGGTGAGTTTTTTGGAGGCTAGGTTAAAATCATTGTTGGCAATGAGAGGAGAATTCGGTTCTAGCATGATGCCTGGTTAAGTAATAGAGGTTTGAAAACTGAATTTCCTAGACTATTCAGCCTATCCACAGAGAATGAGGAGTCTCTACAGCAAATCAGTATAAAGAAAAGTATCTTAGGGGGGTGGCAGCTCCAATTTAGAAGACATCTATTAGCTTGGGAAGAGGAGGAGTTGCAGAGGCTGATTAGAATGTTGGAGTTATCTCCAAGCCTTAGAGTTGGTCTTGAGGACTCTTGCTCTTAGGTAGCAGAGAGTTCAGGGCAGTTCACAGTCTCTTCTGTGAGGAGGTAGTAGGATGCAGCTAGAGGGCCAGGTATGGCAGTATCACCAGGAGTGTGGGTGAACTTAGCTCCTCCAAAAATGTAGTTTTTTTGTTGGTTGGCTTGGTGTGGCAGGGTTAAAACCTCAACCTTCCTACAAAGGATTTGGGTTCTTGATGTAAGTGCTAATAACCTGTGTATTTTCTATCAAACTGAGGTGGAGTCTATTGATCATGTGCTTCTGTACTATCCTTTGGTTTGGAAGTGCTGGTCTCACATAGTAAATTGGTGGGATCAGGTCCGGGCTATACCAGGTTCAGTTGCAAGCTTGCTGCATATTGGTGGTTTGGTGGTAAGTTTAAGTCATGGACTTGTACAATCTGGCAGATTATCCCCTCTGTTGTCTTATGGCCTGTCTGGAAATTGAGGAATGAATGTTTGTTTAAGAGTGCTCATCCTGATATTCAAGTTTTATGTGAAAAGATTAAAGTGCAAATTGTTTTGTGGTCCAAATGGCATTTGAAGGTGGATTATTCAGTTCATGACATTGTATCCAATCTCCACCAGATCATGTTGACTTTCTGAGTTTTCAGTTGTGCAGAGGTGGTCTGGTTTTGTGTGTCATTGGCTTTTGGCCTTTTCCTCTGGTTGGTTTCTTGCCAACTGCTGGGGTGTATGCTAGCATCAGTTTCGGTTCCACGCTTGATGTCCACAGCGTAGGAATCAAGTTGTAGCCCCGTGTTGCTGTTAGCTCTATCCTCTCCCCTTTATTGATGTATCCACATACTTTGTATGCTCATTTTCATCAATATAGTTTTCTTTGCTGATAAAAAAAAAAAGATTGAAAAAGGGTTCGATCAAAATAGATTCAAATACAAATGTCAATTAATAAATGAATTGCAATCAATAATTAATATTATATAAATTAAATTCAAAATACACCCACAACACACCCATTTGGATTAAGTTCTCCAACGTAAAGGATCCATTTTAAGCTAAGAAAGCATTCAAGTCAACAATCAATTTCAAATCTAAAATAACCCTCCAAATATTGAGGCCAATTTTCTACAAATATACACACTATCAAATGCCGCAGTGGTCTCATTCATCTTGAAGTCAATGTGGTCAAACAAAATTGTAGTGTTTGGGATATTCTAAATAAGTATATTTTTCGACTTTTTATGAAATATGGGTTAGGTTTGAAGTGATGTGGTAACGAGGTGATATGACTTAAATAAGATAATGTGACTTAAATATGATAGTAACTTTTTAGCTTTTTAGCTTTTTTAGGAGATGTCAAACCTAACCTAAATTATATCCATGAAGCCAAAGAAACATTCTCTACCTCCAAAGTAGAGGCATATGCACGGATGATTATTGGGTTAATAAATTACACACAATAAGTATTTAATTGGTTGAAAAAATGGGCTAGTTTCATGTAATCTTAGGAGAATCAATTACGAAGGATCAACTTGGTTTTTTTTTTTTTTTTTTTTTTTTTTTTCCCTAGAAGTGATATTCTTTTAGAATTTTTATACAAAATTATATACTAGCATCGACATTTTCGTGAAGGAAAATTATATTTGTAGTTTCTAGTGTTAATTTGATCACTATATTTTTTATTATATCACTCTTGTCATTTAAATTTTTATATTTGTCAAATTAGTCTAATTAATTATATCTACTAAGAAATTGAACAAAAATCAAAAGCAAAATGGACCCTTCAAAAGAAATATATCATTTCAAATTGAACGTCAATTTTTCAATTACTTAAAAAAAAGTGAATATATTATTTTACACTTCGATTTCAATCTAATTTTTAAAAGACATGATCAATTGAACTAAATTAACAGAAAATAAACAAATTTAAAGATAAAATTGATACACATGATAAATTATAGACGCTACGGTATAAATTGATCACAACTCAAGCATATCATTTTGTATAAAGTTTTTTATATTTATTTATCATTAGCCGTTGTTTTGGTATGGTGGTGGAATGATCTTTTGGAAACTAGGGATTAGATTTCTTGAAACACTTGATTAATCCATTTTTTGTCAGCTGTAATTGTACTTTAGTGCCTTAAATAAATAAAATTAGAAAAAAAAATTATATATATATATATATTACAAGGCATGCCTGGTGAAAGTTAGATGCTGTGCAAGTTCATCCCTTGGATTACATTGGAAAAGGACATTATTCATTTGATTTGTCACATTAATTAGGGATTTGAATATGGGATGTTTGTTTTTATTGTGGCAAAAATATATTAATTTTTTACCTGTTAATTTTTTTAATTAGTTATGTTTATCGGGATTTTAAAATTTAGTTGAATTTCTTGAATACTATATCTTTAGTGGAAACACCCTTGAAATGGTTGCATCCTCTGTCCAAGGCAATGGTTTGACTGGAATGTGATAATGTGCGCCCATATGTATAGAATAGAAACATAGAAATATTCTTGACAAAATAATTAATAAGTCATATTTTGCGCTTAATATTACTATCTTCCTATCAAGTTTTAATATAGATAATTAAATTTTATTTTTTTATGATATATTTTCAAAATATTCATTGCTCCATAACAGGGCAGCCTAATGACATGTGTGGCCTAAAGCAAAAAATTAAAGTCAAACTGTTTTTGATTTGTTTTGTTTTGTTTTCTTCTTTCTTAGGCCAATAACATATTGAAATAGATTTTTATTAGAGATATAAGAATACAAGTTTGATAAAAGGATATTGCACTTTTCTTTTCTTTTTTTATTTACTAAATTTTTTATCAAATTTAAATTTAATGCAAGATTAGAGATGCTCTAATCCAATACATTTATTATTTCATATTATCATGTCGTGTTCATATGTCTTGTCAATAAATTTTATTTTTAATTAAAAATGTCAAGTGCATGAAAAAATTTAAAAAAATTCTACAAATTAAATTTAGTGAAATTAATATCTACTAAATGAAATTATTCATAAAAATATTTGAGTTTAGCTAAATTTTATTTTTTTGAATTTATGAGTGTGAGATAGTGGGAGATAGACTTTTACTGGTACACAAATGATAGGAATATATGTTAAATTACTTATTTGTCTACCAATTATACATATGAATGTCGTCTCACATGAGTGTAGAGCTAATGTATGAAGTTGATAGAAAATTTAATAATCTTATTTTAGTTTGGAAAACTACTGACATTCTTTTTTTTTTTTTTTTTTTTTTTTTTTTTTTCTTGTTTTACCTATAAGATTTCAACTCAAAATGAGACCTTTGCTATACCAAGGCCTAAAGCAAGTGTTTCACTTACAGCCCCCTTGAGTCGGCCCTGCTCCATAATAGTGGGTGTTATTTCAATTTTATCTCTCATTTAATATGAATAACAATTTCATAAATATTTATTTGTAATAAGTAAAATAATATTTTTTTAATTATAAAAATTATGATATTGTATTAAAAAAAGTTATAAATGACAATTAAAAAATTATCAATAAGTTGTATTTTATTTTGAAAATTATTATTGAGTTATATCAAATTTCAATTGTTCATAATAGTATATTTTATTTTTATTTTATCTTATTCATTAAAATATGAACAAAAAATTTCATAAATAATTTTATTTTATTCGAAATTTTATAATTAAATTATTTTTTATTTTTCAAATTAAATGATTTTTCATAAATAAAATTATAAGTATAAGATTAATAATTTTTAGAATTACAATTTCAAATTTTAATTAAGTTAAAATTCTTTATAAAATTGTTGTTCATATTAAATAGTAAGGATAAAATTGGCATAAGACACACCATTATGGAGTAATGAATCTTTTGGGAAACGTTTATCACAAATAGAATTTAGTTGTCCATATTAAAACTTGATAGGACTCATTAGTAATCTTAAAATTAAAATAGGACTTGTTGATTATTTTCCTATTCTTTTATTTTTATTTTTTAAATGTAGTGTTGTCGAAATTGCATTTATTTTGAGGTTAATTTCGTTTTTATCTCTTAGGTTATTGTCATTTTTTTTTTAATTTCATTTTTAAATTATTAGTTTTATGTATTTACTCTATAGAGTTTTTAATTTCAACTAATGTGGTTCAGTTGACAATAATTGTCCAAATCAGTAAGGATTAAAATCTACGGTTAAATTTATTTTATCCTCTTGTAGTTTGAGCATATAGCACTTTACCCCCTCATGATTTAAATATAATCAGAAATCCCCCATATAATGTTGCTGAAATCGAAATTCTAGGTAAGATCGTTGGAAGAAACTTGTGAATTGGATCGTAAAATCGGATCAAGAATCATAAGATTCTACCTTCAATGTCAAATAAAATGAGAAATTATCGATAGCAATGTATCTTAAATAATTTTAAAATTATTAAAGAAAAAATAACAAATTTGATATAATGCATTTTTTTTTTTATGTTAATATAAATTAGAAGAGAAGTTTGGAGAGAGAGTTTATAGTTAAATTTCTTATATAAACATAAATATATATATATATATACATACATACATATACAAGAAACAAATATTAGAAAAAATAGTAGGATTGGAATCGTAGTAAAATACAGATCGTAGTGTGATTCTATACGATTTTATTATTAGGTTTATAATCACTTTAAGATCTTATTGAATTTAAGATCCTAGTGTGATCCGAATCGCATTCTACGATCCGGATCAGAATTCTAATAACTATGCCCCATGTGGTTTTAGATTGAAATACTACCATTAATTTTCCATCCAAACAAACGGAAGGTGTATCACACACTACTTTTGAGAGTGGGTTTAGTTTTATGAAAAAATAAAATGAAATTAACACAACAAAAAGACAATTTTATTCCCATTTTTTTCTAAACCAAAAATTATATTAATATGTTAATTAAAATATAATAAATTAAAATATAATTAAAGATTGATCTAAAATATAAAATATAATTAAGGGTTGATTTAAAATATAATTAAAATAAACATAAAATAAATAGTAATTAATGATTGATATGAAATATAATTAAATTAACATTAGATTAACATGTTAACAATTGCAATAAATAATTAAGAATTTATGATTAATTATGATCCAAAATATAATTAAATTAAATTTAAATTAAAAATTTAGGATTAATTGTGATTTAAAATAATTAAAATAAAAAAGGAATTACAATGAATAATTAAGAATTTATAATTAATTATGATTTAATTGAATTAATGTTAAAAATTATAAATTATGTGTATGTGGTAGAAAATAGAAAAAAAATAACAAAAAAAACCATTGGATTTGAGGATATTTTAGTGATTTTACATATATAGTTAACGGTATTAAGAGATGCACGTTTAGTCCAAAACCATATGGTGACTGTATGACTATATTTGAACCATAAAAGATAAAGTGCTTTGGTTTCAAAACACAAAGGGACAAAACATTAAAGAAAAAAGAGAGATAATAAAAATGTTCAATCAGCAATTTTTCTCCCGATCCCATTTTTCTATCCAAAAATAAACCTCTCGCATGGATGGACTCACATATGCCTGGCCTCTTTTTTTTGTTTTGTTTTGTTATTATTATTATTATTATTATTATTATGGTAAGGGGTCTCTAGAATGGGTTTTACTTTGATCGAAGAGAGTTTTAGTAATTTTAGAAACAAAAATATGGTTGAAATTAGCCAGTAAAGTTGAGTTTAAATAAAAGAAAGATAATTAGTAATCACATCTTCTATTGGAATATATATATATATTCAATCATATTATTCATTTTATGCATGCATAATAACAAAGTAAATTTTTAATTATAATAATAAATTTAAATATTAAACTAATGTCCAATTAATTATAATAATAAATATATATATAAGGGATATTTACACACAAGTCTTAATTTACGAACTTATACTCTATTAGTCCTAACTAAAAAATTTTAGACTTTCAAGTCCCATTAAAATTTTAATAGTCGTAATTACCTTTCAAACAATGATGGTTCATTATTTATGATTATTTACAAAGGAACATGATGATTTGACATTTATTTTGATTTTCAAAACTTTAAAATATCAACTTTCAAATTTAAAAAATTTTAAAAAAATTATGTGCATTTTTTTTTTGAAAAATTAAAAAAACTAAATTATTTTTGTGCAAAACTGAAAAGGTTGTGTCTATAAAGAAACATGATGATGGAATATTGATGCGCAAAACTGAAAATAAATAAATAAATAAATAACTTTAAAAATGAAAAAATTGATAATGTTCTCAGTTTTAAAACTGCAAAAACTGATAATATTCTCGGTTTTATTAGATAGTTGAACCAAACCAATAAGTAGAAGGGCAAAAATGTTTAATCTCATATTCTGTTTTTTTTTTCATCAATTAGTAAAATAATTATCTAGAACATTACTATGCAAAATTGATAATGTTCTTGGTCTTAAAAATTCGAAAAAACTGATAATATTCTTAATTTTATTAAATAGGACTTATTAATTCAAAAAATCTTAGATAGAACTTGAGTTATCATAACATTTATAAATAAAACTTTTAGGTAATTAATTCTAAATAAAAACTAAGAACCCACTCAATTTTTTCACTAATAAAAATTTATTTTTTTAATATTTACCCAATGTTTTAGTTTTTTCAACAACTTTTTTATCATAAATCTTTTTTTTTAAAATTACTTTAAAAAAACCATTGTTAAACCAGTTCAATGGTTATGCTAGAATAATAACAAAAACGAATCTAAACTACAATATTAATTAATGAAAAATAATACGGTATACACTCTTAAATATGCACAGGAAAAAAATAATATAATTTTATATTTTTTGAGTCATAATTAAGCCTTCGTTTGGGATGTGGGTTGGCTTTTTGGCTGTCTAGGGCTAAAAAACCTAGTTTGGGATGGGTTTTTTTGATTTTTTGACTTTTGTGAAAAAAAAATGAAATAATTATAATTTAGATGTGACATTTTATTTTATTGACATTTTAACCTATTTTTTTTTTGTGTGGCTAAAATAGCCTGAAATCAACATCCCAAACATAGCTTAAAAATAAATAAAAATATCATAACTAAATACAACGTGAGAAATAATTAAAGAACTCATAAATTATAACTAAAAAATAAAATTATATAATTAAGGACGTATCTAATATAATATAGCTTTTCTAAAGATGTGTGTATGTTAAAAGTTTCCGAAATTATAATCATAATTGGATAACATTTTAGGTCCTGTTTGTTTTGAAAGATAAAGTTGAGAATGTGATTGAGATGAAAATAGGACCTATTATATGTTGTGTTCATTTTGGGAGATTGAGAGGGGATTCATAATTTCATGGGATTAGGATGGGCTTTGATGTTGGGATTGAGATGGAAGACATGGAGGCGATATTATGATATTAGTCCTCCTACTTAGGTTATTTATTTATTTATTTTTATATATTGGGCTTTTTTTTAACATTAATGTTTAATGTTTTTGTATTTTTTATTAAGTAAAAAATCATAATTTTATTTGTTCTAATATTCTATATTTCTTTTATAGGGTAATAATTTAACAATTCCCATACTAACAACTATCATCAAAATAAACACAATTTTACTTAATCCCCTTACTATCAATCCTCTCTATTCTACCTCTGAAAACAAATGACTCTCCATTCTATCTCTGAAAACAAACGAGATCTTAAAGAAGTTTACAAGTACTGAAATTAATTTAAATCAAAATAAAACAAATAAAATTTTAGGCTATTACACTATGACCTTCTCAATTATTAACGAATATTATTTTATTTCATTCATGTATGAATTCATACAGTTTGATTCCTTCAATTATAAAAGTGTATCGCTTGCATTCAGACCATCTCAAAAAAATATGTATTTATACGATTTTTACAATTAAGAGAATTAATTGATATTTACTAATAATTAAGGTTCTTAATGTCATTAACCCTAAAATTTTATAGAAAATACATAAATTGCAATAATGATGCAGCAATCATGCCGCAACACATGTCAAGCTTTCAATATCCAGTTCATCCCTAAAACTTTCCTTTCCCAACATGAAGCACATAACAAGTTGACTAAAAATCTGTGTCAGCCGTTGATCTGGTGGTGGTAATCCTACCTGAGCCGCTAGCCAGTACATGTACCCAAACTACCATTCATCAAATCACAAAAAAAAAATCACCAAAAGTATTTCTTTTATAATTATAACAGTTAATCATTTATATTTTAATCTCTTATATTTTAAGTTCAATTATAATGTCACTTTTTGTTTATAGTTTTAATGAAGTTTACCAAAATGAATATATGTATTACATGCAACATTTTTTGAAGACGTAATTTGAAGTAAAGAGATTAAAATAAAATTTTGATAAAAATAGAAGGAACTAGAATGGTATAAAAAATGTAAAAGGTGACGATTAATGCGCAGCACTCCTCTTTATCTCCCCTCTCCACCCCCACATCCCTCTCTCACCTTGCATAAATTTTTTTGTCTTGCTCATATGACTAGGGCAGGTTTTCCTCTCATCCTGTTTTATCCCACCAAAACTTAAATTCCCATTTTTATTTATTTATTTTTTATTTTACATATTTTAAGTCACTCATAAATTATAATTTCTAATATACTAATACCATCTCTTATTTGTATCAGTGTGCATATTTTTGAATTAAGCAAGAATTTGGAAAAATGATAAGTAGAAACTATGATGAGAATTAACCTCAAATGGATTAAGAAGATGGGTATGATGCTTGGGAATTTGAGATTCCTCCATATGGAGGTAATGTTGTTGAACATCAACTAGCATCTCCTCTTCTGATGGCAAAAGCAACTTACTAGATAAAATTCTTACTATCCACTTTGATTGTAACTCCATAAGAAGAAAAGCTAAACCCTGATTCACATTGCGAAGAAAGTTTGCAATTTGCTTTTAACACTATGGATTAAAATATGAAAAAAGAGTGTGCGAAAGTAGAGAGATTGAAGTGAAATTCAACAAAAATCATATGGATCACTTGTTCTAAAAGAGAAAAATTTCATGTTGACCTCCTATTTCTCAAAAATCAATTAGACTCTTATCCTTTTAGTTATATCAATTTTACAATTAAGCTATTCGAATAATGATAAATATTTGACTCATGTTGTGTAACAACCCCGACTTGTAATTAGCCTATAAACCATGATTAAGGATGTCAAATAAGTAATTAAGAGGAAATCATGTGTAACTTGTCTGTCTTATGTGTTAATTGCATTGTATCTGTTTATGGTAGGATTATCTGTCTGCATTTCTAATCTGTTATGTGAATTAAAAGCCTTATCGGCATTCGATCACGAAACCGACTTGGTCTATGTGTTATTTGGCATTTTTAGAATTCTACGGTTGGTTGAATTGAAATCCGATTCAGAACGAATTAAATTAGAATAATTCATGTCAATTTGATTAATTTAAGTCAAGTTTAATTAAGCCTTCTTAATTGAGCCTATAAAAGGCTAATTTGACTCCTTTAGTTCATTTTTGCATCTTCATTTCATCCTCCTTAAGCTCAAAATGTGAGAAGAGAGGGAGAGGAAAAGATTGAAAATTGAATTCAACAAACAAGGAAAGAGAGGGATTGCTAGACACTTGAAGAGAATTTGGAGAATTTTAGCACTCTAGAGCACCATTGAACATCTAAGGTAAGAACTCAAGCTCTTGGTTATGTAATTGAGCTAACTAATGCATTGATTCAAGAGGTTTAAGTGTTTGGGCTTGGGATATGAGCTTAGGAAGTAAAGAGGAAGAGCATTCCATGCATGCATACATATATCATAGCATTTTGAGTTCAATTGCAAAGAATTGCCACATGCATGTGTTCATCTTGCTTTTGTTTTGAGAATTCATCAAGTTTCACACCATTTGACCTAAATTGATCATGTTTTGGAAAGATTGAGTTCATAACAACTCATGCATGTCATGTTCATACCATATTCTTCAACTTCAAGCTTAATTTTGAACAATTGACATGCTTTTGGGCCTTATTTTCGTGAAATGATATTTAATTCTCCATGTTTTCCAAGTTTAGACATGTTTTCTCAAGTTTTGGGGCCAAAATGATGTGTTTTGTTAGGTTGAATTCGGGTTTTGAAGCTTGAACAACAATCTGAAAATTCTAAATTCTGCCTCTCCGCTCGAGCGACAGAACCTGTGCTCAAGTGACCACTTTGTGTTTTGCCCTTCCGCTCTAGCTACCAAAATTTGGCTCGAGCGTAAAATGCATGCTCCTAGAAGTTTACATGTTTTGCAAACTACTTGAACGACAAGAGTTGCGCTCGAGCGACCGTTGAGCGTGAGTCGAGCGGGAAAATCAAACAACAAGTACTTTTGCAAAGTTTATAGACTACTCGAGCGGAACTTCCTCCGCTTGAGAGACCTTTCACATTTTGAACCCCGCTCGAGCAAGGAAAACTACGCTCGAGCGAGGACCATGTTTTCAACAAATTTACCTAAGTGTTGAACAGCATGTTTTGGCATCCTTATTGTATCCTAGGTATTCCTAGGCCATAATTAAGACATAATAAGGAGGTTAAGACTTAGAAACACACTAAGAACTAAATGAAATGAGTTACATATTATCTGGGTTTGTGTTTCAATATGTCTATGTGTTATGTTTATTTAGGTCACCCATTGTAAGCCATTTGATTAGTCTGCTCTGTCTATCTGTATTCGGAGCCATCTGTGAGTAATGACTCTGCAAAGCTATGTTTAACTTTAATTATTTTCTCATGAAGATGAAATAATCAGTTTCTGAAATGCTATGTTTTGTATGAATGAATGATTTTCCAAGATTCTGAAATGTATTCGTGGCATCCTTAACGTCTTATGATATGCGTCCCTTTATGAGTCATCGGAAACGTCTCTGTGCACATAAGTCATCGGAATGCCTTTATAGTCGTCCCTTTATGGGTCATCGGAAACGTCTCTGTGCACATGAGTCATCGAAATATCTTATGGTCGTTCCTTTATGGGTTATCAGAGTGCCTTCGCGGCTGTCCTTTTATGGGTCATTGGATTTGTTAACGCTAATGGATGTACCACGTACTATCATGTGAAATGTATGAACTTTGAATACGAATAAGAATATGTACACGAATCTGTTCTGATTTGAGATCTGATTGTGCATAAGAATCTGTTTCAGATATAACCTCTAATTTCTGACTCTAGAATGGACATCATTCATTAAAACCCTTTACTTTGTTATTATTCACTGGGTTCTAGCTCACTATAATTACTTATGTATATAGGTGAGCAGGCGCGTGACTAGGCCTAAGTTGTTGCCTAGAGAGTTTTAGGTTAGCCAGCCACAGTGCCTCTCGGGGAGGTTCCCCATTGAGAAATCAAGTTTTGTGACCATGCTATGGCTGTTTTTGTTTTGTTTATTTGTACATTGTGTTAAATCCCTTATGATATTACTTGTAAGGTAATGTAAAACTTAAGGAAGTCTAACGTCACATATGTATGTATCTAATTTAGTTTTTTTGTCTTATGTATGTCTGCACAGCTCAATGGACTATGTATATTTTGTATATTTGCTTCCGCAGCCCCTAATTATCTGTTATTCTGTTCAGAGACTTTTGGTAATCCAAGGATTACTAGCCGGTTAAGACGCTAAACCTATAGAGGCGAGTTTGGGTCATGACATGTTGTCACTTCCCGTCAACAATCGGACAAAATTTGCTAATCATAAAACTCTTCTTTGGATGGAAAAGTTGCTTGCCTATGTTTAACAGCTTCACAAGTGAAAAACAACTCTAATTACGATTTGGAACCTTAATATAACCCCCACTTGTGGTTGTCTTTCATGTGTAGAGTTGATGGTCATAAGCAAGACTTTATTATCCCTCCAAAGAATAGTCTTGGGCCTAGGTTAATAGATTTTATCTGATTTTAGAAAACAGAGAACAACATGGGTCAAATTAATACTAGTTCGAATAGTTCATGTGTAAAATTGATATAGTTAGGGTATCTCCAACGGTTCACCAAATATTTCATCAAAATTTGAGTAAAAAAAGTACGAATTCCCTTATCTGATATCAGCCACTCTAACAATGAATTTATAGCTATTATCAAAACACAGGCTGTCCGGGGGACGACTAGGCAGTCGTTCGGTAAGAGCAAATGAAAAAAGTGTGTTTTAAGGAGGGGAATTCAAGAAACTTATAGTTGCACATGCAATATCTTCAATGAAAATACTCTGCGATGATGAGAAAATGCTATTCATTGGATTCGGCAGGTAATATAAATAGCCTGATTCGTTTTTGTTTTCTTGTTTTTTGGAAACAAAAGCGATTGTATGTTTGAAAAACACCCAGCCTTCTCATTTTTGTGCGAAACAATTTTGGAAACAATGGATATTTGGTTGTATTTCGTAAAAAGTTGGTTGTTTTTTCTAATAAAATTTCAGAACAAATTTTAGATAAACATGTTTTCTGTGTTTTTCAAAAAAATGAAAACACGACTAAACAATTTTATGTTTCAAAAAGTTCTTTAAAAGATTGATTATTTTCAGATTTTTTTTTCTTCCAAAAACGTAAATATAGTCAAGTGGGATCAACATTCATTGGAAATTTTGATAACTATATTTGTAGTTGAATGCATCAGCAAAACAATCCACTCTTAATACTCTTTCCTTACATTTTCAATTAAAAGTTCGCTTGAGGGGTCATCCTGGGGGTCGACCTCCCAGTGTAAAATTTTCATAAAATTTTGCCTTTAGGTGGACATCCGAGGAGACATCCGGTGGTGAAAATACAACGGTAATAAACAGTATTTTGATGAAAGGCACACAATATCCTCAGTTTGGTAAAAGATTTGGGATGTTCTTAATTTGATATAGCTTTGATAAAACCGTTGGAAAGAAAAAAAGTGTACTTTTTCACCAAATTCAAATTTGATGATGTATTTAATTAAGTGTTGGAGATGGCCTTAGAAAGTCATAAGTCTAATTGAGTTTTCAAGAATAATTTGAGAGATGAATGAAATTTTCTCTTTTTATAATTCTAACATGAGAAAACCGCCAAGAACCATTAATGAAGGGATCACATTAAAACTCAATTATATGAGATTTAAATTGATAAATTTAAAACTACAGGAACCAATTACTTTGTTCAAATTAGTGGAACTAACAATATAATTTATTCTTAACAATATTTTGAATTGTGAACTAAAGTACAACAAAGCATTTACATTGAAGACCATCATGTAATTAATCCAAAACATACTATAATTTAAACAGAAAAATATTTTATTCATAATTACAGGGATCAAAATAAAATTCAAACAAAATTATACGACCACCGGTATAATGACTAAATTACATTGGTTGTCTATATAATTTTTTTTGAATTTCACTTTGATCTCTCTAGTTTTGCATGTGATCTTTTTCGGTTTAAAATTATAACTATAAATTCACATTGTAATAAAATTGAAAGTGTAAAGGTTAAATTGTTCAAATTAAAACTACGAGAACCAAAATCAAAATTTCAATCAAAAGGGATCAACAATATAATTTACCCAATAAAAATGAGGCCTTTTTACAAGACTTTTGAAAAATTGGGAATTTCATGTAATAAGAAATCATTTAAAAAAATCACAACAATAAAAATATAAAAAAATGGAGATTTTAACTAACCCTTTGTGGAATTCCAATGAAAGAGAGTGAAGGAGCAAGCTTCGGTGGGAAAACATGTTTGTATAAAGGTCCAACACGTTTATCGTCAATAACAGTTACAATTCCATTTGTTTTCAAAAATGGAAAATTGTATTTGTACCTACACAAAAATGAAGCAAAAAATAAAAAGTTAAATTACAATTCTCATCATTCAACTTTTATTCAAATTTCACTTCCCTCTCTTATATTATAATAGTAATGATTAGGTCTTCAAACTTTCACTCTTATTTTAAAGTAGTCCTCTCGTGATTCACCATTAAAAAGCTTGACAAAAATGTATCTCACCTAATGGTTAGGTGAGCAACATGGTTTTAAAAATCGGATGGACCTGACCGATTCGAGTGATTAAATCGTTAACTGGTCAGGGTTTCGGTCTAGATATACCCTCTAAACCGTTTGAAACTAAAAATCGACTTATTTAGAGAGAACCGAGAAAAGCGACGGTTGACCTGGCGAACTAGTCGACCTGTAGCCGATTCGCGGGGTCGATGAAATTCAAATTTTTTTTTTTTGATTTCTTCTAACTTTTTTTTTATTCTTTCTTTCTTTCTTATTATATATATATATATAAGAAAATTTAATTGGAAACTCTTTTTTAAGGGTCTCTTCTTGTGAAGAATCCCATTAAGAACTTGAAATTATTGTGAAAGTCTCCACTTATTTCTAAGAAAAAAATTCTTTCTAAAAAACTAAAGAAATCTATATGGGATTCAATCAAATGTATTAGAGGAAATATTGAAATTTTGATATCCCTTCAAAATTTTTGCTCTTCTTTCAATCAAATTATTTGAATTAAAATCATATGGAGGGAATATTGAATATTTGATTTTCTATTCCAAAATTAAAATTAATAATATTTTAAAATATATTATTATATTTTTCAGTAAAAAAATATTAGGAGAAATATTTAAGATAATTTAATATTGTTACTTTTTTTAATTTATAATTTTATTACTTATATTTTTATTTAAATATAATTTTAATATATTTATTACGTCACGGTTTGATTCGGGTTCAACCCGACGGTTGAACCGGTGACCCGTCCACCTAATCCCTTTTTCGGTTCGCTCACCGGTCCGATTTTTAAAACATTGGGGAACAAGTTCATAAGGTGTTAAAGGAAAAATATTATGAAACAAATTTACACTTTTTATCTTCGACCTTTGACTCCCATTTTATTTTGGGTAAATTACAATATCATTTTTTTTATAGTTTAAACACGGTATCACTTTAGTCCCTCTAGTTTTAATTTGAATAATTTGAACACTATACTTTTGATTTTATTGTAATGTGATCATTTCATCACTTACTGTTATAATTTTGAACAAATAAAAACCACGGGCAAAAATAGGACTAAAGTGGAATACAAAACAAATTTTAAACATCATACTTTAAGGACTACCATAAAGTTTGTTTTGCATTTCATTTTAATTCCTATAGTTTTGTATGTGATTTTTTTTTTTCTCTGTTTAAAAATGTTAATGGAGGGACCACATTGCAACAAAATTAAATGTGTAGGATTCAAATTAAAACTACGAAAATTAAAGTGAAACTTTACTCAAATTAGAAGAGGCCAATGGTTTAATTTACTGAGAGGGAAAAAAGCGTAAATTTGGGCCGAGCTAGGACCGGGTGAAGGTGAGCCGAGCTATGGGCTAAGTGGAGTGGGCTTCGCCATTGGGCCTAGTTAGCTCAATCTTAAATAACTTAGATAGCCCAGTTGGAGTATGCCCAACCGAGGTACAGGAAGCTGAAGGGATGAACCGAGGTATAGGAAGTTGAAGGGAGGAACCGAGGTACAGAAAGCTGGAGGGAAGATCCGAGCTAGGTGAAGCTCAGTCGAATCTACCGCTTAAGCATGGAAATGTTAGCTCGGTCGTTTTATTATACTACCAAGGTAAAACCATTTCACTTGGTTAAAGCAGTGATGAGGGTGTTTTAAGGATAAACATTATCCTTGGGCATGAGACTCCTAGGAGGACTCTACTAAGGAGAGTAGAGTCCTACTGGGATAGTACAAACCATCTCACTTGGTTGGTAGTGAGTAGGGTGTGTGATTCCTAGGATGACACTTATAGAGAGAGTTGGAATCCTACTAGGATTGTGCCAGGCAGAGTCTATAAAAACTTATAGCAGGACCTATGTACAGGTATCACAATTTTGACTCCTAAATATACAGAGCTTTTGTCTATTGTCCATTTGCTGACTTAGGCGTCGGAGGGGTTTCCGGCATACACCTGCCGGCTAGCTCACATTTGTGTTTTCAGGAGGTAAAGTGACGACGTTTGAAGAAGCGCAAACTTGATCAACAAGATCATACGAGAAGAATTATTTCGTGCTCGTACAATTGGCGCCGTTTGTGGGAAATTCACAAGGAACAAAACCTCTTGATCAAGTTTACCTCTCCAAATGGAAACAATGGTGTACAATGAAGACTTGCTGCAATCTGCCATTGAGGGGCAAACCCCGGAGGGAGGTGGGAGGCGCGAAGGTTTACCTTCCATCCCTCCCATGGCGGATTTAGAACCCTAGCGACGAAACTCCCGGAGGGACACGAGGGAGAGACGGGGCACTAGCCCCCGTCATTCTCAAAGTCCTGAAAGACAGAGAAGAAGGCTGGATCCTCAAGTTCTGGAGGATCGCGTGAGGGAGCAAGACAAGTTAATAAGGAAGATGACGGCAGACATGGAGACAATGAAACGTCAGATAAAAGGGAAGGAGGTGGCGACTGGAGAGGGGTGCAAAAGTAACACGCCCCTTCTCCACTCTGAGGATCGTGACAGACATACCACACCATCACATACAGAAAGCAGGAGCCTTAGAACAGGTGACACTCAATCAAGGACCTCTAGGACTCGTTGCTCCAGGTCTGAGAGAACGAGGACTGAAAGGTCATATACGGAGGGAAGCACCTATCGCCCCTCATACACGCACCAAACGACATCTAGGCATACTGAGTTGCCTAGGTCGGCGAACTTACGAACAGTGCTTGAAGAGAGGGCCTGACGGAAGGAGGACACCAGGGCCCGCGACCCTTACAGAATTTCAGCACTACAGCGGTTGGCCCCTAGGATACATGGGAGTATCGAGGTAGGGATGCCAATGCCGCGCATTGCTTACGAACCAGCGGATAAAGTATTAGCAAGGTTACAGAGCTCGCCGTTCGTTCTGGCAATAAAGAATGCACCACTACCTTCAGTCTTCCATCAGCCCAAATTCACCACCTATGAAGGGAAGACAGACCCCTACATGCACCTAAGCCACTTTCGTCAGGTTATGGTAGTATACCGGCGGAACGAGGCCTTAATGTGTATCCTGTTTCCATCCAGCCTTGGCGACCTAGGTTTAACCTGGTTCGAAAGGCTACTAGAAGGCAGCATTGCCTCGTGGGCACAATTGGCAGAAACTTTCGTGACTAGATTCAGAACGAACACCAAGACACCAGTGGAGATTGATCAGCTACTCTCCATTGACATGGGCAAAAGGGAGATGTTGAGGTCCTACAACAGTCGATATTGGGAGACTTTCAACTAGATTAGAGACTGCCCTACAAATCTCGCCATTGCACAATACAAGAGGGGTTTACCAGTCGGCAACAAACTAAGGGATTCAATAACAATGATGCCACCCCTCACGATAGAGGCCCTAATGGAGAAGGCGCATCAACATATCCGAGTAGAGGAAGATAGTGCCCGTGCTAAAGAAAAATTTGGCACAGCAGCGATGCCAGATAAAAAGACTACTGCTAAAGTTAATACGGTAGAACAACCAAGCAGGAATGGGCGAGGCAGGCGAGCTAGCAGAGAGGACCCAGAAAAAAGGAAGTTAAGGGTCTGCACTACCATCACCACCGTGTTCAATAAACCTATCTACCGGATTCTTAGCGAGATACGTAATGAACCCTACGTCCGGTGGCCAGCCAAGTTAGGAGAGGCACAAAGGGGTTACGACGAGAGGTCCCACTGCACCTTCCATGATGAGAAGGGGCACCGAACTGAAAACTGCACGCCCCTGAGGCAACATCTGGAAGAGTTAGTTGCTGCTGGACACCTGGACCAGTATATAGAAGGAGGAACACAGCCAGCCCCACAGGACCCCAACAAACCCAACGGAATGCCGGTCGATGGTCCGTCCCAAGGCGTAATCAACGTTATACATGGAATCATTGAACCTGAGCGGGTATGTGAGCTAAGGGGAATGATCAAAAAGGCTGAGCACTTGAGAGAGGTATTAAGTGCACAACCTACTGCCAAAAAATGAGGAACAGAGGCCTCGAATGTCATATCCTTTTCAGATAGAGACTTAGCAAGGCCACACTGCCCTCACAATGACGCATTGGTGGTCACGTTGCGCGTCAAGAATTTTGATATCAAGCAGATTCTGATCGACCAAGGAAGTTCATGTGAGATAATGTACTACGAAACCTTTAAACAACTGAAATTGGAGGACAAAGACCTAGCACCTGTGACATCTTCACTCGTCGGTTTCAACTCAATGCCAGAGTGGCCAGTAGGCAAGATAATCCTCCCAGTCAAGGCAGGAACCGTGACGAAACAGGTAGAATTCTGGGTATTGAAGGTCCCTTCCACTTACAACATAATCCTAGGAAGAACATGGTTGCACGCCATGCGATCGGTAGCGTCAACCTATCATCAAGCATTGCGGTTCCCCAACGACGCCGGAGTAATTGAAGAAGTCTTGGGAGACCAAATTATGTCGAAATAGTGCTTCATCACAGTAAATGGCAGTCGGGCTGCAAAAGGATATGTGTAGATGGTAGAAGAGCCAGAAAGCAATGAACGGCTTGTGGACGTGGGCCAAGTAGCAAAGCAGAAGACGGTGGAGGACTTGGTTGAGGTAAGGATAGATGAAAAGGACCCAGAGAAATTCTTTTTGCTAGGCTCATCTTTGTCCAGCACTGAGAGAATTGAGATAATGGAATTCTTAATGTCAAACATCGAAGTGTTCGCCTGGATGCCATATGACATGCCTGGCATAGACCCTAAGTTCATCTGCCACCAACTTAATGTCCACCCAAATGCCAGACCAATCATACAGCGCACTCGCAGATCGGCACTCCACCACGCAGAGATAGTGGCGGAGGAAGTGGGAAACTTGCTGGAAGCAGGAGCCATCAGAGAAGTGCACTATCCTAGGTGGATCTCTAATACTGTAGTAGTACCAAAGAAGAATGGAAAGTGGCATGTTTGCGTGGACTACAAAATAGTCAACAAGGCATGCCGAAAGGACAACTTCCCCCTACCACGAATAGACCAACTGGTGGACTTAACAGCAGGGCATAATCGACTTAGCTTCCTCAATGCGTATAGAGGTTACCATCAGATCGCTATGTACGAACCAGACCAGGAGGTCATGTCATTTACAACGCCTAGGGGATTGTACTGCTACAAGGTCATGCCCTTTGGCCTAAAGAACGCAGGGGCGACATTTCAACGGATGATCACCAAAATGTTTGCTCCATTGTTAGGCAGAACAATAGAGGCTTACATAGATGACATGGTGGTCAAGAGCAAGGATGAGAAGGACCATCTCAGAGACCTAGACGAAATGTTCCAAATTCTAAAGAAGAACCAGTTGCGCCTAAACGCATCCAAGTGTGCATTCGGTGTAGGATCAGGCAAATTCTTAGGCTTCTTGGTAACCAACCGAGGTATAGAGGCTGACCCTTCACAGATCAAAGCAATCCAGGAGCTTAAGAGGCCTAACATAGTCAAAGAGGTATAGCATCTCACTGGCCTAGCAGCCGCACTCAACCGGTTCATAAGTCGGTCGTCAAACAGATGTCGACCATTCTTCCAAGCTTTGAAAGCCAAATTTGAGTGGAATGAAGAATGTGACCGTGCCTTAGAGAGCCTGAAGGACTACATGACCTCTCCTTCATTATTAGTAACCCCAGTGCCAGAAGAACTCTTTTTATACTTGGCAGTCGCACAGCATGCAGTCAACGCAATGTTGGTCAGAGCGGAAGGCATCCAACACCTACCCATATTTAATGTTAGCAAAACCTTACTGGCTGCTGAAACAAGGTACCTACCATTGGAAAAGCTGGCCTTAGCTTTGATGATGGCCTTACGGAAGCTGTCGCATTATTTTCATGCCCACACCATAATTGTCCTAACAGCCTTCCCATTAAAGGCAGTGTTTGAGAGGGCAGACTTTTCTAGACGAATTTTGAAATGGGCAGTAGAGCTGGGACAATTTGATATCAAGTTTCAACCCAAAACTGTAATAAAATCCCAAGCTTTGGTAGACTTTGTGGCTGAGTTCACACCAGGAAGTCATTACATCTGCTTAGTTGATTTAACCGATACAACAGAAGTGGGGATGGAAAGTGCCACAGGAACTGCGCAGCCCCCAAAACAAGATGCCCAGCTACATTCCAAGCCATATAGGATTAAAGACAGGAAAGAAGGTGCAAACCATGCTATTTCTAGCAAAGATTCACCAACAAGTAAAAACTTGGGGCAGGTAGATAGTGAGGAGCAAACCCCAACAGCAGGCATGGACTTGGAAGAAAACATCAGCAACACACTTGACCCCAAAACATCATCCGGCCCCTCTACTTGCTGGAAACTGTTCGTTGGAGAGATATGGAAACTCTTCGTGGATGGAGCATCCAATAGGCATGGTGCAGGACTTGGCATAGTCCTCATCTCACCAGATGGCCTATTAGTGGAACAAGCAGTCAACCTTGGCTTCCCAGCATCAAACAATGAGGCAGAATATGAAGTGCTTTTAGCAGGCATAAGATCAGCACTTTTCATGAAGGCCACCGAGCTGATGGTTTACAGTGACTCCCAACTGGTGGTAAACCAGATTTCAGGCGACTACGAGGCGAAAGATGAGAGGATGGCTAAGTAGTAAGAGTTAGTCAGAAAGGAGATCATGAAGTTCGAAATAGTTCGGATAGAGAAAATCGGCCGAGAAGAGAATAGCAGAGCAGACAAGCTAGCAGGTTTTGCTTCAATGGCAGATACATCTATCCCACACCCACTACTCATCGACTTCCTACCCAGACCAAGCATTGAAGAACCCGAAGTAGCAGAAGTATGTTGTGCCGAACTAGGCCCTTCATGGATGGACCCCATTATAGCATTCTTAAAAGACAGAATCTTGCCTGAAGAAAAGAAAGAGGCTAACAAAATCAGAGCAAAATCACAGCGATTTTGGCTCTCTCCATCATTGGCGTTATACAAAAAATCCTTCACAGGACCTTACTTGAAGTGTGCCCATCCTAGCAAGGTCGAGGCATTTTTGTTTGAGATACATGAGGGCGTGTGCGGAAGCCACCAAGGGAGAAGATCATTGGCTTACAAAGCAATCTCACAAGGATATTGATGGCCATACATGCAAGCAGATTCTGAGTAGTATGTCAAGAGGTGCGAGAAATGTCAGAAGTTCGCACACCAGATACACCAACTAGCCGGAGAGCTCCTACTATTAACTAGCCCATGGCCCTTCGCAATGTGGGGCCTGGACATAGTGGGACCACTTCCAACGGCACCCGGCAACAGAAAGTACTTTCTCACTACAACGGACTACTTCACAAAGTGGGTGGAGACAGAAGCACTCGCATCAATAAAGGAGAAAGACGTTAAGAAGTTCGTCTGGCAGAATATCATAACTCGGTGTAGCATACCCAAGGCCCTAATATCTGACAACGACACTCAGTTTGATGGAAAAATCTTCAGGGGCTTTTGTGAGGAATACAAGATAGAATTCTACAACTCTACACCAGCATACCCTCAAGCGAACGACCAAGCAGAGGCATCAAACAAAATCGTCCTAGATGGCTTGAAGAAAAGGCTAAAAAGGGCCAAAGACAAATGGGCTAAGGAGCTTCCTCATGTTTTATGGGTCTACCGTACCACACATCGGCGATCAACTGGAGAAACGCCTTTTTCCCTAGCCTATGGCATGGAGGCAGTAATCCCACTAGAAATAGGCCTCCCCACTATTAGAAGTGAAAATTTCGACCCAGACTTGAATAGAGAAGCCATATCCTTAGACCTCGACCTTGCAGAAGAGAGAAGGGAAAAAGCTCTAGTTCATTGCCTCATACCAGCAGGAGCTATCCAGAAAATATAACAAGACAGTGCATCCAAGGCAATTCAAGATTGGGGATTGGGTATTACGCAAAGTCATGGGCAACACTTTGGTACCTGGAGATGGCAAGTTAGGACTCAACTAGGAAGGACCATACAAAGTGGTTGGTTTAGCAGGAAAAGGGGCATATCACTTGGAAGATGGAGACGGCAAGACTATTCCCAGGCCATGGAACACAGCCAATATCAAATTATTTTATTTTTAGCTTTTTTAAATACTTGTAATTTTTTTCCCTTTTTCAAATAAAAAAAAGTAGTTTTTTCAGCATAGTTATTTCTATTGCAAAAGTTGTTCTTAGTCATTGCCAGCAAGGGGCAACTAGAAAGTTTGGCAGGAATACCCAAACAAGTTAGCTCTCTTTAATCGAGATAAGGATCTAGGCTGAAGAACGTTGGCCGAAATAACCAACATTGAGCTCTCTTCAGCCGAGATCAGGATCTAGGCTGAAGAGGTTGGCTGGAATAACCAACATTTATCTGTCTTCAGCCAAGATCAGGATCTAGGCTGAAGAGGTTGGCAAGAATAACCAACATTTAGCTCTCTTCACTCGAGATCAGGATCTAGGCTGAAGAGGTTGGCAGGAATAACCAACATTTACCTCTCTTCATCCAAGATTAGGATCTAGGCTGAAAAGGTTGGCACGAATAACTAACACTTTTCTCTCTTCAACCGAGATCAGGATCTAGGTTGAAGAGGTTGGCCAGAGTAACCAACATTTATCTCTCTTCAACCGAGATCAGGATCTAAGCTGAAGAGGTTGGCAGGAACAACCAACATGAAAGAAGATTACAAATCTCTTGAACCGAGGTAGCTATCTCGGCAATGAAATGTTAAAAGCCAATCATATGTAAGTGTTACCGAACAAACAGTTGATAAAAGAGCAGATTTCATTGCATTCCAAAATATCCATTACAAGGAGGATAAGAACCGAACAAAAAGGTGAGAGAAAAATGAGGATTTCATTCAAAAGGGCGTTACAAAAGATGGGGCTTCAGCCTGGTTACAAATTCTTTCAACAATAAAAAGAAAAAGGTAATCAGACAAAGAGGTCATCCAAATCCGCATCCAGAACAACTCAAGCTTCGCCACTCTGACCGGTTAGGCTATCTGCCCGGTTTGACCGCGATCTTTGTTCATAATCGGGGCATTGTCTGGTTCAGGTGATCCATCTTCCTCCTCCCCCTCTTGCAGAAACTTTTGTTGGATGGCGTTGGCATAGTCCGCCATGTAACTCGGGATGAAGTGAGGATGAGGGTTTTGAAAGACCTCAGTTTCTAGACCCAGGTCGAGCTGCGTAATAGCTGCCTTCCAGCCGCATTTGAAGAAGATGTTGTAGACACCCCATTTTTGACCGCCCTTAAGACTTGGGCACTACTGATGGTTTATTTGGTGGTGAAAGGTGTGCAGGGCAAAAGTTTGATTTCTTCGGCAAGAGGAGAGTCAAATCCTAACCTCACACCCCATTTTGGACCAAAGCTGTTTTGAATGGTTTTTAGACCTTGAAACCCTCTCTTTCAAAACCTTTTTGAAAATAGGTTCCTACGATGTCCCGGCGCTCGCATTTTGTTAAATGTCGCGCCTTTTGGTAAACTGAGCAAGGACAGAGTGGAAATGAATGAAGGAGAGATGAAATTTTGAAAAATCTTTCAAAACACCTTGTTTAGGGGTTTGGAGTTGAAGAAAATGGGAAAGGAGAGAAGAGAACTAGTTTGGGAGAAGTTCGGCATGACTCCGAGTAGGATCAAAACTGCGCGGCTTCACCAAAAGAGGGATATCTCTTAGCACAGTTGAAGTTTTGATACAAGGCTGCCACCATTGGAAAGCTTACTTCCGGAGCTTCAATTTGCACCCAAGAATGACCTGAAAAGACATCCAGATGAAGGAGTTAGGCTTTCTTCAAGTCGGGGACTAAGGCTGATTTTTTATGTTGGCCTCTGTGGAAGTGTGCCGGCCATTAATGGCCAATGCCTGCCCCATGCTGGCCAAAAATGGTAGGTGTAGACAATCCATTTTTGACTGTCCTCAAGACTTGGACGTCACCGTTTGAACACCCGGTGATCATCCATGTTTGTGTTCGTCTCGAGTTCCCGGAGGTCTCGGCTACGCGCCTTGCCTTGGGATCTCCCGACTCGACTGTTTTGTGTTTGGTTTTGCAGCAAACACTTGTGTTTTGCTTTTGAGGGGCAGGGAATGGCTTGTGAGACATCCCCACACATCACCGGCTATGGCTAGAGGCCACCGGCCAGTGTTTTGTTTCCATCGGCCATATATTTGGCCGGTCGGCACTCTGTTTGGTCGGTCGGCCATCTTTATTTGGCCGATTGACTCTTTTTCTGGCCGAGACCTCTTCTTGAGGGGGTTTGAACCTTTTGAACCCCCTGTTTTAGCTTATTGAGGAAGCTTGACCCTTTTAAACCCTTGGTTCTAGCTTCTTGAGGAAGCTTGAACCTTTTGAACTCTTGTGTTAGCTTTTTGAGGAAGCTTGAACCTTTTGAACCCTTGGTTTTAGCTTCTTGAGGAAGCTTGAACCTTTTGAACCCTTGGTTTGGCTTCTCCAAGAAGCTTGAACCTTTTGCACCTTTGCCTAGCTTCTCCAAGAAGCTTAAACCCTTCTAAGCTTCCAAGAGAAGCTTGCACCTCTTGAACCTTTTGCCTAGCTTCTCCAAGAAGCTTGGCTCTTTTGTCTAGCTTCTCCAAGAAGCTTGGCCTTCTTGGCCCTTTTGCTCCAAGCTTCTAAGAGAAGCTTGCACCCCTTGACCCTTTTTGCTTAGTTTCTCTTAGAAGCTTCAAGCCTCCATCTTCTCTATAAAAGAAGAACTTCTCTTCTATTGCAAGGGTTCCAAGATTTGGTCTAAGGCTCCATACATATATCTCTCTCCATATCTCCTCCATTTTAGCTCCAAATTGCTTGGTTCTTGGCCCCTTTGCACACCACCTCTCAACCACACCTCTCCATCATCCATCTAAGCTTCTTGGAGGCCATTTTCAGAGGCTAAGGAACTGGTTTTTGAGACCAAAGGCTGCTGTCCCCGTTGGTCTACAAGGGTGAGCATCTAACCTTCTTTTATTCCCCGTTTTTGAACAAGCTTTTAGCCTATCTTGCTTGCTGTTTTGAGCTTTGTGTATAACATAAAAAAGTTCTGTTTTTTTGTGTTTAAGATACTTCATTAAGGACACTTTTGTGTTTGGGGTCGTTATCCCTCTCTTAGGCCTTGTTTGGCCCCCTTTTTGTACTATTTTTGGTGAACTCCGGGACCACCTTGTTTGGGCCTCCTCACCACTAAAATCTTGAGGGATTTTAGTGGTGAGGATGGTGGTTTAAGGTCCTAAGAAGGAGAGGGCCATCCCCTCTCCTTATTGTCTTCAAAATGTGCCATTTTAGCCTCATGTGTGAGCACAATTTTTAAGTACATGTTGGCCATGTCTTAAATGTTATTTGTGCTTATTTTGCCATGATATATCACTGTTTTCAATTGGTTTAGACACACCATGCTTGCTTTGCATACTTGTCTTGTAATGCCATGAAATTGCCTCAACATGTATCTAGCATTCAGACCACTATGCTTACTTGTTTTGGCTTAGCTTTGTGAAGCTTTTATGCATGTTTTAGTGTGCTTGAGGACTGTTTTTGGTTGTTTGGGTCATCCATGCTTTGCTTTGTATAGCTACCATGCAATCCCCATTATGAGCCTTGAGCATTGACCCTTCTAGCATGCTATCCTTGCATCATTTCAGTGGTTTGGAACCACTTAACATGCCATTTCAGTCCTCATGGTGTGCTTGTATACTTGCATTTGATGTCCCTTTAATGCTTTACAAGGTTGTCATCTCATGCTCTATATTTGGCCTCTTTTGCACGCTTTTAGATTTGAGCCATTTAGATGCCATCTAGATGTGTTTTCGGCCTTGTTTTAACATGCTAAAAATCTAATTTTAGTTGTTCAACTCATGCCATGTTTGGTTTTGTTAAGGGTAGTTCAATACCCCTTTGGCTTGCCTTGAGTTTTAGCTTTGCTTGCATGCTTTGATTGCCTTGTTTAGATTGATTTGGCATCATTTTATAACATGATTTTCAGAGCTTTCTATGCATGCTATTTGTCCACGTTTGCATCCTCTTAAGTGTGCTTGAGGGTTGCTTCTATATGCCTAAGTGTTGGTCCTTGTTGCATACTAGCTCACATGTCTAGGATGCATTGCATTGACATGCATGCTTAGCCTCTTGAATTGAGTATGATAGAGGTTGAGCCTCACTTGTTTGTTTGATGTGCATCTCATTTGAAATCAAATGCACACTTGGTTACTTGGGCCATCACGCATCGAAATGCGCGATTGGTGGTCCGAGAATCAAGGACCATGTCCCTTTGAGTCATAAACATGATAAGGGACGTGTTGGTGCACACATTTGCTTGGAATGCATTGCCATGCCTTGTTTTGCCCTCTGCTGCTGTCAAAACAGGTTCTGCAGGAAGATTTGGCCGGCTGGCCATCTCTAGTGCCGACCGGCCATCCATCAGTGGCCGATAGCTTAATCAGTGGCCGGTGATCATTTCCCTTGGCCGGTGGCAATTCCTCCTAGCCGGTGGTGTTCCACAGTGTCCATGGAGCATACTTTGGGAGTTGTGCAACTTCCAGAAGAGCAGAGTAGGGAAAACAGAGGCAAACTTGTGCATGGCGTTGGATTTCCGAGCAAACCCGAGCACCCGCGCATTGGACCCTCTTCCCGAGGCCTTTACTGCTTTCTTAGCTTAGTTAATTTGCTTAATTAATTAGGTGGTCTGTAATAATTAATTAGCTTGTAGGTTAATTAATTTGTATTATTCTTTTGGTCCCTCTGAGCGAGGGCGAATTTGTAATAAGTGTGGGTGCGTGTGTGCATGTCTTCCAATCCCCACTTCTTTCTCCCTTTTACTTACCTGCTTTCGATGGTTAGTATTAGGGCATATTTAATTTAGCATACCTTATGCTATGCATGCGTGTATCCATACATTTGTCTTGCATGCACCGGGTTCGGCGCATCATATTAACTACATCGTATTTCAAATCTAACTTGAATACGTGTTATCTGTGCATTTCACATGCCATCCATAGATTAGCCGAGCCTATTGTAGTTGCATCTTGCATGTGTTGCATTAGCCATTTTAACATGAACTAGGATCATGCATATGATTGCTAACTAGTTTCTGTTTTAGCTTGGAGTACTCGGTAAGTGTTTATGCTTTAGCATCCTTGCATGAGTGTAAGTGTTGCCATGATAGCATGCTTACCATGAGGCTATGTGCTTATGTGATACAACTGTCTGAATGCCTGTGGGTGAAGGTTGGGTTACTTAAATTGGAACAATGCATCGAATGCGAGTTTTAAGCCCACTTGAGGGTGGCAAAATTCATGTCTTAGCCTACATATGGGTAGCACCATCAAACCATTTTCAAACAAACAAACATGAAATGTTTTGTTCCAATTTAGGCGACTTAGTCTATACTTGTTTGCTGTGCGCATCACATAGTAAGATTAGGCTAATAACCGGAATAAGAACGCGTAATGTTTTCAAAACAAGATATCATGGTTAGTAGAGGCCGATCTTCGATCGGGCGAGCGGGGGTGCTCATAGCTGACCTTCCCCAATCGTACCAAAGTTCTCGAGCCGAGGCAACTTTGGTGATGACGGACATGTGGCCTTTGGCACCGAGTCAGGGTTTCCTAAATTCCGCCATTAAAAAAAGTATTTAGGTGGCGACTCTGTATCTGGCAAAGCAGTCTATGTTTGGCACTTCTTTCAAAAATCTGTTTCTCAAAACGATTTGCCGGATTTGGACTCTTTGGTTTAGATTAAGAACCGTGACACAAATTGAGTCCAAACTGTAGTGGGGCCCAAGGGACGTCTACAGTAGGGTGCCGGCCAACAATGATAAAGTGCCAGCCATTGATGCCAAAAAGCAGATTTCAACAGATGTTTTATCTCCAGCTGGCACAGCTGTCTTGGCTGAGATATTTTCGACCAAACCTTTGCTTTTCGCTATATATGAGGCCATATATCATATATTCAAGGGGGTTAGAACACTTAGAACTTCTTGAACAAGTTTTGAGAGCCTCTCTCTCTACACCTCTCTCTCCACATTCCTCTCTCTCAAGAACTCTTGAGCATTTGTGCTAGAAGGCTTGCATACAACCATCTTCAACCTATCAACCCTTGAGAAGAGTTGATCACCATTGGCTTGAGGTCCCTTGGAACTTACTTTTGGGCTGATCGAAGGTTCTTTGGCTCAGATTTGGGGACGTTTTGCTGCTGTCCTTCAAGGTTCTTCAAGGGTAAGCACTTGCTCTTTTGAAGCTTTGTTTTGCATGCTTGTTTTACTACCATTTCAAACTATTTTTGGCTTGATTTTGAACTGAAGAAAGGTCTGATTTTCAGGCCTAAAAGTCTTGGTTTAAGCCTTGTTTGGCTAGGGGGTTGTCTCTCCCTTTTGTTCCGTAGCTTGTTTAGCTTTTGAGCCATGTTTCAAGGCCTTTCAAAACAACTTTTTGTGGCCTTTTGACCAATGAAATCCAGAGGATTTTCAGTGGTAAAAACCCTATTTTGAGGCTCAAAATAGGAGGGGGTGGTCCCCCCCTCTTCTTGTCTTGTTTACTTGCATATTTGGCCTTCTAAAGGACCATCCCTCCATGCATTTTTTAGGCTTGGTTCAGGCCTATTTTTGTGAGTTTTAGGACCTGCCCTGGCCCTGTCCATGGCTGGTTTTATCATATTTTGCATGCATCTACTATGTGTAGTGTAACTCCATTCATAGCTCATCAAAGTAGCATGTGTGCTTAGCTTGTGTTGAGTCCATTTCAGTAGGTTTTTGGTGATGTTTTACCATGCCATGAATCTGTTTTGGGTTGGTTTTGTTAATCCATGCTTGCATGATGCACTTGTAGTGTAAATCCCCTAAACTAGCTTCATATGCTTCATACTTTGCAATGTCATGCTAGCTTGTTTGGTTAACATTTCAGCATGTATTTGGTCATCATTTGGCATGTCATGACCCTATCCACAGTTGGTTTGATCATCCTTTGCATGCTCCATATAGGTGTAGAACAAATCTTGTTTATTAGCCCTTTGTGCATGACGTTTTGACTCATCATACTAGCATATTTTGGCTTTGCTCTAACATGATTTTATGCTTATTTTGGGCCATCCTAGGACTTTTTTGGGCTGCCATGGCCATATCACTCGTGCTTTGTATAGCTATAGTGTAAATGCTTAGGCTAGTCTTGGGTTTTGAGGCCCCTACCATGCCATACATGTGATGTTTGCATGCTTTGCCCTCATTCCATATGCTATTTCAGTCCATGAAATGTCGTCATATACTTGCATTTGACATGCCTTGAATGCTTTATAGAGCATGTGCTTTATGCCTCAAGAATTGACTTTTGTACATGCCATTAAGCCTAAGCCTTTGGCTTATCATTTCAGTGCATTTTGGGTCTTATTATACCATGATGTAACTCTGTTTTATGTTGTCCAAGTCTTGTCACGATTGGTTTCAATAGGTGTAGTGCATTGCCTCTTTAAAGCCTTGCATGCTCCATGTTTTTGGCTTTGTGTTCTAGCCTATGTTGGCTAGCTTTGAGCTTAGTTTTGGTCTTGTTTGGACCTACCCTAGGACTGTTTTAGATCCCCTCGGCCCCTTGGGGTTTGCCTTGTATGGCCATGGCTTAAGTCCCTTTGCTCATTTCGAGCTTTGAGCATCATAATATGTAATGCTTGCATTGTTGATTTGATTTGGCATCACTTTACATGAGATTTCAGAGCTTACCTCATTGTCATACATCCGTGTTTGTTGCTCCTTAAGTGTGCTTAAGAGTTGTCCTCTTTGTGCCTTAATACTTGAGCCACTTGGCATACATGTTTTCCTTGCCATTTCATGCTTTTCATTCCATCAATTCATCACTTTTGGCCACTGATTTGGGCTTAGTTGAGAGCTCCCCACATTAGTTTAAGTCTATCCCTTTGCATGTTGTCACATGCCTGTCTTGCATATTGTTGTATGCTTGCTCCATCTTTGCATGTTGTCGCATGCTAGCCCCATTACATGTTGTTGCATGTTCATGTTGCATTTTGTCATGTTGTCCAAGGTTGTCACCTCACATCATGCCTATGTGCTTGTTGCATGTCATTAGCCTTGTTAGGTTGTTCATATTGCATGTTTGCCATCCTTACGTGTTGCATTGTTTGGATTAAGTATTAATCCGAGCACGAGGAATGAGAAGCGTTTCATACTCCGAGTGATGGAACGTGTCTCAATTCTCGGTCGCCAAAGCTCTTGATGATTCATGATAGAGTTCTAGGCTTTACTTGCTTTATTTGTGCATTCATTTTTATATTGATTTGCACAAGTTGGATCTTTGGCCATCATGCATCGGGATGCGTGATTGATGGTCGTGGATCCGACTAGGCCTCTCCCTTGATGTTTTGAGGCGATATGGGGTGGTGTAGTGCATACATGCCCTTGGGAGACCCTCCCTTCTCTCTATTTTGTGCTTTGTTGCAGCTTGGTGTCACAGCACACTAGTGGTCGGCAGTGTCACACCCTTGGCCGGCAGTGCCCTGTTATTGGCTGACATCTCTCATTTCATGGTCGGCAGGCCACTGGTGAATTCCCCAGCAGTGTTTTGGTAAGTTCCAACAACAAACACTGGAAGACACCCTACAAACAGAGCCTCTAAAGAGCAACCAGAAGGTGTTTCGAGGCGAAGAACTGAAGCGAGCACGCATACCTTCCTCTTCTCCAAACAGAGCTGGAATAGCATTCATTTACTGCTTACTTGTTAGTTAGTAGTTGTGTAATAAATAGTTGTAGCTAGTTATTAATTCGGTTTTGTAATAATTAATTAGCTCGTGAGTTAGTTAATTAGGCGGCTTGTATTATTTATTCGGACCCTCCGAGCGAGGGCACAATTGTAATAAGTGTGCGTGTGTGTGATGTATGTCTTCCGACCCCACGTCTTTCTCCCTTTTATTTACCAGCTTATGATGGTTAGATTAGGGCATGTTTCAATTAGCATACTTATGCTCGCATGTTTGCATTCATTCATCTGTCTTGCATGCACCGGGCTCGGCGCATCATACTAACTGCATTGTATTTCAATTCCAAAGTTGAATACGTGTTAGCTGTAGCATCATCATTTGCCATCTTAGAATAGCCGAGCCTATTGTAGTTGCTTTTTTGCATGTGTTGCATTAGGCGTTTTTGTATAGTTAGGATCATGCATGGATTTCTAACATAGCTTCTGTTTTGGCTTGGAGTACTCGATAAGTAAGTGGTTATACTTTAGCATCCTTGCATGTGTGTGAGTGACTGCCATGATAGCATGCTTACCATGAGGCTATGTGCTTATGTGATATACCTGCCTGAATGCCTGTGGGTGAAGGTTGGATTATCTGAATTGGAACAATTCATTGAATGCGAGTTTTAAGCCCACTAGATAGTGGCAAATCACCATGTTTTCTAAGCCCACTTGAGGGTGGCAAATCCACATTTTAGCCTACTTGCGAGTAGCAAACCCTTTTCAAAACAAACATGAGATGTTTCGTTCCAATTCAGGCGATCTAGTCTATACTTGTATGCTGTGCGCATCACATAGTAATTCTAGGCTAATAACCGGAATAAGAACGCATAATGTTTTCAAAACTCGATATCATGGTTAGTAGAGGCCGATCTTTGATCGGGCGAGCGGGGGTGCTCACGAAGTGACCTTCCCCAATCGTACCCAAGTTCCCGAGCCGAGGCAACTTTGGTGATGACGGACACATGGCCTTAGGCACGAGTTAGGGTTTCCTAAATTTCCCCAAAATAAAATATTTAGGTGGCGACTCTGTATCTGGCAAAGCAGTCCATTTTTTGGCACTTCTTTCTAAAAATCTGCTTTTCAAAAACGATTTGCCAGATTCGGACTCTTTGATGATTCATCGGTCTTGCATTGCACTCTGCGAGATTAGATACAGGACCGTGACACTGAGTCTTGAACTGTAGTGAGCTCAATGAACAAAACGGGATTTCCCTCCCAGGACGTTCGAGGACGTCTACAGTTTCTGGCGACTCTGCTGGGGACTTAGAGAACTTGACTCGAACTCATGATATCTTGTTTTGATTACACTTATGTGTTTCTTTGCATTGCATTTGCATTGGTGCGCCTAGCACACCGTGTTTGCCGTATGCTATTCTTGAATGGTTTGCTGGAGGCTCGCTTCGAGAAGCGTGCCATAAGGCTGACCGGTTGTAGGCTCTGCCACGACGGGAACACAAACCCCAGTTTTTACTGGGGCACCCTTTTTGACCATTCGACCTAGGGCATATTCAGAATCCATAGTGATCATTCCAAGCTAGGACAGGTTGCTTACCCGATTATAGGTTGTTTGAAACCGCTGCGTGCGTAGTAAAACCCTAGCTCCTGACAAAATAAGACAGGGAAACCCTACCCCTCCATAGGGGTGTTTTGGCTCTCACTTGCTTGCTATGTGCTTTTAGAGTATGCCTCTACAGGGAATGCATGTATCAGTTTGCAAGTCTGGGTCTCCAGCCCGAGGGCATCAGTATTTGGGGAATCAATTTTACCTGAGGTTATCGGTTTACAGGCAGAATTTGGGGCAGAATTCAGTGAAGAGTGCAGTCATTCAGCTGTGCTCAAGTCCATTCTAGTGAAATCAGGCTGAGATGCTCTCTATTTTCTCTTTTGCTAGGTAGTCTTGGAACCGTAGCTTCAGAAGGCTTCGATATCTCCCAGATTCATTGGACTTGTGTTAATAGACTTTGTCAGGTCAGAGATTCGGTTCAAGGGTAACCAGTTTTCCTTCGCCAGTGGTAAGGCAAGGAAGGGCTAGACAGGGTTCATTGGTTCATCTGATCCGTCAGTCACCAGTCACATCATCAGCAGACCGTGATAGCATAGGGTTCGGAAGAATTAGTGGCCATGATAGCAGCGTCAAATCAGGGAACTGCCGTGCAGGATGAGACTAATGCTGAAACGCAACGCCCATCTGGTGCATCTGCCTTACATCTAGCTTCGAGGCCCCAGCCGAACTTTGACCCACTTCCGCCAGCTGAAAATTTGCAGGGTCCGGATCCTCAAGAAGGGTTGGCTCAAGCCCGAGTTGTCAGACCCCTAGTGCAGCCTAATGAGAGGCTTTATCCCCTTGATGGTAATGACCTCGATCCGACCGCGGTGAAAATTGCGAACCTTGAGAAGCAATTCAAGAAGGCACAGGGCCTTAACTCCATTCCCGACATTGAGGATGGGCACACCGAGTCTGCCGTACGGCTCCCAGATAGATTCAAAATGCCATATATTGACCGTTTTGACGGGTCTGGAGATCCAATGGTACATATCCGACTTTTCTTGGATGTCCTGAAGCCGATGGGTCTGACTAAGCTACAGAAATTCTCTCTGTATGGAAGAACCCTGTCGGGTGTAGCAGCCACTTGGTACGCTAGGTTGGAGGATAAAGTGAAGCAAAACTGGAAAGAATTGGCTGAGGCCTTTGTCGATCAGTATTCTTACAACACCCAAGTTGAAATGACTATGCAAGAGCTTAAAACAACCCGCCAGAACCCAACAGAGCCTTTTGTGGAATTTGTTGCAAGGTGGAGAGCAAAGGCAGCACAGATGACAGATCGCCGCCCTTCTAAGAGGGATCAAGTGCAGATGATGGTGCGAAACCTCGAGCATGATATGTTGCAAAAGTTGATAGTCGCTCCACTATTCACTTTCAAAAGTTTGCATGAACTGGGGGTTCAGGTTGAGAATGCGTTTAACAGTGGGATCATTCCCAGAACAAGTGAACCGACAAGGAGAGTGATTTCAGGAAGTACCAATGCTGGTAGTAGCGTTATTCCCAAACCCACCGAAATCAATACAGTCGCCATAGCCAACCCTTTTGCTAATCCAAGCCTACAAACCGCTGGCCCAACCCGAGCTCAGGGCCGAACTTTCACCCCCCTCTATATGAGCCTGACTAGCGCACTAAAATTCTTGATGGAAAGAGGGTATCTCAAACCCCTCGATCCTCAACCTCTGCCTAACCCACTCCCAGCCAGACATAACCCCTCAAAGTACTGTGTGTACCATCAGCAGCGCGGTCATGGCACCAACCGTTGCTACCGCCTTCATCATGAGATCCAGAATCTCATTGACAACCGGACGATAGCTCCACCTTCAGACCCCAATGACCAAGTACCTCATCCACATCTCAATCTAATCCACACACTGGCCGTCCCTTACGACCCCAGCGTATACATCACCCCAATCCATCTACCCAAGCCTAATGTGTTTATCCCAGAGAGCCTAGACTTATGCATGATGGGTGCATCTGAACCCCAATCATCTTAAACCCACGAACCCACTACTTCTGAGCTGATAAAAATGATTGAAGATCTTCAGAGAACTGTGGCAGATCTAGCCTTTGGGGTTTTGGCCCCATCATCGACCACATCACATACCAGGGAGTTCATATCTAAAGGCTCCCCAACCTTGGGATGGGCGGTATTTGAAGAAGGCCAATCCCTTGGCAAAGTGGAAGCCAGTGGAAAGAACAAAGTAGGGGTAGACATGGATCCTCATGAACACCTTTTGTGGGCTGTTGAGGCTTTGAAAGCCGAAGGGTTAGACAAACAACAAGTGATTGCAGTCGTTACAAAGGCTGTGGATGACACTTTCGCCACTCAAGTTGGGGGCAGTTTGAATCAAGGGGCAAGCCGGGAGAAGAGCCGTTGTACCAGGAATGTTCTTTTCAGCTCTAATCCCGTGCTCGGAAGAGATCAGCAAACCTAATCAGCGCCTGTCAATCCCTTTGCTGGTGTATCCAGCAAATCTCCACAAACCTCAAAACACCCACCTCGAGGCCAGAGGGTGTTCACACCACTGTACATGTCTCTATCAGCGGCCTTGAGGGTCCTGATTAGAAAGGGGGATCTGAAACCCTTGAAGCCGCGGCCACAGCCAGATAAACTTCCTCATTCCCATGATCCGGCCAAATACTGTGCCTTTCATCAGCAAGTCGGCCATGGCACTGATAGTTGTTACCGTCTTCGCCATGAAATACAAGATCTGATTGACAATAAGGTCATCGTCGCACCAGGCTCTGCAAAGTCTGTCGACACTGGGTCAGTGAACTTGGGGGATAATGTGATTATGTGATCGGGGGATGAACCACCTGTGAGCGGCGCTCAGTTTACTCCAGGTGTGGCGTTTGGCACGCACTATTTTAAGCATTTGCGAATGCTAGCTTTTGTGTTTCCTGACTTGGGTATTGGGTCAGTCTTGTCATTTTGTATTGAGTCAGTCTTTTCTTACTAAGTCAGTCGGGTCTGTCTTGTTGTATCGAGTCAGTCCTGTTTTGTTAGAGTCGGGTGATTTCGGGGGTGTCACCTCGGACATCACTTGCTTGTTTTGTGTTTTTCTTTTCGTTTTCTTTTGAGTCTGTTTCTGCCTTGGAGCCAGTAATGCCAACATATTTGAATGAACAAGCGGTAATTTTCACACTCTTGTGTTTGCTTCTGTCTTGCACCAGTTGTGCCAGAAGTTTGAATGAAACGACAGTGCTTTTCACCTGCCTTTCTGTGCTTTGAAAATCATTGCATTGACCTAAGTTTTTCAAAACCTTTTGAGCATTGTGATGAAAACAAAGAGGAAGGAATTCCTCGGGATTTGCAAAACTTTGATCAAATTGAGAGAAAGAGAGGCGTGCTAAGTCCTTAATGAATGAAATCATGCTTGTTAACGTGAGTACTGAGAAGGACCCTGGCTTGATCCAGATTGGTCCTACACCGTCTTCAGCGCGAGCGATTAGTCGTTTTCTTAAAAGATTTCAAAAAATGTTTTGCGTGGTCCTGCGAAGATCTGTGTGGAATCGCTCTTGAGATTGTGTAGCTTAGGATCGCTCTCAGGCTCGAGACTCGACCCCTCATTTTCAAACCTTGAACTAGATCTCAGAAAGTTCAAAGGTCAATTACAATGTAAGGCCTGTGTGGCCAGCTTTGAAGCAGCCCTCGAACAAGAGGCAAGAAAGTCAGATCAAGAAGATCAGTTGTCGTCAAAAGAAGCTTGCAAAGCTAGATTAGAAGCACCCCTCGAACTGGGGGCAAAAGATGCCAGATTATGCTCGAAGAGCCGAAGATGGATCATTCCACAAATCAATGAAGATCGGCATGAATGCCAAACCCCAGAAGGGAGGAAAGAAGAAGACATTGCTGAAGGACAACTGAGTTCCTATCCACAACACTAGGGGCAAATTCAGCCCCCTCCATTGGATGGACTTCTACATCATCAGCGAACAGCCATTCTCTTGGATTCAGATGGTTTCGAGATCTCAGAACCATTTGACATGGACAAAGCTACACTTTTACCCTTGAGAGGCTCGTTAGCCCGAAAACCCGGAAGGGCGACCCAGGCAAAAGTTAGAGCAAGAAAAAGAAGAAAAAGAACAAAAAAGAGAAAAATGCAAAGAATGAAGAAAAAAGAAAAGAAGAAAAATGAAAAAAATAAAAAGAAAAGATGAAAAAAGAAGAAAAGAAATGAAAGGAAAAGAAGAACAGAGCTTGCAAGGTTGAAAACCCGGAAGGGCGGCCTTGGCAAAAGTTAGAGCGTAAAAGGAGAGATTAATACCCGAGTGTACCTTAACCCCGAACTACGTAAGGCTTGATTCCCATCTTTGGGATACGTAGGCAACTTCATTCTGAAGTCCAGCTGTAAAACACTTCAAATTGATTGTGCCCATGTAATGGTTTTGATCATCTTCACTTTCTCTGTATCTGAGAATTTGGTTATGTTCGTCACTCTGAGGACTGACTACAATGCGCTGCGGTGCCATTCAAACAAGGGGCAACTTTCCGTTGCCATTCAATGCGCCGCGATGCTATTCAGACTAGGGGCAACTTTCCGTTGCCATGCAGCTCTCTTCAAGCAAGGGGCAATTTTCCTTCGGATCTGAGGTTGTGCATCTCAAGAGTAAGTTCCGTGTTGGTCGAGCAGTGGCCATTTGCAAAAATAGTTTTTGAGAATTTTTACTGAGGTTGACTGATTCTCTCAAAAATTATTCCATCTTTTCCAAAACTGAACCATTTCTTGGACCTAAAACAGGAAAATTTTCAGTGCTCATAGCCTGACTTGCATGATTTTAAATTAGAAAATTGAACAAGCATGTCAATCTAACTCTCATTTTGATCAAAATTGTTTTAGTAGAAAACCAAATCAAAAAATGGTCAAAATGATGAACTAGGGGCACAGTTGAGTCAGGTGTTCTGTCTTTTCCCCATTGTCACCATACTTGCTAGAAAAGGCACTCTACTTGCCAGAAAGGGCACTCTACCAGCCAGAAAGGGCACAACTGAAGCAAACAGCAAAGGGCCAAAAGTTCTCTCATCCTCCAAGCAGCGAGGTATCAAGCTAAGTGCGAAGCAGGAACTGGAATGGAGCAAGATATTCTATTCCTCTGTTTGGACACATCTGATTACATTCAAACTCCTCCCACAGAACATCGTCAACCAATGTCAGCTGCAGATTTGCTACACACCTAGTTGTAGCACAACCCCACTGTGAGAAAGTTCACTGTTGTGAGCAGAAGAAAGAGAATCTAGCAGAATGCTGGGGGCATGAGCCTGTAACTTCCTGTTTATCCATCAACCACCCAGGGAGGGATGAAAAATGAGAGATTGAAGAATAGAGAGATGTGCGATGAGAGAAAAAGTGAGAAAAGGGCTTTTTCAGAAAAATAGAGATTAAGTGCCAGAGTGATGTGAGAATCACAAATGAGAAAGGGTGGGAAATAATACCCGGAGAACTGGCTACTCGTGATCTGAGAGGTCCCTCGTCTTTGGAACACGTCTGAGTGTCGTGTCCGTTGTTTTGTTTGTCTCGATTCTTGTTGAGAGTCGTTTCGAGTGTTTCTCGATGTGTTTAGGTTGTTCACCTTTTGTTTTCCTTTGTTGAGTCGTGGTGTGCTGTGTTCAGTCGTAGGCTCAATACCCGGTCAAAAAAAAACTCATCTCTCGATTTCAAAAAATAAATCGTTTTGTGCTCAGAGTGCTGCGCCATTCTCCACATTTGTGCAAAACACGGTTTGTTCTTTCATAAACCGCAGGGTTCAACCCAGGTCATGTGAGAATAGTAAAACAAGGACCTATCTGAAGCTATTTAGGTTCTGGATTGCAAAGCAAAAGAAAAGAGGGAAAATTTGGAGCATCTTAGCATGTTTCAACTTTAGCAAAATCCAAGACTGCATTCCAGGTGCATCTTGTCAGTCCTCGCCTTCCTCTAGAGTATGAGTGTATCTCGACCCCAAGTGTAAGCCTGCTTCAAGTTAGAATGGAAGTCCAAGCAGCACCCGAGGGTTTCACATGCAGATGTTATCTCTCGTCAATATGAACAGGGTGTGCCCTTTTTGAGCTGAGTGTGTTGCGAAGTCCTCTTAGAGGCAAATCAGAGGCACCAGAGTACATATTTGATGCTCCTCTATTGCATAGAATGTGAACTTTCTTATACACTATTGTTGCATGCGTGCCACGCATCGTTATGATTCATGCATAGAATGTGCTTGCTTTCGAATCCGCATAGAATATGCTTTGCTTTCAATCATGCATAGAATATGTTTTCAATGTTGCATAGAATATGCCTGTCTTATGCATAGAAAATGCTTTCAATATTGCATAGAATATGCTTTCAATGTTGCATAGAAAATGCCCCCATACTTGCATAGAATATGCATTTCATCGCACTTTTTTGTATACCTTACTTGCACAGAAGATGCATTTTATCGCACTTCTTTTGTGCACCATCCTCGCACTTTCTTGTGCATTGTATCTCACTCGCACTGTCTTGTGCACCTTGTGGTTGGGTTTCACTCGCGCTGTTTAGCGCATCGCACTATTTAGTGCATTTCAAATCACTCGCGCTGTTTAGCGCATCGCACTGTTAGTGCATTTCAAATCACTCGCGCTCCCTTGCGCATCGCACTGTTTTGTGCAATTTACATTCGCGCTATTTTGCGCACCTCAATCGCATTGTTTTGTACAGTTTACATTTGCGCAATTTTGCGCATCGCACTGTTTTGTACAGTTTATCATTCGCGCTATTTTGCGCACCTCCATCGCACTGTTTTGTGCAGTTTATCATTCGCGCTATTTTGCACACCTCCATCGCACTGTTTTGTGCAGTTTATCATTCGCTCTATTTTGCGCATCGCACTGTTTTGTGCAGTTTATCATTCGCGCTATTTTGCGCACCTCCATCGCACAATTTTGTGCAGTTGACATTCGCACTATTTTGCGCACCTCAAGCGCACTGTTTTGTGCAGTTTATCATTCGCGCTATTTTACGCATCGCACTGTCTTGTGCATTGCATTCATCGCGCTATTTTGCGCACCTCAATCGCACTGTTTTGTGCAGTTTACATTCGTGCTATTTTACGCATCGTACTGTCCTGTGCATTGCATCCATCACGCTATTTTGCGCACCTCAATCGCACTGTCTTGTGCTTTGCATATCACATTGCGCTATCTTGCGCATCTTACCTGCACTTGTTAGTGCATTGCATCGCGCTATCTTGTGCATCTTACCTACACTTGTTAGTGCATTGTATCGCGCTATCTTGCGTACCTTACCTGCACTTGTTAGTGCATTGTATCGCGCTATCTTGCGCACCTTACCTGCACTTGTTAGTGCATTGTATCGCGCTATCTTGCGCACCTTATCTGTATCGCACTGATTTTGTGCATTCACCCTGCTCGTACTGTTTTGTACACCTTTAGCATCGCACTATTTTGTGCAACTGTTTAGCACTGTTTTGTGCATTCACTCTGCATCGCACTGTCCTGTGCACATTGTATTTTTGTATCATCCGCACTGTCTTGTGCACTCCCTGGTCCAGGAGACCTTAAATCCTCTAGTCTAGGAGACTTTAAATCCTGCATCTTTATTCGCGCTGTCTTGTACACCCTCCGGTCTAGGAGACCTTAAATCCTCTAAAGGTGTAAATCCTTTGGTGTTTGTCGTGCCCGAACGACTTCCAATGGTCTGATATAGCCACCTACCTGTGTTAGCGGTGAGTTCCTAGGAGACCAACTGAGACGGTGGAAACTAGAGTTCGAATGGCTCGTGCCTAGAACACAAAGGTTCGAGATTTTCGAGACTAAAGTCTGGTTTAAATACCCAGAGGTATATCCTTGGCTTGAAATCTGTATGGCAGCCCCATAGATTGAGATAGCATGTGTATGCGCCTTAATTCTGGATACCGAATCAATCTAGTCTGTCACTCTGTTGGAGAATAGGGAAAGCTTCGACCATGGCCAGGGAGAAAAGTAGTACCTGCGGTTCAACCAAGAAGAAGAGGAAGATTCCCACATCAGCATGAGGTAGGACATTGCCAAGGTAAGTCATTGCCGGTTGCCCCTATAAGGTACCTTCCCTTTCTAGCTTTTACATTGCATTGCGTATAAGTCCACTTTTCAAACAGGCTTCGTGTAGCGTATAAGTCTAATTATCAAAATCTTCCTGCATAACATTTTGCATCCTGCCCCTGAACTACGCTAGTTTGATTCCTTGCAAAGGGATACGTAGGCAGCCTGTGGGGCGTAACCATTTATTTATCCGTATTTTTGTTTGTTTGTCCAAGTCTTCGGCCTTGCCAAAAATGGGTCGTCTCTGGACTTTGACATTCACTCACGTTATTTTATGACTTTCGACTTCTGTCAAAGAGGGGCAACTGTAGACACCCCATTTTTGACCGCCCTTAAGACTTGGGCACTACTTGTGGTTTACTTGGTGGTGAAAGGTGTGCAGGGCAAAAGTTCGATTTCTTCGGGCAAGAGGAGAGTCAAATCCTAACCTCACACCCCATTTTGGACCAAAGCTATTTTGAATGGTTTTTTAGACCTTAAAACACTCTCTTTCAAAACCTTTTTGAAAATAGGTTCCTACGATGTCCCGACGCTCGCATTTTGTTAAATGTGGCACCTTTTGGTAAACCGAGCAAGGACAGAGTGGAAATGAATGAAGGAGAGATGAAATCTTTGAAACATCTTTCAAAACACCTTATTTAGGGGTTTTGGAGTTGAAGAAAATGGGAAAGGAGAGAAGAGAACTAGTTTGGAAGAAGTTCAGCATGACTCCGGGTAGGATCAAAACTACACGGCTTCACCAAAAGAGGGATATCTCTTAGCACAGTTGGAGTTTTGATGCAAGGCTACCACCATTGGAAAGCTTACTTCCGGAGCTTCAATTTGCACACAAGAATGACCTGAAAAGGCATCCAGATGAAGGAGTTAGGCTTTCTTCAAGTCGGGGACTAAGGCTGATTTTTTATGTTGGCCTCTATAGAAGTGTGCCGGCCATTAATGGCCAATGCCTACCCCAGGCCGGCCAAAAAATGGTAGGGGTGCCGACCAATAATGATAAGGTGCCGGTCATTGATGCCAGAAAGCAGATTTCAACAGATATTTTATCTCTAGCTGGTACAGCTGTCTTGGCTGAGATATTTCGACCAAACCTTTGCTTTTTGCTATATATGAGGCCATATATCATATATTCAAGGGGGTTAGAATACTTAGAACTTCTTGAGCAAGTTTTGAGAGCCTCTCTCTCTACACCTCTCTCTCCACATTCCTCTCTCTCAAGAACTCTTGAGCATTTGTGCTAGAAGGCTTGCATACAAACCATCTTCAATTTATCAACCCTTGAGAAGAGTTGATCACCATTGGCTTAAGGTTCCCTTGGAAATTACTTTTGGGCTGATCAAAGGTTCTTTGGCTCAGACTTGGGGCTGTTTTGCTGCTGTTCTTCAGGGGTAAGCACTTGCTCTTTTCAAGCTTTGTTTTGCATGCTTGTTTTACTACCATTTCAAACTATTTTTGGCTTGGTTTTGAACTGAAGAAAGGTCTAATTTTCAGTTCTAAAAGTCTTGGTTTAAGCCTTGTTTGGCTAGGGGGTTGTCTCTCCCTTTTGTTCCTTAGCTTGTTTAGCTTTTGAGCCATCTTTCAAGGCCTTTCAAAACAACTTTTCATGGCCTTTTGACCACTGAAATCCAGAGGATTTTCAGTAGTAAAAAACCCTGTTTTGAGGCTCAAAATAGGAGGGGGTGGTCCCCCCTCCTCTTGTCTTGTTTACTTGCATATTTGGCCTTCCAAAGGACCATCCCTCCATGCATTTTTGAGGCTTGGCTCAGGCCTATTTTTGTGACTTTTAGGACCTGCCTTGGCCCTGTCCATGGCTGGTTTGGTCATATTTTGCATGCATCTAGTATGTGTAGTGTAACTCCATTCATAGCTCATCAAAGTAGCATGTGTGCTTAGCTTGTGTTGAGTCCATTTCAGTAGGTTTTTGGTGATGTTTTACCATGCCATGAATCTGTTTTGGGTTGGTTTTGTCACTCCATGCTTGCATGATGCACATGTAGTGTAAATCCCCTAAACTAGCTTCATATGCTTCATACTTTGCCATGTCATGCTGGCTTGTTTGGTTTACATTTCAGCATGTATTTGGTCATCATTTGGCATGTCATGACCCTATCCATAGTTGGTTTGATCATCCTTTGCATGCTCCATATAGGTATAGAACAAATCTTGTTTATTAGCCCTTTGTGCATGACGTTTTGACTCATCATACTAGCATATTTTAGCTTTTCTCTAACATGATTTTCTGCTTATTTTGGCCTCTCCTAGGACTTTTTTGGGCTGCCATGGCCATATCACTCGTGCTTTGTATAGCTATAGTATAAATGCTTAGGCTAGTCTTGGGTTTTAAGGCCCCTACCATGCCATACATGTGATGTTTGCATGCTTTACCCTCATTCCATATGCTATTTCAGTCCATGAAATGTCGTCATACACTTGCATTTGACATGCCTTGAATGCTTTATAGAGCTTGTGCTTTATGCCTCAAGAATTGACTTTTGTACATGCCATTAAGCCTAAGCCTTTGGCTCATCATTTCAGTGCATTTTGGGTCTTATTATACCATGATGTAACTCTGTTTTATGTTGTCCAAGTCTTGTCACGATTGGTTTCAATAGGTGTAGTGCATTGCCTCTTTAAAGCCTTGCATGCTCCATGTTTTTGGCTTTGTGTTCTAGCCTATGTTGGCTGGCTTTGAGCTTAGTTTTGGTCTTGTTTGGACCTACCCTAGGACTGTTTTAGGTCCCCTCGGCCCCTTGGGGTTTTCCTTGTATGGCCATGGCTTAAGTCCCTTTGCTCACTTCGAGCTTTGAGCATCATAAAATGCTATGCTTGCATTGTTGATTTGATTTGGCATCACTTTACATGAGATTTCAGAGCTTACCTCAATGTCATACATTCGTGTTTGTTGCTCCTTAAGTGTGCTTAAGAGTTGTCCTCTTTGTGCCTTAATACTTGAGCCACTTGGCATACATGTTTGCCTTGCATTTCATGCTTTTCATGCCATCAATTCATCACTTTTGGCCACTGATTTGGGCTTAGTTGAGAGCTCCCCACATTAGTTTAAGTCTATCCCTTTGCATGTTGTCACATGCTTGTCTTGCATATTGTTGTATGCTTGCTCCATCTTTGCATGTTGTCGCATGCTAGCCCCATTACATGTTGTTGCATGTTCATGTTGCATTTTGTCATGTTGTCCAAGGTTGTCACCTCACATCATGCCTATGTGCTTGTTGCATGTCATTAGCCTTGTTAGGTTATTCATATTGCATGTTTGCCATCCTTACGTGTTGCATTGTTTGGATTAAGTGTTAATCTGAGCACGAGGAATGAGAGGCGTTTCATACTCCGAGTGATGGAACGTGTCTCAATTCTCGGTCGCCGAAGCTCTTGATGATTCATGATAGAGTTCTAGGCTTTACTTGCTTTATTTGTGCATTCATTTTCATATTGATTTGCACAAGTTGGATCTTTGGCCATCATGCATCGGGATGCGTGATTGATGGTCGTGGATCCGACTAGGCCTCTCTCTTGATGTTTTGAGGCGATATGGGGTGGTATAGTGCATACATGCCCTTGGGAGACCCTCCCTTCTCTCTATTTTGTGCTTTGTTGCAGCTTGGTGTCACAGCACACCAGTGGCCGGCAGTGCACCACTGATGGCCGGCAGTGTCACACCCTTGGCCGGCAGTGCCCTGTTATTGGCCGGCATCTCTCATTTCACGGCTGGCAGGCCACTGGTGAATTCCCCAGCAGTGTTTTGGTAAGTTCCAACAACAAACACTGGAAGACACCCTGCAAACAGAGCCTCTAAAGAGCAACCGGAAGGTGTTTCGAGGCGAAGAACCGAAGCGAGCATGCATACCTTTCTTTTCTCCAAACAGAGCTGGAATAGCATTCATTTACTTCTTACTTGTTAGTTAGTAGTTGTGTAATAATTAGTTGTAGCTAGTTATTAATTCGGTTTTGTAATAATTAATTAGCTCGTGAGTTAGTTAATTAGGCGGCTTGTATTATTTATTCGGACCCTCCGAGTGAGGGCACAATTGTAATAAGTGTGCGTGTGTGTGATGTATGTCTTCCAACCCTACGTCTTTCTCCCTTTTATTTACCAGCTTATGATGGTTAGATTAGGGCATGTTTCAATTAGCATACTTATGCTCGCATGTTTGCATTCATTCATCTGTCTTGCATGCACCGGGCTCGGCGCATCATACTAACTGCATTGTATTTCAATTCCAAAGTTGAATATGTGTTAGCTGTAGCATCATCATTTGCCATCTTAGAATAGCCGAGCCTATTGTAGTTGCTTTTTTGCATGTGTTGCATTAGGCGTTTTTGTATAGTTAGGATCATGCATGGATTTCTAACATAGCTTCTGTTTTGGCTTGGAGTACTCGATAAGTAAGTGGTTATACTTTAGCATCCTTGCATGTGTGTGAGTGACTGCCATGATAGCATGCTTACCATGAGGCTATGTGCTTATGTGATATACCTGCCTGAATGCCTGTGGGTGAAGGTTGGATTATCTGAATTGGAACAATTCATTGAATGCGAGTTTTAAGCCCACTAGATAGTGGCAAATCACCATGTTTTCTAAGCCCACTTGAGGGTGGCAAATCCACATTTTAGCCTACTTGCGAGTAGCAAACCCTTTTCAAAACAAACATGAGATGTTTCGTTCCAATTCAGGCGATCCAGTCTATACTTGTATGCTGTGCGCATCACATAGTAATTCTAGGCTAATAACCAGAATAAGAACGCATAATGTTTTCAAAACTCGATATCATGGTTAGTAGAGGCCGATCTTTGATCGGGCGAGCGGGGGTGCTCACGAAGTGACCTTCCCCAATCGTACCCAAGTTCCCGAGCCGAGGCAACTTTGGTGATGACGGACACGTGGCCTTAGGCACGAGTCAGGGTTTCCTAAATTTCCCCAAAATAAAATATTTAGTTGGCGACTCTGTATCTGGCAAAGCAGTCCATGTTTGGCACTTCTTTCTAAAAATCTGCTTTTCAAAAATGATTTGTTGGATTCGGACTCTTTGATGATTCATCGGTCTTGCATTGCACTCTGTGAGATTAGATACAGGACCGTGACATTGAGTCCTGAACTGTAGTGAGCCCATAAACAAAACGGGATTTCCGTCCCGGGACGTTCGGGGACGTCTACAGATGTCTTTTGTAGCTTCACATTGCTTGACATACGTGGCTTCCCATTCTTTGTAACTGCGGTCCTCAATGCCATCCGCGCTCTTTTTCAGCTCAGTGATCTTGGCATCTTTCTTCTTTTCAAGCTTGGCAAGCTCGCGCAAGTAGCTATCTTTTAGCCTGGCCAAAGCCTTCTGCTTGTCTGCTTCCGCCGAGTTGACCAGCCCGGTAAGTCGGGCGATTTTGTTCTGTAGCTCAGTCGTTTTTTGTTTGGCTTCCTCTAGTTCGGCCGTCTTAGCATTGGCTTCGGCCATGGCCAGCCGTGTTGTCTTACGTAGCTCCAACACGCGCTTGTGAGCAATGTGATTCTTCTGCATGGCCTGCAAAAGGAGAGATATCAATTATGATTAAAACCGTGCAAACAAATGTGTGAACTGGAAAGACAAGTGAAGGGAGAACTTACCAGAACCATCGACTTTGTTGCCGAGCGGATGGCCTTCAGCTCGGTCAGCTATTCATGATGCTCCATATCGGCTGGCAGGCACACGCTCTTGGCGAGGTTGAAAGCAAGTGAGTGGTCTTTTTCTATAACCACTGAGTCCGTATTTGTTATGGCTCGGTTCTTGTAAGTCATTCTCGGTTCTCGGTGCCCACGCTGAAGGGCTAGCCCGGTTAGAACACACGGGTTCTGGGCTCGGTGGTGTGGACCATGGGAGCATGGTGTCATCTTCATCAACAAGACGTAGCTCAGTCGAGGCGGAGCGCGGTCGCTTGTTTGGCTGGGATGACGAGGCCCGGGCTGTTGAGAGGGCTACCACAGTATCTTGTGTTTGTTCGGCTTGTGGCGTTTCGGTTGCACAACCGGTGGCAGGAGTTGTTGTCTCAGTGATGAAAGCCCGAACAACCCGGCGCTTGGCCATTTCTTGCTCTTCGGTCAAAGGAATGAGGTTGATTTGTGGCAAGTTTGGGTCCGACTCTGGAGATGGTTCGAGGAGGAAGTCAGTTACCCTGGTCTGCCTCCTACCACTGTATCTGTATGTTGGTTCAAAATTGAGTAGCTCGGCCCAACCTCGATCGCGGTACCGAAGCACGGCGCAGAGTGCGTCTAAGTTGGGGTATTGGTATTGTGACTTTAGCTGGTTTAAGTCTGCATAAGCAGAAAGGCCAACGGTTCGCATGGTGAAAAATTTATAAACAGTAAGAGCAAAAAAAGACGAACTAAGCCGAGGTATTCATATCGGCTATTCCTTTATTCCAATTAATACTGTAGCCCGGTATCTGGGCTTCCTGGTCTTCAAAATTACCAGAAACCCAGAAGAAGTCATCGTCATTCATGTCTTTGTCTGGTGTGTTTTTAATTATTTTCTCTCGGCATTTTCTTATTCTTAAATAGTACACCCAGCCGTCTTCATTCTGGCCCAGTGAGTACTGATGAAATAACTCGGTCAAACCGAGTTTAAGGCCAAGCCGGCGATTTAGCTCGGTGATGTCGTTTATTATTCTGTAAAAATTGGTGCTTAGTTGGGTCGGACAGAGTCTTGTCTGCCTAAGGAATTCACAGAGGAGTGGCTGAATAGGAAATCGAAGTCTAGCTTCAACAATAGATATCACGGTGAAGGGGACGAAGCCCGGTTTTCCCCAGGGCGTTGTATTTAGCTCGGCTAAAGAAAGGTGGACATCATGAGGAATGTTGTTGTCTTTACGGAATTCCGCAATAGCCCCAGGAGAGTTTACTAAGAATCGGTATTTACCCATTAAAACTTTAATTGTTTATAAATTAACGCGGTAGCCTAGCTCGATGTCGAGATGACGTTGAGTAGCTCGGTTGAGTGTGCAAAGGTGTGCCTGGCCAACCTAGTCAAGTCTGCAAAGTGGAAATAAGAAGTGTTATGCCCAGACAACTGGACCAGACTAAGTGAAAATTTACAGAAGAAATTGTGAAAGCTTAGCTCGGTTCGTCTGAATGACAGTGTTCAATTTGGTAGTGCAAAAGGGTCAACACAAGGCCTCTAGCTCGGTTAGAGGTTGGTTTGCAGGGTTATGTCCACTTTTTCAGTTCGGTCATAAATAAGGACCAGTCTAAGGCCCCTAGCCCGGGTTAAAATGGGTATATGTTTTGGTTACTAAGCTTTCAGTTTGGTTGGGTTTTGTAGATGTCCCCGAACGTCCCGGGAGGGAAATCCCGTTTTGTTCATTTGGGCTCACTACAGTTCAAGACTCAGTGTCACGGTCCTGTATCTAATCTCGCAGAGTGCAACGCAAGACCGATGAATCATCAAAGAGTCCAAATCCGGCAAATCGTTTTTGAAAACAGATTTTTTTTAAAGAAGTGCCAAACATGGACTGCTTTGCCAGATACAGAGTCGCTACTTAAATATTTTATTTTGAGAAATTTAGGAAACCCTAACTCGTGCCTAAGGCCACGTGTCCGTCATCATCAAAGTTGCCTCGGCTCGGGAACTTGGGTACGATTGGAGAAGGTCACTTCGTGAGCACCCCCGCTCGCCCGATCAAAGATCGGCCTCTACTAACCATGATATCAAGTTTTGAAAACATTATGTGTCCTTATTCCGGTTATTAGCCTAGAATTACTATATGATGTGCACAGCATACAAGTATAGACTGGATCGCCTGAATTGGAACGAAACATCTCATGTTTGTTTTGAAAACTATTTGCTACTCGCAAGTAGGCTAAAATGCGAATTTGCCACCCTCAGGTGGGCTTAGAAAACAAGATGATTTGCCACTCTCAAGTGGGCTTAAAACTCACAGTCAATGCATTGTTCCAATCTAAATAACCTAACCTTCACCCACAGGCATTCAGGCAGGTATATCACATAAGCACATAGCCTCATGGTAAGCATGCTATCATGGCAGTCACTCACACACATGCAAGGATGCTAAAGCATAAACACTTACCGAGTACTCCAAGCCAAAACAGAAACTATGTTAGAAATCCATGCATGATCTTAACTATACTGAAATGCCTAATGCAACACATGCAAAAATGCAACTACAATAGGCTCGGCTATTCTAAGATGGCATATGATGATGCTACAGCTAACATGTATTCAACTTGGAATTAAAATACAAATGCAGTTAGTATGATGCGCCGAGCCTGGTGCATGCAATACAGATGAATGATGCAAACATGCTATCATAAGTATGCTAATCGAAACATGCCCTAATCTAACCATCATAAGCTGGTAAATAAAAGGGAGGAAGACGTAGGGTTGGAAGACATACATCACACACACGCACACTTATTACAACATTGCCCTCGCGCAGAGGGTCCGAATAAATAATATACAGTCCGAATAAATAGTACAGTCCGAATAAATATAAAATCCTAATTAATTAACAAATTAATCTAGGAAAGCAGGTAAATTAGCACGCAAATCCATGGACCGCCTCAGCTCTGTTCCGAATGATGAATGATGTATGCTTGAGTTGCCTTGCGCGGAAATCCATTGCGATGCCCCGGTTTGCCTCTGTTTGCAATTGTTCTCGGAATATTGTGCAAAAGCTCCAGAAGACTGTTGATTTCTGATTTGCTGCAACAGAGAGCAACAAAGGGGCATGGCAAAGTATTTTCACATATGTATGCATGACTACTCTTCAGGGAGTGTAGTCCTCGATCCTCGTGCCACCAATCACGCATCTCAATGCATGATGGCTGAGGAGTCGAATTGCACGACTCAATGTGAAATGAATGCACATGAAAACACAACAAGACCTAAACTCCATCATGGGTAATCCGGAGTGTCGGTGACCGGGAATTGAGACACGTTCCGTCACTCGAAGTACGAAATGTCCCTCGTTTCCCGTGCTTGGGCTAACTCCTATCCCAAACACAATACAAATGAGATGGCATACACAATGCGACTAACATACAACCTAGCATACGCAATGCTATGAAATGGCATACACAATGCTCGATGTAACATGGCATACACAATGCTCTAACATACAACCTAGCATACGCAATGCTATGGACTGAAATGGCATACACAATGCATGATGGACTTACACCAACATGAGTGGACCTCAGCCACACTCACATCAGTGGCCATACGATAGGAAATGAAACAACTGAAATGCATGCAAACGCGCACGAATGCCAAGGACCGATCCTAAGGCATAACATGCCACTCTACCAAAGCATGGCAAGGGATGCAATATGGCATACAAACACATATGATACAGCTCTGAAACATGATAAACAATGGTCCCGAATCATGCAAACATGGCACACTATGCAAGCTAGGAGGCCCGGGTACCGAAACTAGTGAAGTGCGTTACACTAGAGGTACCCAAAGCAATGCACCAAAGGCAAAACCTCCCCCAAACAGGCCCTAGGCAGGTTTGAAATAGTGGGAAATTGGCCTAAAATGATGGCTCAACATGCATGAAAATGAAGCTCATTCATTGGTCGGTAAACAAGGCATTCACGCACAGCTCTCAAGCACACTCAAAGGGATGAAAACATGGCAATATGGCATTCAAACCAGCTCTGAAATATGATGAAAAATGACCTCAAAACATGAACACACCTCAGCACATGCATGCAATGGACCTCAAAACTCAAAGTTAAGCATGGGTATTGAACTACAAGCATGCAAAAAAAACATCATTCGATCACGAGGCCTAAAAACAGAGCTAGGGTAGTCCACAATAAGCACATTATCAGTTTAAGGTATGGCCAAAAAGTGCTAACATCAAGGGTCCACAAAGCATGCAAAGAAAGCTAGTGAACCATTAGTTGTTCTACAACTATATGAAGCATATCAAGGCTCACCCAACCAACCAAAAACAGAAGCATTTCATGCCAAAATATACCCAAATGCCCATTGAAACTCAGTCAATGCATGCAAAAATGAGGGGCTTCTTTGGAAGGCCATGCAAGGGGGTATTCTACACCTATATGATAGACAAACAAAAGGGAAAAACCACCTCTGGAAATGAGTTATCACAGCCCTAAAACCCACCAAATATGCCCTGAAATCAGTCTAGGAAACATGCAAAGAAAGGTCCCTTTGAAAGGCCTTGAATGGGATTGCTCTACACATGCATCATAGACGTAAAATATGGCAAAATGGGCTCTTGACAGAGCTTAGGCAGACCTTAAAACTCACAAAATAAGGTCTGAAACATGACTTCAATGCATGCAAAAAAGAGTCCCTTTGGAAGGCCAACAATGCTAGTAAAGAGAATGAGGGGTGAAAGGGTCACCTCTCTATGATTTTGAAGCTCAAAGACACATCTAAGCCACTAAAAATCCACTGGATTTCAGTGGCTAAGAGGCCAAACCAAGGCCAATGCAAATGCCCTAATGCATAGCTCAAAACATGAGAAAATGAAGCATGCAAGGGGGAAAATGAAGCATGCAAGGGGGAAGATGACCCCAAACAGAAAAGAGTCCTTAATAAAACATGTTTAGAAGATCAAAACAAGACTTTTTCTAGTTTATGTCGAAGTCCAAAAATGCTTGCAAATAAGGCTAAGACATGATGCAAAATAAGCCTTAAAAGAGAGAATGGAGCATACAAGGAGGTAGATGACCTCAAACAGAAAAGTGTCCTTAAACAAAGTTCAAGAGGGGCTCAAAATAAGACACTTTTTAGTTCATAGAAAATCTCAAAAATGCTTTCAAATGGAGCTAAGGTATGGAGCAAAATAGTGCAAAAATGGGGGAAATGGAGACTTACCCTTGTAGCACAGCAATTCAGCAACTTCTGGACCAAGAAAGTGAGCCTTCAACCTCTGAAAATGAGTTCCAATGTGCTGGAATGGATGGTGGAGGTGTTAGGCTTAGAGGTGTAATGTAAATGGCCAAGAAAAATGGTGTTTTGGAGCTCAAGTGTGAAGATATGGAGGGAGAAAGGTGTATAAGCCTTCCAAAATTGTTCAACCCTTCCCAATGAAGCTCAGCCTCTCCTTTATAGAGGAGAGGCTCTAAAGCTTCTCCAAGAAGCCTCAAATATCCTCCATACACGTGTATGGAGGATGCACCAAATGGCCCCCAGCTGTCACAGCTGTAAAGCATTTAGAGAGAGCAAAAAGCAGAAGGCTGGCCGACCAGTTCAGGTGGTCGGCTGGCCACAGCCCCCTGGTTGGCCGACCAAGGGGCAAAAGGTTCAATGAGAAATGCTGATCAGCCATACCAGAAAGGTGGCCTCCCAGATGAGTAGAATACAGCTGCAGGGTGAAAAACTAGAAAATGTGACCTAGGAGAGAAGAAAACCATCTTTTTAGCAAGGTTCAAAAGGGTCAAGAAGAAAAAGCTGGTCGACCTACCATATTGGTGGCCTCCTAGATGAGCACAACACAATGGTGGTGTAAAAAACCAGAAATTGTGGCTCAAAAGTGGAAAAAACCAACTTTCTGTCAGAAAAATCGGCTGGAGGAGAGAGAAAATATTTTTTGAAAGAATTACTGGTCTCCCACCATCCTACCACCTTCTTAGCAATGAAAATAGGGTCCATACCAAAAATGAACCTTAACCGATGCAAAACGAGGGTTCGGGGGGCCAAAACGCGCGGTCCGCGGCCCCGAAAGCAGGCTGTTAGGCACCGGAGGTGGCGTATGACCACGAAGGTGGTCTCCCGGGCCACAGTGTCTGTCAAAAGAGAGGAAACAAGGTGTGTGCCAAAAATCGGAGCAAACAGAGGTAGTTAGGCGGTCCCGAACCGAGGCACACGGTCAACAGCTCCGAAAATCGAAAACTGGCCTCCAAACGAGAAAAAAAAAATGGCCTACGACCACGAAATGTAGCCTACGGCCACTGAGAGATGGTCTTCAAGACCTCTTCCTCCCTTCGGGAAGAGAATACAGAGAAAACAGGACCTGGTTCACAAACCGAGGCAAAGCACAAAAGAGCCCCGAAGTCCGGAGGTAAGGCTCGCAGCCGAGACTCTGAAACCCCAGAACGAGCACAATATGCATCATCACCGAGCGCTCAATCGGTGACGTCTGACTCTTAAGGTCAGTCAAAAATGGGGTGTCTACAGGTTTAAGCCTAAAATTGCCCAAACAGGTGTATAGCCCGGTTACAACATGATTCTGGATTCAGCCTCATGTTTTCTGAATCCAGACGGTGTGCTCTTAAGCTCAAGCCTAAGGTTTGGGGTTTGTTGCATTTGCTCAGTACTATGGTGGATGTCTAGTATATATAGATATATATATGTAAAGATTGAATATCATAAATGAAGAAATAGTTAAAAAAGAACAGGCATAAAGAGGTATTAGTAAACTTACGAATGCGAAGTCGTAAAGAAACAATAGCCAACGAAGATGAAGGAGTGAGTATGAAGCTTCGAATGCACAGGTTCTCAGAGGACGAAGGAAAGAAGATGAACAGTGGTAGTGTTTTTGTTCGAAGTATGGGGTCTTTTGTATAAAGCACATAAAAATGGGCGGGACTGATCAAAATACGCGAAGTACGAAGACGGCTGTGACAGCTGTGCTTGACCAATGGGAGTCGACCACGTGTCCAAGAGAATAGAAAACGGTTCAGACGTACAGAGCAGTTGAAAAGACGTTTATGGACCGAACTCATAGGTAGCACGGTAAAAGGTGAGCACAGTTGGCTTGAATATTTTTAGCTCGGCCAAAGAAAAGTAATCTCAATCATGCGTTGCAGATGGCATTAAGGGGCAATTGAGAGGGAGAAAAGCATAAATCTGGGACGAGCTAGGACCGGGTGAAGGTGAGCCGAGCTGTGGGCTAAGTGGAGTGGGCTTCGCCATTGGGCCTAGTTAGCTCGGTCTTAAATAACTTAGATAGCCCAGTTGGAGTATGCCCAACCGAGGTACAGGAAGCTGAAGGAAGGAACCCAGGTACAGAAAGCTGGAGGGAAGATTCGAGCTAGGTGAAGCTTGGTCGAATCTACCGCTTAAGCATGGAAATGTTAGCTCGGTCGTTTTATCATACTACCGAGATAAAACCATTTCACTTGGTTAAAGCAGTGATGAGGGTGTTTTAAGGATAAACATCATCCTTGGGCATGAGACTCCTAGGAGGACTCTACTAAGGAGAGCAGAGTCCTACTGGGATAGTGCAAACTATCTCACTTGGTTGGTAGTGAGTAGGATGTGTGATTCCTAGGATGACTCTTATAGAGAGAGTTGGAACCCTACTAGGATTGTGCCAGAGTCTATAAAAGCTCATAGCAGGACCTATGTACAGGTATCACAATTTTGACTCCTAAATATACAGACTTTTGTCTATTGTCCATTTGCTGACTTAGGAATCGGAGAGGTTTCCAGCACACACCCGCCGGCTAGCTCACATTTGTGTTTTCAAGAGGTAAAGCAATGATGTTTGGAGAAGCACAAACTTGATCAACAGGATCATACGAGAAGAATTATTTCGTGCTCGTACATTTACCCTTTTAGTTTTGTACTTCATGTTTCAATTTTTACTTAAATAATATAAGGATTACATTGAAACTCAAATTAAAATTTAAAATTTAAAATTTAAAGTTTTAATGATTGTAATTAAAAGATAAAGAAGCAAAGTAAAAGAGGAGAGTCAAGAAGAATGATGGATCATACCCAGTGCAGTGGAAAATGGTATCTGCATGAACAGAGGATCCATCTTCGAAAGCTACTGTCCCATCTTCACAAACATTCACTATCTGTAATGAGGTTGAAAATCAGTTGGACCATACCCAGTTCAGTGGAAAATGTTTTATGAGGCATGCTTGATAAATGTTTTTTTGGAAAATTTAAATAAAAAAAAAACTTCAGAATTTGACTATTGTAACAAAATAAACTTTCAATTTTTAATTTTATCAATTTGAACCTTAATTTTTTGATTTATTTTCAATATAAATTATTTGCTTATTTTCATTAAGTGAAACTGACAAGAAAATGATATTTTAGCCACTAAACTCAATATAAGATGTACATAAAATGTCTAAAAAAAATTATTGTTGAGTTTAATGACTAAAATACCATTTTTGGGGTCAATTTTACTTAATGAAAATAGGAAAATGGTTTAGATTAAAAACAAATCAAAAAATAGGATTTAAATTGACAAAATTAAAAATTCAAGGTTTATTTTATTGCAAGGGATAAACTTTGAATTTTTTGTAATTTTTCCATTTTTTAAAAACAAAAGTTGGTATATGTTTCCAAAAAAAAAAAAAATGAATCCATGATTAATGAGGTAGCTGTAGTGGTGGGTGGTTGGTAGTGGTGGTTGATGAGGGATGCAAAAACAGAGAATGAAAACTTGTTTTCAAAAGAATTTTTTTTTTTCTTGGTTTCTAATTTTTAAAAAATTGTTATCCATTTATTTATTATTTATTTATTTATTTATTGGAATTGAAAACAGTTTCCAAATCTTCTTCTTCTTCCTTTTTTTATTTAATTTTTTTTTTTGTTTTTTTGTTTTTGTTTACAATTTTAATTTAATAATAAAAACCCCATTACCAAACATGGCTTTCATTGGATGTCTAAGAGAGACCTACCTACCTTTGAATGCTGCCACATGTTGTGGTGATTGTCAAGCTTTGAGACTTGAAGATGTTGAGGTGATCTTGATGAAAGGTGAACTTCTTTGGCAACCGTTGCAATTTCTCTTGATATATCAAATGCACTTGGTCCATTTCCAATCATAACCAACACCTATTATTATTAGAAGGAGATTAAAATATTTAGTAAATACTTGTTGATCAATTAAATTCCATAGGAATTACAAATTAAGGTCTCGTTTGGGAACAAATTATTTTAGTAACTTTTTGCTTTGTTAAGAAAAGATGTGAAAAAAAGTAAAGAGAGCAATGTGACAACTTATTGTGACTTTTTGACTAAAATGCTTAGTCTCTGTTAGCTGTATATTATTATAGATGTATCTTATCTATTTGTATTGTATCTCTCTCTATCTCTATCTCCTTCTAGTCTTATCTCTATCTTTTTCTGTACCTATCTAGGTTTCCTTTCTGCCTATATATCTAGGTTTCCTTTCTGCCTATATGTACAGGCTTCTCCTATTATATTATTCATTCAATTTAATATAGAGTTTCTCTTTTCTCTTATCTCTCTACTTTCATAACATGGTATCAGAGCCTAAGGTTCTCTCCTAGTCTCAATTTTTTTTTTCTTTTTTGGTTCTGTCCTCGATTGGTTTCTACTGGCTTCTACGTATTTAGTCCATTCCTGTTTCGACGTTTGGCCTATACCTCCCTCTTCGTCTCTTCACGACGAAGCCAACGCCACCAGAATCACATCCATCGGACGTCATACGCGCCCTCATACGCCTCCCAAATCCCAGCGCGTCATCAGTTGCCTTCGGTTCCACTCTCACCACGCTCCTACACGCGTCGTCTCATCCGCCCTCGGCTTTTGCCCTTCGGCTTCCGCCTCAGCCGCCATCGGCTAACCCATCGACTTCCGCCTCAGCCGCTCCGTCTTCGGTTTCTGCCTTAGCCGATTGCCCTCGACTTCCGCCTTAGCCGACTCTCCTTCAGCTTCCACTTCAGCCGACTTCCTTCGGCTTCCGCCTCAGCCGACTCTCCTTCGGCTTTCGCCCGGCTTCTCTCAGCCGCGTGCCTTGTTTTGTTCAGCCGTTGACGTCAGCCCTAAGCAATCGCTGACGTCAGCCCTAAGCAATCGCTGACGTCAGCCCTAAGCAATCGCTGACGTCAGCCCTAAGCAATCGCTGACGTCAGCCCTTGCTAGCTCCTACCTGGCTGCTGACATCATCCTAGCTTAGTGCTGATGTCAGCCCTAACTTGTCCCTAAGGTTTTTCTGCCTTCTGAATCTGTTGGTGACCTCTGTTTTGGCATTTATGGATCGTACTGAGAACATCCCATCTGTTTCTGTTATCCTTGATGGGTCCAATTATGTTAGTTGGGCTCAAGCTCTCTCTAGCTTCATCAAAGGCAAACGTCTTTGGCGGATCATTACTGGTGCTCTTCCCAAACCCCACCAGAAGGAGGATGAGACGGACTCTGCATTCAATGACCCTCTTGACGAATGGGAAAGTAAGAATTATCAAATTATCACATGGTTCCGGGCTACCTTCGTTCCTTCCATTAGCCTTCAATTTAGACGCTTTCAGGATGATGACTCCTTTGCCTCTTCTGCCAAGGAATTTGGGATTTCTTAAAAGAACGTTATCAGATCACTGGACATGCTCATTAGTATCAACTGTTGCAGACTCTTCATCACATGCGCCAGGCACCCGGTCAGTCTCTCAATGACTTCCTATCCTAGATGTCGTCTATTTGGGATCAACTCACTCTTTCTGAACCTCTATGGGCTCATTCTGATGATGCACAGCTATTTATTACTTATCGAAATCATCAGCGACTATTACAGTTTTTTATGGCTCTTCATAGCATTTTTGAGCCTGTACGTGCTTCTTTGCTCCATCGTTTGCCCTTGCCCACTTTAGAGCAAGCCATTACTGAACTCCTTTCAGAGGAGACTCATTTTGGGAGTCTCAAATCTCAAGACATGGATTCTGTTCTTGCTACGCCATCTTCTCAGAGTTCCTTATCTTCACAGCCAATCATATGCAGTTATTATCGTAATCGAGGCCTGCTAGCCAATCATTCTCTTGTTCACTGTCAGGTTCGCGAATGCTTGACTTGTCACAAGACTGCCGCAGGCCATCTCCAAAGCAATCGTCCTCGAGCTCCTTTCACTACTTCATCCAAGAAAGGGGCTTCTCATTCTGGGTCTCAGTCTAAATCTGGTCACGATTCTCGTTTTGCTGCTGTTGCCTCTGAGGGTTCTTCTGCTCCTCCATTCTCTATAGATGATGTTGAGTCCATTATCCACCAGGTGCTCCACAAATCTGGTACTCTTCTCTCTACTGCTCTTTCAGTAATCTCAGGTAACTCTTCATGGTATTTTGATTCCCCTTGCTATAATCAAATGACTTTTGACTCCACTCTATTTTCTTCTTTGTCATCATCCTCTTCTGCTCTCACTATACATACTGCTGATGGTTCTCATATGCCTGTTAGTCATATTAGCCAAATCTCTACTTCCACTGTGTCTCTTTCTTATGCTTACCATATTTCTTCTCTTAAAATGAACCTTATCTCTGTTGGTCAGTTATGTGAACTTGGTCTAACTATTACCTTCTCTACTAATGGTTGTTTGGTGCAGGACCCTCAGACGAGACAGATCATTGGGATAGGCCGTAAGCATGGACGTCTGTTCGAGCTTATCCATCTTCGCAGTCTGCACAAATCCTCTATTGTTGCTGCTGCATCTACTATGTCTTCTTTTCATCTTTGGCATTGTCGCTTAGGACATGTCTCTTTTAGTCGTTTGAAATATTTAATTTCTAGTGGTCAGTTAGGTCGTGTCTGTCTTGAAGATGTCGATTGTTTATCTTGTCAAATTGCTAAACAATCTGCATTACCTTTTAATAAAAGTAATTTTATTTCTACTGCTCCTTTGATCTTGTGCATTCCGATATTTGGGGACCTTCCCTTACACCTACCATTGGGGGGGGTTGTAGACGTCCCCCGAACGCATCCCGGGGGCGAGGAGTGCGAGTTCCCCCCCCCCCGTTCTGGTTCGATGTTGGGTCACTACAGTTCGAAGGACTCAAATGTCACGGTTCTAAATCTCAAACCAAAGAGTCCAAATCCGGCAAATCGTTTTGAAAACAGATTTTTTTGAAAGAAGTGCCAAGCATGGACTGCTTTGCCAGATACAGAGTCGCCACCTAAATGTTTTTTTTTTTTAATGGGAAATTTAGGAAACCCTGACTCGGTGCCAAAGGCCACGTGTCCGTCATCACCAAAGTTGCCTCGGCTCGGGAACTTGGGTACGATTGGGGAAGGTCACTTCGTGAGCACCCCCGCTCGCCCGGTCAAAGACCGGCCTCTACTAACCATGATATCTTATTTTGAAAACATTGTATGTTCTTATTCCGGTTATTAGCCTAGGTTACTATGTGATGCGCACAGCATACAAGTATAGACTGAGTTGTCTGAATTGGAACAAAACATTTCATGTTTGTTTGTTTGAAGGATGGTTTGCTACCCGCAGGTAGGCTTAAGATGCAGATTTTGCCACCCTCGGGTGGGCTTAGAAAACATGGTATTGCCACTATCTAGTGGGCTTAAAACAAACATTTGATGAATTATTCCAATCCAGATAACACAACCTCCACCCACAGGCATTCAGGCAGTTATATCACATAAGCAATTAGCCTCATGGTAAGCATGCTATTCATGGCAACACTCACACGCACGCAAGGATGCTAAAGCATAAAACTTACCGAGTACTCCAAGCCAAAACAAAAGCTGATTAGAAATCATGCATGATCCTAAGTATACAGAAACGCCTAATGCAACACATGCAAAAATGCAATTATAGCAGGCTCGGCTATTCTAAACATGGCATATGGAATGCTACAACTAACACGTATTCAATGTGGAATTGAAATACAAATGCAGTTTGCATGATGCGTCGAGCCCGGTGCGTGCAAAACAGATGAATGATGCAAACATGCTGTCATACTGTATGCTAATTGAAATATGTCCTATATCTAACCATCATAAGCGGATAAATAAAAGGGAGAAAGACGTGGGGTTGGAAGACATACATCACACTCACCCACACTTATTACAATTATGCCCTCGCGCAGAGGGTCCAAATAAATATACAGTCCGAATAAAAGAATATTACCGTCCAAAATAATACAGATTCCTAATTAATTAACAAATTAACTAAGAAAACTGTAAAACTGGCATGCAAGCCAGGGGCTGCCTTGATTCTGATGAATGATGCATGCCGGGCTGCTTTGGCGCTGAAATCCACTGGGATGCCCCAATTAGCCTCTGTTTGCACCTGCTCTTGAAATGCGTGCCAAGCTCCGAAAAGTTGCTGATTCTTCATTTTGCTGCAACAGAGAGCAGGAAAGGGGCATAGCAATGTATTTCACAAATATATGCATGCCTCGATCCTCGTGCCACCAATCACGCATCTCGATGCATGATGGCCGAGGAGTCGGATTGCACAACTCAATATAGGATGAATGAATGTGAATGCTACAACAAAACCTAACTCCATCACGGGTAATCCGGAGCGTCGGTGACTTGGGAATTGAGACACATTCCGTCACTCGGAGTACGAAACGCGCCTCGTTTCCCGTGCCCGGGCTAACTCCTATCCCGAACACGATGTAATATGCATGATATGCGTGAAATGCGACTAATATGCAATCCTAACGTACACAATGCTATGAAAAATGAGATGTCTCGGAATGCGTGCACACGGGCACGCAAACCGAGGAAATGATCCTGAGACATAAAATGGCATATGCAATGCAATTGGACTTACACTAACATGAGTGGACCTCAGCCACACTCACATAAGAGGCCGTCGGATAAAAGTGAAGTGCCCCGAAATGCGTGCACACGGGCACGCAAACCGAGGCAATGACATACGGAATGCGAAATGGACTTACACTAACATGAGTGGACCTCAGCCACACTCACATAAGAGGCCGAGAGATGAAAAATGAGATGCCTCGAAATGCGTGCACACGGGCACGCAAACCGAGACAATGGCATACAGAATGCAAAATGGACTTACACTAACATGAGTGGACCTCAGCCACACTCACATAAGAGGCCGTTGGATGAAAATAAAGTGCCTCGAAATGCGTGCACACGGGCACGCAAACCGAGGCAATGACATAAGGGCATGAAATGGCCTGAAATATGATATACAATGAGACTAAAATGAGATGTCTCGAAATGCGTGCCCACGGGCACGCAAATCGAGAAAATGGCATACGGAATGCAACAGGACTAAAATGAGATACGCAACGCAATATGGGCTTACACTAACATGAGAGAGCCTCAGCCACACTCACATAAGAGGCCGTGAGATGAAAATGAGTTGCCTCGAAATGCGTGCACACGGGCACGCAAACCGAGGTAATGGCATACGCAATGCAATGAGACTAAAATGGCATATATAATGCAATATGGGCTTACACTAACATGGGAGAGCCTCAGCCGCACCCACACAAGAGGCCATCGGATAAAAATGAAATGCCTCGAAATGCGTGCACACGGGCACGCAAACCGAGGCAATGCCCCTAAGGCATGAAATGGCATGGAAGTGATATGCAAACATGCAAATGAATTTCAGCACTCACAAATGATGCAAAACAGTCCCGAAATGAGGCGAAAGTACACCCGATGCATGAAATGGCCCCGAAATGCGAAATTAGGCACCCGAAATGGCCTATAGCTATGCAATGCATGCACAATATGGACATGGAATGAAAATACAGTAGCAAGGCAGCCCCAAGAGAAGAATTTTTTCAGTAGAAAACATGGCCAAACAGCAATCATAGATAGGGCAACAATGGCATGCAAAAATAGGGGCCAAGAGAGGGGTATTGAAGTAGATGGTAAATGCAAAGCCCAAACAGAAAAATTCCCTTCTATAACACTGAAGAGGGGCCAAAAATATGCACATTTACAGTAGATGACATCCCCCAAATCAGTATGCAAAGATGCTAAGAATGCCATGCAAGAAATAGGCCACAAGAGGGTATAACATGAGGTGCCCCAAACATTCATCAAATAAGCAAAGACCCTTAATGAAACATGTTAAGAAGGTCAAAAAATGACCACTTTCAGTTCTGATCATGGTCCAAAAACTGAAGCAAAATGGGCTAGCAAAGCATGCAAAAACAAGGGTAAAACATGGATTCAAAGCAAGTGACACATGGAGTATGAAAAAAGTGTTGAGCCCTTCTTCAATGTTGACGAGGGGCTCAAAATAAGCATAATCTCAGTTCATGAAATACTCCAAAACAGATCACACGTAGGCCAAACAAATCATGCAAATTTACGGTAAACAGGAGAGATTATGAAGCAAGTGCAAGATAAAAGACCCAAACAGGGTTGAGCCCTTCTTCAATGTTGAAGAGGGGCTCAAAATAGGCCCTCTTGCAGTTCACATCATGCTCGAAAACAGATCACTCATAGGCTAGAACTTTCATGCAAAATAAGGGCATACAAGATGATATTGAAGCAAGTACCAAATGAAGGGCTCAAACAGGGTTGAGCCCTTGAACAAACATGAAGATAAGCTCAAAAGAGTGCCCTTTTCAGTTAGGGTCAGAGCCTAAAACAGTGAGCAAGTAGGCTTAAGAAATGAAGCAAGAAAATGCTACAAAAGAGGGGAAATGGATTTACCTTTGAAGACCAAAGCTTTTGGTGATTCTTGGACCAAGTTGCAACACCTTTAGCCTTTGAAAAGCTTCTCCTTGCTGCTAGAATGGAGTGGTGGTGGTAGAGCTTGAAGATGATGAGGAAATGGTACCAAACTTGAGGAAAATGAGAGAGATAGAGAGGGATACAAGTGTATATGCTCCAACCAATTTTTCCAACCCTAGGGACAGAGCTGGGAGGCTCCTTATATGGACCAAAAGAGGGGTGTAAAGGTGGAGGGAAATGCACCCAAGTGCTTCCCTCCAAAATATCCCCCGGATACAAAGATGTTTTGGGACAAACAGCTATACAGCTGTAAAGTATGCACTGAGGGGAGTATGGCCGGCCAGGTAATTTTGCTGCAGGTGGCCAGCCGGCCACCCCCTATGGCCGGCCGGCTAGGGGTCAAAAGGGTCAAGTTGAGTTAATGGCCGGCCACCAGATATTGGTGTCCTCCCAGGTCCCCTCAACACAACCATGTGGTTCAAATTTGGAGAATGTAAAACAGGAGAGAGAACAAGCCACTTTTAGGAGGGGTTCAAAAGGTCCAATTGGAGTTACTGGCCGGCCATATGTTTTTAGGGTCCTCCCATGTGTGTACAACACAAATATGTGGTTTTGGCTTGAAGAAAATGGCCCTAGGGTGTTCAACATTAGCCCGGAAGTGAGAAAAACGGGCGTCGGAGGGCGCCGGAGAAGCATAACTGGTTGCTGAGATAATTGATGGCCTCCCACCCTTCAGTGACCTTCCTGGTGATAAAACAGAGGTACCTGCCAAAAATGAACAAAAACCGATGCAAAACGAATGCTCGGCGGCCAAAACACGCAGTTCGGGGTCCCGAAAACCGGCCGTTAAGCATCGAAAATGGTGTTTGGCCACGAAGTGGGTATTTAAGACCCTAGTGTCCCTCGAAAGGGAGTAAATGAGATACATGCCAAGAACCGGAGGAATCGGAGATGGTTAGGCTGTCCCGAACTGAGGCACACGGCCTGACGGCTCCGAAAACCGGGAACCGGGCTCCGAAATGGGCAAAATGGCCTACGGGCACGAAATGTAGCCCACGGCCACTGAGAGATAGTCTACGGGACCTCTCCCTCCCCTCAGGAAAGAAAACAGAGAAAATCGAGTCTGGTTCGCAAACCGAGGCAAGGCACAGAAGAGGGTTCGGAAGTCCGGAGGCAGGGCGCACGGCCGCGACTCTGAGACTTCTGAACTAGCACAATATGCAACATCACCGAGCGCTCAATCGGTGACGTCTAAGTCTTAAGGTCGGTCAAAAATGGGGTGTCTACAGGGGTCCAGATATTTTGTAATTTTTATTGATGATTTTTCTCGCTATACTTGGCTTTTTCTTCTAAAAAATTACTCTGAACTTAAACAGATTTACTATGATTTCTCTGCTATGGTCCGCACTCAGTTTTCTCGTACTATTAAGCTTTTTCGTTCTGATAATGCTAAGGAGTACTTGGATTCTGATTTTCTTTCTTTTCTTCGGGCTCATGGTACTCTCTCTCATCGATCTTATGCAAGCACTTCCCAACAAAATGGACGAGCTGAAAGAAAGCACCGTCATATTCTAGACACTACTCGGGCTCTTTTGCTCTCGTTTTCTTGTCCTGAAAAATTTTGGGGGGAAGCTGCCCTTACTGCCATCCACACCATAAATCGTGTCCCCACCCCTGTAATTGCTAACACTTCTCCTTACGAGCGCTTGTATGGTTCTCCTCCTGACTATACCACTCTTAAAGTTTTTGGTTCTACTTGTTTTGTTCTACTTCAGCCTCATGAATACACTAAACTTGAACCTCATTCTTGTCTTTGTTGTTTTCTGGGGTATGGTATCGAACATAAAGGGTATCGTTGTTGGGATCCTATCTCCAAGCGTCTTCATATTTCCCGTCATGTGATCTTTTGGGAACACAAAATGTTCTCTACTCTTTCCAAGTTTCACTTATCATAGTCCACCTACTCACCGGTCTTCACTGATATTTCTATGGATCTGTTTTTTGATGACTTTGATGCAGATTCTGGCCCCTTGCTTCCACAGTTGCCTATGCTTATCATCCATCTTGAGGATCTTGTGTTAGCTGATGGCCCTACGCCTTCTCCAGCTCCAGTGGAGGTTCCTCCGGAACCTATTTCCATTGAGGTTCCTCCTTCACCTAAGCGTCATTCTATATAGGTATGGCAACCTTTTGTTCTTCTCCGTGATTATATTGTTGGTTCCACTGCCTTTTGCTCTCATGAACCTACTTCTTATCAAGAAGCTTTCTTCTAACCCTCTTTGGCAACAAATTATGACTGATGAACTGTAGGCTTTCGATCAAACTCATACCTGGGATGTGGTTGATCTTCCTCTTGGAAAGCGTACTGTTAGTTGCGAATGGATTACAAGATCAAAACTCATTTTGATGGTTCCATTGAGCGTTACAAAGCTCGCCTTGTTTCCGAGGGATTTAGTCAAGAATATGGGATTGACTATGAGAAAACATTTGCTCCTGTTACCCGTCTTACTTCAGTTCGCAGCTTACTTGCCGTTGCTACTGCTCGCTACTGGCACCTTTCTCAGATGGATGTCAAGAATGCATTTTTCAATGGTGATCTCACTAAGGAAGTTTATATGCAACCCCCTCCTGGTTCTTCTGTTCCCTCAAACAAGGTTTGCAAACTTCGCCGTGCTTTGTATGGTTTAAAACAAGCTCCACGTGCTTGGTTTGCCAAGTTCAGCTCTACCATTCGTGACTTTGGTTTTTCTTCCAGTGCCAGTTTGAGATGAAAGATTTGGGTGCACTTAGCTACTTCATTGGCTTGGAAATTTCTCAAGATTCCTCTAGTTATTTTCTTACCCAGGCTAAGTATACTTCTGATCTCTTGGCTCGTGCTAGCCTTACCGATTGCAAGACTGTCACTACTCCAGTTGATCCTCAGACTCGTCTTACACCTCTTGACGGCCCCCTATTGTCAGATGCCACTTTATATCATTAGCTAGTTGGTAGTCTTGTCTATCTCACAGTTACTCATTCAGATATTGCTTATGCTGTTCACATTGTTAGTCAATTTATGACTGCTCCTCGCTCTCCACACTATGCTGCTCTGGTTCGCATTTTGCGCTATCTCAAAGGAATTCTGTTTCATGGTCTTCGCTACTCCTCTCACTCTTCTCTACAGCTGCATGCCTTTTCTGATGCCGATTGGGCAGGGGATCCTACTGATCGTGGTTCCACTACTGGGTTCTGCTTCTTCTTGGGCAACTTTCTCATTTCCTGGCGTAGCAAGAAGCAAACCCTTGTTGCTCGTTCTAGTACCGAGGCTGAGTATCGTGCTCTTGCTGATATTACTCAGGAGCTTGTGTGGCTTCGTTGGCTTTTTTCTGACATGGGTGTTTCTCATTTATCTGCCACTAATCTTTATTGTGACAATCAAAGTGCTATTCAGATTGCCCATAACGATGTCTTCCATAATCGCACCAAGCATATTGAGATTGATTGCCACTTTATACGACAGCATGTTACCAGTGGCCATGTTCATTTTCTCTTTGTTACCTCTGCTGATCAGACCGCCGACCTCTTCACCAAAGCTCATCTTCCAGGCCGCTTCTCTGATCTCCTCTCCAAGCTCAAGTTGATATCTGACTTACTATCTTGAGCTTGAAGGGGGGGTGTTAGCTATATATTATTATAGATGTATCTTATCTATTTGTATTGTATCTCTCTATATCTCTATCTCCTTCTAGTCTTATTTCTATCTTTTTCTATACCTATCTAGGTTTCCTTTCTGCCTATATATACAGGCTTCTCCTATTGTATTATTCATTCAATTTAATATAGAGTTTCTCTTTTCTCTTCTCTCACTACTTTCATAACAGTCTCCAAACGAGGCCTTAGGGGTTCCTTCATAAAGGAAAATTCTATTATTAAAAATAAAAATATTTGTTAGAATGATGTGATAATATTATATTTTTTAAATATTAACTTTTTTTAAATATGAGCTATAATGAGGCGTGTTTTGTTTTAAGAAAATGACTTTTATTCAGTTTGGGCTTGAATTAGGCTAAGCAGTTTAAGTATTAAGATTGTCATACACAAACAGTTTATAGTAAATATTAGTCATCACATTATACAAGGAGAAATTATCCATCAATTGTCCTATTAAAAAAAAAATAAAACAGAATCATGAAAAAGTTTATAATTTTAATTATTAATATATATATATAAAGTTTACCACTTATATGTATTTTAAAAAAAGAATAATAATAATGATTTAAATTTCCCCTACTATCAAAAGCATATTAGTCATCACATACCTGATTTTGATATGGTTTTGGATGACGATAGTTATGACTATGCACTTGCTCACCAGGCCACTTTTCGATACCTGCCCAGTAATTTAGTTATATATATCACCAAATTAATTAATTTTTCAAAAATGTTTACTTGTTAGTATGACCCTCTTTTAAGATTATGTATTCATTTATCCTCTTGTTAGTTTGGTACAACGAAAATAAAATTCTCAAAAAATCATGACCCTTCTAAGATTTTATATTTGTTTATCCAGCTACTAGTTTGGTACAACCAACATAAAACTCTAAAACAAATCAATAATTACTTCACTAGATGGGGATAAGAGGTGAGAGGTTGACATTCGGATCCCACCTCAAAAGAATCAAGCGTATTTGGAAATTAATTATTTCAATAATTTATATTCTTTTATAAAAAAACATAAAAATTAATAATATGACAATTTGTAATGACTTTTTAATTTTGAAGTTAAAACTCTTTACTGCCAAATGAGAAAAAGATGTAAGATTTGGTTTGGTGGATTCACTCTACATATGCTATGATATTGCTACTTGAATACTATGATTCTACTCATTATACAAATTATAAATACTTAAAATTGATAAAATTATGTCACATCATCTATTAGTGCACTAATTAGTATATCAGTTAGTACATATAACATTATTGTTATAAATATGAAAAACATTTATATCATCAAATAGACTACTAGCTCATAATAACTAGAAAGTCAACAAAACTTAACACAATAAATAAATCGAGAAATGTTTTGTGCCCCTAAAAAATGTGCCCCTAATGCCCCTAATTTCCAATTTGGGCAACTTTTTTCTTTTTTTTTTTTTTTTTTTTTTACTTGATATGGAAATTAGGAGCATTAGGGACACATTTTTTAGGGGGATGAAACAATGCCCAAATAAATCAAGCCCAACAACTGCTACTAATTACATACAATCATTATAATAAGAGAGAAATAAATCACCACAAAGGATATCAGACTCTTCCATAAGAACTGAATCTCATGCATTACAGTACAATAAGTGTTGCACAATCACTAAATCAAATGTCTTGATTGTAGTTTAAATAATTTAAATAGTTAATTTTGTAGAATAAAATAAATGTGATATGATCGTATAATTATTAATTTCTGATTAACTTGATCTTATATATAGATCGTTGTCAAAATATGATACATGTTTGATTGTTGGATAAAGATGAGAGATAAGGCCGGGATACAACAACATGTTTTTTAGTTGGATGTTTGTGTTAGGTTTTTATTGTTGGCAACCCCGTTTGACAAAACTCCTTTGAGTTGTAATTTTATTCGCACATTTTATTTTAGTGAGGCTATGAGTTTATTAGATGCGAATCCAACCCGAATCGAGCCATGCAGAGAAGTTTGTGATGTTAATGCTTTCAAGATTGCCATTTCGCTGATTATTACGGGGGTCGAGCTGCCCGGTCAGCTCGCGGCCGAAGCAAAATGCAAAAGTGCATTCAAAATTGCATGTCAGCCGTTGCTCGCTCGAGCCAAGGAGTGCTCGCTCGAGCCAAGACTTTCTCGCTCGAGCCAAGGAATGCTCGCTGGAGCGAAGGATTGCGTCCGCACAAAAACCTGAAAGCAGTGATTGGTCGCTCGAGCCAAGGATCCGTCGCTCGAGCGAAGGCACTAGTAGAAATCACGAAATTTACTCTCCTCGCTCGAGCCAGGAAAGCCTCGCTCGAGCGAGCCTCAGAATCCGGATTTTTTTCAAAGAGTTGGTTTTCTTCTGAAACAGGATTTCTTTTGGTGTTCTTCAAGAAGTTGGATTTCTTCCTTGACAAGGATTATTTTGGTTCTTTATAAGTAGTTGGTTTTCTCCCAAAACTAGACTACTCATTAATTATTCCTCCAGATCTTCTTTTTGGTTCTTAAAGGTTTATATCCGGGGATATTTTATTTTTCTTTGATGTCTTATTGAGTATTCAACTCATGATCTGAAAAGGCTACATCAAAGGTTTTGTTTGTTACACAAAAGAGAGAGTTGTTCTTCAGTTGTGGATTCTGAAGAATTCGAGCCTGAAGCTTCAGTTGTGAATTCTGGAGTGGCTCATCAAAGTTGTTCTTCAGTTGTGGATTCTGAAGAATTCGGTCTGAAGCTTCGGTGGTGGAATCCGGAGTGGCTCATCAGAAAGACAATTCCGTGGTGAAGATGGGGTTGGAAGAGGCACATAGAGGTTGGTTCAATTAGGCGTTGTGGATTCGCTAGATAATTGAGAGTGATACCTGTGTAATTCCTTTATATCTTCTTAGTGGATTGTTCTGGTGGCTGTGGCCCGTGGTTTTTTGATCACAATTGGAAGGTGTCCAATTGTGGTTTTTCCACGTAAAATCTTTGTGTCTCTTTCTTTTGATTGTTTGTTTGGGATTTTTATATTCTGCTTAAAATTGATACATAATCACAAATCAACATCTAGGAGGTTTCTAGATTTTTCAATTGGTATCAAAGCGGGTCGTTTTATTTTTTTTAAAAAAAATTGTTTTAGAACGCTCTATTTTTAAAAAAAAATCTTTTAGAACGAGATCTTGTTTGATTTGTGATAATGGATTCAATTCGTGAGGGAAATTCTATGGTTCGACCACCCCTACTTGACGGATCCAATTATTCTTTTTGGAAAGCTCGGATGAGATCTTTTTTAAAATCTATTGATGAAAAAGTTTGGCAATCCGTCATGAATGGGTGGACTGAACCAACAATTATTGTTGATGGAGTAACTTTCCCCAAACCAATTGATAAGTGGGACACAACTGATTACCAAAATAGTAGCTGGAATAGTAAAGCTATCAATTCTCTCTTTTGCGCTGTCACACCTGAAGAGTTTAGCCGTATTTGTAATTGTGAAGTCGCAAAAGAGGCTTGGGATATCTTACAAACTATTCATGAGGGCACTCCTTCTGTTAAACGCTCAAAACTTCAAAGGCTCACATCTAGTTTCGAAAACCTTTCAATGAAAGATAGTGAGACCTTTGATGAATTTTATGCGAAGTTGAGTGACATTGTAAATTCCAGCTTCAATTTAGGTGAAAAAATACCGGAATCCAAGATTGTAGGAAAAATTTTGAGATCCTTGCCCGATCGTTTCCAACCAAAAGTTACGGCTATTGAGGAAGCTCAAGATGTTGACAACCTCAAGCTAGATCAGTTGGTTGGTAATCTTCAAACTTATGAGGCACATAGAAATTTCAAAAAGAAACAAAAAGATCTTGCTTTTAGTAGTGCTCATAAAGTGGTTGAAGATTCTGATGAGGATAGTGAGATAGATTCCAAGATTATGGCTGCTTTTGTTAAACAATTTAAAAAATCTTTTTTGAATAAAAATCCTAATCTTTTGGAATCTACTCATTCTCATAAACCCAAAGGCAAAGATAAAGTCAAAATTAATTCTATAGCCAAGAAGGAGAAAGGAAAGATACAAGGGAACTCTAAAAGACTCCAATGCTATGAATGCCAAGGATTTGGCCACTTTGCTCAAGAATGCCCTACTCGGTTGAGGAAGAAAAAAGCCCTCGCTATCACTTGGGATGATGAGTCAGAATCTGATGAAGACGAAAGTGACGATGAAGATCAAGGCGAAGAGGGACATAAGCAATTCCTTGCTTTCATGGTGGCTTCCGAAACTGAAGGACAAACAGAGTCTCCGAAAAGGTTAGTTGAGAATACCACTGATGATGAATCATCGGAGAGTGATCATGAAGACCTTGAGCAAGCCTATGAAAAGCTGTATAAGGAGTCTCTTAATTTGTTCAAACTGAATGACAAACTCACAAAGAAACTCAAAGCATGTGAAAGTGAGAATGTCAAACTTAAAGAGGAGATTTCCGAGGCTAGGATCAATGCCATCAAGATAGCTGATGATCAACAAGTTCTTTGTGCAAAACTGTTGACTTGTGAGACAGAGAGGAATGAGCTACAGGAAACTCATGCCATGTATGAAGAAAAGATTGAATCTCTCGAGATGTCACAAGTTGCCTTGGAAGAACTAATGATCAAGAAAGAGGAAGAGCTCAAGTGTGCCATGGTCACCATTGGTCTTTGGAACAAAGGATCAAAAACTTTGGAGGATATCATTGGATCTCAACAAATCTGTTCAGACAAGAGTGGCATTGGCTTTGGTGGTAAGAAAGAGCAAAAACAGAGTGCTTCCACATCTCATGATACAAGAACTCAAGGAAAAGGAGGACAAAAGATTCAACAAGAGGAAAGACTTCTCAAACTCCCTAAAGTTGGTAAGGTAAAAGAAAAGAAGGTACACCCTGTTTTTATTTGTCATCATTGTGGTATGCATGGCCATATTCGCCCTTTTTGTTATAAGCTGCATGGGAGAGTGTCTCAAAAGGGTAGAAATTCGAATACTTTTTGGGTTAGGAGACAACCTGATTTGTCTAGGCGGAATACCAAGATTCATGAGGGTGTTTACAACACCACGACATTTACCAAAACCGCTAGACCTGATTTTGTTAAGACCAAAAAGATTTGGGTGAGAAAACTTGACTTGTGTTGATGTGTTTACTCTTTTTAGTTTTTTTTTGGGTCTCTGTGTGTTTTTTTTAATGAGAAAAAAAAAGTTGTGTGCATGTTAGTTTTTTTTTATGTCTTGCTTTTTTGTTGAAAAAAAATAAAAATAAATAAAATCCAAAAAGATTTTCTTAGTATGGTTTTGCAAGCTTGAAATTTTTGATGGTCCTTGGTGCATATTGGAATTGATGAGAATAACCATTACATGTTAATATGTGTGTGCTTTCTGTGGTCATTACTCATTTTGGAGTGTGTGTTCTTTGATTAGTATGTCTCATTCTGTACACACTCTTGGATTAGCAAATATTGGAGTCTTTTGCCTTAGTGGTTATTTTTTCTATAGACTTCTGGCATGATATCTTTTGCTTTTCTAGAGGAATTGACCTATACTAGCATATCATGGGTGATGTTGAGTTTCTTAACCACCTTCCATCTTTTTGCATCTCCATGGCTTTCCCCTTAATTCTTTGCAGTCTAGACATGAGGAAAAGGCTACCTCAGAGTCACCAACCAGGCCATCATTATTATATCCATGCTTCTCTGGTTCGGTTTCCATACTCTTGAGCGTGTCAGCCGCCGATGAGTGTGCAAAAGAAAAGAAAAGAAAAAAAAAAAATGTGCACAAGAAAGAAAAGAAAGAAAAAAAAATGTGCAAAAGAAAGAAAAGAGAAAAAAAAAGAAGTGAAAAAAAGAAAAGAAAAGGATTCATTGATTGAGGGGGAGCCTCCGCTTTTACTCACCAAATACCCCTTGATTCCTAGTGGTTTGACTTTCCTTAGTTGTGCTTAGATTCTCTTGTCGGAGGTCCAGCCTTTATATCACTACTAGGATTTGAATCTTGTGTTTGTCGAACTCTAAGAGTCACACACACACCTTTTCTCATGGGATCTATGCTTTTCAGATAATGCATCACTTTCTTTATGAGGAATTTTCTATAGACTGTGGACATTGTGTTTTCTTGTAATTGTGCTTCTAGGATAATCTTGTGTGTTTTAAGGTACAAATCTGAAATTCCTTGCTTGCTCCACCATATTATTTTTGTTAGTTTGTTCTTGTTCATTGTTTTTTTTTGTTTTGTGATTGCTTTTAGTAAGGGGGAGTTTGGTTTATTATTACAAGAGTTTGTTCGCATGATCACTTTGATTTGTTTGGTAAGGGAGATTGGCTTTAGTTGTTTTGCATGTCCTGATATTTACATCCTCATATCATGCTTGTGTGGTTTATGATCTTGCTTTTGTTGTTTGAGGGGAGAAAGTTACTTTTCATGTGTCTTAGGATTTCATGTTTATGCCTTGTGTCGGGTTCAGGTTTTCATGCTACATGTTCTTAAAATCTCCAAAGTTGCATATTCATGTTTTTCATCTCATGTTTCAAGATAGTCTTATATTGTTTTTCATATACTCTTGTGGGACTAATATTTGTTTTGGAGATTGTGGCACTGATAGTTGTTTTGCAGAGATCATGACTTTGAGAAAGAAGTTTGTTTTTGTTGGCTGTAATGGGTTGGGGTGATTAGGATCTTATTTGTTAGGTGTGTTTTGTCACGGCATTGCTAAAGGGGGAGATTGTTAGGTTTTTATTGTTGGCAACCCCGTTTGACAAAACTCCTTTGAGTTGTAATTTTATTCGCACATTTTATTTCAGTGAGGCTATGAGTTTATTAGATGCGAATCCAACCCGAATCGAGCCATGCAGAGAAGTTTGTGATGTTAATGCTTTCAAGATTGCCATTTCGCTGATTATTACGGGGGTCGAGCTGCCCGGTCAGCTCGCGGCCGAAGCAAAATGCAAAAGTGCATTCAAAATTGCATGTCAGCCGTTGCTCGCTCGAGCCAAGGAGTGCTCGCTCGAGCCAAGACTTTCTCGCTCGAGCCAAGGAATGCTCGCTGGAGCGAAGGATTGCGTCCGCACAAAAACCTGAAAGCAGTGATTGGTCGCTCGAGCCAAGGATCCGTCGCTCGAGCGAAGGCACTAGTAGAAATCACGAAATTTACTCTCCTCGCTCGAGCCAGGAAAGCCTCGCTCGAGCGAGCCTCAGAATCCGGATTTTTTTCAAAGAGTTGGTTTTCTTCTGAAATAGGATTTCTTTTGGTGTTCTTCAAGAAGTTGGATTTCTTCCTTGACAAGGATTATTTTGGTTCTTTATAAGTAGTTGGTTTTCTCCCAAAACTAGACTACTCATTAATTATTCCTCCAGATCTTCTTTTTGGTTCTTAAAGGTTTATATCCGGGGATATTTTATTTTTCTTTGATGTCTTATTGAGTATTCAACTCATGATCTGAAAAGGCTACATCAAAGGTTTTGTTTGTTACACAAAAGAGAGAGTTGTTCTTCAGTTGTGGATTCTGAAGAATTCGAGCCTGAAGCTTCAGTTGTGAATTCTGGAGTGGCTCATCAAAGTTGTTCTTCAGTTGTGGATTCTGAAGAATTCGGTCTGAAGCTTCGGTGGTGGAATCCGGAGTGGCTCATCAGAAAGACAATTCCGTGGTGAAGATGGGGTTGGAAGAGGCACATAGAGGTTGGTTCAATTAGGCGTTGTGGATTCGCTAGATAATTGAGAGTGATACCTGTGTAATTCCTTTATATCTTCTTAGTGGATTGTTCTGGTGGCTGTGGCCCGTGGTTTTTTGATCACAATTGGAAGGTGTCCAATTGTGGTTTTTCCACGTAAAATCTTTGTGTCTCTTTCTTTTGATTGTTTGTTTGGGATTTTTATATTCTGCTTAAAATTGATACATAATCACAAATCAACATCTAGGAGGTTTCTAGATTTTTCAGTTTGGTTACAAAGTATTAAAAGTTTGGATAAATTCGGTGCTACTATGGAAGATTAAATGAAAAAAATGGAGTATCACAAGAAATTGAATGAAGTATTCGGTCCTATATAATTAAATAATTCTGTAGAAATTGAAGTATTACAAGATTAGGCCTCTCACTTTCCTCCGAGTAAAAAAATAAAGGGGAATTACAATCCAGTGAGTTCGGAAAAGAAATCTCACATATACATGAAAATGTTTAGAAATTTAATTATTAATATATATAAATTTTACCATTTATGGGTAATTTATTTTCTACACATACACTGAATAATATTTTCTCTAAAAACATAATTATATATTTTTATCTCATTCTAGTCAAACATAATATTTCATTACCTTTATTAAATTATTTCATCTATCACCTAATTTCATAATATAATTTATCCCAACAATTCTATTAATAATCTCATTTATAATTCAATCTCATCTAAAATAACTCTACATTCAACTGTCGCTTATAAGTAATGTTATATCAAATAAAAACAATTTACACATCATATAAATTTTTAAAAAAATATATTAAAAAATATTTTGTTAGGTTGACATTTTCCGTTTGTCTTACTGTAGTCATTTACTGAGTTTTTCCTCCTCTAAATCCATTAAATCATGCTTTAAAATTCACCAGTTTTAAAATTTTTACAAAATTAAATATCTAGATTTTGATATTATGAAATTCTAAGATGACCTTTGGGACAATAATTAACAACGTTAAGTATCTTAAAATTTACTCAGAAAAAGAAGCACATTACATCATAGAGATTGATTTCAAACATGAGTCTCACTTCAGTTCACAAAATAATTTTTTGAGTAAATTTCTAAAATAAATTTTCTTGTTTACTAGTTTTTTTTTTTTGGGAAAATAATTTATGTAAGAAAATTAGCTAACCTGGAAGATTGGCCACTCGAGGTTGAGTGTTGTGACCATTGCAAACCACTACTGCCTCAAACACCTCTTCCCGATTCGACTCACTCGTCCTTGACTCAACAACCCACTCATTATTCCTCAAGTCAACCCTCTCAACTCGGACGACTTCAGTTCCAAACCGAATCAACTCACTGATTCCGAATTCCCTCGCAAAGTCATTGAGAAATCTCAACACCTCTTCGTGCCCGGGAAAATTCCTTTGATCTCCATTTTCTCGGATGCCAAACGGGTAATCCGAGAAACCCATGAGCTGTCGAGGGAGATTGGTGCGAAGCGAGAAGTAGAGACTGCTGTGAACGATCTCTCTGTTTGCGTCGAGGCCGAGTTGATCGGTCTCGACTTGTGGGTTGTAGACCCATGTTCCACCGAGTTGGTCGGCCTTTTCGAAGACCGTGACTCGGTGGTTTTCTCTTTGAAGTTCACGGGCGGCGATGAGACCCGCCGCACCTGCTCCGATCACCGCCACCTTCAGACACGGTCCCATATTATATATATATATATATATATATTGTGTATCTCTATGTTTTGTCAAAGAAAGTGACAAGGAATGGGAGTGCTTATGGAAAATTATTGATGTATTTGGGAGTTGCTTGTTTAGCGTGTGATATTTTGGGATAGTTATTGATTATGGCCCTGTTTGGTAGGATTGTAGGAAAGTGTTTATAACTTATACCTTAGCAGTTTATACCTTATAATTATGAATATAAGTTGATTTTTGACTTATAAATTAAGCTTCTTCTGCCCCACTCAAAGAATAAATTGATTTCTGACTTACAAAAAGTTATAAACTGTATTGTTAAGCTAAACCAAACACATCAAAATAACTTAAATTAAGCGAAAAACTAAAATAAGCTGAAATTAAGTTGTACCAAACAGGGCCTATGTTGTATTGGCGGTGTTTAGCCTCTTTAACAAAAAAAAAAAAAAAAGAAAAAAAAAAAGAAGAAGCATGTAGCCTACTGTAGCTGAGGTACCAAGGCATGTGCGTTGATTTTTAACAAACAAATTTTGAAACCCAAGGGAAGATAGGACAGACGGTGGCAGTATTCTCATTATCACGTGCACATTAATCTTGTGTATTTTATAAATATTTGTATGGACAGTTTGGTAAATTAACATTCCACTATCATTTCAAAAATATTTTTTAATATAACAATTTCAAAAAAATTTATCCCATCTTTCTAAACATAAAAACTAAAATAGCCTTCTAAAATAGTTAAAAATTTAAAAAACTTAAAAAATAACCACTTTCAAAACAACCACATTATGATCTCAATTATTGGTGTACAGAGAAATTTGACAGGAGGTGAATTTTTTTTAGTCTATAATTTAAACAAAAATGCTTTATACCCCCACTGGGGGTCGACCCCCAGTGAGGTGGAGACCTATGATTTGGCAAACAAGAACTGTTTTTTTTTTTTTTTGGTGTCAGCCAGTGGGGGCGCGCCACCTCACTGGGGGTGCGACCCCCACTGGGGGTATTTAGCAGGGTTGTAATTTAAATTGGAGAGTGTTGTTTGTAGTGTAGGATTTTTTACGTATCTCGTTTCAATTAATTGAATTATTTATTTTGTTGAGTAGCTCCGATATTTTGTTCACAAAAAAGAAAAAATTAGAAAAAATCGATAATTTCGTCTATTTAGTTTATCACGTTTGTCACTGAAAAATATATCATAATTGTGTTTTTAAAAATAAATTATTTTTTTTTTTTGACAAATGCAATAAATTGAATAAATTACAATTATTGAATCGACTTAATTTTTTGTGTAAATAAAATACACAAAATGCATAACAAAATAAATGGTTAGAATTATTGAAATTGAAACAACACCATCCAATCTAGATTTGGACTAAAGGGATTCCACCTCCGATTTGATTTTTTGTTATTAAGTAGTTAAGAAATAAAAAATGACACATTTAATAAATTGTAATTTTTTATTTGTCAAGATAACTACATAGATGACACTAGGAGTACTCAGCGAATATTCCGATCCATTCAAACCAACCGAATCGAACCGATTGGCCACATTTTGGACAGATGTGTGATGACGAGCGGACAGTTGCAGATTGATTTTTTTCAATCTGTCTAGTTTTGGTCGGATGGAAGATTTGAGATTCCTTTGACCGTAATCAAACTACCAAACTGCGAGCATCCCTAGTAATTTATATGACTTTGTTTTTCAATTTGTTTAAATATTCTGTTTATGTTTTCAATTAAAAAAGAGTTTAGATATTCTGTTGTGCTTTCAATTTATTTTCAATTTGAAAATTCTTTTATCAAATGGCAAGTGTTGATATTTAATATTTTTGTGTGAAAAATATAAAGTGTAATTTTTGTCATTTAAAAAAAAATCAAATTAAATAGTTTTTGAATAAAAAAAAAGTAATGAAATAGTTTTGATAATGCATATTTTTTTTATATGTATTTATAATTAGTATTTGACAATTTACTTGATAATCTTTTGGTTATATTGAGTTGGATTGTTAAAAAAATAAAATAAAATAAAATAAAAATTTGTTGACAAGTTGTTGTATTATGTTCAAAATTTTTAAAATTGTAAATCGCTAAATCGATTCGCATCTATCCGCCAATTCGCCAATCCACTCAATCTACATCAGCCAATTTGGCGGATGGATGTAAATTGATTTTTTTCAATTCGCCAATCCGACGGACGTATGGTGAATTAGAGGTTCTCCAGCCGTAATCGAACCACTAGTACTCCTAGATAACACCCTAGGGAACTTGAGGACTATTTAATAATTTTTCAATATTGAGGTTGTTTGCTGTACATGCTATAGGGTTGTAAAATTGTCGTGGCCTGGCTTGGTCCACTTGAGCCTGGGCTTAGGTCGACCTACTGTCGGGCCACATGGGCTTGGCTGGAGCTGTGGGCCAGGCTTGGGGGGCTTTTTTTTTTTTTTTTTTTTTTCCAAAAATAATTGATATATATTATATATATAGATTATTTACGAGATATAAAAAATTCTTTTAGTTAAGATTAATATGATGTTTGGTTATATTTCATATTGTAGCGGTATTTAGTAATAGGTATGTATAAATTATGTTTTTTTAGTTATAACTAAACAAAGTATAAAATTATATGTAATTTTCTTCTTTTGTTATGACATTATTTTAGTTATTATGATTCATGAAAGTCATTTGGTATGACTCATAAGGTGTGTAGTTATGATTTATTTATTTATTTATTTCTTTTAATTAAAATTATGACTAAGTATCAAGTTATGTCATTTTCTACTTTAATTTTGACTAATTTTCTTTTTAAGTTATGACATTATTTTAGTTATGATTAATGATATATTTGGTTATTATGTTATGTTTTGTACTTATGACTTAAAAAATATGAAATTATGCTATTTTCTTATTTAGTTATAAGGTGCTTATATAGTCTTTCCCAAAAGAAATTAAAATGAAATGAATAATGTTATATATATTAAAATGAAACGAAATATTACAATCATTAATTAAATAGATAACATTTAATGAATAATTTTTATATTAAAATTGTGGAGGGTTAAAATATTGGCCCAAATCCAAAAGCAATTAGGCAAAGCAGCCCAAAGGAAATGATAGACCCAGATAAGTTTCTAAAGAGCTCATTAGAGACAGTTGGCAGAACAAAAGCACGTGGTTGAGCTCATGAGGAGCAAGGAAAATGTGAGATCTCCTTCTAGAAAGAGATCAACAGAACGTTAGAGGATTGTTGGATTCATTTTCATCCAACGGTGGAGACATTAAGCGATAAATACAAAGACATAGGTCAGGCCTACTAAGCGACACAACGATCCGATTAGCTTAATCAGACAAACATAGCAATTGGCAAGTTGGCTACTGGCATTTGACACAATCTGAGCTGTCCAAGAGAGGACAACCCAACGATCAAAGGCAAAGACAACATAACCATTTGCCTGACCAGACCCAGAAGCGGGCAGAACCCTCTGATCGACCATTGATCCAACAGATGGGACTCAAGTCAGGAAAACTACAAAAGGCGAAGTAGGTGAAGCAAAGAAACGAGGGGAGGTAATCTAGAAACCCGTTTTAAATACAATACTCTTTTAGCTGAATAGCATTTTGACTTTGATCGTCAGAAGGTCTTCTCAACCATCCAATGTCGGGGATGATCACTGATGATATGGTTTCTCTTTGTAGAATAAAAGAAGGGACATTTCATCTCGCTTTCTCTGTGGAGAATAAATCTACCTTCCACAAAAATGAAATAGAATAGGGTAAATTATATTTACCTCCATTAAGGTTTCTGATAATTACAAGGACCTCCCCTGAGGTTTTGAAAAGTATACTGACCTCTTATACTTTATCTGACAATATACAAATACTTCACTTCTGTTAATTTTTCCTTAGACATCGTTAACTTTTGCAATGAAATGCCAAAAATATTATTTATTTGCTCTTTTCTTATCTCTCTTCCTTCACCAACCATACCTATTTTCCCCTCTCACTTTGTAGTTATCCTAGCCACTGGGCCTATAGCTCAATTTCTAAAGTGAAATTATTGTATTTAAAAAAAATTGATGATACAATTATGTATTTATATGATAATTGTACGCTTTTTTTTATCAAAATATTACTAATAATTTGGAATATGATATAATCTATTATAATCGAGTAACATTTTGATAAAAAAAATAATACTATCATAAAAGTACATAACTGTGTCACAATCGTTATAACAAACAATATTTAATAATAAATTATCATCGCATTATTAGAAAAGTAGATTATATTTGCTACAAAAATTTGTAATATTTATCCAAAAAAAAATAATAATAATAATAATAAAATGGTGTAGTGGTTGTGGTAAGTGTATCAACCAATTTCTATCTCCAAACCAACTCATACAAAAAATGAAGAATTGACATGATTTAATTTTGTAGTAGGTTTAATAATGATTTTGAAATCAAACCCATTTGGGTTTAGTGTCCTTGACAGAGCATGAATGTTTGATTGAAATAATGAAATAAAAAATTAGGAATGATGAATCTCTAAATGAATAAGAAATTAAAAAATAGGAATTGAATTGATCCAATTGTTATGATGGGTCTAGTATTTGGGTGAAAGAAGTTGTATGCTCATCTTTTATAAATGTTAGAATTTTGCCAATATATATTATTAGGGAAATTCTATAATATGCACATTATTTTGGGGTGTATACCATATGCCCAAATTATGACGTTTATAATTTTTAGTTATGACCTATTTTTATGTTAATAATGATTTAGTCATGACTCATTATGGTGTTGGTTATCTATTGTGATTATTATTTTGGTTATGATTGAAAAAGTCTTCGACTATACCTTATGTTGTGTTTTGTTATGTCTAATTATTTTTTTTAGTTCTAACATTTGTGATAATCAGCACCATAAGCATCATAATTTGCATAAGCATCACTCATTTTATTATGTAATTTGTTTGATAAATATTTTTAAAAAATTGTAGCAAATATTAATTGATTTTCTAATAGTGTGATGATAATTTATTATTAAATATTGCTTGTTATAACAATTGTGATAGAGTTATGTACTTTTATAGTATTATTATTATTATTTTAATGAAAATGTTACTCAATCATAATAGATTATATCATATTTCAAATTATTGAGTGACATTTCGATAAAAAAGGCATACATTGTCATAAAAATATATAAAAAAAATTAATGCATTAATTTCATTTTAGAAATTGAGCTACAAGTAGGGAAGCAATGGCTAGAGTAGCTACAAGTTGAGAGAGGGAATAATTAATGGTTGATTGAGGAAAAGATAAGAAAAAGAACAAATAGAGGGTATGTTGGGCATTTCATCGCAAAAATTAACAGTGTTTAAGGAAAAGTTAACAAAATGGAGATATTTGTATATTGTCAGCTAAAGTAAGGGAAGTCAGTGTAATTTTCAAAACCTCAGGGGAGGTCCTTATAATTATCAGAAATCTCAAGGGAGGTAAGTGTAATTTATCCAATAAAATATTATACAAATTTATATAATTACAGAAAATAGATTTAGATTATTGATGATGGCAGAGAAATTGTATCACTATAGGTCAAGTACATCCCAACTAGGTTGGCACCTGTGAACCAACTAATCATTTGTATTATACTCCACCTCAATAATCTAATAAAAACATTACGAAATTAAATAGTAAAAAAAAAATTTGTTGATTAATTATTATCGGGGAGCTGGACAATTCACTTGGGGAGCCCAATGATATGTCATCTAAATCGCCTTGAATTCTATTATTTTCACTACAGTCTTGTCTTTTTGTAAGCATATGCATATGATATATGATCTAAATCGCCTTGAATTCTATTATTTTTACTATAGTCTTGTCTTCTTGTAAGCATATGCATATGATCTCTTGATATCATAAGTGCTAACTGCTGAAGTAAATGCTTAACACTCGGCCACTTACACTAAAAGTTGTTTCAGAAACCATTGTAAAAATATGAATGGTTAGTATATCACAGGCCATCTGTGAAAGCACATGCCACATAGTTTCATTTTGTTTCCACTAATCCAAAATATCAAAATATCGTCATCATCCACATGTGGGTTATCCAAATAACGTTATAATTCAGAACTACGTACGGTTGCATTTTGAGATGTTCTTCTAATTTTTATTACTGAAAAAAACACTTAATCTTCCACCTCGAGATAAGACTGGTGTAGTGTGTGTAAATCTATTTGCAGGTACAACTTTATACTTTTCAAATAATTTTGTACAATGTTTGCATAATAGGGTCAAATTATTTTTCATCAGCAAAAATAAGTTGTAAAAATTCTTGTAAACAAATATCTTGACACCTAGGATTAACTACGATGGCTAAATGAGGCAATGGATCAAAATATTTATTAAATTTTTCTTTCATTGTAATAATAATGACATAATATTCACTATTCATATATTTTGTGAAAAATTTCATTACTTTTGTTAACATATGTAAAACAAATGGTGGGGCAAGTATATATATAAAAGAAAATAATTTGTTGCAGTAAAATTTTTTTAAAAAAATCTTTATATAAGTTTACGTGATGCCAATTATGTTCTATGGAAGTCAATACTCCTTCCATTGCTGTAGTTGCAAGCTTTTTTTAACATATTATACGTTGAATTCTACCTAATATCTACATATAAAATTAAAATTTTAAATTGCATACCTTCTTATTGACAAATTTTTCAATATTCTAAAATTCGATTAGGAAAAGACATAATAGTAAGAACTATATGTTTTATTATCTGTACAAAGGTGTCATATACATGCATAGTTTCTTTAACAATTAAGTTTAAAATATGAGTATAACAACGAACATGAAATAAATTATCATCAATAAATAATTGTAAAGTTAATTTCAAATGCACTACAGTTTAATTGTAATATAATGCATTATCTAAACTAATGATAAATATTTTATTTTGAAAAATACACTCATATAACACATTCGTTATTACTACCCCAAGTAAATGAGCATCGTATGGAAGTTCAACTAATTTAAATTAAATGATTATTTTATTTAATTTTCAAACATTATCAATATAATGTGCAGTGATGTGTTGATATTTTAAACTATTATTTCACCATAGATCAAATGTTAAACAAAAATTTTCATTTAAATCTTTTAAAATGTTAAATAATTTAGGTTTAATATCCTCAAAAAAATTTTAAATCCTATTTGTAGTAGTATTTCTTGAAAAACCTTGATATTGAGGCGTAAAACTTCTGTGAATCATTTCTAAAAAATCGAGACATTGGCTGTAACGCCCTCAAAAAATAAACCCATAATACATAATATTAACATGCGGAATTATAAGGAAATAAAGTATCTTATTTCATTCATCAGAGTACCATAAAATAAAAACATCATAATAAATGCCCTATGGGCTTACATCTTGCCAAGCCAACACTTGGACACAATTCCATGAGTTCTAACTCAAAAACAAGTAAAGCCCTAGGCTTGAAAGTTTACAAGTTGTTCAAATAAAACAAATAAAATAAAGCAAGTCTTCGAGTCCAAATCCTCACAAGCTAAGTCCTTGGAGGTAGTGAACCACCTGAACCTGAAAATGAAGTTCCCATATAGGGTGAGCCACAGCCCAGTAGAAAAATACTAAACCAAGCATACGAATTAACTAAAGCATTAGCATACGATACATGGTTAACACAAGATAATCAATTTCCAATTTCATGACACGAATGTCTACATTGTCTATGACATATTGTCTATGACACCTTTCACTTCCCAATGTTTATTCAACTTTCCAATTATATCATTATGGCTCAGAACCTGGCCAACTATAGTAGTGATCCAGATGTCACAAAAATAAATGAGACTAAAGCTCAAACCACAACACTTCCATACTTCCAACTGATACACATTATAATGATGTATCATATCAACAACAAATAACAATATTGCTATTATCAATAAGCACACATATGAGTGATGCTACTGGAGTCCATCCCCTATCTCCTCCCAACAAATCCGGTTTAGAGGTACATCCCCTATCTTCCCCTAAACCGTGGAGTTCATCCCCTATCTTCTCCAAACAACATGCATATGCAATGAAACACACAATTGCCATATACAACACATAATCAATACAAGTAATGTTCTGTATTAATTCAACAGTCAACATAAGTGACTTAATTCCAGTTATACCTAAGCCACATGCAAGGTCTACAACAATCACGACTATCCTCCACCGATAGCCCAAACAGTTATTTCTAAACAAGAAATAAATACAACGATGAATGTAAAATCAACATTCTCATAGGTAAGTATTTAAACTACCCAACTATATCACTAATCTCATAATTTCCCCAACTTCATGAATTAAACCCAATTCCACATTTTTCCCTTAAATTAATTATACAAATTAATCTAAGCCAAAACCCTAAGGTTTCTCCCAAAATTACCAAACTACCCCCACATACCAAAATACCAACACTTAGGATTAAAGCGTATAAATGGAGTAGGAAATCCCTACCTCGAAGCAAGAACCCAAAAAGAAGAAGACGGAGATGATAGCCCAAACTCCAAAGTGCTCCAAATCAACAACCGTTCAGATTAAATGGAAGCCCTCGACCCACTCTACCTCTTTAATGAAGGAACTAGGTTAGATACTCACTCTAAATAGATGAAACCTAGGAGAGAAGATGAGTTGGGAGAGAGAAAACTCGTAACCTAGGGTTTTATAAACTGAAAGGGGCTGAAAAACTGATCTGAAACACGCTGCTGCGTATATATACTGAACAGGTTCGCTCGAGCGTAGAACACACCGCTCGAGCGCAAAGAGAAAACATGTTACGCTCGAGCGCAATAATGTCCGCTCGAGCGCAAAGACACAAAATAAAGTTCGCTCCGCTCGAGCGCAAGAAAGTCCGTTCGAGCTCACTTTTCCAACCTCCAGAACTCATCACCAAAAAAAACACTGTCCGCTCGAGCTCCAACACTACCGCTCGAGCTCAACCCGCTCGAGCTCAGAAAGCCCGCTCGAGCGTAGATATCACACCTGCAGAAGTTTTGCAGGGTTCAAAAAATACTGGAAGTGTGCAATCTCCGCTCGAGCGCAATAAGGTCCGCTCGAGCGGAAAGGCCGAAACTTCAAAAATCTGGGGTTTGAACTCAGACTCAAACCACCCACTCGAAACAAGTCTAACACATCCTACGACTCAAACAATGACGTTAAAGGATGACAACAACAATAATATGACAACGGAATCCATGGAACATAAGTCCAGATACAATAATCAAATGGGAAAAGACCGGGGTCGCTATATTGGCTAGTAGTAAAAGGTTATTTTTTTTTTAATAATATAATTAACTACAGAATCTTGTGTACATACCTGATAATATGAAAATGTTTATAAATTACTAGTTAATGAACTCCTTAATTGCATTTGAGTTCTAATATTAGGTTGTTGGCTTTGTAAATGTCTTTGAGCATACCTTTTTAGATGACTAGTATCTCCCACTGATGCAGCACTAAGTAAATTTGCACAATATTTATATTTTGCTTTAAATACAGTTGTGCCATTAGGATTAGTTACAAATACTTTTTCAAAATGCTCTCAAACAATACTAGACGTGCCCTTAGATGATGATATTACTATTGTTGGAAGAGGAATATTAGGTACAATGAATCAACAGATTCATGTTGTGTATATTGATTAACATCGACATAAACAATAAGAAAATTAGAACCCATAGTAATTTAAGTAAAATAATATATATTAACAACAATTAATTAAAATAAAAAGAAAAACAATAACTATGAATAACAAGAAGTAATATATGTTAACAAACAATTAATGTAAAAAAATAAGTGACTAATAAATATTAATTGAAACATTTAATATTACCGATTGGTGAGTGCAATACAAAAATTAGTTTCTTCTAGTAAAAGATTCTTCTTGCATAATTGCAATTGTCACTTAGGAATGAGACTTGAAATATAAATGAGAGTGTTGAGAGTTGAGAAAGATGTTTACTTGTGATTGTGTTTGTAAGAAATAAAATGAGAAAGGGGTGGTAATTATAGGAATTGGGTGGAGGGGTCAAAATAAAAATTAAAAAAAAATTTAGCCATTGGCTTGCCAATGGTCAAATAACCATTTGTTTTTACAAATTTGACTGCACAGGTTAACGTTGGGGAGTTGAGTCGATCTGGGCTGGCCGGGTTGGGCCAACAAGGAAATAAAATTCGAACCTAAAGAGCTGAGCTCACAGGTTGGGTCAGGCCTCAAAACAGACGACCCAAGCCTAGGCCCGGGCCTGGATGGGCCTATCCAGGTTGTGAACGGGTTTCGAGTAGACCGCGGGCCGATGAGCCAAATTTACACTCCCAACAAGCTTTTATAATATTTTGATTTTTTTTGGGCTTAGCTTTTAAAATTTAAAATATAATATAAAAATATTTTAATAAATATATAGGAGTCTAAAAAGTGAGTTTGTAAACATTTGCTCCTTATCGAGTCAGGTAACAAAAATGCTCTAGACTACTAATTAGTGGTGGCTCTAATGATGTGGCAATGGGTCCCACCCACTGCCACATGTGTTTTGTGCCTTGTTTTCTTTTTTTTTTCAATTGCCATCTCACTAGTGGTGGAGTTAGTGATGATAAATTAGTGGTATGTAGCATTGCTCGTCAGGTAAATACATTGTCTGTCCCTACTGAGGAAAAGCGTTTTGAAGTGTCTTTCTCACCAGAGTTCCCATTTGGAAATTGTTTTTTTTTTTTTAAATATATTTTTTCATCTTTAGAGATTTTAATTTTTTTTTTTTCAGTTTTAAATCTAATTAGATTTGAAGACCCTAATTTTTAGGTTGAAAATAGTGACAAATAAAGTTCAAAAAGACTTTTTTCTTTTCTTTCTTTCTTTCTTTTTTCTTTTTTTTTGGTAAAAATTCATCTTTACTGAATTTTGTTAGAATTTTTTTTTTTTTTTTTTTTTTTATAAATTTTTTTATTTTTAGATCCCAAGAACTAACATACCTAATGGGTAAATTTTTTTACACGACTTTTATGAAAATTCACTAAAATAAAAAATTTTGAAAAAAAATCTAAATTTTTTAGTTATGGCCAGAGATTTAATAACTCGATGAACCATAAATTACATTAGGTGTTTATAATAAAGGTGAGTCAATATTACCTTAAGCAGAAATCACTATGCCATTAATTTAAAATACTACATGAGTAATATCACATAATATTTCAAATTACTAGTGTTTTATTAGCTAGATTTTACGAGGAAAATTTAGTTTTCGTGTATTGATCGGTGCCTAAATATACACATTTAATTCCCTAATATACACTTTATTAATTTGTATTAATTTATAATTTTGTGTGATTTTTATATGTTTATATATATTTTAGGTGTTTGTACATAAATTAGTGTAAATAATATTTTCTAATATTTTATATATTATATATATATATTATAAAATGAAAAAAATTTAAAAAAGAGAACCCTATATCTCAATTATATATATATATATTAAAATATTATATTATCACTAATATATATATATTATTATATTTTGTTTGTTTTGCAGGTGATAGCACTTCCGCTCATCGAAAGTCTACCTCCGACTGAATCAATATCTCCTTTTTCCCTTGCTGCCACGGAGAGCGATGTTCCGCCTCTTTCTTAAACAGCTCTCGCTCATTCATTTCACTGAACCCTTCCACCAAGAAGACAAGCGGAGCGATCAGTGTGATCAAGCGAGCTATCATGCTTTTTCTGGCTTCTGGCCTACACAGATCAGGTTGTTTTGTTTGGAGGGCGATCAGTGGGATCCCGCTTTCTTTGTCGTGAAATTTGCCTATAAAAGGCATTCAAGGAAGAAATGGGGGAGGAGGCAGAGGCTTCGGCCAAGGAAGCGGAGAGAAGAAAGAAGAAAGAAAGAAAGAAATGGAGAGTGAGAAGGTTTAGGGTGTACATATTTTATAGTGACTGTAATATTAGTATGTGGAACTAATTTCCATTTCTTAGGGTAGAGATAAAACTCTGACCAAATAATTGAGATGAGTTGTATTTGATATTTTTAGTTTGATTTGATTTGGATAAATTGTATAACTTGTAGATCTTTTTGTGCAATAAACTTTTTATTCAAATCATGTTATACAATTGTTTTCATTGCTGCGTATTAAAATTGTTAGACGAGTCATACCTAATAAGATGGGTCGTGCATCAACCTTAGTTTAGTTTAGTTTATTGGTGATGGTTCGTATTAAGTGAAGATGATTCGTGACTTTCTGGTTTTAATATACAAATCCTCTTAACTATGTATTTCTGATCAACTTGCATCATTTTATCCAAATTAATGATTTTCTAACACCTAATACAATAACTCTTGATTATAATGTTGGTGATGGATTCAAAATCCTGAGAAATTTCTTATTTTATTTTATTTATTTTATGTTTTATTAATTTTAGTTTTATTATTTTCAAAACCAAACTCTTTAAATTACTTTAATTATTATTTTTGTATCAAAACAACTCGATTAGTCCCTGAGGATCGACACCTGATCTTACCGCTATACTTCAGAGTAGTTATTACTTTGTTATAAATATAATATTTGGTGTGTAAACGACAGGATCAATTTTTGACACCGTTGCTGGGGACTAAAAGTAAATTGTCTGATTCAAAGATAATTTTTCTTGTAATTCATTTTTTTATTAGTTTAATATATATATATATATTTTTCTTGTATAGGTGTTACTATTTTTTTTTTCTTGTGTGCAGATTGTCTAGTGCATGTGAACTAAAAAATACAAAAAAATACAAAAGAAAAAAATATATAAAAAAATAACAGAAAAATCCATACTGTGACACTATGGATGACCTTTGCTGGACACTATGGATGACCTTTGCTGGACATATAACTTTGAGGATAAATAAAATTAAAAAAAAAAAAAAAAAAAAAACCCTTCTAACTACTAACATTTATTTTATTGCAATTTACTTTATCACATTTTTTTTAGGGAGGTTTTATACCCCTTTTTATTTTTATCGCACTTTTATTTATCACAATTTACTTACCGCATTTTTATTCTATTTTGTTTTGTAATAATTTGCAGGTTTTTCTTTAGTGTGTTTTTGACGGGGGGAAAAGAAGTGAGTTGAGCATTCTTGTAAAATCTTTTGACAGAAGTAAATGTTTGAGCTATCTAGTGTTTTGGAGCCTTATGTATAGTGGAGTTATGGCGTATTTTGAAAATAATTTTTGGGGATATGAGAGTCAGCATGTCGATTATATTGAAACCCTTTTGATTATTTTCAATATCAACATTATACTCCACTACCTCAATATTCTTCCTATTTTGAAGAGGCAACGTTGTAAATTCTTCAAAATATGGTATCCAGTACACCAATGTTACACTCCCAAATCCCACCTCAACAAAATTTAGATCTCAAGGATAGAGTGTTACCATTTCTTCAAAGCACCTTAGAGTCCACCTATGAGTTGTTGCATATCCAGAGTCAATCATTTGTGAAATGGAAGCCCATTTAGAGCAAATAGCTAAAATTCTCGATAGGAAAAAAGCGACTGTCTTTCGTTTTTCAATAGAAAAATCGTTAGGTGAGTCTCAGGCTCATTTTGATTTTGATGACAGTGATATGGGTAAGCCATTTTTCTTTCATTGAGAATGATCTACTCTTCAACTCCATTTTTTCATCTTGTGTGGAAGTGCCCCATTTGGAGATAGAACCTTTGCCCTCAGATTATACGTACTGATGAGATTTTAGATAAAGTCGAGACTATCTCTATGGAAACCGCTCCACCTGTTTATCTGATGTCTGAAAAAATAATGAGTGAGTTAAGTGTATTTGACAGTGATTGGGATTGGGATTTCGTGATTGACAATGAACTTTTGATTTCTGTTCCTAGGGTCTATTTTCATGCTTTCCTGCTAAAAGACATACCCTAAATTTGCATATATTACTCCTGCTCTGTTAAAAGATGATTTTTTAACTTATTTTTGTCCACTCTTGGACGAATCAAATAATTTCTATTGGGATGACCTATATCTCATAAATCATAAGAAGCAGAAAAAGTGGAATTGCTGCACCCAGGTAAAATATACTAGTTTATTTTATTTTGTTTTATTTTATTTTATTTTTTGTGTTTGTGTGTCAGGGCAAAATACGCGAGTACACTTTTGAAGAAAGCCGCTGAGTAAGACCAAAGAAATTTAGTCTGAAACAGGTTACTTAAGGGAGGATACAATTTTCAGCTCTAAACTATCTTGGAATCTAACGATAAAATATCATTTTTTATTTGTTGTGTTTCCCTTCCTGTTCACTATTCTTGTCAGTCCTTTGTGGTATGTGCCATTGGGGACAATGTCATTTAAGTTGGAGAGAAAGGATTTATTGTGTGTTTTCTTTTGTGTGCTTTTAATTTTAATTTTATTTTTAGTTGTATATTGAAACAAAATTTCAAATATATGTACACGTCTTTGTGTGAGCTGTTCGGTGGTGTTTTAAAAATAAAAATAAAAATAAAACAAAGTTTTTTTCTTTGTCTGTGTGATTGTGTTGTGTTTAAAAAAAAAAAAAAAAATTTGTGTGGTTTGGTTTTCAAAAAAAATAAATAAATAAATAAAAAATTGTGTTGTGTGCGTAGTGTTTAAAAAAAAAAAAGTTTTGTAATTAATTGTTAATTTTTTTATATTAGTAATTTAATTATATGTTAATTTATTATACTATTTGTTTATTAAAAATAACTTTCTGTCACATATTCGAATTCTGCACATGCACATAGCTGCTTAAATGCTCTTTGATTAATTTTTGGACTTCGACTTGAAATCATGATGTCCAATACGAAGACTATAACCCGTGTGAGACTTTGAACTTATCATTCTTTTTGGAGGGTTATTTTACATTTATTCTTAATTTCTCTTTGACAACTCATTATATCATTTGTTAAGTCTTATTATTTTTTCAAATTGGTCGAAAAATATTGAAATCATCATTTTTATGCCATTTTGTCGTTATGGATCATGCTATATTTTGAGAAATGATTTTAGGTCATCTTTCTTTGTTTGAGCCTTATTTATAAAAAAGATCTTATTTCAGTTATCACTGGTTAACCCATTGAGCCTGTACAGATTTTTATTTTTATTTTTTATTATTCATTTAGCCATTTCCTTCGGTGTCTCAAGAATGGATTTTATCTGTTATTTTGAGAGGAAGTAATCTTGTGAGCGGACAAGGAGTTTATCAAAAAAAGAAAAAGAAAAAGAAAAAGAATAGAAATTTATTTACTCTGATGTTAAAAAAAAAAAAAAAAGAAAAAAAGAAAGAAAGAAAAAAATACCATGGATAGTATTTAAGATGGTTGTGAATCACATGTAAAAAAAGAAGCTAAAAGGGCGGGTTAGTAAAATAGCATTTCATATATGCTGATTTAGATTAATTCATTTCTTAGACACCTGTTTTCTACCCTTCATCCAATTTTGTAAATAATTTCCTTTGACCCAACATTACAACCGAAAATAGTCTTATTTGATCTCGGGATTAGCATGATTTTCAAATGACAAATTGACATAATTTTATTGTTTTTGGCTTTCCTATCACGAGACTATATATTATTTTTTCTATATAGCGTTTTTCATTTCTAAATGTGAGAAATTTTTATTTTGTTAAACATAAGTTTTTCTCACATATATACACTGGCGAGCTGAGTCATTTCAGAGTGGTTCATTTGTTAATTGTAAACTAAAGAGAATTGAGTTGAAGTATACTTCTAATAGAACTAGAGTCTTATTCTATTTTGAGATTAAATAATATTTTTGCCGGCTATAATTTACACACACACCAAATATAGAGATAGATAAATTATTTTTACTAATTGATAATATTCTGAACTCTGATAATTTTTTTGCTAGTATATTAAAATTAACAATTATCTCTATGAATATTTTCTTAAAAAAAAAAATTAAATTTTTTTTTTTAATTTTGTGGGTATACTTACTGTAAACCCTTACGAGACTATAACTCATACATTAAGGGCAACATAGGGGTTCAAAGGGTAGTTGTATATGTTAAATGTAACCTTGTTTCCTACGAAAATGACTTAGATAGATTTTATTTTATTTACTTTTTAGTTTGCTTTGTTCGAGGACTAACAAAGTGTAAGTTGGAAGGTGTGATCGATGCTTAAATGTACACATTTAATCTCTTAATTAATATACACTTTATTAGCATATTAATTTATAATTTTGTGTGATTTTTATATGTTTGTATATATTTTAGGTGTTTATATATAAATTAGTGTAAATAATATTTTTTAATATTTTATATATTATATTATATATATATTATAAAATGAATAAAATTAAAAAATTAAAAGAAAAAAAGAAAGAAAGCACGCCTCCCACGCCTCTATTTCTTTATTATATATATAATAAAATATTATATTATCACTGTTATATATATTATTATTTTATTATAATATTATATTATTTATATTATTATGTTTTGTTTGTTTTGCAGGTGATGACGTGGAATTTGCCTATAACTGCATTCAAGGAGGAAATGGGGGAGAGGAGGCAGAGGCTTGGGCCAAGGAAGCAAGAGAAGAAAGAACGAAAGGGAAGGGGAGTGGAGAGGTGTAGAGTGTACATATTTTATAGTGGATGTAATATTAATATGTTGAGTTAATTTTTATTTCTTAGGACATAGATGAAACCATGATCAAGTAATTGGGATGAGTTATATTTGATATTTTTAGTTTTGATTCGATTTAGATAAATTATATAACTTTTAGATCTTTTTGTGTAATAAACTTTCTATTCAAATCATGTTATACAATTATTTTTAGGAAAATTTGACTATAAACCCCCTTTACCTTCATTTCATTGTTAGAAGGACTAAGAAAAAAATTATACTTTCTAAACCCCCTCATAATTATAAAGTCTTGTATAAAGGACAAAATTTATTATTTAAATATTTTATCAGACTATTATACCCTCAACTAAATCTTCCCTAATCACCATCTCAATCTCTCAAGACGCCATGGCTAGGGTTTCAAGATCTAATATCAAAACCACTCAGCGATCTCCTTCTTCGGTTGATTTCTTCACTGTTCGATCACCGCTGTTGCCATTTGATCAAAGATCCTCGCCTGACATCTTCTATCTCGTCTCTCTCTTCTAACCCTAGCTTCCTCCATGACCGGAGCTGTGGAGAACTTGCAAATCGCGCTGATACATATATATATATCTATATATATGTGTGTGTTTGTGTGTTTTGAGATTTGAATTCGAATATATATATCTACATATTCCGATCTGTAATCTATATATATATATCTATATATATGTGTGTGTTTGTGTGTTTTGAGATTTGAATTCGAATATATATGTGTTTTGAGATTTGAATTTGAATATATATATATTCCGATCTGTAATCTATATATATATATCTGTATATTTGTGTGTTTTGATCTTGATTTTATTATTTTTTTCTTTTCCTTATTGACGTTTATTTTCAGAAATTTCACATGTATTCAAATGCTCCATACTTTGCAACATCTTTTCCTCCTGTGCGAGAACTTGCTTCCATTCTTACTGCTACTGTGAATATATGCACACAAATAACCAAGTTTTCTATGATTATCTATAAATTTTAGTGTAATTGTTTGATTCAGCCAAAATCAAAGAGCCTGCAATCAAATTTCATTTGATAGAACCAGAGTAAAATTTTACTCTGGTTCTATTACTCTGTTTTTTTCATTTGATAGAATCAGAGTAAAATTTTACTTTTATACAGAGTAAAATTTTACTTTTAGTTTCAGAGTCTCACAGTTTACTTATTTTTCAGAGTAAAATTTTACTTTTATACAGAGTAAAATTTTACTTTTAGTTTCAGAGTGTAAAATTTTACTCTCATTCAGAGTAAAATTTTACTTTTATACAGAGTAAAATTTTACTTTAGTTTCAGAGTGAAAGTAAAATTTTACTCTGTATGAAAGTAAAATTTTACTTTCATACAGAGTAAAATTTTACTCTGAAATACATAGTGAAAATGTCTTAATAGGAGAGCTGATAGATATGAGTGTAATATAGTAAAAGAAACAAGTTTTAAAATATCAGGGGGTTTTGAAAGTACTTATATAATTCTTGTCCTTTTGAAAGAGAAATTAGGTAGTGAGGGAGCTATGACCAAATCCCCCTTATTTTTACTGTTGTGTATTAAAATTGCTAGACGAGTTATACTTAGTAAAGCGAGTAGTGTATCAACCTTAGTTTGGTTTAGTTTAGTGGTGGCGGTTCATGCTAAGCGAAGATGATTTGTGATTTTTTGGTTTTAACATATAAATCGTCTTAACCATGTATTTTTGATCAACTTACATAATTTTATTCAAATTAATGATTTTCTAAAAACTAATACAATAACTCTTGATTATAAGGTTAGCGGTTAATTCAAAATCCTAATAAATTTCTTATTTTATTCTATTTATTTTATGTTTTATTAATTTTAGTTTCATTATTTTCAAAATCAAACTTGTTAAATTATTTTAATTATTATTTTTGTATCAAAACAACTCGATTAGTTTTTGAGAATCGACACTTGGTCTTAGCTACTATACTTCAAAATAGTTATTACTTGGTTATAAATATAATATTTTGGTATGCAAACGATAGCATCATGTATCATAAAAATTATTTGGAAAATAGTCACAAAATATATATATATATATTAAATCTATTCAAGTATAGTCCATGTCCTGTTAAATTTAAATTTATAATATACATTTTAATTTTCAACAACTCTTTACCCAAAAAAATAATTAGAAAAACACATTATGGATTACAAATTTTTTTTTTTTTTTTTGGTTATTTTATGAATTAGCTATTTTAATTGGTTGACTTTTTACAAAAATACTTATAATAAAAAAAAAGTAGCGAGAAGAGTTGATTTTTTTATAATAACTTTTTTGCTATTTAAGTAGATTGTCAAAACAACCAATGTAGCCCACATTCCACTAACATTAAATATACACTATACAACTTATTTTCAGATAAAATTTGGGATAAGTTTTCATGATTCGTAACATTTTTCTTATTCAAAATGCTAACCAATTTAATTTTTTTTGGTACATAATTTCCTACTTTACTCTAGAAATTCTACATAATTAGGGCATGGACTTTGTTCAAATACATTTTATTTTGAAAAAATTAAAAAAAAAATCTGAATTTTTATTTTGTCAATTTAAATTTTCATGTTTTGATTTTTTTGGGTTGTGTTATTTGCTTATTTCTGTTAAATAAAATTGACAAAAAATTAAGTATTTGTCATTATATTCAATGTAAGTGTATAAAAAATATCTAAAATACATTTTTCTAATTAGTTTAATTATTAAAATATTATTTTTCGTTCAATTTTATCTAACAAAAATAGACAAATGGTTTAGATTGAAACTAAATAAAAAATTATAGTTTAAATTGATAAAATTAAAGATTTAGAATTTATTTTATAATAAGGTTCAACCTTAGATTTTTTTTAATTTTTTAATTTTGGTAATTTTTCGAATTCTTTTTTAGTGACATATGTGGTATCCCAAAAGACCCAAACAGGCCCAAAGCATTACCAATACTGAAGGATGAGAACGAAATTACAAATTAAGAAATGGGCCCTTCCAAATTTTTGGGCCATGTCATATAACTAGCTTGAAGCAATTTAATCCAGTTTCATTATAATTTAAAAAAAAAAAAAAAATGATATACAATATTTTTGGGGAAAAATTGGCCTAAGATCCCTCCCCAACTTTTAATAGGAGGAGAGGTACACAATAATATGTTATGATGGCTAAGGTCTCTCAACTTTATTTTATGTTATAAAATACGTAATTTACCCTCGTTATAACATAAGATCATTTGGATTTTGACAAATTGCTGACTTCACAGTGAGATTTTGGAAACTGATTTCATGGTAGAGATTTTGTCAAAGATTTTGTAGGGATTTCGCAAATGTTGCAGTGGACTTCACGATAGAGATTACGACGATCGTGTAGGTGTTATAGTGTGTTGATCGCGTAGGTTTTTCAGTGGAGTTGAATCAGGTATGGTTTTGATAGAGATTCCACATGAATTTTTGATTTTTGTTTTGAATTTTATGTAAGGATTCCGATTTCATATTAGTTTTTCGAGTGTATTTTTGCATTAGGTTTTTGTTTTCAGTTTTAATCAATTTAAAAGAGAGACTAGCTCAGTGAAGTTGTTTATGATTTTTGGAGTTGATTTTTCATTTGCTGTTATTGATCAATTTTAGACAAATGTTAGCTTGATAGAGTTGATTTTTATTTTTGGAATTAATTTTCCATTTTCTATTTTTTGATCAATTTCAAAGAGTATTGACAGTGTGGTTGATTTTGATGTTTAGAGTTCATTTTTCATGCTCTGTTTTTCATCAACATGCTGATCAATGATAAGTTTTGTTCTCTATTTTTTCAAACCAGAGAAATTTGTTTAAACCAAAGAAATTTCGTTCTCTGCACTTTTGTTGGTATAGTCCAGAGAAAATTGTAAATTTGTTATTATAATCCAACAAAAATGAAAGAGAAAATTATAAGTTCATATGGACATATTATTAGTTTCTAGTGCAGATAGAATCTGAGAAAGTGAATGTAAGTTGTTAAATTTTTCTGGACTTTTATTTGTAGTTGAGAGAAAATTATAAGTTTGTTATTCACTTTCAGTTTGTAGTTCAGAGAAAATTATAAGTTTATAGAAAATGAATATAAGTTTTTGTTTCTCTGAGCAAAAGTTATTTTTTGTATTTTTTCTTTCAGTTTAGATGGGCAGTGCACTGTTTTTAGGGAATCTTGAAGGTGTATATGAGTTTGTAAATTTCTCTGGATTTTGATATGAGTGCAATATTGCAGAATGATGCAAAGAAAATTGTAAGCTTGTACTTCAGTGAAAATCACAGAGAAGCTTATAATTTTATAACAGATTTTGTGTGTTTTTTGTCTATGATTGTGTTTAATAGTTAGCTGTAAATTTCTCTGTGATTCTATCTGAATTCATTAATTTTTCTGTTTTGTTTTTGTTATCTTGAAGGTGAATATAAGTTTGTAAATGTCTCTGGACTTTTATTTGAATCTAGAGAAAATTATAAGCTTGTTATTATAATCCAGAGAAAATTATAATTATTGGAAATTTCTCTGAACTTTTATGTTGTTCTTGTGAAGTGTTTTTATGTTGAACAAATTATTTTTCTTGTTTTTTTCTTTCAGTTTTGATGGACAGTGCAGTGTTGTTGTTGTGCAAATATGGGAATGATACTATTGTCATTAATGTTTCATTCGAGTTGAATTTTGAGGAATTAGTTGGCATTTTGTGTAAAATATGGGAGAATTTGCAACCTGAGACGATGTGTATTTCATATTCTATTGTGGGCCATCTGAATTGTATGGTTCGAAATGATATTGATTTTCTAACTATGTTGAGGGTTGTTTGTGCACGTGGTGTTGATATAGTTGATGTTTCAGTCACTAGATGTAGTACTTCTGATCAAGAGGATAAAGTGGGGTCTAATTGGGCAGATGTTGTGGATGGTGAATGTGATAGGCTAGTGGATATTGAAAGGAATTCACTCTCTAAGTTTTGTTCTCACCAAGAAAAGGTGTTATTGTCAGCTGGTTGGCGAAATAATATTACGAGTGTTGGACAAAAGTTTGAGGGTGGTGTGGTTGAGTTCCGTACTGTTTTATGCAAGTATGTTATTGAGATTGGCTTTCAGTTTAAGTACGTTAAAAATGACAAGCTGAGGGTTACGGTAGAATGTGCATATAAGGAATCAAGGGGATGTATATGGCGTGTACATGCTTCAGTTGAAAAAACAAATGGGTTCTTTTACATAAGAACTTTGAACAATGAACATATGTGTGGTGTGGCGGTTCGTACTTGTTAACATGCTAGGATGACATCCAGCTTAGTTTCTAGGCTGATATTTGAAGAGGTAAGTGCAAAACCTTTAACTCGTCCAGTGGATGTTGTCAAAGAAATGAAAGACAAGTATGGGGTCTCAATCAGTTATAACTGTGGTTGGTTGGGGGTTGAAAAAGAAAAACGTAGTACATATGGGAATTCTTGTTTGTCATTCGATCAATTACGGTGGTATTTTGATAAGGCATTGAAGAATAATCCATGTAGTCGTTTTGAGTTAGATTTTGAAGATAACAAGCGTTTCAAAAGAGTGTTTGTGGCTTTTCATGCATGCATTGTTGGTTTCAAATATTGTCGGTCATTGCTTTTTCTTGATAGAACATTTTTGGAAGGACGATACAAAGGAGTTATGCTTGTTGCAATGGGGAAAGATGAGAATGAAGGTAATTGTAAATATATCTAATTTTATCTAAGTATGTGAATTTTCTATACATGTAGGAATTGAGTGAATGTGATTTTTCTTTGACACTTTGAATTTTCTCTGGTTTTGGCCACTGTGTGGATTTTCTATGGTTGTGGCCACTGTGAGAATTTTTACTAGATTTTGGTCAGTGTATGAATTTTCTCTAGATGTTGTCATTGTGTGAATGGTATCTGTAGTTGGTCACTAAGTGAATTTTGTGTGGATGTTGCCAATGTTTGAATTTTATCTGTAGTTGGTCACTAAGTGAATTTTCTCTGGATATTCTGATTGTGTGAATTTTCTCTGTAGTTGGTCACTAAGTCAATTTTCTCTGGATATTACCAATGTGTGAATTTTCTCTGGAGTTGGGCACTAAGTGAATTTTCTCTGGATGTTGACAATGTCAAATTTCTCTGGTTGTTTATTGTTCTAATTTTCTCTGCATGTGTATATCTAATATGCTTTTTCCTATTTGTTTTGTAGGTTTTTTTCCTATAGCTTTTGCTGTTGTTGATGCTGAGAATAAAGACAATTGGTGTTGGTTCCTTAAACATTTATGTGGAGTATTGGGATCAGAAAAGGTGATAAGTTTCATATCAGATCGACATTGTGGTATTGTGGAAGGAATTGCTAGGTTTTTCCCTAACTGTTTTCATGGATTTTGTCTTGAACATCTAAAGAGAAATTTGAGGGATAAGTTGTCATGTGGAAACACAAATTTGGTTAAGGAGACGATTGTGTCCAAGTTTTCAGAATGTGCATATGCGCCAACAAAGGCATCATTTCATTTCAAGTTAAATGAATTAAAAAGTGAGGGAGGAGACGTTGTGAGTGTTTTCTTGAGAAGTTTACCGTATGAAAATTAGATTGATGCATATTTTGAGGGGAAACGTTATGGTGAGATGTATTCAAATGTTGCTGAGTCATTCAATTCATGGATACGAGAAGCTCGGCACTTGCCAATAACAAATTTGGTGGACATGATACGGTTGCAAATCATGAATATGAGGTCTGATAAGAGGCTGCTCTCTAGTAAATAGAATAAAGTTCTCTGTCCTCGTATGGATAGTGTATTGGAGAAGACTTTCTTGGATGAGAGGACATGGAATGTGAGTTTATCATCTAATAATGTCTTTGAAATGCATTGTTTTCCTTCAGTTATGGTTGATCTTGGGTTGAGAACTTGTTCATGTCGAAAATGGGAAATAAATGGGTATCCATGTCAACATGTTATTGCTGCAATTTTTAGGAGTGGAAAGAATTTGAATTCATTTGTTGAACCATTTTTTCATGCTGATATGTATCGTCAAGCATACTCGTTTTCAATTGGCCCAGTTCCAACTATTGAAAAACCTGTGTGTAGTATTGAAGATGCTATGATTTTACCTCCATTGAGCAAGAGACCAGCTGGAAGGCCGAAGAAGAACATAATTGCTTCTACTGGAGAGTTAAAAAGGGTGATTAAGTGTAGTCGTTGTGAGAGTATTAGTCACCATAATAAGAGGACATGCAAGGAACCTTTGTTAAATAGTTGAAGATAATACATTTTATTGATTGAATAATACATTTGATGATTACTTTGTGTATTTTGTTTTGTGAAATGTATTTTTTAGACAGTGTATATAATAATATCAATCAAATTCATCCAGAGAAATTTTCCAATATCAGTTAAAGTGTGCATTGTGTTTGTTGATATATACTATAGGCAATGGGTTTGTAATACCTGTCAAATTCATCTAGAGAAATTTTCCTATGGCAGAGAAAATTCTCTGTGCATTGTGTTTTGAAGCTTCAAATTCATCCACATAAATTTGACAATAGCAGAGAAAAGTACTGTATGGATTGTGTTTTTTGAATTTGATAATTGGTTTGTACTAACACAGTGTATTACAGATTGCATGATCATATAGACACCTTCTTTGGTATGATACGAGTTAAATTTCTCTGTGAATTTCTGGTAACTTCATATCAGTCAAATTTATCCATAGAAGTTTTCCAGCAGAAGAGAAATTTACTATGGGCATTGTGTTTGTTGAAAGCTGCATTGTGTTTTGTGAGGTCCCATTCATCCAAAGAAATTTTCCAATAGCATTGAAAATTACAGTGTGCATTGTGTTTGTTGAAATTTCTCTAAGTTTAAACTAGAGAAATCCAGAGAATTTCTCTGGACTTCACAGAGAATTTCTTACCAGGGAAGAATTTTTTTGGACTCACTTCAAGAAATGTGCACACTAGACAGAGCATACACAAAATTATTGCACTGAGTACAACCAAAAAATAAAATTAAGCTCTTTTGAAATTTCTCTGAGTTGAGAATTTCTCTGGACCAGGAAAGAATTTATCTAGAATCACTTCAACTCAGAAATTTTTCTCAAAGCCAGAGAAATTTTCCTCACCAACCCAGAGAAATTCCCCCTCTCCAAATCACTCAACCCAGATAAATTCACAACTCAGAAATTCTATTTTCTGTTCACCATTCGAATCCGTCAATTTCATCTAGAGAAATTTTCCACTAGCAAAGAAAATTATCTGGGCATTGTGTTTTGAAACTTCAAATTCATCCAGTGAAATTTTCTAGTAGCAGAGAAAATTACTATGCGCTTTGTGTTTTGTTGAGTTTGATGATTGTTTTGTACCAACGCAAAGCATTACAGATTACATGATCATATAGGCATTCCCTTGGGATGATACGAGTTAAATTTCTTTGTAAATTTCTGGTAATATCATACCAGAGAAATTTCTGCAGACAATTTTCTCTGTGTGGATTGTGTTGACAATTACAATTAAAAATATATATATATATATTTAACCATTGATAGGTATGAAATTTACATTAGTCAAAAAATGATATATACATATATGTCAAGCATCATCATTCCTTCAATGTATGAGCAAAAAATTGAATGGTTAATACTGTGTGGATATATACATATATGTGAGACAATTTTTTCTGTGTGGATATGTATATTATCTTCCTTTCACTAGTTTCACTATTACATTTTTGGTTTCTCTTTTGGAGGTATTTCAATTGGTTCAGTCCATGATCGGCCAACTTCAGTCACAAATCTCTCTATGAGTTCTACCCTTATCAACCTTATGTCTTGTGTGGACAATTTGGAGCTGATAGGTTCATGCTTGCTATATTGTTTCATTATATAGCAGACAAAGAGGCCACAATCCAGACTGCATACAAATTATAGGTATGGTTAGTTTTATGAAACATGCAAATTAGATTATCTTATTTATAGATGTTGTATGAAACTTACGAATCATTGTCTTGTTGTGGAGCATTGTTGACATACTCAAAGTCGTAACTTGTGTTTTGTGAGTTTATGAATTTGAAAGAGGGTTGTGATTGAGCCTCTCTTTCAAGGCAAGCTTTCAAAAAATTCTCCATATAATTTTGCTGCAAAAAAATAATTTTTAAATAACAGAGAAATTTACAGACAAATCAATAGGATTCTATGAAAATTATCATCACATAAACATTATGATGGATTAGAGAAATTTGCACTCGTTATCAATTGTTTTGCATCTTTGACATATTTGTCTTCTGCATCATCCCTCGTTGGCCACAGTGAGTTGTAGAACCTCCATAAATTGTCTTGTTTGTCCAGGACAAGCAAGGTCCAGTGATTTCCATGTGTGGACTTCTCATTACCTCCAGTATTTATTGGGAAATTGAGGAACCTGTAGTTCCTCCATGCTATTTCAATATGCTTGTCAAATAAGGACACTCGAAAAGCTTGATTTTCTGTCATCTTGATGAAATTCTGTGGTCAGAGAAAATCAAAAAATGGTTATGTTATGAGAAAGTTGAAATGACAGGAATTTAAGAAATATGCACAGAGAAATTTTAAATGCACAAAACTAGCCAGAGAAAATTAGACTAGTGACACAACTGGCTTCAAGAAGTATCTTAACAAGAGAAAGTAGTAAGTAAATTCCAGAGAAAATCAAATAAAATAGTAGTAACATACTAAGCTCATGGATGTGGAAAAAAATGAAATTGGTTGATGTCTTTCTCTCATTTGGTCAGCAAAAAGGATCTCTCCATAGCCATCAATGACCTAAAAAATATGATTTATAATTGTAATATTGGTTTATAAAGGCTGATGGAACATTGCAGAGAAATTTTGATGAAAGACTTACATTGTTGGCAATTTCTTTTTGCTTTATTAGGTTTCCAATGTCTTCGAAGGTAATGAGATTCAACTCACTTGTCCAAATTAAAGCCCTACAAGATGACAAAAAAGGGATTTAATTGTTGTTAATGCAATATAAGTTTGTAATTTGTTGTTTGTTATTTTTTATTTTGTTTGTTGTACTTACTCAAGTCCAGACACATTTGATATGTGCTGCAAGATGTCTTTTACATGATCTTTTATCAATCTTGAAATCGGTAGAGTTTGTGGAAAGACCCAAGATTTTCTGATGCTTGTAGATTGAGGCAAGACGTACGCATCAGCATCAAGTACTTCTTTGTCCTTCGTGGTTTACTTAGTTTGCTTTGCAGCTTGTTTTGAACCTCTAGTCACTTTCGCAACTTTGGGATATTGAAATTCTGGATCGTGCTGCTTTTCCTTCCTTTCTTTTGCCTTTAAATTTTTTATCATTGATGTCGGATCTTTTTTGACTATAGATAGTGAAAATATCAGTAAAAGTGAAATTTCTCTGAAGTAACAGATGATATTTCAATATGTAAATTTATTTGATTCAATATTTTTCAGTTACCATAGATTTTTGTCTTTTGTTTCGGTTGTTCTTTGTGTGCCATTTGTTCTTATTGGGTTGTTGGTTGTTGTTCCACTTGCATTCCAACTATACATAGTGAAAATCAAACAAGCCCCAAAATTCGAATAAGAAAATATATAGAGAAAATCAAATGAGTAATAGAAATCAATAGAAATAAGCGGCATAAACTAATGTGTTCAGAGAAATATAACTTCTAGAGAAAATTACCAATGACATAGAAAATTATAATAAATAGAAATTTCTTTGAGTTATGTTGACACAAGGACATAACTTTTTGTGGCTCAAGATTTTCATTGACCTTGTGGTTGAAGTTGTGTTGGTGTTCGGTATGGTTGTGTTGCTAGTTGGACAGATAGTTCTTGAACTTGTTCATGCAATTTAGCATTTTTAGTTTCAAGCTCAGAATTTGAATACCTCAACTGTTGAATTGTTTTTGTATCGTCTTCTTTTTGAACCTCTAACATCCTTAGTTTCATTTGGATTGTGCTGTCTCTTTCTTGAAGTTCTGAGTTAAGTGATGTCAAGGTTCTTATTGCAATATCCTTTTCCGCAAATAATTCAATCCAATTTCTCTCTTCTTCTTTTTTAGATTGAGAAAGTGCCTTTAATCTTTGACGTAGATCAGCAATTTGGGCATCCTTTGATTCCTCAGATTCTTGAGGCTGATGCATTGTTGAGCCACAAATGTTATCACGTTGTTAGTCCATCGGCTCATTACGTTCTTCTTTATCACTTTCCTCCTTGTTTTCTTCTTGCTGTTCATCTTCTTCTTCACTGTCTTCTTCTTTCTGTTCATTTTGTTCTTTGTCTTCTGCTTCTATTTCTTCACTTTCTTCTTCGGCTTCTGCTTCTCCGTTGCTTGCTTGAGCTTCTTGTCCATTGCTGGCTTCGTATTCTTCTATGTTGCCTTCTACTTCTTTATTCACTCCTTCTTCAGATGGATCTTGTAATGTCTCCTTGAATTTGACAATTGCTTTTTTTGATTCTTTCTTCGTCTTTTTACCAAGACAGAACTCCTCTGATGGGTTTTTGACTAGCTCCTTGTTATCTATCTGTAACAGAAGGCTCTTTTATTAGAGAAATGTTACAAAATTCACTAAGAGAAAAAATTCAAATAAGGAAAATAAAATTCATCTAAATGATACTAATGGGAAACAAATTTCAGAGAAATTTGTATGGGCCAGAGAAAATTACAGACAATGAGTTAATTTTATGAGGCAGAGAAAATTATGAAACAAGTAACATAATTTAGATATCAGAGAAAATCAATCAAGGCATATAAGTTAATGTTTGACTATAATTGTGTCAGAGAAATTTGGATTCTAGAGAAAATTCATTAGAAGGGTAGAAATAAACAGTGTTTATCAAAGATGCAAGGCACGTAAGTTATGGGCCAGAGAAAATTATGAAACAACCAACATAATTCAGATATTAGAAAAAATCAATCAGGACATATAAGTTAATGTGTTACAATTGTGGTCAGAGAAATATGGATTGCAGAGAAAATTGATTACAATAGCAGAAATAAACCAGTGGTAACCAAAGAAGAAAACATAAATTGATAGTTTAGAGAAAATTGATCTTAATCAATCAATGCACAAGGAGGGAAACAAAGGAGTGGTCAGAGAAATTTTGAAATTTCACTGAGATTTCAGTAGCGGTAGAAATCTAACCTGTCGAGGTGCAAGAGAGTGAACTGGTGTCTTCTGCAGCTGTTTTGTCAAGGTTTGCAGGTTCCACTTGGCACATCTTGAGAAGTCAGTTGTGTTACTGTCTTCCGAGTCAATGATATTTGCATGTTCACATAGCCAATATTGTGATGAAAATTAAAGTAATTGAATTTTTCTAAACGCACAAATTTGTAAGTATGATAACTGTAAATTTGAATGGATATTATACTTACCAGCAATGCAATGACACACCTCGTAACTTTTTCTGGAGTTTTGTGCAATGCTATGATAGAATCAACCAATGGTGATGTGATTGCTTCTGGCCAATCATACTGTTTCAGTGATTCAAGAGGTTTCACATAGTTTATAAAAACCCACTCTATTGAATTCCCACTTATTGCAAAAAATAAGGTGAGACACAAGTACAGTGTAATAATGATTGGTACATCTTTGAAGTCAGTCGGTTGCTTGCCTTTCATTGCTTTGACCAAGGCATTTTTAAGAACAGGACCAGTGAGCCTTGTGTTCTTTTGGAATCTTCTCCTTAGGAATGCAGATTTTGGCTTTTTAGAGTATCTTAATGACATGGCTCCTTTACCTCCTTGCAAACCAAAAATCAAGGTCATGTCATTTGTTGTAAAGGTCAAGTTCTTTTTACCAACTGTGAATGCTTTTGTTTTTTCAATGCAACATTGGATTATTGCAACTACATAATCATTAGATTTTCTAGATTTCCTTAGATTCATCCTTCCAGTGGTTAGAGCTTGGATCAAATACCATAATGGGGTCTTTTGAAGCTCTACAAGTTGGTTTGAATTGAATTTAAGTGTTTGAAAAAAGGAGACAACAGATGAGAGGTTGGATCGGTATTGAATGCTGTAGTGAGCTCTTTTTCTTTGGAGTTTAACAAGTTTTTTCCCGTTTGAGCTTGAGTCTTTTGAAGTTGGGGTACTCATCTGGATGGTAGTTGCTTCATCACCTTGGACTTGTGTGTTTTGGCGAGGAGTTTGTGGTGTTTTGCTGCTGGTTTTTGATTTTAGATCATAAAAAGACTGAGAAAGTTGTTTTTTCTTGCTTGGTGTTTCCAATGTTTTGTTGCTGGTTTTTTATCTTAGCTCATAAGAAGACTGAGAGAGTTTCTGTTTCTTGCTTGGTGTTTCCGGTGTTTTGCTGCTTTTATGTTTTGCCATTTCTAGACAATGATTAAAACATAAAGATGTCAACATTAAATCCCAGAGAAAATTAAACATGCTAGAGAAAATTGGACATGTCAGAGAAAATTACAGATAAGGGAGAAAATTACAGATAAGAGAAAATTGGAGATGTCAGAGAAAATTACAGATAAAGGAAAATTACAGAAAATTGGACATGCCAGAGAAAATTGGACATTAAAAATTAAATGTCAGAGAAAATTAACAAAGCATTATAAACATGGGAGATAAATTTTTAATAATTGTTAAAATTACATATAGAAGTAAACATACCAGAGAAAATGAATGACAGAGAAAAGTAAACATGGCAAGCCAAAGAAAATTTCCATTCCACAATTAGTAAGATAAAATAAACAAAGTAATGTAAACATGCCACTGAAAATTACACCACATTGAAACCAAGAATTGAACAAAATAAACATACCAGAGAAAAATACACATTCCGGAGAAAATTGCACATTCTTGAGGAAATTCCCATTCTAGAGAAAATTTCAATTCATAATATTAAAATGCCAGAGAAATTTACATATACAACCAGAGAAAATTAACCATGATAGAGACACACAAGGGAGGAAAGTGATGTGATGTAGTCAAAGAAAATTATAAATACTAGAGAAACTTAGACAGAGGCAAGAGAGTAATAGACATTCCAGAGAAAAATACATATTCCAGAGAAATTTACAAAGCAGAGAAATTCATAGACAAAATCACAGAAATATGTTCAAGAATAAGATCAAAACACAGAGAAATAATTTTTTTCAAAATACACATGTTAGAGAAAATTCAAAGAAGAAACATTCATTCCAGTCCATAATATTAAAATGCCAAAGAAAATCAAACATGATAGAGACACACAAGGGAGGAAAGTGATGTGATGTGGTCAGAGAAAATTATAAATACCAGAGAAACTTAGATAGAGACAAGAGAGTAATAGACATTCCAGAGAAAGATAGACATTCCAATTAAAGATACATATTACAGAGAAATTTACAGAGTAGGGAAATTTATAAACAAAATCACAGAAACATGTTCAAGAATAAGATGAAAACACAGAAAATTACTTTTTTCAAAATAAACATGCCAGAGAAAATTGAAAGAAGAAACATACATCAAGCAAAAACCAGAGAAATTCAAATGCTAGAGAAATTTACAGATAAAATCACACAAACATGTTCGAGAATAAATTCAGAACACATAGAAATAACTTTTTTCAAATTCAGGTAGTTTTTTGTTACGAAATTGAAACCCTAATTTATGGAAGGTTAATATAAAATGCAATTAACTGTATTTCCAGAGAAAATCTAGTTGTATTGTAGAAAAACTTACTAGAGTTAGGATGAAACTTGAATGATGAGCTGATATGGCCTAAGATGAAGATGCAACGTGACGAAGATGAACTGAGATGACGATGAACAGTGAAAACGAGGTCAGAGAAATTTGTGATGAAGGAATGAGAATGATTTTTGCAGAAGATAACGAAGCTCTAATGTCGATGGTGAAGATGATATTGAAACCCTAATTATGCTATTCTCTTGTTCGTGAAGATGCTGGATGCTCGGAATGGAACTCAGACATCAGAATGAGTTTCGTTTCTGTGTTGATTTTGGGAAGGGTATTTTGGTCCACAAAATAATTAAAAACACGCGCCATGTTGTTCTGGGACCTGATGCATCACTATTTTTTTTGGTGTCCTTTGTCCTCTAAATTATTATTATTAGGGACCTTAAAAAAAATTTCCCTATTCTTAGATCCACTTTCTAAATCTAATAATGTATAAGTGATATTATTGAGAAGATACGAGAGAGTGTTACCTTAAATATTTTAATTGATTGTTATATCATTGGACATAAAAAATAAGTCTAATTTTTGGACTTATATAGCAATGCCCAATTAAAAAAAACATATGAAGTCCAACTGATAATCATATTTTTTGGAGAAAATTGTTAAAAAATCCAAGTTAAGAAGGGTATAAGATATTAGGTCCAACGAATATTTTTTTGTTAATGATTGGTCCACATTTTGTGAAATAATTTGGTGATAAGTCATTTTGTTTGTTTTGAAAAATATTTTATTTTCAAATTTATACCCTACTTTTTTTTTATCTATTGACTTTTGTTAATTATCTGTTCAAATTGTTTCTTATCTGTTCAAATTTTTTCCCTATCTATTTGATTTTTTTCTTATCTGTTCAATTTTTTTCCTTATCTGTTCAAAAATCTGTCCAAATTTTATTATCTGTTCAATTATCTGTCCAAATACCAATCAACCATCCATTTCTCTCTCACACACTCTAATTTTTTTAAAACCAACATTATGCATAGATTCTTTATTGATTTTGGAATATAAGTGGAAAACACTAATGACATAGAACGACCAAGAACATTATTTGATTATATGTGTATTGTTGTTGTTAGGGTTTGGTTTGATAAAGTATTGCAACAGATAGGATTAGTTTGACTATATTTCAATAGATAGGATTTGCTTTGGCTTTGGTACTTAACAGATAAGAATTCAAATAGATGATAATTCATACAGATAGATTTTGAATAGATATAAATAAAATTTCAACAGATATAATTTAGAACAAACAAAATGGACAGATAATAAAATTATGAGAGATAGATTTAAACAGATAAATGAAAAATTGTTCTATGGTAGATCGCGGTGGTGACATTGGTTGTAGCGGTGGAAACCTTTATTTTTTTTCATTGCCATATCGAACGAATCTTTCTCTCTGCTATGCTGGAGTGTCGAATGAGATTTGGACCACCGCGATGTCAGATTCTGGCGAAACTTCCTTAGATCTGGATTTGGATCAGAAGTTCTTCGCTCAGAAGAACTTCTAAGCAACAAATCTCCGTTACCACTATGATGTCAGATTCTACCGTATTTACTTCCGACAACTGCATCTCCGTCTTCGCCCGCTGTCGACGGTGGCAAATATGCTGGATGGTGGTAATGGTGTCGAAATGAAGAGAGAGAGAGAGAGAGGAGGATGTTGGTGGTTCACGTTAACGGCAGCGATATAAATTTGTGAAGAATTGGTAAGCCAGAGAGATTAGAGAAACCTTAGAGGGAGAAATAAGAGAGAGAGGAGAAGGAATTCGAAATGAACTTTGAGTATAGAGACGAGTAAATTTTTGGTATGGAAGTTTTGTATATAGGATGGGTATTTTGGTCATTTTGGCGAAGCTTGTCCTTATGGACATAATATCTGAGTGCTTGGATCTTTGAGCAAAGAAAAGTCAAATTTGGATTTATGAATCGAGTGCCCTATTTTTTGTTATTCACTAAGCTTCTGTTTGGTTTGAAAAAAGCTTGAGATTACAAGTTCAATGCCATTGCTAATCCCAAAAATAGTGTGATTAACAATATTATCTATTGGTTTCACTAATCTTGTTAGGAAATTTGAGGAGTTTATGATCAAACCTATAAGTGGTGAGTCCATGTAATGTATATTAAGAGTTACTCCTTTTAATTTGAAAAATATTTTACATACTAATAAATCTAACAAATTTTTCATGCAATAATGAAACTTTGAATACACTTTGATGATGCTAAGTAAGAAAATGAGCAAGATTCATTTATTTTTTTTTATTTTTTTATTTTTTTTTTTTTGGGTATAGTAATATGATATGGACTCTTCCATTATACACCCTCAAACAAATCCCATTCCGTGGATTACCACATCATCGCATCCCCTAGTTAAAAATAATGGCATCCAGTACTTTACATATTACTCTTCCTATCTATAATTGCATGATATTATGAATTCGATTAAACAAATATATATATATATTAAACAGCCATGGAGGAAAATAAAGAAAAGGGCATGGGATATAATGCACCAAAATGAGGAGTCTTATTAGCCACTATGTTTTCATGTGGTCATGTACAATACCTTAGCTTTTTCATGAGCCAATACCAACCACCAATTCATAATATCTGTAACACCCTCAAAATAAACCCATAATATACACAATATTGACATGCATTGATATAAGAAAAACAAAACATTATTCCATTCATCAGAGTATTCTTATTAAAAGACATTACATGTAACATCGAAAATAAACGCCCTACGGGCTTACAACTTTCCAAGCCAACACTTGGACACAAAAGTCTGAGTACTAACTCAATTACACATTAAGCCCTTGGCTTGAGTTTACATGTAATATCAAAATAAAACAAAATAACAACTAACTAAACAGAGTCTTTAACTCCAAATCCTCCCAAGCTAAGCCCTTGGAGGTAGCATATCACCTGGACCTGAAAATGATGTTCCCGTATAGGGTGAGCCACAGCCCAGCAGAAATATACTAAACCAAATATAAGAATTGACTAAAGCAATAGCATTCGATAGATAGTTAACACTTACAAATCCACTATATCATTATACAGTTTCATGACAATAATGTCCATGACATGTTTCACTTTCCATTATTATTCAACTTTCCATTTATACAGACATGGCTCAGAACCTAGCCAAACACTAATAATGAGACTACATCTCATATTAATATTACTTCCAATATCAACAATTCTAGTAAGACTAAGGCTCAAACTAAAATACTTCCATAAATTGATAAGTACACATATTTGCTGTACTAATACACTTCTATAAATCACTAAGTACACATATTTGCTGTACTAATGGAGTCCATCCCCTTTCTCCTCCTAAACAGGTTTGAGAGTCCATCCCCTATCTCCCCTCAAACCATGGAGTACATCCCCTATCTCCTCCCAAACAATATGCATATACAATGTATTAAACACTTGTCATACACAATATTCAATCAATACACAGGTTTGCTGTATTAATTCAACCATCATATTTAATGACTCATTCAATGTGATTAGTTTCAGTTTTCCCTAATCAACATGCAATGTCTACAATAATCACGACTATCCTCCACCGATAGCCCAAAACAGTTATTTCTAAACAGGAAATAAATGTATAAACAGATATAATCTCAACATTTTCATAGGTGAGTGATTAAATTATCCAACTACACCATTCAGTCTCATAATTCCCCAATTTCGTGAATTAAACCTAATTCCACATTTTTTCCAAAATTAATTATACAAATTAATTTATTTCAGCAATTAGGGCTTTTTCCCTTTCCCTCAAAAATTAACCCTAAGGTTCAATTTTTTTCAATTTGACACTAACAATGTCATTTTTCATGATTTACAAACATATGGAATTTAATATATGAAAAACCCCCTTTTCATCAAATTGCAATTCAAACCCTAACTTTTCCCAAAATTACCAAACAACACCAATATATCAAAATGACTAAAACTTAGGACAAAACCTATAATATGGAGTAGGGTATCCCTACCTCGAAGTGAAGAACTCAAATGGAGATGATGACCCAAAATCCAAAGTGCTCCAAACCGCCAAACTCTCAGATTAAAACAAAGCCCTCACGACCCTCTATCTTTTTAACAAAGAACCTAGGGTAGAAACACCCTAAAAATAGATGAAACCTAAGAGAGAAGGTGTGTAGACAGAGAGAGAACACGGACCTAGGGTTTTGAAATCAAAAGAGGATAAAAAAATGAACTTTTCTCGCTGCTGCGTATTTAAATATAACAGGCTCGCTCGAGCGAAGACTTGGTCGCTCGAGCGACCAGACACACGAAATCTCGCTCGAGCGAAAAAAGTCTTGCTCGAGCCAAAAACTCGAAGCTTCAGGTCTGCAACCCAGAAGCACACTCGAGCGACAGAATGCTCGCTTGAGCGAAGAACTCGAAAACATAAACCTCGCTCGCTCGAGCGAAGGAAAGCTCGCTCGAGCTAAGAAATACAGCTCTCAGGTCTATACCTAGACGCAGTCGCTCGCTCGAGCGAAGAAACACTGGCTCGAGCGACGAACCAAAAACAAAGAGCTCGCTCGAGCGACAAACTGCTTGCTCGAGTGAAGGACCAAAATTCTGGACAGCAACCATTTGTTCCCAAACACAACCAACCTGTAACAAACCTATCCAACACATCCTATAACCCAAAAACAAAGTATGGAAGGACGGAAACAAGACATAAATCATAACCAACATCCACGGAACCAAGTCCGGATCACTATACAACAAGGGGTAAAACCCGGGATCGCTATAACATCCAACCCAAAACACTATCAAATTATCAATGTCTACTACACCAACATTGCTCTTACCTCCTATTACATGAAGAAAAATGGTAGGTTCAAAGACATCTTCTCTTCTAATTCTACTCATCATCATCATCTTTTTCTTCTTCAATATTGTCTCATCTCATAAGGTTCCATGCCCTCCGGCGAAGCCTCCGGCCAAGTGTCCAAAAGACACTCTCAAGTTTGGTGTTTGTGGTGAATGGTTGGGATTGGTGATTGAAGTCATTGGGACTAAACCTAATCCCCAATGTTGTACAGTGGTGAAAGGTTTGGCTGACCTCGAAGCTGCATTGTGTTTATGTACTACAATTAAGGCCAATGTGTTGGGTGTTATCAAGCTTGAAGTCCCCATTGCTCTTAGTTTGGTCATTAATGGGTGTGGAAAGAAGGTTCCAGAAGGATTTGTATGTGCATAGATGATGTGTATATGTGTGTGTGTGTGTGTGTGTGTGAGTATGATTGTGTGTTGGTGAGTGATATGAATGTATTTATGATGTGGTGGTCAATGATTGTTCATCCATGGAAAACAAGATTGAGTCTGCCTCTCATTGTTTATGCTCTTAGTTGTGAACATGTGCACTTTGTTTAATTTTGATTCTCAATATTTTAATTGTGTTAATTTTATCCTTCAAAATATTAAATGTGTATTAGAGAGATCCTCATAACTGATATTGTCAATATTTATCATGAAAATTAGACGGTTTTTTTGGAACAAAATACTCTTCAGCCAAAAAATAAAAATAAAAATTCCTTTACAATCAAAATGGTATAAAGCAAATACTTTAGCAATCAAAAGTGTATTTAAACCCCTTTTTATTTTTAATTTTTTGGCTGAGGTGTAAGTTTTTGTTTAATGCATAGTCATGATTATGACAATGAAAATGTGAGAAGAAATATATAGACAAACTAGGCCCATGAAGTCTGCTGGCCGAACCAGGATTGAGCCCAACTAACAACTACGAGATTGTGGGTCAGGAACAAAGGCTGGCCCATTTTTAAAAAATGGAAAATTACAGACACACCCTTGGAGGTTTACTTAAATTATGAATTACCCTTTGTGGTTCTAAAAATTATATTATGTTTCTAAGGTTTCTAATTTCATAACAAATAGACTATTTTATTAATAAATTATCAAGTTAATTAACAGTTTTTAATAATGTTCAAATTTTATTTCCATTAATAATTTATATAATTTTATTATTGTATAGGAGAATAGTTAAAAATTTTTTTTTTTAGTTAATTCTATTAAATAAAAAATTCTAACAAAGTGTTATTTGTAATTTTCCAAACTATAGGGGCAATTCGTATTTTAATCATTCCTCAAAGAGTGTATGTGTAATTTACCCATAAAAAAAAAAAAAAAAAAACTATTCTACTGTAAACAACCCACATTTTATTAGTTTTCAGATAAATTATTTAGGGAAATTTACTGGTAGGTCCATACACAAAATTTATCTAATCCAAAATATATATATATATATATATATTTGTATAAATTAGTTCTACATATTTTTAATCACTACAAAAAAAAGGCACCTTTGGCGACCAAAATTAGCTACTAAAAAAAATTTAGTCACCAAAAGTTGTGGAATTGGCGACAAAAAAATTTTTTAGTTGGCAAAAGTACAATATTTAACTACTATTTTTTTTAGTCGGGGTATATTGATTATTAGTGACTAAAAAAAATTTAGTCGCTAAAAATACCAGAATTGGCGACAAAAAAAATATTTTAGTCTCCGTATATTGAGTTTTAGCTACTAAAACTATTTAGTCGTCGAATGTAAAATAAAAAATTATTTTTTATTTTTGGCGACCAAAAATTTGGTCGCCAAAAACATATTTTCAACAGAAAAAAAAAAAAAAAATTTAGTTGTCATATATTGAGTTTTGGCTACTAAAACCATTTAGTCACTGAATGGAAAATAAAAAATTATTTTTTTATCTTTGGTGACCAAAAACATGTTTTCAGCGATAAAAAATATATTTTAGTCGTCGTACATTGAGTTTTGACTACTAAAACCATTTAGTCGCCGAATGGAAAATAAAATATTATTTTTTATCTTTGGCGACCAAATGTTTGGTGGTCAAAAACTTATTTTTAGTGACAAAAAAAAAAAAAAAAATTTAGTTGCCAAAAAACTAAAATATTTGAAGGGAGACATTTCAAATTTTGGAAAGATTTATAAAATTAATTGGTAACTAAAAATATTTAGTCGGTAATGGTGTAATATATATATATATTTGGTTCCAAACCACAAACTAGCGCCTCTATTTCTCTCTCTTCAGCGTTCCTCTCTCTCTCTCTCTCTCCGCTGCTCATCTTCTTTCTCTCTCTCACCGCCGCGCCTCCGTTGCTCCCCCTTATGGTCACGGGCAATTGAAGCACCGATTTACCTAAATTTGCCCTATTTTCTCTCTTTAAAATCTCTCTTTAAAATCTCTCTATATTCGTATATCTATCTATTTATCAACGGCGAGACCGATGATGTACCGAAGATTGTGACGACGATGAATCAAGAGAAGGTGAGGAAACTAAATGGAACGCTTCTCAGTATGAAACTATCCTCAAAGGAGGTGAATAGGTCACCTCTGTTCTTGAAGAGATTGCCAAGCTTGTAACTACGTCTCTCCTCAATTCTTTTGATATTCTTTGTTAATTTTTTGCGTTTAAAACCCTAAACCCTTTATTGTTTACTAGAAATTGAGTCTGTTTACCTTCAAGCGTTTCTTGGTTGAATGATTTTTGTATTTTCTTTTATTCATATTCAATTAATTTTCAAGTTCCACAGATGCCTATTTCAGACTTTCTAGATTGTTGATTGGACAGCTTGGTTTACTTGCAAACTATAGCATGGATAAACCCTAAACCCTTTTCTTTAATTGGGTGTTCCTTATACCTAATTTGCTTGTTTTAAAATGTTGGAGGTTGTGTTTGAATAATCTGAAGTTTCTCTATAATAAGATGCATATTAATTTAAAATTGATTATCTGGAGTGATGTGGGTCATAGTTGGTAGTTGCTCGTTATCATCTGCAAACACATTTTAGGTTGTACCTAAGATAACTAGAGGGCCAACAAACATGTAAGGAAATACAGGGCATAGTTGCCAAACAAAAATATGAATGCTTGCTTAAAGTTGTGGTCTTATACGCCGGTGGCTCAGTTGCCAAGGATTGATGCGTAGCTCACGCAATTGCAGCATGTGGTGGCCAAGTATTCGGTTCTTGGAAATGGTAATCAGCCTCTAGATGATAAGGACATTGATCAATTCATGGTGAGGCTCTTCACTTGGTTCATACTTGTATGTATGTTTGTATAATTTCTCTTTATGTGTATGATTATATGTAGGTTTTGTTCAAATTTGATTGTTTAGTTATTGTAATATGATGTGATTTGTCAAATTAGAACGATAGTTTGATGTTTGGTTTATCATTCTTTGTCAAATTTTAGACATAAGTTAATTAATTTGGAAAAAAACTTGAAACATGAATAATCAAAGTGAAAAAAAAAAAAAAAAAAAAGACTTTAAGGACTAAAATGAGAATAGGGCCAAACATATAAAAATCCTCAATTAGATTTGGGTTAGTGGGTGATGTAGTTTTTATCACAGAGATAAAGAAATTTTATGTGAACTTGTGTAACTAATTACTAAATAACATGTTTGTTTATTTACATATCTAAATTATGCAGTAAACCTTGAAAATGAAGGGGATTGTGCTTAGCCCTGCTTTGGAGGGAATGAAGAACGTCAAGTCTTACAGAGGAGAACTGTTGACAGAGCCTTTCTTGGATGTCTGCAAACACATATTGCCTATTCTAGGTGTGATTTTCTTTCCCTTTTGGTAATTTTAGCTAGAGAATAGCTTCAATCAAGAAGAGTTTTCATAGTTTGTTTTATTGTTGCTCAAATCATATAGTTTTTAATTAGAAATTTCTAGATTTTGTGTGCACTTGGAAGTTGTTTTCATAGTTTTATAGGCGTTTGGCAGAAATGCAAAATGGACTTCTGGGCATTAAAAGTCCTTCCAAAGATTTAATGGCTGCTTGCTGAGTTTATGTATACGAGCTTTTCTAAAAAGTGCATGCTTTTAAAAGTTCGTTCAGTGAAAGCTCCATTAGGTGGCTTTTATAGTGACTTCTCATGAAATCTAATACTCATTTAAATAAAACTATTAAATGGTGCTGTTGTCTCTATAATAATACTGACCTACATCACCTTCATTGTCATGAATTTACATTTCTTTGGACTTTTTGGGAAAATTACTAAAATATTCAAAAATGAAATTTTCATATAGCACTTTTAGAAAGTGCACTTACCTAACACAATTGTATATCAAGAGGACTTTTCTTGAATGACTTCCTTTAACTTCCATTCTACAAAAGCCCTTGCTTTATGGAGAAGTTGTCCCAAACAGCATAACTATTCTTTTTCTATAGTTCAAACGGATTTTTTATTGGATTAGAAAAAGGAAAAACTAAAACCAAAAAACAAATGAACAAAAACCAAAAAGAAGTTTTGAATAAAGCATGATCTTGCATTTCCAAATGCAAACATTTGTCAATGTCAAAACATTGTTCTCTTTTGTAATTTCCTATGCTGATATGCTTTGCATTCAGAGTTATATTTGTCTGTAAACTTGCTCTTAAGTCCTTTTTTGGGCCTTTGGCTTGGTAATCCACTGAACTTTTTTTAATTTTTGATGTCAGACAAATTTGGAGCTGCAATGACGGTTGTGAAATCTGATATTGGTGGTAATATATCAGTATGGTACTTTTCTTCTTAATTTTCACTTATATGCTCGTCTATATTCAATTAATTATAATCCTCTTCAATAAAAATAAATAAATAAAAGTTAACATGTCAGACTATGCCAATTTATGATCGGCAAAAGATGGTAAAGGCACTATTGGGTAGATATTGAATTTGTTCTTTGTTGTCCTAATAATGTTAGTTTAAAACATGGTCTTTAAGTCTTGTACTGGCTAGAAATTTTTCGAGCTCAATTTCGAGGATTTTGGATTTGGGTTTCTATATATTTTGTTTGACGAAGTCTAAGTGGAAAACATAAATGCTGACCTACATTATATACATCTCTCTAGTCAAATAAAGTATAATGAAATTTCTGCATCCTCACATTATGTTTTCAATACTGAAGGTTGTGGAACTGTAGTGCCTTCAATAGTCAAGATTTGTGAAAATGCAAACTGCCAAAAGTAACAAAATTTGATGAAAATTGTTGAAGGATTTTGATTCTGAAACAATTAGGATCATGTTGTATACTGGTGAGAAAAGAAAATTTTGGAAACATTGAATGTAATTGTCAAACTCGAGTTTACTAGGCAGGCATGAGGTTCAATTTGGAGGTTGTATAAATTTTCAACAAAACATAAACATTAAAATGATCTTAATGGGATTATATGCAGAGCATAATATATCTAATTTATTAATTTTAATTGTAGAATTGTTATAATTTGCAGAGTATAATATATCTAAATTATTAATTTTATAATTGTTATAATTTGAAACGTCAATATTATTGAATAAGTGCTAATGGTTATTTTTTTTTTTTCTTCTTTTACATATTGCTTTTGCGTGGACTATTGTGGATGTGTACGAAGAGCATTTGTTCTGTATATAAAAGACATTTATTTTGAAACAATCTTCTGTTTTGGAAATCCAATGTTTTTGTATGTAATATTTAATTTAAATGGATTATACTTGGTTTGTATGGATTTATATGATATTTGGAATATGATGTTACAAGTTAAAGTTTTTGAATAGTTGATAATGAAATGGGTATTATTCATAATGGATTTAGATTATAAATGATAGATGTATTATTCTGTATATGTACAGGTTACATTGATAGTGAAATGCATATAATTTAGAAATTAATGAAAAATATTCAATTTGTGCATTTTAAAAAAATTAATAAATAGAGCTTGAGCTTTTGGTGACTAAACATTTATCCAAAATATAAAAAGGAACTTATTGGCGACTAAACAGTTAGAAGCCAAAAAAAAAAATGAAAGTTTTTGGTGACTAAAAAATTGGTAGCCGAAAAGGAGTGTCACATTTTTAGTGACTAAAAAATTGGTAGCTAAAAAACTAAAGATGGAAAATATTTTCTTTTTGGCGACTAAATATTTTCTTTTGGGCGACTAAAAAAAAAATTAGTCGCCAATACATTTCCCGACAATCATCTAGCAACAAAGCTGGCAACCAAAAAATTTAGTTGGCAAAAATATTTGGCAAGTAAAAAATGACTTTTGGCGACTAAAAATTTAGTCACCAAAAGTGTAATTTGTTACCAAACAATTATAATTTTTTTTTTTTTATAATTTAAAGACGCTGTTAAATCCCACCACCATTGGACTTCGGTCAAACGGTCATTAGAGACTCGCTGAAATATTCAACATCACCGGGAAGTTACTAGAGTATCGCCAGAGTATTTTAAACATCACTAGAAGTCGCCGGAATGTCGAAAACATTTGTTGGATGTAAAAAATATCGTTAGAAACTCATCGGAATGTCTAGAATATTACTTGAAAAAAATAAATAGAGAAATTATAGTGAAAAACATAGCAAAATGTGCTAAATATTGACAAACTGAAAGAAAAAAACAAAATATGACAATAACAAATAGCAACAATGGAAAATATATATATATATATATATCTTATTTTTCAGTTTTTGTGTTAAGCAAATGGTCTCCAATATTGATCAAATAGAAAAACAAGTTTTGAAATTGTAAAATATTACAGTTTTAAAGTATGATTTTATTAAGCATTTATCCTTATTAATCAAACTAAACAATATGTTATGAAACTGTAAAATTTTACAATTTTAAAGAATGTTATGAAATTGTTGAATTTTATAGTTTTAAACCATGATTCATTTCAGCGCCAAAAAAATTGAAATTGAAAAATATTATAGTTTTTATGGCTTGTTACTAAAACTCGAAAATAACTTGTTCAGAATTTGAAAATTATCTCCATTAAAATAGAAAAAAAGAAGTGCGTAGCAGAGAAAATGTAGAAAAACTGAGAGATCGAAGGAGAGAGACAGATATAGAGAGAGAATTGTACTCCGGCAATTATTTTTTATTTAGATCTAGTAAATCTGATGCAGATCTGAATAGATTTACTTATCTTCTTCTCTGTAAACTTATCTCATTTACTGTCGGTAAGGGTAAAGCAAGGAGTTAGTGGTCGGTGGTTGTCGATAAATCCCAATCGATGGTGGTCGTCGGTCGTTAGTGATTATATACCAGAAAGAGAAAGAGAAAAAGGTAGATGTAGTTATCTGTCGTTGAAAATCAAAAAGAGAAAGAAATAGAATAACGAAGACACATAGAAAGAGAAGAAGAAAAACGCACACAAGACTTTTGGGTATAAACAAAAAGTTGTGGGACTAAATAGAGCACACCTCTTTCAAAGAGGACTTGTGAGTTGCCACGACACAAACTCACCCCTATAGGTTTAGCGTCGTAACCGGCCAGTAATCCTTGGGTTACCAAAGGCCTCTGCACAGAGTAACATAGAATTAAGGGGCTAGCAGAAGTAGATAGATAAAACATACGTAGTCCAATAAGCTGTGCAGACATACATGGGATAGATAATTTAAAACTTTATAAACGCACACACATGTGACAACATACATACATTAGTCGTACGTCACTCTTATACATAGATAAACTTAGCCCAGTGTACAGATAAACAGAAACTTGTCTATATTCCAAAGAAAACAAAGTCTTAAAACTTAGTTCATAAAACACGACCATTGGACTCATTCCGAAACCTCCTTAGGAGGCACAAAGGTTGGCCGACAAAATGGAATTCCAGGCGATCATCACTGAGCTTGGCCACACGCTTGATCACCTATGCACATAAATAATATAGTGAGCGGAAACCCAATGAATAATAACAAGGTAAAGGGTTTAATGAACGTTGTCCATACAATTACAGAAATCAGAATTTAGTAGTTAATAGAAACATATTTTATATTCATGTTCAGAAATCAGAGTTCATAACAAAAACAAATTCATAATCATATTCATAATCAGAATTTACAATGAATCATACGTGGTACATTCATTAGCACTAGCAGAAATAGTTGACCCATAAAGGGATGGCCATGAAGGCATACAGTTGACTCACGTGCTAGACGATACAGTTGACTCACGAGACGTATAGTTGGGCCATAAATGGGACATATACAGAAGGATCCATAACAATTGGCTCATAAGACTTATAGTTGGCTTATAAGACTTATAGTTGGCCTATAGTTGGGACGTAACAGAACAGATAACATATGTCATCTGAAGTTAATGATGCCACGAATACATTTCAGAAACATTGGGTTCATTCATACAGAAAATAACAGTTCAAAAAATAGAGTATCATATCATTCAAAGAGTACTTATAAATTGAACATAGCTTTACAAAGTTATTACTCACAAACGGCTCTAATAACAGATAAACAGAACGGATAACCGGATAGCTTATGCTCGTGACCTACACAACATAACAGATACACATATTAAAACACACATATTCAAATAGTATTTAATTTATTTCGTTTCATTCTTAGCGTGTTTCTAGCCTTTGTCCTCATTACCATGCTTAAGTAGGGCTTAGGAATGTCTAAGATACAATGAGGATGCCAAAATGTGATTCAAAACACTTGGTCAAATTTGCTAAAAACAAGGTCCTTGCTCAAGCGTAGCTCAAGCGGAGGGTCAAAAATAGGGGTGGTCACTCGAGTGCAACTTTCGTCGCTCTAGCGATCTGTAAACTCTACAAAAGTACTGGTTTCTTGATTTTTTCGCTCAACGCATGCTCGACGGATGCTCGAGCGTGAGACTAAGGTTTTCGCTTGAGCGCAACTCTAGTCGCTTGAGTGGTCTGCAAAAGTTATAAACTTCTGGGAGCTCGCATTTTTTGATCGAGCCAACTTTTGGTCTCTCGAACAGAAGTCCAAAACAAAGAGTGGTCGCTCGACCGTAGGTTCTGTTGCTTGAGCGAAGAAGCAGAATTCTGGAATTTCCAGATTTGCTTCCAAGCTTTAAAAATCGAATTCAAAGTTACAAAACATATCTCTTAGGCTCAAAACTTGAGAAAACATGTCTAAACTCATGGTACTTCATGATTTGAAAGTCATTTCACAAAATCACACCCAAGAGCAAGTGAATTCTTCCAAAGTAAACCTTAAACTTTTGAAAACATAACATGCATGCAATGACTTGGATACAAAGCTTTCAAAACATGAATTGAAGAAGTGTTTTCATGTAAAATCATAGTGAGCTTTTAAGACATTGCAAAGGTAGGCATTTGCATATAAGAATTTATGAAAATAGGACTCAAAAATCATGAATTATGCATGCAATGCATTGATTGATCTCAATTCTTGTTCTCAAGATCAATTCGTGTTCTTAATCTCTAACTTCTCTTGAATTTAAGTGTGAGTATGTCAAACACAAAGCTTAAAGATTGAATTTCTTACCTAAGGTTCTTAATCCCTTGAATCCAAGTGAGTTCTTGCTCAATTCCTCAAATCCCCTTAATTCTCTAGCAATTTCCTTCACTTCTCTAGCAAACTCCTCTTAATTGAGCTCCTACTTCCTCCTCTCCCTCTCTCTCACATTTTAGTCTTCAAAGATGAGGCGTTGAGAGTGTAAAGTGTATAAAAGGTGTTGGGAGTGGCCTTATATAGGCCCATTAATGAGTCTTAATTAAGCTTAGATTAAGTTCACTAATCTACATTATTTAATTCTAATTAATTGATTTCGAATCGAATTTAAATTGAACCTACCATAAAATACTAAAAATTCCGAATAACACATAACCTAAGTCAATTTCGTGATCGGATGCCGATAAGGCCTTCAATTCACAAAACAAAATGGAAACATAAACAAATGTTTCTACAATAAACAAATAGAAACACAAATAATGTAACACACATGCAATTAATTCAGGATTTCATCTTAATTACTTATTAAGAATCCTTAATCAAAGATTAGTAGCTAAACACAGGTCGGGGTTGTTCCGGTCTTCCCCTTTTAAAAAATTTGGTCCTTCAAACTCGAATTACCTTCAGTTTGCAAGAATATTGGATCCAGAGGGAACAATTCAAGGTATCTCTTCATCATATCTTTGTAGTCTCCCAAGTTGCATAAGTCCCTCCGTGGTTTTGCTAATCAACCTTCACTAACGGAATTTCTTTATTTCTTAGTCTTTTGATTCGGTGGTTAACAATCTGTATTGGCTGTTCTTCATAGGTGAAATCCTCTTTCAAAAGCACATAAGTTGGTTTAATCACATGGAACATGTCACGACCCAACCCCAGGGGCTTAGGGTTGGAACCGCAACTTACTAACTTATTCTTATTCGTAGCAAATTAAGCTACGCAAGCGGAAATAAAAATAAGTAAGCATAAATTTTACTTCATTTTACTATTTAAGAAAGAGGAAATACATTTCTAGGGCTTTCATTATTTATTGTTCAGTGACCAGCCCCAAATAGAAACAAAATGGAGCAAAAATATAAAAAAGAAAGATAAAATAGTGATTCAACATCAGTCCATGTGCAGGTTCCATTTTGTGGAGTTATGGGTTTTCCTTACATCTCGTCACCTAAAAGGGTAACAACTATAAGCACACAGCAGAGTGAGAAATATTATGCCAAGAGTGTAGGGAATACAAAATAACCATGGATAATTAGTTAGGCTAAAATATTTGCATAATTTAATTTAAAATGACAATTTATTTAAGGTGGCAGAATACAGAAATCATGTAAATAAATAATCATAACCACGGTATAAAACAGAATAGAACAGAGGTCACAGAAATGACAGTCAAAACAGAGGTCAATAGATCCATGACAAACAGAGGACCACAAAGTGGTCAAACAGAGGCCAGTGGTTATTTAAGTCTCCCAAGGCGTGGGACTCCCGTGGTGGTACTTACAAAACATAATTGTTTATAAGGTTATAGTCAAATATATACTAAAATTTAAACAAATATATCCATGGGTTTCCTTTTAAGTAAACAGAGTTTAGAAAGTAACCCACGTAACTGAAATATTTATAAACATAACTTTTATTTATATAACTTGTACAAAATAAGCTATGGTAACTCAAAACATTCGTAAAACATATAATGGTAAATCAAGGTATAATATAACTCACCTTAATTATAACCCTTAGCCTTACTTTACTATCAGAACTTCCCCACTATAAATGCCTTACTCTCACTTACGTATCTCTCTTTCGGTTTCTTTTTTTTTTTTCTCTCCCTTTATGTACAGCACTTCCTCTCCTATTTATACACAGTTCAAGTGATGACTCAACATCCTAAGGCTCCAAGTGATGACTCACTCCCTCTATCCGAGTCTAGGTGTCCAGGTGGCTCTCCGTTTCTCATTTCGGCAGATTTGTAATCTAAATAATTAATGATCCTTGATCTGTTTTTGATAATCTGGCAAGATTGTAATCTAGATAATTGATGGCCCTTGATTTGTTTCTATTTGATACATCTAAGCAACTAATATACCTTAAATAAAATTGGTATTTAATTTATCTTAATAAATTTCCTCGTCATATATTTGATAACCATAATGACAAACTAATTTACCTAGCAGAGATAACTTATTCATTTTATTATTGCCATTATTATTAATCTTATTCCATATTATTATTATTTATTTATTTACCATCTTTAGCTTTAATTTGACCCAACTACTATTAGAATTTCATATTTCTGTTAATTTGGCCCTAAATAAAAATTCCTAATTAATCCCATATGTCCCAGTGCTAACTTAGATTTTATATTTATCATCAATTATTTAATAATATGTTATCACATACACCCACAATTATATAACCATAAATATTTATGTGGTATTTAATTAAACGTTCAGGGTGTCACGGAACGGATCTCTCAAATATTCTCGAAGTATTGAGACATGAAAAACATTATGCATAATCTCCATAATTGGAGGTAGGGCCACTCAGTATGTTACTGAGTTGATTTTCTCAAAAATCTCATACAGGCCAATGTATCTTGGGGCCAGCTTTCCTTTCACCCTAAATCATGTCTGACTTTTCATTGGAGTCACTTTTATAAACACATGGTCTCTGACCTCATATTCTTTGTCTCTCCTCCGGACATCCGCATAACTCTTTTGACGACTCTAAGCAGTTTTCAAACGTTGTTGTATCAGTTTCACCTTTTCAGTTGTTTCTTGCACAAATTCCGGTCCCAATAATGGTCTATTGCCTACTTCAGCCCAGCAAATCGGAGATCGGCATTTCCTACCATACAATGCTTCATAAGGAGCCATTTCAATACTGGAATGATAGCTGTTATTGTATACAAATTCAGCCATAGAGAGGTAAGTCTCCCAATTCCCCTGGAAATCTAAGGCACACATTTGCAACATATCCTCCAAAGTTTGATTGGTTCGTTCAAATTGGCCGTCTGTTTGTGGATGGTAGGCACTACTCAGTCTCAATTCAGTTCCCAAAGCCTATTATAAACTCTGCCAAAATCTTGACGTGAACTTCGAATCTCTGTCAGATACAATGGATATTAGCATATCGTGCAATCTCACAATCTCATTCACATAAATGTTAGCCAACTTATCCGCATTATAAATAGTTTTAACAGGCAGAAAATGGTTAGACTTAGTTAAATGGTCAACAATAACCCAGATAGAGTCCATACCTCGAGAGGAGCGAGGCAGTCCAATAATGAAGTCCATGGTAATATGCTCCCATTTCCATTCCGATATTGGAAGCGGTTGAAGTAACCCAACGAGTCGTTGATATTCAGCTTTAACTTGTCAGCAATGCAAACATCTAGTCACAAAATCAGCAATGCTTTTCTTCATTCCAGGCCACCAAAAATTCTACTTCAAATCATGGTACATCTTTGTATATCTCGGATGCATAGCAAATTTTGAATTGTGAACTTCAGTCATAACACGTTTCCTCAAATCAGAAAAATTCGGTACACAAAGTTTATTCTGAAGTTTCAGCACACCATTTTCAATCACAAATCCCGGTCTCGGTTTTGGGTTAATTTCATTAACAATTCTCTTCAAGCACTCATCTTCCAGTTGTTTCTCTCTAATTTCATCAATGATTGCAAGCTAAGCAAAAATGGCTGCTAGGATCCCACCCTGTTCACGCAACACAATGTCAATCTCAGTTCTTTCCAAATCTTGTAACAATTCTCTTCGATAGGTAAGTAAACATGACAAATTGCCAATGAATTTTCGACTCAAAGCATTTGCAACAGTATTGGCTTTTCTCGGATGGTACAAGATCTGCAAATCATAATCTTTGATTAATTCAAGCCATCGTCTCTGTCTCATGTTCAATTATTTTTGGGTGAAGAAATATTTAAAGCTTTTATGGTCAGTGTACACTTCACAAGTTACCCCATACAAATAATGGCGCTAGATTTTTAATGCAAACACCACAGCAGCAAGTTCAAGGACATGAGTCGGGTAGTTCTTTTCATGAGGGTGGAGTTGCCGAGAAGCATAGGCAATTACCTTCCCGTTTTGCATTAATACACATCCCAAGCCTTTGTATGAGGCGTCTCTATAAATCTGAAATCCATCTGTACTATTAGGCAAAGTCAAAATTGGTGCAGTTACTAACCTAGTCTTCAGTTCTTGGAAAGCGAATTCTCTTTGGTCATTCCAATCAAAGGGCATATTTTTCTACGTCAACTGTGTTAGTGGCATAGCAAGTTTTGAGAAATCTTTCACAAATCTGCGATAGTAACCTATAAGCCCCAAAAAGCTTCTGATTTCCGACACATTGGTTGGTCTTGGCCAGTCTACAATTGTTTCAATTTTCTGCGGGTCCACGGATATGCCATCCTTATTGGTCACATGTCCCAGAAATGTCACACAAGCAAGCCAGAATTCATGGTTAGACAGTTTTGCATACAGTTGACGTTCATATTCTTTCTTGCTTTTAGAATAGATCAGAATATCATCAATAAACACAACTATAAATTCATCAAGAAATTGTTTGAACACTCTATTCATTAAATCCATGAACGCCACAGGTGCATTAGTTACCTCAAATGGCATTATCAAAAATTCATAGTGCCCGAATCTGGTTCTGAATGTAGTTTTCTCTATGCCTTTTGCCTTGACCTTTAACTGGTGATACTCGGATCTAAGGTCTATCTTAGAGAACATTTGTGCTCCATGAAGTTGGTCAAACAAATCATCTATTTGGGATAGTGGGTATTTGTTCTTCACAGTTACTTTGTTCAATTCAAGGTAATCTATGCATAAACTCAAAGACTTATCATTCTTTTTAACAAATAAAACTGGAGCATCCCAAGGTGAAGTACTCGGATGGATAAATTTCTTGTCTAGCAAGTCTTGTAATTGAGTTTTCAATTCTTTTAGTTCAGAGGTTGACATTCAGTATGGAGTTTTTGAAATTGGTTATGTTCCGGGTACAAAATCGATAGTAAATTCAATTTCTTTATCAATCAGATCTCCTGGCAGTTCATTGGGAAACACATCAGGAAACTCATTTACTACAGGGATGTTTTCAACATTAGCATTATCAACATTCATATTCAAAACCCAACATAGGTAACCTCGACAACCTTTTCGCAATAATTTACTGGCTTTCATAAAAGAGATCAAATATGGTGAAGGAACTACCCCATCCCAACAAATACAAATTCAGGTAACCCCGGAGGTCGGAATACAATAGATTTATTCACACAATCAATTGTAGCATAATACTTGGTCAACCAATCCATACCCAATATACAATCAAAATGATCAATGCTCAAAGGCAACAAATCAATGTACAATGTCACATCACCAATCATTATATCACATGCTGGATAAACATGTGCACATATCATAGAAATTCCAGATGGTGTAGACACAAATAGTCAGCAGTTCATAGGTTCTAAAGGTATAGTTAATTTTCGAGAAAAAGCATGAGATATAAATGAATGCGTGGAACCAGAATCTATCAACACATAGGCATTCTGAGCACATATAGAGATTATACCTGACACCACTGATTTGGTATTTTGTACATCGCCAGGCACAAGTGTGAACACTCTACCTTGTCTCAAAGGTTCTCTCCCCGCATTAGTTCTCACATTTGTTCTTGATCTAGAAGCAGATCTTGCTGAACTTGCTACAAAATGGTTGACATTTTCTGACCCAATTAGACAATCTTTTATCGTGTGGCTCGTCTTGCCACATCGAAAGCAAGTATCAGATACCCAATGACAGACCCTTCTATGTCTCCTTTCACATTGGGCAAAAACAGGCGCAGACCCACTACTTTGGTTTGAACTGCTAGTAGATCCCGTATTTTGTTTCTTATTCGTAGTAAATGAACAACCCTTCTTGAAACCAAATCCAGATCTTTTACCTCTCCATTCAGTATAGGGTTTTTGTCTATTTTAGCGCAGCTGTGGACTCGACTTTCTTCGCGCGCCCCCCTTTCGGAGAGGCACGAATTGGTCTCTCCTACAGTTCGGACTCCTGTCACGGTTCTGAATCTAATCTCACAAAGTGCAATGTGAGACTGATAAACACCAAAGAGTCCAAATCTGGCAAATCGTTTTAGAAAATCAATTTTGAATCAAAAAGCGCCAAACATGGACTGCTTTGCCAGATTACAGAGTCGCCACCAAAATATTTTATTTCTGGGAAATTTAGGAAACCCTGACTCATGCCAAAGGCCACGTGTCCGTCATCATCAAAGTTGCCTCGGCTCGAGAACTTGGGTACGAGAGGGGAAGGTCCTGAAATGAGCACCCCCGCTCGCCCGATCAAAGATCGGCCTCTACTATCATGATATGTTGTTTTATAAAAGCATGTGTTCTTATTCCGGTTATTTAGCTAACTTTACTATGTGACGCACACAAGCAAGTATAGACTAAAATCGCAAGAATTGGAACGAATTCAACTTATGTTTGCTTTCGAAAATGGTTGAATTTGCCACCCTAAAGTGGGCTTAAAACATGATTTGCCACTTTGCAAAGTGGGCTAAAACTCACATTTGATGAATTGTTCCAATTCAAGTAATAAAGCCTTCATCCACAAGCATTCATGCAGTTAATCATTTAAGCAAATAGCCTTACGGCAAGCATGCTATCATGGCAACACTCACACTCATGCAAGTATGCTAAAGCGTAAAGACTTACAGCGTACGCCAAGCCAAAACAAAAGCTAGTTAGAAATCATGCATGACCCTAACTATACAAGATGCCTAATGCAACACATGCAATTATGCAGCTAAATAGGCTCTGCTACCTAAGATGGCATATTAATACAACAATTTGATACACGTATTCAAATAGGTGTATTAAAATACGATGCAGTTTGAATGATGCGCCGAGCCCGATGCATGCAAGACAAATGAATGATGCAAACATGCAAGCATAAGGTATGCTAATCGAAATATGCCCTAATCTAACCATCGAAAGCGGTTAAGTAAAAGGGAGAAAGACGTGGGGTTGGAAAACATGCACACACAAACGCACACTTATTACAACATTGCGCCCTCTCGAATGAGGGTTCGAATAAATAAGCTAAGCTAATCTAAGCTAAACTACTTATTACAAACCAACTAATTAACTATGCTGGCTAATTAATTATTACAAACCAAATGAGATAACTAATTACACAAATTAGCTAAACTATCACAACACTAGAATAATTAGCTATGCTAACTAATTAAAGCGATAAAGTGGCCTCGCAGGCGAGGGAGACATACATGCTCGGTTGGCGTTCGCTTGGAAATCCATCGCTTTGCTGTCAATTGCCTCTGTTTGCACGTGCCTTGGTTTTTGAACATTGAACCAACCTCCACTCTGTTTTTGCTCCAAAACAGGATCACTTTTGCACAAAATTGGACTGGTGGCTGGTCGGCTAGTGCATGTGGCCGGTCGGCTACCTCCTTTCCCAAACTCCTGGTTTTGCTGCAACAGAGAACAACAGAGCCAAGACAATGTATTTGCAAGGAAATGTATGTATTGCCACCTTCTTATCATGTCTCAAGCTCAAAGGAGTGTGGCACTCGGCTCTCAAGCCACCAACCAAGCATCTCAATGCATGATGGCCCCAAAACCAAGCTTGTACAAGCTTAGTGAATGCACACATAAGACTCACATAGCCACCACCCTATCATGTATGATCAAGGATGACGGCGACCAAGAAATGTGACACATTTCATCACTTTGAGTATGAAACGTCCCATATTTCTTGTGTTTGGATTAACGTCTGATCCAAACACATGCAATGCAATACAACATGATTATCTTGTCTATGTTTTACTTTGCTCATTTTTCTTTACACATTTTATGTTACCGATTAATCCTTTAACCGATTAAGTCCAACATGAAAGTCCTCTAATGAGAGAGGGGTGAACCAAAGGATGGTTTAAGACATGAGAGAGATCGTGCCTTTGGCTAGGAGGAACCCTTAAAAGAGGGTTACAACTATTTGAGCACAAACTCTACCTCATGCTTAAACACAACCTTAAGGCCAACCAACCCTCAAAGCAAATTAAAAGTGAAGAAATTAGGGAGGTTGCAGAATTTTCAGTGCTGAAATGGCATGACAGGTAATGCTACAACATGCAAGCAACACATGCACAACATGTTAGGGGCCAATGCATTGAAAGTAGTGAAGGACACAACACTAGAGGCATACAATACAAAGCTCAAAAGGGACCAACAGTCCAAAACAGTCCTAAAACACCCTAAATAGAGTTCTAAAATATGCTTGAAATAAGCTAAGAATAGCTATATTAAGAGGCCAAAATAATAGCACATGCTAGGCAATTTAGCACAATTGCACTACAAGCATACAAATCAAAGCTCATGTGATCAAACCAGCTCAAAATAGAGCTTAATCATGCCAAACCAATAGATAAAACATGCTGGAATTAAAGCCCAAGTGGCAAGAAAAACATGCTTGCATATTGGCTCGCAAGTAAGGCATAAAACACAACTCTCAAAAGCAATGAAAGAGTGAAATATGTGAGAGTGTGATAGGGGTATATGCTCTGAAATCACATGCAAAATGATGCTATATCATGCAAATAACTCAAGCAAAACATGCTAGGAGCCTTAAAACACAAAGCTAGTAAAGGCTATTTACACTATATCTATACAAAGCAAAGCACATATGTCCAAGACCACTCAAAACAGAGTTTAATTATGCTATCAATAACAAAAACGTGCTGAGATAGAGTCCCAAAAGGGTAGAAAAACATGCTCACCTCTTAGGCCATCTACACATGCAAACAAGACGAGGAGGAGAGACCACCCCCTCCCATTTTGGTCTTCAAAACCAACTTTCTACCACTGAAATTCCTCTGGAATTTAGTGGTTTTAAGGCCAAAAAAAGATGGACTCAAAAGCCTTAAAAAGATGGCTCAAAAGACTTTACAAGCCAAAGAGCAAAGGGGGGGAACCACCCCCTAGCTAAACAAGACTCAAACCACCATTTTAAAACCTTAAAAACAGAGGTTTTTAGAGGTTAAAACCAACCTCAAAGTAGCATGCAAAGGTGGTGAAACAAGTGTGCAAAGATAAGCTTAAAAAGGGTAAGTGTTTACCTTTAAAGCACAACAGCAAAACAGCCACTTTCTTAGGCTCGAACAACCTTTCAATAGCTCAAATTAGGCTCTAAGGGACCTCAGCCCAAAGATATGCAACTTTGATGAAGGATGTCTAGGCAAACTAGAAGTGTTTCTTTACTTTTATGCACAAAAGGGCAAGAGAGAGAGAACTCTAGAGAGAGAGGCAGAGATTTTGCTCTGAAAATTTTGTAGAGAGAGAGGGATTTTAGTGAGAGAGGCTCCTAAACTTGCTAACCCTCCAAAATAAGAGATATGGCCTCCATATATAGCAAAAATGCAAGCCTTGGTCAAAATATCTGATTTGGGACAGCTGGAGGTTGTGTAGAACAGCTGGAGGGAAAAGATTTGCAAAAAATCTGAGTTTTGGACATAAGTGGCTGGTCGGCTACCTTTCCTGGCCGGCCGGCCACCTCAAGTGGCCGACCGGCTACTTTTCTGGCCGATAGCAAAAATTTGTTTTGCTGGTCAAACTTCAAATGGACATATCTCCTTTATATGGACTCCTTTTCAGATCATTCTTGTGTCCAAATTGAAGCCCCAGAAGTCTTCTTTCCAATGATGGTGACCTCATAGTTGAAATCCAAATGTACAAAAGGATAGACCTGATTTAGTGAAGGTTGACCGGTTCTCTCTTAACGGTTCATGCCCAACTTCTTCCCCAACTAGGTTTTTTTTCCCTCTCCTCCAATTTTCTTCAACTCCAAACCCCTAAACTAGATGTTTTGAAGATTGTTTTCAAAGAGTTCACCTCTCTTTCATTTATTTCCACTTTGTCCTTGCTCGATTTACTGAAAAACGCAACATTTAATGAAATGCGAGCCTCGGAACATCGTAGGAACTTTGTTTCAAAAATGTTTTGAAAGAGAGGGTTTTAAGGTTTAAAAATCATTCAAAATAGTTTTAGTCCAAAAATGGGATGTGAGGTTAGGATTTGGAGCTCCTCTTGCTGAAGAAATTGAACCTTTGCACTGCACACCTTTCATCACCAAGTAAGCAGTCAGTGGCGCCCAAGTCTTAACGGCGGTCAAAAATGGGGTGTCTACAGCAGCCAAATTGGCATTAAGGCTCTATCAAGCACATCCACGTATTTGAGCAGTTTTAATACACTAACCCTATCAAACACTTCCAAAGTCAAGCCTCCTTCAAATTTTTGGGCCTTTTTGTAGTCTGAATCCACCATATGAGGGGCAAATCAAGCTAGTTCAGTGAATTTAGCTTCATACTCTGCTACAGACATATTGCCTTGCTTAAGTTCCTGAAATTTAGACACTTTTCTATCCCGGTAGCATTGAGGGAAATATTTTTCATAGAAAATTTCTCTGAATTGGCTCCAAGTCATAGACCCATTGTCATTTTAGATGAGCATCCACCAACGTCTAGCCTCTTCTTTAAGGGTATAAGTGGCCAATAGAATTTTTTGAGTTTCAAAACAAGGGAATACTTCAAACATTTTTTCTATTTCCAGTATCCATGTCTCGGCTTTAAACGGCCCAATGCCACCCAAAAAGGCTGGCGGCTTCATGTCTATGAATTTTTGAGTCAAGCTGATGATATTGTTGTTTTTCGGTTCAATTTGGACTGGAGGGGGCGGAGCAGGTAGAGATTGTTGTCTTTGTTGCTGCATCATTGACGCTGTTAAGGCTTCAAGCATCTGTTCTATTCCACTTATTCGGCCCTCAGAGTATTCTATTGTACCATCACTTCTTGTATTTTCCATTTACTATAGATAAACAGAGCACTTATAAACATAGGCAAATAATTCTTTTCACAATGTTTGGAGTATTTAGCTCCAGTTCATTATTTTCACTTTCACAAGTTCATGTTCAAATTCAGTTTTCACATTTATAAAAATTAGCACACACACTCACACATGCAGATGCAATATCCCGAATTCTTTTCTAGGACATCCTATAGCTCACATGGACTTATGTGTGCGGCATAATAAGTGCTCTGATACCACTCTATCACAACCCAAACCTGCCCCTACAGGTTTGGCGTCGTAACTGGCCAGTAATCCTTGGATTACCAAAGGCCTCTGTACAGAGTAACATAGAATTAAGGGGCTAGCAGAAGTAGATTGATAAAACATACATAGTCCAATGAGTTGTGCAGACATACATGGGACAGATAATTTAAAACTTTATAAACACACACACATGTGACGTCATACATACATTAGTCGTACATCACTCTTATACACAGATAAACCAAAAGTGGGACATAGTCCAGTGTACAGATAAATAGAAACTTCTATATATTCCAAATAAAACAAAGTCTTAAAACTTAGTTCGTAAAACTCGACCATTTGACTCATTTCGAAACCTTCTCGGGAGGCACAAAGGTTGGCCGACAAAATGGAATTCCAGGCAATCATCACTGAGCCTGGCCATGCGCCTGATCATCTATATACATAAATAATATAGTGAGTGGAAGCTTGGTGAATAATAACAAGGTAAAGGGTTTAATGAACGTTGTCCATACAATTACAGAAATCAAAATTCAGTAGTTAACAGAAACGGATTTTATATTCATGTTCAGAAATCAGAGTTCATAACAGAAACAAATTTAGAATCATATTCATAATCAGAATTTGCAATTAATCATACGTGAACATTCATTAGCACTAGTAGAAACTGTTGACCCATAAAGGGATGGCCTTGAAGGCATATAGTTGACTCACGTAGACGGAGATGATACAGTTGACTCATGAGACGTACAGTTGGCCCATAAATGGGACGTATACAAAAGGATCCATAATAGTTGGCTCATGAGACGTACAGTTGGCCCATAGTTGGGATATAATAGAACAGATAACAGATGTCATCTGAAGCTAATGATGTCACAAATATATTTTAGAAACATTTGACAAGCATTCATTCGTACAGAAAATAATAGAGTATCGTATCATTCAGAGAATACTTATAAATTGAACATAGCTTTACAAAGTTATTACTTACAAATGGCTCCAATAACAGATAGACAGAACGGATAACCGGATAGCTTACGGTGTGTGACTTACACGACATAACAGATACACATATTCAAACACATACATTCAGATAGTACTCAATTTATTTCGTTTTGTTCTTAGTGTGTTTCTAGCCTTTGTCCTTATTACCATGTTTAATTAAGGCTTAAGAATGTTTAAGATGCAATGAGGATGCCAAAATGTGATTCAAAACACTTGGTCAAATTTGCTGAAAATAGGGTCCTCGCTCGAGCGTAGCTTCCTTCGCTCGAGCGGAGGGTCAAAAATAGGGGTGGTCGCTCGAGCTCAACTTTCATCGCTTGAGCAGTTTGTAAACTTGGCAAAAGTACTGGTTATTTGATTTTTCTGCTCGACAGACGCTCGACGATTCGCTCGAGTGGTTTGTAAAACTTGCAAACTTCTGGGAGCATGCATTTTACAATCGAGCCAACTTTTGGTCGCTCGAGCACAGGTTCTGTTGCTTGAGCAGAGAAGCAGAATTCTGGAATTTTGAGATTTGCTTCCAAGCTTCAAAACTAGAATTCAAAGTTACAAAACACATCTCTTGGGCTCAAAACTTGAGAAAACATGTCTAAACTCATGGTAATTCATGATTTGAAAGTCATTTCGCAAAATCACGCCCAAGAGCAAGTGAATTCCTCTAAAGTAAACCTTAAACTTTTGAAAACATAACATGCATGCAATGACTTGGATACAAAGCTTTCAAAACATGAATTGATGAAGTGATTTCATGTAAAATCACAGTGAGCTTTTAAGACATAGCAAAGGTAGACATTTGCATGTAAGAATTTATGAAAATTGGACTAAAAAATCATGACTTATGCATGCAATGCATGGATTGATCTCAATTCTTGTTCTTAATCTCTAACTTCTCCTGGATTTAAGTGTGAGTACGTCAAACACAAAGCTTAAAGATTGAATTTCTTAACTAAGGTTCTTAATCCCTTGAATCCAAGTGAGTTCTTGCTCAATTCCTTAAATTCCCTTAATTCTCTAGCAATTTCCTTTACTTCTCTAGCAAACTTCTCTTAATTGAGCTCACATTTCCTCCTCTCACTCTCACATTTTAGTCTTCAAAGATGAGGCGTTGAGAGTGTAAAGTGTATAAAAGGTGTTGGGAGTGGCCTTATATAGGCCCATTAATGAGGCCTCATTTGGCAAGTAGCTGTTTTAGCCTAAAAGCCAAAAAGTTATTAAAAAAATCAAAAAGCCTATAATATATACTAAAAAGTCAAAAATTTCCTTTTCTCTCTACTTTTTGTACATCTTTTCGTAAAAAGTCAAAAAGTTACCCCAAACATCCTAATTTTTTTTACCTCATATTTTAGCCAAAAAACCAAAAAGTTACTAAAATAACCTGTTCCCAAATGAGGCCTGAGTCTTAATTAAGCTTAGCTTAAGTTCACTAATTTACATTATTTAATTCTAATTAATTGATTTCGAATCGAATTTAAATTGAACCTAAAAATTCTGAATAACACATAACTTAAGTCAATTTCGTGATCAGATACCGATAAGGCCTTCAATTCACAGAACAAAACAGAAACACAAACAGATATTTCTACGATAAATAGATAGAAACATAAATAATGTAACACACATGCAATTAATTCATAATTTCATCTTAATTAGTTATTAGGCATCCTTAATCAAAGATTAGTAGCTAAACACAGGTTGGGGTTGTTATATGAGTAATTTGCCTAATTATTTATTTCTAATAAGTTATAACCAAAAGTTACACCAAATAATCGGACACATGCTCTTAAAATAATTATAAATAATAATTATAAATAACTTATATAAACCAAACTACCTCATAACTATCTTTTACCAAGAACAGAGCTACATAGGGTCCAGGGGAGCACAGCCCTCTTAATTTTTTAAAAATTACACTTTTACCTCTAATTAGAAGTTTTTTGTTTAACTCTTTTTTTATTTTCAAATATGTTTCAAAATATTTATATCTCATCTTTCTTTTCACTTTTTTTTTTTAAATAAATTTTTTACAATTACGGGGCATTTATTCATAAATCTCTCTTTACCTACTTATATATTCTACTTGGTTCAAATTATTATTTTTTATATTCCAATAAGTCCTATGAGTAACATAGTTACCAAAATACCCTTAATAATAATGTTAACATTAACAATGTCAATGTTCCATAAAGTGAACCTTCACACTGTCAAATTTATTTAATGTGAATGTTCATATCACTAAATTGGTAAGGGTTGAAATTTTTTTTTAAGGGTAAAATTGTTTATAAAATACCTTAAATATGAGAATTAGGATTTGATGAATCAAATATGTAAAATAATAGGACTTATTAGAATATAAGAATATCTTATGGATGAATTGCGATGGAAGCAATTGAAAGAGGATTTTGTAATAAATTTTCCTATAATTTACCACTATAAATGTTTAATTTTATCAAAAAATTCTTTTATAATGGTTTCTATCTCTCTTATTTCTCTTATATTTTTCTTCACATCTATCTTCTTCTTCTTTTATTTATTTATTTATTTTTTTGTAGGCATGTTATTACATTTTAAATTGTGATTATCATCATATTTAGTACCTAAAATAGCAAATAAAAAGAGTTTCGATTAATTAAAACATATTTAAGGCACATAATTTGGACATCACATTAATCTTTGGTCATTCTATCACCAAATAAAAATTAGATTTAATTAAATTTTGTAATTAATATTGCTAAATATTAATAATGTCCCCATAAATTAAAATTCTGATTCCGCTACTGCCTTCTATCCTCTCCATATACGTACTAATCTCGTTGTGAAAATTGTGTTCTTGCAATATAAAGAGGGTTGTACGGTGTCATCTTGCTGTCTCAAGTACAAGAAGTTTTTTTCCCAGAGAACAAGATAATAGAATTGCCTGAAACAAGTTGTAACGTTACTTTCTTTAAAATGATACCAAGCTGTTATTTTTAAAAACCAAATGGTAACTGTTTGAACAGGATGTGACAGTTAAAAAAAAGGATAAATTACAAATACACTTCATGAGGTTTGCTTAAAATACTAATTGTCCTTTGTGATTTGAAAAATTACAAATACCCCTTTATTAGAATTTTTTATTTAACAAAATTAACTAAAAAAAAAATGAAATTCATAATTGTTTTCCTATACAATAATAAAATTGCCTAAATTATTAATTGAAATATATTTTTAACATCATTAAAAACAGTTAATTGACTTGAGATTTAATAATAAAATGGGCAATTTGTTATGAAATTGGAAACCTCAAGGAGTGGAATGTAATTTTCAAAGCCACAAGGGGCAATTCATATTTTAATCAAATCTTAGGGAGTGTATTTATAATTTACCTAAAAATATATATAAAAAAGTAGAGATGTAATATGTAGCACTCTGTGCTTCCTGTTATAATGAAATTATAATTTGACTCTTTGATTATCTTGATTGAGAACCTTCATAGTTGATATTTGAGCCTTGAGGTGTTACCATAGTTGTTGGGTGAGATTGAATCAGAAACTTCAAATTTGAATAATTGTTATTGAGTAGTTTTCACTCTTTCATCATTTTCTCTCTCCGTACTTTGAATCTTGATGTGAGGCTAGAACCATTGGAAAGCTTACTTCCGGGGCCTCAATTTGAACATAAGAACAACCCTAAATGGAGTCCAGACGAGAGACTTATACCTGTTTGAATTTTGAGTTTCTGTGTTAGAAGCATGCTCGCTCGAGCGAGATTTTCTTCGCTTGAGCGAACTATGTGAGTTTCAGAAATTCTGAGAGCTTATTTCGTACACTCGAGCCAAGCTTCCTTCGCTCGAGCGACCATGTCGCTAACAGGCATTATAAAGTGACTTTTTGGCCCTAAAACTCTATTTTTTCTCCCTCTCTTCTCCTTCTATCCTCCAAACTCGAAACCCCAACCTTCCAAACTCTTGATTTCTCTTCTTTTTAACCAAGATTTACCCCAAATCTTTCAAGAAGGTTGAAGAGCAAGCATAGATCAAGACTTCTATTGATTGTTTTGCAATTTCATTAGAGTTTCAAGTTGGGTCTTCATCTTTAGCTTCAAATCTTGAGCTTCAAATCTTGAGGTAAGGATTTCTTTACTCCTTTACAATACCTCATCTATAGATAGATATGTGGTAGATTTTATTGCATAAAAATCATATCCATTATGGATTTCTTTGAAAATCATGAAAGGGGATCTAGGGTTTGTCATTTGAGAATGAGATTGTTAAATTGATTGTTGTTTGGGTTAATTGGGAAGTAATCTAGCATGTTTATGTTAAAAGAAGAAAATGCCCTAATTTAATGTTTTGACTTGGCGAATTAAAAAGGGGTAAAGTTGAATAATGTTTGTAAGTTGTTATTATGGTTTGTGTAAATGGGTTAATAGTTAAAAGGGAGAATTAACTATAACTTTGGAATTATTTTGGATTGATTATATTAAGTTCAGTTAGGTTGTCACTTTGATATCTATGGATTTAATTTTGTGAAATAAAAAGAATGGATTGGGATAAAGGGTGGAGCATGTTAACTTGGAAAATAAGAGAATTGAATTTTAAAAAGGAAGAAGGAAATCATATGTGTCACGACCTGTAGACCGCCCCAAATTCTCTCCGCAGGCCCCCCTTTCGGAGAGGGCACGAATTGGGTTCTAGCTACTACAGTTCGGACTCCTGTCACGGTTCTGAATCTAATATCACAAAGTGCAATGTAAGACTGATAAATCACCAAAGAGTCCAAATCTGGCAAATTGTTTTAGAAAATTGATTTTAATCAAAAAGCGCCAAACATGGACTGCTTTGCCAGATTTAAGAGTCGCTACCTAAATATTTTATCTTGAGAAATTTAGGAAACCCTGACTTGTGCCTAAGGCCACGTGTCCGTCATCACCAAAGTTACCTCGGCTTGGGAACTTGGGTATGAGGGGGGAAGGTCATGAAATGAGCACCCCCGCTTGTCCGATCAAAGGATCGGCCTCTACTAAACATGATATGTTATTTTTATAAACACATGCGTTCTTATTCCAATTGTTAATCTAACTTACTATGTGATGCGCACAGCATACATGTATAGTCTCAATCACGAGAATTGGAACAAAACAATTCATGTTTGTTTTTCAAAAAATGGTTTGAAAGTGCCACTCGCAAGTGGGCTAAAGCACGGATTGGCCACGCTCGGGTGGGCTTTAAAACATGATGATTTCGCCACCCTTAAGTGGGCTTACAAAACTCACATTCAATGAATTGTCCCAATTCAAGTAATCAAGCCTTCATCCACAAGCATTCATACAGTTAAGTACTTAAGCAAATAGCCTCATGGCAAGCATGCTATCATGACAACACTTATACTCATGCAAGGATGCTAAAACGTAAACACTTATAATGTACTCCATGCCAAAACAAAAACTAGTTAGAAATCATGTATGATCCTAACTATACATAATGCCTAATGCAACATATGTAAAATGCAACTAAATAGGCTCAACTATCTAAGATGGCATATGAATGCAACACTTGATAACATACTGTTAAACACGTATTCAAGTAAGTGTATTGAAATACAATGTAGTTTGAATGATGCGCCGAGTCCGGTGCATGCAAAGCAAATGAATGATGCACACATGCAAGCATAAGGTATGCTAATTGAAATATGCCCTAAACTAACCATCAAAAGCTGATAAGTAAAAGGGAGAAAGAAATGGGGGTTGGAAGACATGCACACACACACGCACCCTTATTACAATAATACGCCTTCTCACAAGAGAGTCCGAATAAATAAGAGCTAAACTAAGCTACTTATTACCAATTGACTAATTAACTATGCTAAGATAATTAATTACAAACCGAATTAAAACTAGCTATACTAAGCTAATTTGCATATTACAAAGACGAATTAAATTAGCTAAGCACATTAACTAATTAATTACAAAACCGGCAAATTAACTAGCTAAGTAAAGCGGTAAAATGGCCTCGAGGGTGAGGGAGAGATACATGCTCGGTTTGCTTCGCTTGGAAATGCACTGCCTTGCTATGAGTTGCCTTTGTTTGCACTCGCGGTGATCTTAGGACATCAAATGAACTTCCAGTTTGCATCTGCCCCAACACAGGAACACTTTGGACAATTTTGCTGCAAGTGGCCGGCTGGCCACCTCAGCTGGTCGGTAGGCTATCTCAACTGGCCGGCCGGCCAGTGCAAGTGGTCAGTCGGCAGGTGTAAGTGGCCGGCCGACCACTTCTTTTTCCAGAATCCCATTTTTGCTGCAACAGAGAACAACAAAGGCACAGCAATGCATTTGCAAGGGAATGTGTGTGCAACTACTCTCCTTATCATTTCTCAAGCTCAAAGGAGCGTAGTACTCGGCTCTCAAGCCACCAACCACGCATCTCAATGCATAATGGCCGAAGAGTCAAGCTTGCACAATGTTAGTGAATGCACAAACAACACATAAGAGCCTCCACCTCTATCATGCATGGTCAAGAGGGTCAGCGACCAAGAAATGTGACACGTTTCATCACTTGGAGTATGAAACATCTCACATTTCTTGTGTTTGGATTAACGTCCGATCCAAACACAATGCAATGCAAACAACATGTGTTATCTTGGCATGTTTTACTTGGTTGATTTTGTTTACTCATTTTAACTTGCCAATTAGTCCATTAATCGGTTAAGTTCAATGTGATTGTCCTCTAATGGGAAAGATGGCCTAAGCCACAAGCACCTTAAGCATGAAAGAAGTCTCATGCTTTTGGTTAGTAAAAGCCCTCAAGAGAAGGCTAAAACCATTAGGCATGAGAGCCTCAATTCCATGCTCAAGCCAACAAGGGGCTAAAGACCTCTTTCAAAGCACATGAAAGAGTGAATTAATGGAGTGCAAAAGCATGTATTCCAGCACTGAAATGGCATGCAAAAGACTTATAATCATGCAAACAACTCAAAGAATGCATGTTTAAGGCAAAGGTGTCAAAGCTAGTGAAGTGTATTACACTAGAGGCATGCAAGACAATGCTCAAATGGCCGAACCAGCTCTAAACAGACCTCATACATGCCAAAACAGTGGCTAAAAGGTACTAAGATGATAGCATAAAAGGGAAGAAAATGCATGCTCAACTTATGGCTCGTAAGTAAGATACAAAGCTCAACTCTCAAACACATTGAAAGAGTGATATATACGAGAGTATGGTAGAGATATGAGCATTGAAATCACATGCCAAATGATGACGTATCATGCAAACATCACAAGTATAGCATGCAAGAGGCCCTAAAACTCAAAGCTAGTTAAGGCATCACACAAGAGGCATGCAATACATAGCCTAAACAACCAAACCAGCTCTGGACAGAGCTCAATCATGCCAAAACAAAGGTTAAAACATGCTGAAAAGGGAGCCCCAAAAGCTTAGACAAGCATGCATACGTATTGGCTCATAAACAAGGCACAAGGCACGACTCTCAAAAGAACTGAAAGAGTGGAACATGTGAAAGTGTGACTACACTATATGCACTAAAATTACATGCTAAATGGTGCCATACCATGCAAACATCACATGCATAACATTTTAAAGGCCTCAAAACTCAAAGCTAGTGAAAGCCACTTACACCACAACCATGCAAGGCAAGCCTCAAAGGACTAAGACCACTCAAGATAGAGTTGGAGCATGGAAAAACATGAGTAAAAACATGCTGAGACAGAGCTAAAACATGCTAGAACAATGGACTAACTCATGAAGCATACTATGCTAACAAGCAAGATTGCACTAGAGGTGTAAGATGTGAGCAACCAATGATCAAACAAGCCAAAAACAGAGTTATGACAGGTCTAAAAAGTCACAAAAATATGCTTGAGCTAAGTCACAAAAGAGTAGAAAAGCATGCTCAAGTATGAGGCCAACAAGGCATGCAAGCAAGACAAAAGGAGAGGGGGCCACCCCCTCCTATTTTGACCCTCAAAACCAGCTTTTTACCACTAAAATTTCTCTGGAATTCAGTGGTTAAAGGGCCAAAAAGAGATAGTTCCAAAAGCTTTAAAGGATGGCCCAAAAGCTTAGCAAATAAGGCATACAAGGGGGTGAAACACCCACAACTCCCACAGGGCCTCAAACAACCATTTTTAACACTAAAAAATAGAGCTTTTTGTAGTTGACAACTAGGCCAAAATAAGCATGCAAAGGTGGCCTAAACTAGTACAAAAACAAGCCTAAAAGGGGCATATGCTTACCCTTGAAGAACCACAGCAAAACAGCAACTTCTCTAAGCTAAAACCAGCTTTTTGAGTCCAAACAAGACCCTCAAGTACCTTAGCAACAAGGTTGTAGTGTTTGACTAGGTGTTGTAGTGCAAATATATGAAAAAAAACACACTCTTAAGCACAATATAGCACAATATGACACAATATAGAGAGAGTGTGAGAATTCTAGAAAGAGAGAGAGAGATTTTAGCTCCGAAAAATCTGAACCCCTCTAAAGGGGGAGGGACCTCCCCTTATATAGAGGAAGCAAGCAAAAGCTTGCTTGACAAGCTAAAAGCTTGTTTCAATCCCTCCATACATGTGTATAGATGATGAGTTTAGTAAGCCACAGCTGGCTCAAAAGATCTGAAAATATCTAAAAAGGAGAAAAATTGGCCGCCGGCCAGTTAAGGTGGCCGGCCGGCCACTTCCCCTAGCCGGCCGGCCACTCCAAGTGGCCTACAAGAGAGAAAAGTGGCCGGTAGATGCCAAAAGTGGCTGGCAGCCGTTCCCTTTCCTCAGGTAAGAGGCAACAAGGTTTGGCCCAAAAACCAAGGCCAAACATAAAGTGTTAAGAGGCTCAAAGACAAGGCACTCAGCCGAGACCTTCGGGCGCTCAAAATAAGCACAAACATGCGCAATCATTGCGTGCACAAACGATGACGTCAGGGTTTTGAGGTCGGTCAAAAATGGGGTGTCTACACGACCCCATTCCGCCCCTAGTAGAATAGTGTCATGATGGCCAGTAATCCGAGATTACCAAAGGCCAACTTACAAAGTTTCACACAATCAGAGTATACATATGGGGCTTACATGTGCGGAAGTAATAAATTTAAATCTAAGTAGTCCATAAGAGCTGTGCATAGATCAAATGAAATGACATACATCTTATCATGGTTTTGCAACTTGAATACAAAACAACATAAAGTATATATTACATCTTGATCAAAAGGCTTCTCAAGCCGACATATACAAAAGACATGAACTATATGGCCAAGATGCATAATCTTCAAGATGCTAGCAAAACATGAATCCAAAACAACTTGCAAATAACATCTAGGCGTCACTGTCTTCTTGCTCGTCACGTACATATATATAAAAGGGAGGGTGAGCTTGGATACTCAGTGAATGATATAAGTAATAAAGGCTTGAATGAATGATATCCGAGATCTTTATCAAAACAATACATATCATAGCTTGTAACAAAACATGGGATGAATCAAGTTCATCAATCAAAGTCTTTGAAAGCTTCTTGGGATGTTTACTAACACCTACATAATACAAAGGATGACATTCCTGACAAAACAAAGGAATAACCAACCCGGAATCGAAGCACACCTGTTCATGACCGTCGGTGGCCGACTCGGAATCGGTTAGACAACCCACCCGAAAAATCGTTGGTGGCAAAATGTAACCCACCCGTACAAGACCGTCAGTGGTACCATCCGTACCTAACCATCGATGGCAAAGAGATATCTCAAACATAGGTGCTACATAGGCTTAACGTCCCCTAGCACGAAAGGACCTTCCAAGAATGTTATCAAAACAAACATAATACTTGATACAAAAACTAAGGGATAACCATTCATACTTGATCAAATACTTTTCCAAAACGAAACAAAGCAAAGCTTTATTAAAACATTATAACATAGCTTTATTAAAAATACCACTCACAGTAGCACTTCGGATGTAGGGCTTAAGGCAAGAATCCAAGACCTACAATCATATAGCAAAGTCTACTGAATGCATCTCAAGAAGACAAGAAGGAATGCTCAAAGATGGTTGTGCAATGCACTCTTAAAACAAGCTTTACATGAATGAAAATGATCCCGACATTTCTTTCCAAAACCAAGTCAAGACAAAGCAAAACATGTGCCGGGAGTCAAAACACTGTTTTTCTTCTTGGAAAAGCATGTCGGGTACCAACCAGGTCTCGGAATGGATACACAGAGATGATCTAGGCCAAAATGGCCTAGTTAGGTGAACTCAGGAAGCCTTGGCTGAGGTCCCACACCTCTTGGCCGAGATGTGGTCTCCTAGGCCTAGGTGTACGGCTGCCTGCCGAGATGTTACAAGGTGCCAGCAAGGGTGTACCATGGTCGGCCTAGGTATGCAGTGGTCGGCCTAGGTGTACATGCAAGATAGACTAAGGTGCAAGTGATCTTGTAAGGTAGGCCAAGGTGAGATACGATGCTTGGCCTAGGTGTGAGATCTAGGCAAGAGTAGGTCTCAGTGACCACACTTACGCAGATAAAGTCTGGAAATCTGGGTTTCTTCTTGAAGAACATGAACATGAAGAACATGAATGCCAAAAATCATAACTTTTTATTCAAAATCTGAGATTTCATGGTATGAGTTCAAAAACATAGACCTGGGTACCCATAGTTGAAGATTTCATGAAAACAAACACAAAAACATGGAACTTGTTATAAACTTTCGGATCAAAACATGGTTTTTCTTGAAGAACACAAGAACATCATTTTCTCTTTCTAAAACAAAACTTTAAATCAATGCATGGCTCATGAATCATGCTGGATCATGCAATGTGATCAGATCAACATAAAGAACAACAAGAGTAGATTAAGAATCTAACCTCAGAACACGGATCAAAAGGTTCAAACTCTAAGGATTAAGCTTGGAAATCTAGTTCTCACTCTAAGAACTCCTTCTTCCTCTTTCCTAGAGCTTCTCTCTCTTTTAGGGCAAAGATATAGCAAATGATATGTTTTCTCAATAGCTCACTGACTAAAGCCTATTGCTGGGATATGTGGCATAATCTGATTAGATCTCCTCAAAAAGGTGCCAGAGTGAAAAGACAAGAGTATGACAAAGTGTGTATGACAAGTAAGGTGACATGGGCACTCTGACAAGGCAATGATCCCGGATCAAGACATAGGCTTCGGGCAAGCAAGGTCTCACTGATCTCGGCCAGGAAGGATAACACTTGGCTTAGCTGTGCCACACATTGGCCTAGGTCATACAGTCTAGGAACAAGATCACTAGGTGCAAGGATCACAGATCTAGAACGCCTAGATGATAACATCTTAGCCTAGATGATACACATCTCGGCCTAGGTGATGCACACCTCGGCCTAGATGATGACATCTCGGCCAATATGCCAGGGTGAAGGTGGAGGTCAACCAAAGTGGTTCCAAGATGGTCCTAGGTGTTGGTGTGCAATGGCCTAGGTGTAAAAGGCTCAAAGGTATGACCTAAGCTTGAGATAACAAAAGTAGGCAGCCTAGGTTCAACACACAAGCAAGGAACAAAGCATGCATATAACACTTAGGCAAAACATGATAGCATCGAGACAAGACAAGAACCTTCACCTTGGCAAAACAAGTCAAAGTCTACAAATGCAAGCTTAACAAGACAAAATCATGTGAATGCTCATGAATGTGACTAAGACAAGATGAGGGTTATTATAATATGTGAATTTCAGAAATTTGCTTGAGGTTGGATTATGAATATTTATTTTACTATTGTTGTTATTGGATTTAAAATCTCATGAGAGTTGACATTATAATACGTGAGTTGAATCATTATAATACGTGTGTTGAAATACATACATTTAGAGGTTTTGTCCTTGGTCATCGGTGGAGGATGACATTGTTGTGTTGAATAGTTTATGTGTGCATTACACTTATTGGTTGTACTTTGTCATGTTGTGATGATTGGTATACTGCGCCGAGAATGAGGTACCATTACTTTCCAGCTAACGCCTGGAGAATTGGCTGTGCTTAGAATAAGAGGTACCAGAACCTTCCAGCTAGCACTTGGAGAACTTGACAGAGGTACCATTACTTTCCAGCCAGTGTCTGGTAAATTGGCATTTCATTGTGGAAAGGTGTATCCTTGGCTTACCATGCTTAAGGTAGGTAGAGCAGAACTTATTTATCATTATTGTCTCAGTGTATCTGGGTATATCATAGATTATGATGGTTATCGTTCTGGAAGTCCGTATTGCCTCAATTGTTGAAGCAGATAGTTATTGATTGCTTGTTGTTTTCCTTTTGTATTAAAGGCTACTTGTATAGTTATGAATGTATTGGAAACGGACGTAAGTATTGTGTTGAGATTGTGAAAAAATGTGAAAGACTTTGAATACTTGTGAACATGTTTTGAAAAGGCAAATCAGGTATAAGTCTGGAAAGTGAGAGAAAACGTAATGGGCTTGGTGAAATTATTTTTCTTCAGAAATTTGTTATAGTCATATGAATATTGGAAAAAGGTAACAAGAAGAAAGAAAAGTGAATTACTTATGTTATTGAATGAAATGAATGACTTTGAGAAAAGTTCCTATATACGTATATTTCTGTATAAACCGTCACATTATTTATATAGTATAAGACTAAGCATTCATGATCATAGCTATCTGTAAGTTGTTATTGTTTAGAATCATGTTGAGATCCTTACTGAACTCTATGTTCATCCCACGTTGCTAATCCTTTTTCAAGTGAACGTTGAGAAGTGTTTCAAGGTCATGGATCTTCTTTACCTGTTGGCCACGGGGCCTTTTGTTTGTGGGCGGAATGCCATTGATGTAAAAGGGTTAAATCCTTTCTCTTCATTTAGAAGATGTAAGCCTACGAGCAATTTATTTAATTATAACTCTTATTGCATTCATATTATATTCGAATGAGAGAATCTTTATTCATGTGTCTTGTAAATATAAAGAGTTTTCGTATGTCATCTCTGAAATTGAATCTATAATAATGGTTTGGTAATAGAATCCGAGTAATAAAAAGGCGGGGCATTACATAATATGACTTAAAAAAGATAAAAATATGGACAAAAATAGTGTATCCCAAACAACCTCTAAATTTTGACAATTTGATCTCACCTTGTTAAGGAAAAGACGAGATGTGAAAAATTAAAATTGAAAAACATAAGCAAATAAAAGAATTTATGTGGTTTTAATTATAAATCTACGGTCACAAGTGAAGAATGGCAAAATAATTATACTAAGAATGTAAAAATTATAATCAATGATCTCTCTCCCTCAACAACCCTTTTTAAAAAAAATTTCATAAACCCTAAAACTTTTAAATAACTTAAAAACAGAAATCGAAAAAGGGCTCGGTCAAAATAGATCCAAATACAAGTGTTAGTCAATAAATAAATTGTACAAATTAGCAATAAATAATTAATATTATATAAATTAAATTCAAAATACACGCACAACACACCCATTTGGGTTAAGTTCTCCAACATAAAGGACCCTTTTTAAGCTAAGAAAGCATTCAAGTCACCAATCAATTTCAAATCTAAAATAACCCTCCAAATATTGAGGCCAATTTTCTATAAATATACAAACTATCAAATGCCGCAGTGGCCTCTTTCATCTTGAAGTCAATGTGGTCAAACAAAATTGTAGAGAAGACTGAATAAATTATACCCATGAAACCAAAGAAACATTCTCTACTTCCAAAGTAGAAGCATATGCATGGATGATTATTGGGTTAATATATTACACACAATAAGTGTATTTAATTGGTTGAAAAAATGGGTTAGTTTCATGTAATCTTAGGAGAATCAATTACGAAGGTTCAACTTGGTTTTTCTTTTAAAAAAACCTCTCTTTCTCTCTCTGAAAACCTCCACCCCGGGCCTCTCTCTTGGGCCGGCCGGCCGCCGCCTTCGGCTATGGCGGTTGGCTGGCCCCGTCTTCTCTCGTGTTTTGTTTGCTAGTTTCCCTTAAACAAACGTGATTCCCCCTTGTCTTCCCACCTTGGGTTGTCTTTGTGGCTTGCTGTAGCTGTTTTTGTGGGTGTTTTGGTGCCAGTCTTGGGTCTTTCTAGAGGAGGAGGTTGGTGTTGGACCGGCTAGAGGTCGTTTTTTTGGTGAGGATCTTCATTCGTGCGTTCTTACGCGAGTAGGAGCTTGAGGGATTAACTTTGGTTCAGATTTCTGGAGTAGCTTTGTTGTTTGTTTTGGGGGGTATTTGGGTGTCATTGTCGTTTCCAGATCTGTCTGGGGTCTATTCGGGCGCTCCTCTTCGAGTGGGAGTTTGAGGGGTGAATTTTGTCCACATATATGGAGGTGCCTCAGCGGTTGCTCGGTGTTTGGATCAACTTCTGCCGAGATTTTTGTAGCGGGTGTGTTTATAGATTTCAGACTAGGGAGGTTTTCGGAGCTGATGGGCCAGTGCTCTTGTTGGTGTGGTTTGGGCTTTCCAGCCGTGGAGATGGTGGGTGTGGTGTTTTCCGGCGAGAGTTCATCCTCGGCAGGAGCTGGCGGAGGTGTTGGCGTGCAGCAGGTGTGGGTTTTGGCAGGAGCAGGCGTGGGTCTTGGCGTGTTTGCAGGCTTGCAGAGGCGTGGGTGCAGGAGTGTAGTTGGTGAGCGTTGGAGGTTGGAACAGCTTGGGTGTAGATCGGCAGTGGGGAGCTGTATTGTTGGCGTGGGAGTCTTCAGGCGGTGGCAGTGGAGTCTTTGGGAGTTGTGGGGAGCAACATAGGGTGGTGAGGGCTGCAGCTTTAGCAGCTTAGGGTGGCAGCAGGCGTGTGGGTTTTGGGAGGTGTAGCTGCGGAGGTGTGGGTGCTGGCAGAGGTGTGGGTGTTGTTTAGTTTACTTTAGTTCTTTGTGGGTGTTAGTTTTTAGTTCCTTTGGTTGGTTTTGGTTGTTTTGGTGGGTTGTTTAAGTGGGGTTTCATGTATTTTAATTGTCTTGTTAAGTTCTTCTTAACTTGTTGTTTAAAAAAAAAAAAATCGAAAGGCTTAGGGGTTGGTTGTATGGGTGCGAGTAGCAGTAGTAGGGGTATTTTTATACTTCCGAATCTCTCTCAATGCATGTCATCTTCCTGTACTTTTAATTTCATGCTATTAAATGAAATTTTTCTTTGCTGATCAAAAAAAAAACTTGGTTTTTCTTTTTCTTTTTTTTCTTTTTTTTCCTAGAAGTGATATTCTTTTAGAATTTTTATACAAAATTATATACTAGCATTGACATTTTCGTGCAAGAAATTTATATTTGTAATTTCTAGTGTTAATTTGATCTCTATATTTTTATCATATCCCTCTTGTCATTTAAATTTTTATATTTGTCAAATTATTAGTCTAATTAATTATATGTGCTAAGAAATTGGACAAAAATCAAAAGCAAAATGGACCCTTCAAAAGAAATATATCATTTCAAATTGAACGTCAACTCTTCAATTCCTTTAAAAAAAAGTGAATATATTATTTTACACTTTGATTTCAATCTAATTTTTAAAAGGCATTATCAATTAAACTAAATTAACAGAAAATAAACAAATTTGAAGATAAAATTGATACACATGATAAATTATAGATGCTACGGTATAAATTGATCACAACTCAACCATATCATTTTGTATAAATTTTTTTATATTTATTTATCATTAGTCGTTGTTTTGGTATGGAGGTGGAAAGATCTTTTGGAAACTAGGGATTAGATTTCTTGAAACACTTGATTAATCCATTTTTTGTCAGCTGTAATTGTACTTTAGTGCCATAAATAAATAAAATTAGAAAAAAATTATATATATATATATTACAAGGCATGTCTGGTGGAAGTTAGATGCTATGCAATTTCATCTCTTGGATTACATTGGGAAAGGACATTATTCATTTGATTTGTCACATTAATTAGGGATTCGAATATGGGATGTTTGTTTTTATTGTGGCAAAAATATATTAATTTTTTACCTATTAATTTTTTTAAGTAGTTATGTTTATTGGGATTTTAAAATTTGGTTGAATTTCTTGTATACTATATTTTTAGTGGAAACACCCTTGAAATGGTTGCATCCTCTGTCCAAGGCAATGGTTTGACTGCAGTGTGATAATGTGCGCCCATATGTATAGAATAGAAACATAGAAATATTCTTGACAAAATAATTAATAAGTCATATTTTGCTCTTAATATTACTATCTTCCTATCAAGTTTTAATATAAATAATTAAATTTTATTTTTTTATGATATATTTTCAAAATATTCATTGCTCCATAACAGGGCAGCCTAACGACATGTGTGGCCTAAAGCAAAAAATTAAAGTCAAACTGTTTTTGATTTGTTTTGTTTTCTTCTTTCTTTCGCCAATAACATACTGAAATAGATTTTTACTAGAGATACAAGAATACAAGTTTGATAAAAGGATATTGCACTTTTTTTTTTTACTAAAATTTTTATCAAATCTAAATTTAATGCAAGATTAGAGATGCTCTAATCCAATACATTTATTATTTTATATTATCATGTCGTATTCATATGTCCTGTCAATAAATTTTATTTTTAGTTAAAAATATCAAGTGTATGAAAAAATTAAAAAAAAAAATCTACAAATTAAATTTAGTGAAATTAATATCTACTGAATGAAATTATTCATAAAAATATTTGATTTTAACTAAATTTAATTTTTAAAATTTATGAGCGTGAGATAGTGGGAGATAGACTTTTACTGGTACACAAATGATAGGAATATATGTTAAATTACTAATTTTTCTATGAATTACACATATAAATGTGGTCTCACATGAGTGTAGAGCTAATGTATGAAGTTGATAGAAAATTTAATAATTTTATTTTAGTTTGGAAAACTACTGACATTTTTTTTTTTTTTTTTTTTTTTTACCTATAAGATTTCAACTCAAAATAAGACCTTTGCTATACCAAGGCCTAAAGCAAGTGCTTCACTTACCGCCCCCTTGAGTCGGCCCTGTTCCATAACAGTGGATATTATCTCAACTTTACCTCTCATTTAATATGAACAACAATTTCATAAATATTTATTTGTAATATAAGTAAAATAATATTTTTTTAATTATAAAAATTATGATATTGTATTAAAAAAATTAAAAATCACAACGAAAAAAATTATCAATAAGTTGTATTTTATTTTGAAAATTATTATTGAGTTATATCAAATTTCAATTGTTCATAATAGTATATTTTATTTTTATTTTATCTTATTCATTAAAATATGAACAAAAAATTTCATAAATAATTTTATTTTATTCGAAATTTTATAATTAAATTATTTTTAATTTTTCAAATTCAATGATTTTTCATAAATAAAATTATAAGTATAAGATTAATAATTTTTAGAATTAAAATTTCAAATTTTAATTAAGTTAAAATTCTTTATAAAATTGTTGTTCATATTAAATAGTAAGGATAAAATTGGGATAAGACACCCCATTATGGAGTAATGAATCTTTTGGGAAACTTTTATCACAAATAGAATTTAGTTGTCCATATTAAAACTTGATAGGACTCATTAGTAATCTTAAAATTAAAATAGGACTTGTTGATTATTTTCCTATTCTTTTATTTTTATTTTTTAAATGTAGTGCTGTCGAAATTGCATTTATTTTGAGGTTAATTTCATTTTTATCTCTTAGGTTATTGTCATTTTTTTTAAGGTTAATTTCGTTTTTATCTCTTACGTTATTGTCATTTTTTTTTTAATTTCATTTTAAAATTATTAGTTTTATGTATTTACTCTATAGACTTTTTAATTTCAACTAATGTGGTTCAGTTGACGATAATTGTCCAAATCAGTAAGGATTAAAATCTACGGTTAAATTTATTTTATCCTCTTGTAGTTTGAGCATATAGCACTTACCCCCTCATGATTTAAATATAATTAGAAATCCCCCATGCAATGTTTTTAAAATCGAAATTCTAGGTAAGATCGTTGGAAGAGACTTGTGGATTGGATCGTAAAATCGGATCAAGAATCATAAGATTCTACCTTCAATGTCAAATAAAACGAGAAATTATCGATAGCAATGTATCTTAAGTAATTTTAAAATTATTAAAGAAAAAATAATAAATTTGATATAATGCATTTTTTTTTTTTTTATGTTAATATAAATTAGAAGAGAAGTTTGGAGAGAGAGTTTATAGTTAAATTTCTTATATAAGCATTATATATATATATATACATACATACATACATATACAAGAAACAAATATTAAAAAAAAAATAGTAGGATCGGAATCGTAGTAAAATAGAGATCGTAGTGTGATTCTATATGATTTTATTATTAGGTTTATAATCACTTTAAGATCTTATTGAATTTAAGATCCTAGTGCGATCCGAATCGCATTCTACGATCTGGATCAGAATTCTAATAACCATGCCCCCATGTGGTTTTAGATTGAAATACTACCGTTAATTTTCCATCCAAACTAACGGAAGGTGTATCACACACTACTTTTGAGAGTGGGTTTAGTTTTATGAAAAACTAAAATGAAATTAACACAACAAAAAGAAAATTTTATCCCCATTTTTTTCTAAACCTAAAATTATATTAATATGTTAATTAAAATATAATAAATTAAAATATAATTAAAGATTGATCTAACATATAAAATATAATTAAGGGTTGATTTAAAATATAATTAAAATAAACATAAAATAAATAATAATTAATGATTGATCTGAAATATAATTAAATTAACATGTTAACAATTGCAATAAATAATTAAGAATTTATGATTAATTATGATCCAAAATATAATTAAATTAAATTTAAATTAAAAATTTAGGATTAATTGTGATTTAAAATATAATTAAAATAAAAAAGGAATTACAATGAATAATTAAGAATTTATAATTAATTATGATTTAATTGAATTAATGTTAAAAATTATAAATTATGTGTATGAGGTAGAAAATAGAAAAAAATAACAAAAAAACCATAGGATTTGAGGATATTATAGTCATTTTACATATATAGTCAACGATATTAAGAGATGCATGTTTAGTTCAAAACCACATGGTGACTTTCTGACTATATTTGAACTATAAAAGATAAAGTGCTTTGGTTTCAAAACACAAAGGGACAAAACATTAAAGAAAAAAGAGAGATAATAAAAATGTTCAATCAGCAATTTTTCTCCCGACCCCATTTTTCTATCCAAAAATAAATCTATCACCTTCTCGCATGGATGGACTCACATATGTCTGGCCTCTTTTTTTTGTTTTGTTTTTTATTATTATTATTTTTATTTTGGTAAGGGGTCAATAGACCTTAAAACAATCGATAGTTAGAATGGGTTTTACTTTCATCGAAGAGAGCTTTTTTTTTTTTTTTGAAAAAAATTAGAGGCTTTGATTTTATGGAGTGTTTCAAATTTAGTAATTTTAGAAACAAAAATATGGTTGAAATTAGCTAGTAAAGTTGAGTTTAAATAAAAGAAAGATAATTAGTAATCACATCTTCTATTGGAATATATATATATATATATATATTCAGCTATATTATTCATTTTATGCATGCATAATAACAAAGTAAATGTTTAGTTTTAAGTATTAAACTAATGTCCAATTAATTATAATAATAAATATATAAAAGGAATATTTACACACAAGTCTTAATTTATGAACTTATACTCTATTAGTCTTAATTAAGATTTTTTAGACTTTCAACTCCCATTAAATTTTTAATAGTCGTAATTACCCTTCAAACAATGATGATTCATTATTTATGATTAGGGCAAATTACACAAATAGTCCCTATAGTTTGGGCTTGTGTCACTTTGGTCCCTGACTTTTCAATTGTGACACATTTGACCTTGAATTTTGAACATTGTTCCAAATAAGGACAATTGAATATATAATTAGATTTTTCAAGGGTAAAATTGTCAATTTGATAAAATATAAACTAATTTGACAAAAATAAATGTCAAACAAATATTTTTGAATTTTTAAAAATTATTTCTACATACTAAAAATAAAATTATGTAAAATTGATAAATCTTTTAGGCAATTTTTTTTTTTTACCAAATTAATTTTTATTATGTGTTTGGACGATGATCATGTAAAATTAATTTTAAAAAATTAATCATGTAATTTTTATTAATTTTACATAATTTTATCATTAATTTTAAAAAAATTAAAAATATTTTTTTGACATTTGTTTTTATCAAATTAGTTTATATTTTATCAAATTGACGATTTTACCCTTGAAAAATCTAATAATATTTTCAATTGTCCTTATTTGAAACAAGATTTAAAATTCAGGGTCAAATGTGTCACAATTGAAAAGTCAGGGACCAAACTATAAGGACTATTAGTGTAATTAACCCTTATGATTATCTACAAAGGATATGATGATTTGACATTTATTTTGATTTTTAAAACTTTAAAATATCAACTTTCAAATTAAAAAAAATTAAAAAAAAAATTATGTGCATTTTTTTTTTTTTTGGAAAATTGAAAAAACTAAATTATTTTTGTACAAAACTGAAAAGTTTGTGTCTATAAAGAAACATGAAAATGGAATATTAATGCGTAAAACTAAAAATAAATAAATAAATAAATAACTTTAAAAATGAAAAATGGATAATGTTCTCAATTTTAAAATTGAAAAAACTGATAATATTCTCGGTTTTATTAGATAATTGAATCAAACTAATAAGTAGAAGGACAAAAACGTTTAATCTCATCTTCTGTTTTTTTTTTTTTTTCCATTAGTTAGTAAAACAATTATTTAGAATATTACTATGCAAAATCGATAATGTTTTTGGTCTTAAAAATTGGAAAAAACTGATAATAATTCTCAGTTTTATTAAATAGGACTTATTAATTCAAAAAATCTTAGATAGAATTTGAGTTACCATAACATTTATAAATAAAACTTTTAGGTAATTAATTCTAAATAAAAACTAAGAACCCACTCAATTTTTCACTAATAAAAAATTATTTTTTTAATATTTACCTGCTGTTTTAGTTTTTTCAACAACTTTTTTATCATAAAAAAAAAAATTTAATTACTTAAAAAAAACCATTGTTAAACCAGTTCAATGGTTATACTAGAATAATAACAAAAACGAATCTAAACTACAATATTAATTAATGAAAAATAATACGGTACACACTCTTAAATATGCACAGGAAAAAAATAATATAATTATATATTTTTTGAATCATAATTAAGCATTCGTTTGGAATGTGGGTTTACTTTTTGACTTTCTAGGGCTAAAAAGCCTAGTTTGTGATGGTTTTTTTTTGGTTTTTTGACTTTTGTGAAAAAAAATAAAATAATTATAATTTGAATGTGACATTTTATCTTATTGACATTTTAACCTATTTTTTCTTTTTGTGGCTAAAATAGCCTGAATCAACATCTCAAACATAGCTTAAAAATAAATAAAAATATCATAACTAAATACAACATGAGAAATAATTAAAGAATTCATAAATAACTAAAAAATAAAATTATATAATTAAGGACGTATCTAATATAATATAGCTTTTCTAAAGATGTGTATGTTAAAAGTTTCCGAAATTATAATCATAATTGGATAACATTTTAGGTTCTGTTTGTTTTGAAAGATAGATGTGAGAATGTGATTGAGATGAAAATAGGACCTACTATATGTTGTGTTTATTTTGGGAGATTAAAAGAGAATTCATAATTTCATTAGATTAGGATGGGCCTTGCTATTGGGATTGAGATGGAAGACATGTAAGTGTTATTAAGATATTAGTCCTCTTGCTTAGGTTATTTATTTATTTATTTTTATATGTTGGGCATTTTTTTTTAATATTAATGTTTAATATTTTTGTATTTTTTATTAAGTAAAAATCATAATTTTATTTGTTCTAATATTTTATATTTCTTTTATAGGGTAATAATTTAACAATCTCAATACTAACAACGCTCATAAAAATAAACACAATTTTACTTAATCCCCTCATTATCAATTCTTTCTATTCTACCTCTAAAAACAAATGGCCCTCCATTCTATCTCTGAAAACAAACGAGGTCTTAAGGAAGTTTACAAATACTGAAATCAATTTAAAACAAAATAAAACAAATAAAATTTTAGGTTATTCACACTATGACCTTCTCAATTATTAATGAATATTATTTTATTTTATTCATGTATAAATTCATACAATTTGATTCCTTCAATTATAAAAGTGTATCACTTTTATTCCTTGCATTCAGACCATCTCAAAAAAATATGTATTCACACAATTTTTATAATTAAGAGAATTAATATGTTCGGATTCATAGATAAAAGGGAATTAATTGATATTTACTAATAATTATGGTTCTTAATGTCATTAACCCTAAAATTTTTTAGAAAATACATAAATTGCAATAATGACGCAGCAATCATGCCGCAACACGTGTCAAGCTTTCAATATCCATTTCATCCCTAAAACTTTCCTTTCCCAAAATGAACCACATAACAATTTGACTAAAAATCTGTGTCAGCCGTTGATCTGGTGGTGGTAATCCTACTTGAGCCGCTAGCCAGTACATGTACCCAAACTGCCATTCATCAAATCACAAAAATAAAAAATCACCAAAAGTATTTTTTTTATAATTATAACAGTTAATCATTTATATTTTAAGTTCAATTATAATGTCACTTTTTGTTTATAGTTTTAATGAAGTTTACCAAAATAAATATACGTATTACATGCGACATTTTTTTAACACATAATTAGAAATAAAGAGATTAAAATAAAATTTTAATAAAAATATAAAGAATTAAAATGATATAAAAAATGTAAGATGTGACAATTAATGCGTAACACTCCTCCTTGGGCATGATTAAAGGAGTTCCTACTCATTGAGATACCTAGATCCCCCTCCACCCCCACATCCCCTCTCTCACCTTGCATAAATTTTTCTGCCCTCTTCATATGGCTAGGGCAGGTTTTCCTCTCATCATCATCCTGTTTTGTCCCACCCAAACTTATGTTCTCATTTTTATTTATTTATTTATTATTTTACATATTTTAAGTCACTCACATATAAATTATTATTTCTAATATACTAATACCATCTCTTATTTGTATTAGTGTGCATATTTTTTTAATTAAGCAAGAATTTGGAAAAATGATAAGTAGAAACTAGGATGAGAATTAACCTCAAATGGATTAAGAAGATGGGTATGATGCTTGGGAATTTGAGATTCCTCCATTTGGAGGTAATGTTGTTGAACATCAGCTAGCATCTCCTCTTCAGATGGCAAAAGCAAGTTACCAGATAAAACCCCTGCTATCCACTTTGATTGTAACTCCATAAGAAGAAAAGTTATACCCTGATTCACATTGCGAAAAAAGTTTGCAATTTGCTTTTAACACTATGGATTAAAATATGTAAAAAGAGTGTGCGAAAATAGAGTGATTGAAGTGAAATTCAACGAAAATCATATGGATCACTTGCTAAAAGAAAAAATTTCATGTTTACCTCCTATTTTTCAAAAATAAATCAGACTCTTGTCTTTTTAGTTATATCAATTTTACAATTAAGCTATTCGAATAATGATAAATATTTGACTCATGTTGTCACTTGCTGTGAACAATTGGAAAAAATTTGCTAATCATATAACTCTTCTTTAGATGGAAAATGAAGTGTTGCTTGCCTATGTTTAACAGCTTCACAAGTGAAAAACAACTCTAATTACGATCTGGAACCTTAATATAACCCACACTCGTGGTTGTCTCTCATGTGTAGAGTTGATGGTCATAAGCTAGACTTCATTATCCCTCCAAAGAATAGTTTTGGGCCTAGGTCAACAGATTTTATTTGATTGTAGAAAACAGGTAACAGCATGGGTCAAATTAATATTAGTTCAAATAGTTCTTGTGTAAAATTGATGTAATTATAAAGTCATAATTCTAATTGATTTTTCAAGAATAATTTGAGAAATAAATGAAATTTTCTCTTTTTATAATTCTAACATGAGAAAAATTCCAAGGACTGTTAATGAAGGGATCACATCAAAACTCAATTATATCAGATTTAAATTGATAAATTTAAAACTACGGGAACCAATTACTTTGTTCAAATTAGTGGAGCTAACAATATAATTTATTCTTAACAATATTTTGAATTGTGAACTAAAGTACAACAAAGCATATACATTGAAGACCATCATGTAATTAATCCAAAAAATACTATAATTTAAATAGAAAAATATTTTGTGCATGATTACAGGGATCAAAATAGAATTCAAAAAAAAACTATACGACCACTAGTATAATGACTAAATTACATTGGTTGTCCATATAATTTCTTTTAAATTTCACTTTGATCTCTCTAGTTTTGCATGTGATTTTTTTCAGTTTAAAATTATAACTATAAATTCACATTGTAATAAAAGTGAAAGTATAAAGTTTAAATTGTTCAAATTAAAACTATTAGAACAAAATAAAATTTCACTCAAAATACAGGGATCAACAACATAATTTACCAAATAAAAATGAGGCCTTTTTACAAGACTTTTGAAAATTTGGGAATTTCATGTAATAAGAAATCATTTAAAAAAATGACAACAATAGAAATAGAAAAAACAAAAGAGATTTTAACTAACCCTTTCTGGAATTCCAATGAAAGAGAGTGAAGGAGCAAGCTTCGGTGGGAAAACATGTTTGTATAAAGGTCCAACACGTTTATCCTCAACAACACTTACAATTCCATTTGTTTTCAAAAATGGAAAATTGTATTTGTACCTACACAAAAATGAGGCGAAAAATAAAAATCAAATAAAAGGTTAAATTACAATTTTCACCATTCAACTTTTATTAAAATTTCACTTCACTCTCTTATATTATAATAGTAATGATTAGGTCTTAAAACTTTCAACTTTCATTTGAGATGTGAGTTGGCTTTTTGACTTTTTAATAATTTTAATCTGGGACTAAAAAGCCTTGTTTGTGATAGGCTTTTTAATTTTTTTGACTTTAGTGAGAGAAAATAAAATAATTATGGCTTAGATGTAACATTTTGTCATATTTAATTAAAATAACCAATTTAGTCTTATATAATTATTTTAGCCCAAATAAACATGCCAAACATACCCTCACTCTTATTTTAAAGTAGTCCACTCGTGATTCACCGTTAAAAAGCTCGTACAAAATGTATCTCACCTGATGGTTAGGTGAGCAAGTTCTTAAGGTGTTAAAGGAAAAATATTATGAAACAAATTTACACTTTTTATCTCTGAGATTTTCACTAGCATTTTATTTTGGGTAAATTACAGTATTATTTTTTATAGTTTAAACACGGGGTCACTTAGTTCCTCTAATTTTAATTTAAATAATTTGAATCTTATACTTTTGATTTTATTGCAATGTGATCATTTCATCACTTACCATTATAATTTTGAACAAATAAAAATCATGTGCAAAAATAGGACTAAAGTGGAATACAAAACAAATTTTAAAGATCATACTTCAAGGACTACCATAAGGTTTGTTTTGAATTTCATTTTAATTCCTAGAGTTTTGTATGCGATTTTTTTTTTTTTTTTTTTCATTTACAAATGTTAATGGAGGGACCACATTGCAACAAAATAAAATATGTATGATTCAAATTAAAACTATGAAAATTAAAGTGAAACTTTACTCAAATTAGAAGAGACCAATGGTTTAATTTACCCTTTTAGTTTTGTGCTTCATGTTTCAATTTTTACTTAAATAAAAGAAGGATTACATTGAAACTCAAATTGAAATTTAAAATTTTAATGGTTGTAATTAAAGGATAAAGAACCAAAGTAAAGGAGGAGAGTCAAGAAGAATGATGGATCATACCCAGTGCAGTGGAAAATGGTATCTGCATGAACAGAGGATCCATCTTGAAAGGCTACTGTCCCATCTTCACAAACATTCACTATCTGTAATAAAGTTCAAAATCAGTTGGACCATACCCAGTTCAGTGGAAAATGTTTTATGAGGCATGCTTGGTAAATGTTTCTTTGGAAAATTTAAAGGAAACAAAAAAATTTCAGAATTTGATCATTGTAACAAAATAAAATTTCAATTTTTAATTTTATCAATTTGAACCTTAATCTTTTGATTTATTTTTAATATAAACTATTTGCTTATCTTCGTTAAGTAAAACTGATAAGAAAATGATATTTTGGCCACTAAACTCAATATAAGATGTACATAAAATGTCTTTAAAAAAAATTGTTGTTGAGTTTTAATGACTAAAATATCATTTTTGGGTCAATTTTACTTAATGAAAATAGGAAAATGGTTTAGATTAAAAACGAATCAAAAGATAAGGTTTACATTGACAAAATTAAAAATTCAAGATTTATTTTATTACAATGGTTAAACTTTGAATTTTTTTTTTTAGTTTTTCTATTTTTTAAAAAGAAACGTTACTATACGTTTCCAAAACATATAACCCAAAAAAAAAAAAAAAAAAACCACAAAGAATCCATGATTAGCGAGGTAGCTACAGTGGTAGGGTGCTGGTAGTGGTGGTCGACGAGGAAGGCCAAAAAAGAGAATGAAAACTTGTTTTGAAAAAAAGTATTTTTTTGTCTTGATTTTTAATTTTTTAAAATTATTATCATTTTTTTTTTAATTGAAAACAGTTTCCAAATTTATTTTTGTTTACAATTTTTAATTTAATAATAAAACCCCCATTACCAAACATGGCTTTCATTGGATGTCTAAGAGAGACCTACTTACCTTTGAATGCTGCCATATGTTGTGATGATTGTCAAGCTTTGAGACTTGAAGATGTTGAGGTGATCTTGATGAAAGGTGAACTTCTTTGGCAACCGTTGCAATTTCTCTTGATATATCAAATGCACTTGGTCCATTTCCAATCATAACCAACACCTATTATTATTAGATGGAGATTAAAATATTTAGTAAATGCTTGTTGATCAATTGAATTCATAGGAACTACCAACTAAGGCCTCGTTTGGGAATATATTGGTACTAACCTTTTAGCTTGTTCAAAAAAAAATGTGAAGAAAAGTAGAGAGAGTAATATGACAACTTATAATGACTTTTTAATTTTTGGCTAAAATATTTAATCCCCAAACGAGACCTAAGTAGTTCAAGGGCTCCTTCATAAAGGGAAATTCTATTATTAAAAAATTAAAAATTAAAATATATATTATTATATTTTTTAAACATTAGCTTTTTTAAATATGAGCTATAATGAGGTGTGTTTTGTTTTAAGAAAACGACTTCTATTCAGTTTGGGCTTGGATTAGGCTAAGCAGTTTAAGTATCAAGATTGTCATACATAAGCAGTTTATAGCAGATATTAGTCATCACATTATATCATACAATCAAGGAGAAATTATCCATCAGTTGTCCTATAAAAAAAAAAATACAAAATCATGAAAAGTTTATAATTTTAATTATTAATATATATATATAAAGTTTACCACTTATATGTATTTAAAAAAAATAATAATAATACTGATTTAAATTTCCTCTACAATCAAAAGCATATTAGTCATCACATACCTGATTTTGATATGGTTTTGGATGACGATAGTTATGACTATGCACTTGCTTACCAGGCCATTTCTCGATACCTGCCCAGTAATTTAGTTATATATATATTATCAAATTAATAATGAGAGATAAATAAATCATCACAAAGGATATCAAACTCTTCCATGGGAGTTGAATCTGATACATCACACTACAAAGTGTGTTACAGAATCACTAAACCAAATGTCTTGATTGTAGTTTAAATAATTTGAATAATTTATTTTGTAAAATTAGATAAATTTGATATAATCATATAATGATTAATTTTTGATTAACTTGATCTTGCATATGGATCATTGTCAAAATATGATACATGTTTGATTGTTGGATAAAGATGAGAGATAAGGTCCGGGTACAACATGTTTTTTAGTTGGATGTTTGTTTACAAAGTATTAAAAGTTTGGATAAATTCGGTCCTATTATGGAAGATCAAATGAAAAAAATGAAGTATTACAAGAAATTGAATGAAGTATTCGGTCCTATATAATTAACTAATTCTGTAGAAATTGAAGTATTACAACTCACATATACATGAAAAGGTTTAGAAATTTAATTATTAATATATATAAATTTTACCATTTATGGATAATTTATTTTCTACACATACACCGAATAATATTTTCTCCAAAAAAATAATTATATATTTTTATCTCATTCTAGTCAAACATGATATTTCATTACCTTTATTAAATTATTTCATCTATCACCTAATTTCATAATATAATTTATCCCAACAATTCTATTAATAATCTCATTTATAATTCAATCTCATCTAAAACAACTCTACATTCAACTATCGCCAATAAGTAATGTTATATAAAATAAAAACAATTTGCACATCATATAAATTTTAATAAAAAAATATTAGAAAACATTTTTTCAGGTTGACAATTTGCACAAATATGTTCTCAATTTTTTCTGTCCGTTTGTCTTACTATAGTCATTTACTGAATTTTCCCCCCTCTAAATCCATTAAATCATGCTTTAAAATTCACCAGTTTTAAATTTTTTACAAAATTAAATATCGAGATTTTGATATTATGAAATTCTAAGATGACCTTTGGGACAATAATTAACAACGTTAAGTATCTAAAAATGTACTCAGAAAAATACGCAAATTACATCATAGAGATTGATTTCAAATATGAGTCTCACTTCAGTTCACAAAATAATTTTCTGAGTAAATTTCTAAATAAATTTTCTTGTTTACAAGTTTTTTTTTTATTTTTTATTTTTTGGGAAAATAATTTTGGTAAGAAAATTATCTAACCTGGAAGATTGGCCGCTCGAGGTTGCGTGTTGTGACCATTGCAAACCACTACTGCCTCAAACACCTCTTCCCGATTCGACTCATTCGTCCTTGACTCAACAACCCACTCGTCATTCCTCAAGTCAACCCTCTCAACTCGGACGACTTCAGTTCCAAACCGAATCAACTCAGTGATTCCGAATTCCCTCGCAAAGTCGTTGAGAAATCTCAACACCTCTTCGTGCCTGGGAAAATTCCTTCGATCTCCATTTTCTCGGATGCCAAACGGGTAATCCGAGAAACCCATCAGCTGTCGAGGGAGATTGGTGCGAAGCGAAAAGTAGAGACTGCTGTGAACGATCTCTCTGTTTGAGTCGAGACCGAGTTGATCAGCCTCGACTTGTGGGTCGTAGACCCATGTTCCACCGAGTTGGTCGGCCTTTTCGAAGATCGTGACTCGGTGGTTTTCTCTTTGAAGTTCACGGGCGGCGATGAGCCCCGCCGCACCGGCTCCGATCACCGCCACCTTCAGACACGGTCCCATATTATATATTGTGTATCTCTGTTTTGTCAAAGAAAGTGACAAGGAATGAGAATGCTTATGGAAAATTATTGAAGTATTCGGGAGTGGGTTGTTTGGCGTGTGATATTTTGGGATAGTTATTTATTAGGGTGAAGTTATGGATATCATATTTTTTATCAAATAAATAATTAAATATTTGGAATCCGTAATTTTATTAACACTACCATTTATGTGAGACCTTTGATTATTGGTTTAATTTGGGGTGTATAATATTTTCTTATTTATTATGTTGTATTATGATCTCAATTATTAGTGTGCAGGGAAATTTGACAGGAGACGATTTTTTTTAGTCTATAATTTAAATTGGAGGGTGTTGTTTGTATTATAAGGTCTATTACGTGTCTTGTTTCAATTAATTGAATTATTTATTTTGTTCAGTAAGTCGGGTGTTTTGTTCACAAAAAAGAAAAGTTAGAATAATCCGTTAATTTTCGTTTATTTAATTTATCGCGTTTGTCACTAAAAAAATATATCACAATTGTGTTTTTAAAATTAAATTATTCATATTTTTTTTGACAAACACAATTAATTGAATAAGTTATGATTATCAAATCGATTTAATTTTTTGTATAAATAATATACAAAGTGCATAACAAAATAAATGATTCGAATTATCGATATGGGAACAAAATCATCCAATCTAGATTTGGACTAAGGGATTCCACCTCCAATTTGATTTATTGTTATTAAGTAGTTAAGAAATAAAAGATGGCACATTTAATAAATTTTAAAATTTTTATTTGCCAGGATAACTACATAGATCACATTAGGGGTGTTCAACGGATATTTTGATTCGCTCAAACCGATTGAACCGAATCGATCTGATCCGCTGCATTTTGAACGGATGCGTGATGACGAGCAGACAGTTGCGAATTGATTTTTTCAATCCACCTAGTTTTAGACGTATAGCAGATTCAAGATTTTTTTACCCGCAACCAAACCGCCAAATCGCGAACACTCCTTGTAATTTGAAAGACTTAGTTTTTTCGATTTGTTTAGATATTTTATTTGTGTTTTTAATTGAAAAGGAGTTTAGATATTCTGTTATGTTTTCAATTTAGAAATCTTTTTATCAAATGACAAGTGTTGATATTTGGTATTTTTGTGTAAAAAATATAAGGTTTAGTTTTGCCCTTTTTTTATAAAAAAAAATCAAATTAAATAGTTTTTGAATAAAAAAAAATAATGAATTAATTTTAATAACGCATGATTTTCTTATATGTATTTATTATTAGTATTTGACAATTTACTTGATAATCTTTTAGTTATGTTGAGTTGGATTATTATCCCAAAAAACAAATGTTGACAAATTATTGTGTTATGTTCAAAATTTGTAAAAGTTTAAACCGTCAAACCGATTCGCATCTATCTGCCAATCTGTCAATCCGCTCAATCTGCATCTGCCAATTCAATGGACGAATGTGGATTGATTTTTTCTAATCCGGCAATCCAACGGATAAATGGCGGATTGGAGGTTCCCTAACCACAGCTGAACCACGAACACCCCTAGATGACATCCTAGGGAACTGGAGGACTAATTAATAATTTTTCAATATTGTGGTTGTTTGGTTTACAAGCTTTAGGGTTGTAAAATTGTCTCGACCTGGCCTGCTCCACCTGAGTCCGGGCTTCGACCGGCCTACTGTTGAGTCACTTGAGCTACGGCCAAAATTTTGGTCGAATCGGCTCATGGGCTAGAAAATTAGGCCCAGACCCACTCAAAATAGGGCCTGGGCTTGGCTCGGGCTGCAAGCTAGGCCTGGGGGGTTTCTTTTTTTTTTTTTTTTTTTTTTTTTTGCAAAAAATAATTGATGATGATATATAGATTATTTATGAGGTATAAAAAAAAATTATATTATAGTATTTTAGTTAAGATTAATGAGATGTTTGATTATATTTCATGTGATAGTGGTATTTAGTAATAGTTATGTATGACTTATGTTTTTTTAGTTATAACTAAAAAAAAAGTATGAAATTATGTAATTTTCTTCTTTTGTTATAACATTATTTTAGTTATTATGATTCATGAAAATTATTTGGTATGACTCGTGTGTGTTTAGTTATAACTTTTTCTTTTTTTGTTTTGTTTTGTTTATAGTTATGACTAAGTATCAAGTTATTTCATTTTCTATTATAATTATAACTAATTTTCTTTTTAATTTATGACATTATTTTAGATATGATTAATGATATATTTGGTTATTATGTTATCTTTTGTAGTTATGACTCAAAAAATATAAAATTATACTATTTTCTTATTTAGTTATAAGGTACTTCTAGAGTCTTTCCCGAAAGAAATTGAAATAAAATGAATAATGTTATATATATTAAAATGAAACAAAATATTACAATTATTAAATTAAATAGATAACATTTAATGAATAATTTTTATATTAAAATGCTGGAGAGGTAAAATGTTGGGCCAAATCCAGCAATTAGGCAGAGCAGCCCAAAGGAAATAACAGACCCAGATAAGTTTCTAAGGAGCTCATTAGAGACAGTTGGCAGAACAAAGGCACATTGTTGAGCTCATGAGGAGCAAGGAAAATGTGAGATTTCCTTCTAGAAGGATATCAGCAAAATGTTAGAGGATTGTTGGATTCATTTTCATCCACCAGTGGAGACATCAAGCAACAAATACAAAGACATAGGTCAGGCCTACTAAGTGACATAACCATCCGATTAGCTTGATCTGATGAACATAGCACATGCCAAGTTGGCTACTGGCATCTAACACGATCTAAGCTGTCCAAGAGAGGTTGACCCAACAATCAAAGGCAAAGACGACATAGACACTAGCTCGACCAGGCCTAGAAGCGGGCAGAACCCTCGGATCGACCATTGAAAATCATGCAAGTCAGGCCATGAGCACTGAAAATTTTCCTTCTAGGTCCAAGAAGATGGTCCGGTTTTGGAAAATGAAATAGTTTTCGAGAAAACAGTCAACCTCAGTAAAAATTTTCAAAAACTATTTTTTTGCAAACGGCCGGTGCTTAACGAGCACGGAACCTACCCTCGAGATGCGCAACCTCGGATCGGAGGTAATGGGGAATTGCCCCTGGCGTAAAAAGGGGGGGTACATGGCAACGAAAAGTTGCCCCTGGTTTGGATGTCAACTTAGGGCAATTTGTGGTAATGCATGGCAACGGAAAGTTGCCCCTTGTTTGGATGGTGCCGCAGCATGCTGTAAACCAGTCCTCGTCGATGACGATCGACCCCTCGGACGCGAAGAAGACGAAGACGATCTGAACCAATATATGGACACAGTCATCTTGAAAGCGTTGATGGTCGGATTTCAGAAGAAAGTTGGCTGCGTGGTTCCGGCTGAACCAATATATGGACACAGTCACCTTGAAAGTGTTGGTGATTGGGCTTCAGGATGAAGCTGCCTATGTAATTCTGGTTGTCACGCCGAACTATCGAATTCAGAGGAGGCAAGGATGATCAAAACCATTACATAGACATGAGACGCTATGAAAGCGTTGGGGGCTGAACGTCAGGATGAAGTTGCCTACGTATCCCAAACATGGGAATCAAGCCTTACGTAGTTCCGGTTAAGGTACACTCGGGTATTTTAACCTTCACTTTTTCAGGCTCTAACTTTTGCCAAGGTGTCCAATGCGGGTTTTCGACCTTGCGAGCTTTGTTTTCCTCTTCTTTTCATTCCTGCACATTTTTCTTCTTTTTTTTTTTTTTTTTTGATATTCTTTTCTTTTCTTTTCTTTTGCATTTTTTTTGTTCTTTTGGTTCTTTTCTTCTTTCTTTTTTTTGTATTTTTTTTTTCTTCTTTTTTCTTGCTCTAACTTTTGCCTGGGTCGCCCCTTCCGGGTTTTCGGCCCAGCGAGCCTCTCAAGGATAAAAGTGTAACAAGTCCATGCCAAATGGTTTTAGGGTTTTGAAGCCATCCGTTATCCAGGAGAGTGGCTATTGTGTTGATTTGCAGAAGAGTCCATCACGGTTGCTTCACGAGTCTCTTCCGGTGAGATCTAATCTTCTTAACCTGAGTTTAGTGCCTCTTGCCCGAGGGTTACTTCAAGTTGGGCCACAAGGGCTTTACATGGCGGTTGACTGTTGAACGTTTTTGAACAGATTCCAGGTTCGAAACAGATAGGTTGAATTTTGAGGCTGAGAGCAATCCTAGGCTGTGCAATCTCAAGAGCAATCCCACACAAGTCTTCACAGGACTGCGCAAAACATTTTGTTTTTGAAAGTTTTTAAGAAAGCGACAAATCGCTCGCGCTGAAGATAGTGTGGAACCAGTCTGGATCAAACCAGGATCCTTCTCAGTACTCACGCTGACAGGCATGATTTCATTCATTAAAAGGCTCAACATGCTCATCTTTCTCTCAAAATGATCAAAATTTTGCAAAACCCGAGGAATTCCTTTATCTTCGTTTTTATCACCGCAGTGTTTAAAAAAGAAAGGGGTTTGAAAAACTCAGGTCATTGCAGCGATGTTCAAGGCACAAGAGAGTAGGTAGAATGTACTGCCGTTCCATTCACATCCTCTGGCACAACTAGTTCAAATAGCAACGAGTACGGAAACGTGATAGCCACAACTGTTTCATTAAGGTTTCCTGGTATAACTGGCTCCTCGGCAGGAACAGACTCAAAAACAAAAACGGGTAATTACAAGAGAAAACGGTGTTTGAGGCAACAACCCCAGAATCCCCTAACATTCTATACAAAGGAGGGAATGACTCGCTACAACAAGACAGACCCGTAAGCAAAAGGACTGACTCAAGACAATGAGACAGACTCAAAACAAAACAAAAGACTGACTCGACACCCAAGCCAGAATTTACAAAACTAGCATTCGCAGATGCTCAAAAATGCGTGCCAGACGCCACATTAAAAACACTGGGCGCCGCTCGCAGATGGTTCACTTCCCGATTACGCACTCGCAGTATCTGTGTCCTCAAAATCCAATAACTGAGCAGTAACAGACTTGGCTGAGGTGGGCGGGAGGATAACCTCGTTGTCAATCAAATCCTGCACCTCATGACGGAGGCGGAAGCAGTTATCAGTAGGGTGGCCAGTTTGCTGATGGTACGCGCAGTACTGGGTAGCATCATGGCCTTCTGGAAGGGGGTTAGGGAGAGGCCTAGGCTCGAGGGGTTTAAGATGCCCCCTTTCGGCCAGAATCTGAAGTGCCTTTGACAACGGCATATAGAGTTCGTGAAAGACCCTGCGCCCTCGGGGCAGGTACTTTGGAGCCTGATTATTCCTGCTAGATGCACTAGCGAAAGGGTCGGCAGGTGCCGCCTTGACTTTCTGATATTTCCCAGGTGCAAGATTGGGAGTGGGAGGAACTGTCCTGGCATGACGGGGCCTATTCCGGTTTTCTGGCTGACTGGAACTACCCTCAGGTGGGGTGGGGAAAGCATCCTCCACAACTTTTGTCACAACTACAGATATCTGTTTCTTGTTCATCCCCCCAGCTTTCAAAGCCTTGACTGCCCACAGCAGCTGTTCACTAGGATCGGCATCTGCCTTCACTTTGTCTTTTCCTCTGGCCTCAGCCTGATCTAGGATTTGGGTTGGCGCTGGTACATCATTGCCATAGCTGGAGGCCATCTCCGGTTGGCTGAGCTCAATCACAATCCGTCCCAACAGCGGGGGCTCCTGGGGTACAAAACCCCCGGCATATGGTGCGGCTGGTGGCGAAGCTGACATCCCGTAAGCGAGATCCACCACGGTCCTCTAGAGGTCACCTATCATCCCCATTAGTTCAAACGTAGTAGGCTCGCGAGCCTGATATAGCTGGGGGGCCCAGACCGGGTGCGCAACCGGCGATCTGGGTGGATGTGGCATGTCAACAGTGGTCTCACTTTGCAGGGTGATTCCTTGATCTAACGCGGCTGTCATAACCACGATCTCCTCTGAATTCTGCGTCATCGTAGATCTTGCCTCGGCAAGGGGGAATACTGACTATTCTGGAACTCTCTAAACTGAAAGGAAAAACAAGCAGCATTTCAGCCCAAACGGATCAAACACGGGTGCAGCCGAACAACTGTACTCTACTACTGATCACTGTTCCCCAGAAATCACTGTCCCAAGACACTGAATTGGATACCCTCAGATATAACTGATTCTCGCAAACTGATACTGATGCCCTCAGGCTTGATACTCCATTTTGCAAACTGATATGTGCATTCCCTGTAGAGATACACTCTAAAAGCACATAGCATGTAAAAAAGAGCCAATACACCCCTATGTTGGGGTAGGGTTTCCCTGTCCTATTTTGTCAGGAGCTAGGGTTTCACTACACACGCAGCAGTTTCAAACAACCTATGATCGGGTAAGCAACCTGTCCTAGCTTGGAATGGTCACTATGGATTCCGAACATGCACTAGGTCGAATGGTCAAAAGGGTGCCTGTAGACATCCCATTTTTGACCGACCTTAAGACTCAAACGTCACCGATTGAGCGCTCGGTGATGTTGCATATTGTGCTCGTTCAGAAGTCTCAGAGTCTCGGCCGTGAGCCTTGCTTCCGGACTTCCGAACCCTTTCTGTACTTTGTCTCGGTTTGTGAATCGGGCTCGGTTTTCTCTGTTTCTTTTCCCTGAGGGGAGGGAGAGGTCTTGTAGATCATCTCTCGGTGGCCGTAGGCTACGTTTCGTGGTCGCAGGCCATTTTGCCCATTTCGGAGCCCGGTTCCCGGTTTTCGGAGCCGTCAGGCCGTGTGCCTCGGTTCGGGACCGCCTAACCATCTCCGTTTGCTCCGATTTTCGGCATGCATCTTATTTACTCCCTTTCAAGGGACACTGTGGTCTGAGAGACCAACTTCGTGGTCGAACACCACTCCCGGTGCCCAACGGGCAGTTTTCGGGACCTCAGACTGCGCGTCTCGGCCCCCGAACCTTCATTTTGCATCGATTTTCGTTCATTTTTGGCAGGGACCTCTGTTTCATCACCAGGAAGGCCGTAGAAGGGTGGGAGGCCAGTAATTGTTCCAACAACCAGTTATATTTCCTTCATCGCCCTCCGACGCCCGTTTTTCACACTTCAAAGCCAATGTTGACCACCCTAGGGTCACTTTCTTCAACCCTAACCCCCATATTTGTGATATACACATCTGGGAGGCCACCAATATTTGGTGGCCGGCTAGTAATTGTTGTTGGACCTTTTGAACCCCTTTGAAAAATGGCTTGTTCTCTCTCCTGGTTTACTGTTGCCAATTTTTGACCACATACCTGTGTTGAGCACACATGGGAGGCCACCAATCTGTGGTGGCCGGCCACTAAATCACCTTGACCCTTTTGACCTCTGGCCGGCCGGCCATGGGGAGAGCCGGCCGGCCACCTGCAAATTCACTAGCTGGCCGGCCTTGTTCCTTGCACCCTGTTTAGTTCAAAACTGACCTCTTTAACCCCCCGGATTTTGTATCCGGAGGGCCAAATTTTGGGGGGGAAACTTGAATTCTTTTCCCCCCATTTTTTTCCCCCTCTTTCTCCCCCCTCTTTGTCTATATAAACCAGCCTCCCCAGCTGGTTTAAGGGTTAGAAAAAACCCCTTTGAGCTCCCATATACATATCTCCTCTCTCTCTCTCCCTTTAAGCTTCAAAACACCCAAGTCCTACCCCCCCTTTCCACACCACCACCTAGCACCACACCACCACCTCCATTCCAGCAGCTTGGAGGTCTTCTCAGAGGCTAGGAGGCACCATTTTTCAGTCCAAGAGGCAGCCAAGGCTTGGTCTTCAAGGGTAAGCACCATTTCCCCCTTTTCTAGCTCATTTTTGTACTATTTCTTAGCCCTCTTTGCTTCTTTTTTGAGCTCCGACCAAAACTGAAAGTAGCATTCTTTTGAGCTCTGTTTCATCTTTCATTAAGGGTCTTACCCTGTTTGGGACCCCCATCTTGCACTTGCTTCATTACCCCTTTGTATGCCATAATCTTGCATAGTATTTTTGGCCTATGTGTAATCTGTTTTGGAGCATGATGTAAACTGTATATAGGATTATTTTGATCCCTTCTTCAACATTGAAGAAGGGCTCACCACAGTTTGGGACCTCCATGCATCACTTGCCATTGCACCCCTCTTTGGTCCCCATTTTTGCATGATTTATTAGCCTATTGAGGCTTTCTGTTTCTGTTTTTGGACCTTTTTCCAAACTGAAAATGGCCATATTTTGACCCCCTATTCATGTTTCATTAAGGGTCTATGGCTGTTTGGGACATCCTTTTTATACTTCATGTTATAGCTCTTTGGTGCCCTTATTTTGCATAGCATTTTGAGCATACTTGTATCTGTTTTTGGGGTTTTTCATAAACTTTAATACATCATATTTTTGGCCCCTATTCAATATTGTAGAAGGCCCCTTCCCTGTTTGGGGCCAGAATTTGTGAGTTGTTTCATTACCCCTCTCTTTTGGCCAATTTTGCATGCTAGTTTAGGCCCATTTTTACTCACTGTTTGGTCTTTCTTAAAACTGAAAACATGATTTTTTTGGGGCTTCCTTGCTTCTGTCTTTACACTTCATGTTCAAATTATGCATGCATTGCATAGCTATAGGTCATTTCATGCGCCAAAATTCATGTTTCGGGACTCGTTCCATGCATCGGGTATCATTTTGCCATGACTCGGGGCTGTTTTGCATCTCATTTTGCCTCTGAAAATTGCATGATCATATGCCATATTCCATGTTTGCCATGTCTTGTTAGAGTGGCATTCCGTGCTGTAGGTTCGGTCCTCGGTTTGCGTGCACGCACTTCGAGTTGTCTCATTTCCATCTTATGGCCTCCTATGTGAGTGCGGCTGAGGTCCACTTGTGTTGGTGTAAGTCCATATTGCATTGTGCATGCCATTTCATTTCATAGCATTGTGTATGCTAGGTTGTATATTAGCGCATTGTGTATGCCATCTCATCTCGTGCATCGTGTATGCCATTTCGTAGCATTTTTCATGTTAGGTTGTATCTTAGTTGCATTTCATGCATGACATGCATATTGCATTATGTTCGGGATAGGAGTTAGCCCGGGCACGGGAAACGAGGGACGTTCCGTACTCCGAGTGACGGAACGTGTCTCAATTCCCCAGTCATCGACACTTCGGATCATCCATGATGGAGTTAGGTCTTGTTGTGTTTTCATGTGCATTCATTCTATATCGAGTTGTGCAATTCGGCTCCTCGGCCATCATGCATCGAGATGCGTGATCGGTGGCACGAGGATCGAGACATGCATACATTTGTGAAATACATTGCTATGCCCCTTTTCTGCTCTCTATTGCAGCAAATCAAGAATCAGCAGCCTTCCGAAGCTTGGCGCGCTTTCCAAAAATAATTACAAAACAGAGGCATATCGGGGCATCCCAGTGGATTTCCGCGCAAGGCCGCCCAAACATACATCATTCATCAAAGTCGAGGCAGTCCCTGGCTTGCATGCCAATTTATAAGCTTTCCTAGATTAATTTGTAAATTAATTAGGATTTTTGTATTTATTCGGGACTGTATTATTTATTCATTTGGGACTGTATTATTTATTCGGACCCTCTGTGCGAGGGCATAATTGTAATAAGTGTGCGTGTGTGTGATGTATGTCTTCCAACCCCACATCTTTCTTCCCTTTTATTTACCCGCTTATGATGGTTAGATTAGGACATATTTCAATTAGCATACAGTATGATAGCATGTTTGCATTCATTCATCTATCTTGCATGCACCGGGCTCGACGCATCATACTAACTGCATTGTATTTCAATTCCAAATTGAATACATGTTAGCTTTAGCATTCCATATGCCATGTTTAGGATAGCCGAGCCTGCTATAGTTGCATTTTTGCATGTGTTGCATTAGGCATTTCTGTATAGTTAGGATCATGCATGATTTCTAATCGGTTTCTGTTTTGGCTTGGAGTACTCGGTGAGTTTTTATGCTTTAGCATCCTTGCATGCGTGTGAGTGACTGCCATGAATAGCATGCTTACCATGAGGCTATGTGCTTATGTGATATAACTGCCTGAATGCCTGTGGGTGAATGTTGGGTTATTTCGATTGGAACAAATCATTCATTGTGAGTTTTAAGCCCACTAGATAGTGGCAAAACCATGTTTTCTAAGCCCACCCGAGGGTGGCAAAATCTGCATTTTAAGCCTACTTGCGAGTAGCAAACCATCTTTCAAAAACAAACATGAAGTGTTTTGTTCCAATTCAGAGGACTCAGTCTATACTTGTATGCTGTGCGCATCACACAGTAACCTAGGCTAATAACCGGAATAAGAACACATAATGTTTTCAAAACTTGATATCATGGTTAGTAGAGGCCGATCTTTGATCGGGCGAGCGGGGGTGCTCACGAAGTGACCTTCCCCAATCGTACCCAAGTTCCCGAGCCGAGGCAACTTTGGTGATGACGGACACGTGGCCTTCGGCACCGAGTCAGGGTTTCCTAAATTTCCCCAAAATAAAATATTTAGGTGGCGACTCTGTATCTGGCAAAGCAGTCCATGTTTGGCAATTCTTTCAAAAATCAGTTTTCTCAAAACGATTTGCCGGATTTGGACTCTTTGGTTCAAGATTTAGAACCGTGACAACAAATCGAGTCCGAGCTGTAGCGAGGTCCCCCCACGGCCTTGTCTACAGTTTCTGGTGACTCTGCTGGGGAGTTAGAGAACTTGACTCGAACTCATGATATCTGGTTTTGACTACACTTGTGTGTTTCTTTGCATTGCATTTGCATTGGTGCGCCTAGGACACCGTGTTTGCCATCTGCTATTCCTGAGCGGTTTGCCGGAGGCTTGTCTTGTCAAGGCATGTCCATAAGGCTGATCGGTTACGGGCTCTGCCAGTATGGGAACACAAACCCCGGTTTTACCGGGGCACCCTTTTTGACCATTCGACCTAGTGCATATTCAGATCTATAGTGGCCATTCCAAACTAGGACAGGTTGCTTACCTGTTTATAGGTTGTTTGAAACCACTGCGTGCGTAGTGAAACCCTAGCTCCTGACAAAAATAGGACAGGGAAACCCTACCCCAACATAGGGGTGTTTTGGCTCTCACTTATCTGTTATATGCTTGTTAGAGTGCGTCTCTACAGGGAATGCATGTATCAGTTTATGAGTTTGGGCATCAGGCCTGCGGGCATCAGTCAGTATCTGAGCATCAGTTATCTGCGGGTACCAGATTCAGTTTTTAGGGGAACAGTGATACAGGAACAGTGATCAGTGATTGAGGACAGTGTGTATTCAGCTTATCAACCGTGTGTTGTATGCCCGACTGTGTGTTGTGTATTTAATTAAGCTGTTATGCTACCCGTTTCTGGTTATTTATTTCCTTTTCGCTTTATTTATCTTTTTGCTAGGGGGCAGTTTTAGCACGATTGCTTCCGAACCCTTAGATATTCCCCAAGCACTTTGGACGAGAGGTCGCCGACTCAATCGATCTGAGGATCTGGTTGACGGACATCCAGTGTTCCACTCCCTACCCCCAGTTGTTAGAAGAAGGTCAAGAAGGCGCAGTGTATCAGAGCAGGGATTACCGGGGCAGCAGTCTACTTTGGTAGCAAACAGTCAGGTTGGGGTTTCTGTTTCCGCCATAGAGGTACACTTACCGATCAGTCAGCTGGACCAACAGAATATGGCCGGAATAGAGGAAATGATGCGTCAAATGCAAGAGAGCATGAGACAGATGCAGGAGGATGCCATCCGCTAAGCGGAATTTTTGAAGCAACAGGCCACAGTCATGGCCCAGCAGGCCGAGCTCATTACTAGGCTACAACAGCAGAATGCAGCGTCAGCCTCACACTCAGTCCCTCCTCCACTAGGGGTCCCACTACCCGAGCAGGCACCGACCGCCCAAAATACCCTGCCAAATCCCCAAAACACCCTACCAAATATTCAGGAGGACACGAGCCTTCCAACGGGGCCGGCTCCGCCCCCGCTTCCGCCTCAACTGTCCAAGACCCATACACCCAACCACCCGGACTCCCCCTTCGAGTTCGAGATAGACCATACAGCTCTGAAATTGAGCAAGCTTGAGAAGCTTTTCAAGAAATCCCAGGGGGTGAAGGCTATTCCGGATATCGAGGACGGATATACCGATGTGGCCGTGACATTGCCAGACATATTCAAAATGCCCCAGATCAATCGCTTTGATGGATCCGGGACCCCATGGTCCACCTCCGGCTATTTTCAGATATACTGCGGCCAATGGGCCTAACCAGACCGCAAAAACTTTCACTATTCGGCCGAACTTTGTTAGGTGTAGCCGCCATTTGGTACGCGAAGTTGGAAGAGGAGGTCAAAAGAAGTTGGGATGAAATGGCTAAAGCCTTTGTTGCACAATACTCGTATAATACCCAGATTGAGATTACGACTCGTGATCTCAAAACGACAAGGCAGGAGCCCAAAGAGAGCTTCTCAGATTTTGTGACCTGGTGGAGGGCGAAGGCATCGATGATGACTTTGAGGCCCACTGATAAAGACCAAATCAGGATGATTGTGCGCAATCTCCAACCGAAATTGATGCAGAAGATGATTGTACTCCCCTTTCCCACCTTCTCAGACCTACACGAGATGGGGGTACAAATCGAAGATGCAATGAAACAAGGTCTGATTGACCAGGACCGGGAGCAACCCCGGAGGACATTTAACCGCAACAACAACGCAGGCCCGAGTGGCGCTGCAAATACAAGAGCTCCGGAGGTCAGTATGGTCACCACCATTCCCCCTCCCCATCCAAGGCCCGCGGCAACCACGCCTTTCTCCGGTGCATCCGGAAGTAATACCCAAACCACAAAATATCAGCCCAGAGGCCAAAGAACCTTCACACCCCTCTATATGCTCCTGTCCAAGGCTCTGGGGGTATTAATCAGGAAGAAGCATTTGACGCCCCTAGAGCCGAGGCCACTACCAAATCCATTCCTTCCCTCTCATGACCCGGCAAGATACTGCGCGTATCACCAACAGCACGGTCATGACACCGACCGTTGCTTTAGGTTGCGTCATGAGATCTAGGATCTTATTGACAAGCAGGTGATCGCGCCTCCCGAAAAACCCAACGTCACAACAAATCCCCTCTCACCACATAACCAAGCCCCTCCTCCCAACAGAATCAACTTCATCCAAACTGGGGTCGTGTCTTACGATCCTAGTATCTATATCACCCCATCCCACCTACCTAAGCCGGAGGTGATCCTTCCTGTCTGCACTAACTTGTGCATGATGGACATCTCCACAACCCAATCTGAGCCAAAGGTGGTGACCACCGAAGATGGGACAGGGCAGATTTCAGAGAAAAATGGGATTGTTGAGTCTGGGATTGAACAGTCTGGGAATTTCGCTGCAGGAGCCTACGATCCAAGTGAATACATCCAATCAGTGGGCCAGTTTGAGCCGAGTGTGGGGCTCCCAGATAAAGATGAACTGTGTGTGATTCAGGGGGACAGACTTGAACAGGGGGTGGATGACCTGACAACAATGGAAGAGGACTTTGCCAACCTCCAGTTCTTCAACGACCAAGAATCAGGCAATGCAACAATCAACTGGTTTGAATATGAGGAGTTGGCAGAAGTTACTGGATGGTTGGATGATCAACCAGACATTGTGGAATATCAACCAGAACAAGGCCCGGTAGGGGCGAGAGTATCAGTGGTGGCCGGAAGGGCCAAGAGTCAGAATACACCGCCGGATAGCGCCGGCACTAAGAATTTCGCTCAGAATTTGGGGATTGTAAATGCAGGGAATATTGACCAACCGGCTGTACTGACGCAGTTGGAACAACAAAGATTTGAGGATTCCGAGAGAATCAGAAAAGCTAAGGCCCATGTGAGGGTCGAGAGTGCTGTGTGCACGGGAACAGGGAATGCTGCGGGCATGAAGACTGAAGGTGCTGCGAGTACGATCATACCGGAGCCGGACAGGTGTCTGTCGGCTGCCGACGGGATGTGGTGGGAAGACGACGACTTATGTCTTGCCCACACAGATGAGGACTGGGGGAGTAGTCAACCAGATGATACCTGGTATATTGACGAGATCGCTCATATGACAAGAAGCGGGCGGCACTTCAAGCCCCCGCATCTTGACCAACTTGAGACATCTGGAAAAGACAAAGAAGCCGAGAAACAAAGAGAGAAACAAATTGAAGAAGAAGCTGTGCTTAAGCAATTAAAGAAGATACAAGCAGACATCTCCATCTGGGGACTGCTTATGGCTTCACGGGTGCACAGGCAGGCTGTCCTATCTGCTATGGACAAGGCCAAACTCTCTATCGATACTACACCAGAACAGCTGGTTGGGCTGGTTTTTCCGGGAGGAGGTTCCCCGGCATTAACCTTTTCAAATAGGGAATTGCCGCCTGAGGGCGTGAATCATAACAAACCTCTCTACATCTCCGTAGAATGTAGAGACAAGTGGATACTGGTGGTACTTGTTGATACCGGGTCTACCATCAATGTTTGCCCAGCCAGAACAGCATATGCAATCGGGTTGAAGCCCGCGAACTTCGTCCCGACAACTCAGGTGATCAGAGCATACGATAATACTAGCAGAGAAGTGATGGGGACTGTCAAGATTCAGACCCAGGTTGGTCCAGGACAACACAACATCGAATTTCATGTCTTGGACGTTCCCGCAACCTTCAACTTACTCTTGAGGCGGCCGTGGTTACACCAAGTAAAGGCAGTCTCTTCCACTTTACATCAAATACTGAAGTACCCTCACGGGAAGGGGGTGGCTATTGTCTTCAGAAATTCATCCATCCATCCTCCGCCGGAAGTGTCTACACCAGTTCTAGAAATCGAGCATGGCACGGAGGATGTGTTCTTATCGGGGTTCACTTTAGCTGAGGCCCGAGTGGTGTAGAATATTATGGCTGTGAATGAAGGTGTGTACGTCAGTGCTCAATCTGTCTACCTCATGAACAAGCTACAACACATCCCTGGGATGGGACTAGGAAGGAGCGGCCGGAAAGGCGTCGCAACATTATCCGAGGTGCCACACAACCCTCATACCTTTGGTTTGGGTTATCTGCCCACCAAAGAGGACTGGGTGAGGAAGGGAAAGGAAATGGCCGGAAGAGCCAGAGCAAAGCAGGCTGGGAAGCGTTTTAAATTAATGCATAGGCCCATCCAGGGTACCCTGAACGGACGCTTTGTCCGGGAGGGGGAGGACTTTCCATTTTGCGGCTTCCCAGAGCCGTGGATAAACGCGGAGAAGAAACGCGTGCCCGGTTTCGAGATCTTCTTCGACCTGCAACTACCCGGGGAGGATGTTGCCAAAGAGCAGACGGACCCATCAGCTGAGGTTGAGCAGTGCAGGGCAGTGGATCCTGAGGGCACAGAATTTGAAACGGGGGTAGCGCTGGCATGTCTACTCTCTGATTCTCCGATCGACCATAAGTGTTTGGGGGATAACTCCGCGGTTTCCATGATTGGGGATGAAACGGCTGCGAGCCAACCAGCAGCTATCTTGGATACATCTATCGCACCCTCTCTCACTTGGCAATACGAGGAGGGATTTTTGTCCAGCAGCACCGGGTCAGGTAGTGAGCCGGAATCTGATTCCACCGAGTCTTGTGAGTCGGAATCAGGTTCCAGCTCGACTGAGTCTGAGTCTGGTACTCCTAGGGATGTTAACCCGGATGCCACAGTCCTGTCTAGGTCGTCTTTTTCCTTTTCATTTGAGTCTGTTGTAAATGAATCGGACGATTTGGATGTGCCTAATGAGAATCAAGCAACTGTGGTTTCTTAGTACTTTTCTGTGCCCTTAATTTATTGCATTAATTCAGACTTTCAAAATTTTGAAAACGACGAGGACGAAGTTCCTCCGGTTTTGCAACGATTAATTGAGCAGGAGTAGGAAAGATTTGTTAAACCCCTAGTGGACGAAATCACTACTGTGAACATTGGTACTGAGGAGGACCCGCGGCTGGTCCAGATCGAGTCCACGTTGTCTTCGGAGGAACGCGAGCGCTTAGTCGCTTTATTAAAAGATTTCAAAGATGTTTTCGCGTGGTCCTACGAAGACATGCCTGGAGTCGATCCTGAGATTGTACAGCATCGGATCCCCCTTGACCCCGAGGCCCGACCTGTCAAACAGAAACTCAGGAGGATCCGCCCGGACTGGGCTCTCAAGATTAAGGAAGAGGTCACCAAGCAAATCAACGCAGGCTTCCTGCTGGTATCTGAATATCCGACTTGGTTGGCCAACATTGTTCCGGTGCCGAAGAAAGATGGCAGGATCCGAGTATGCGTGGACTTCAGGGATTTGAACAGAGCTAGTCCGAAGGACAACTTCCCCTTACCGCATATTGATGAATTGGTGGATTTCACAGCAGGGCACGCATTGCTTTCATTTATGGATGGCTTCTCAGGTTATAACCAGATAGTAATGGCACCAGAAGACAGGGAAAAGACTGCATTCACCACCCCGTGGGGGACATACTACTATAGAGTAATGCCGTTTGGGCTGAAGAATGCTGGGGCTACTTATCAACGGGCCGCGACCACTATATTACATGATATGATCCACAAGGAGGTTGAGGTGTACGTGGACGACATGATTGTCAAGTCCAAAGATAGAGAGGGCCACTACACCACCTTGCATAAGTTTTTTCAAAGGATCAGGGAATTCCGGTTGCGGCTAAACCCTCAAAAGTGTACATTTGGTGTTACAGCGGGAAAAATGCTGGGGTTTCTGATTACACAAAGGGGCATCGAAGTCGACCCTTCCAAAATCAAGGCCATCCTAGAAATGCCCCCACCAAGGACTGAAAAGGAGGTGCGAGGCTTTCTGGATAAAGTGCAATTCATAAGACGGTTTATCTCAAAATTAACCTTGACTTGTGAACCACTTTTTGGTCTCCTGAAGAAAGGCAAGAAATTTCAATGGGACGGCCGATGTCAAGCAGCGTTTGAACAGATCAAAGAATATCTACAGAACCCGCCCGTGTTGTCACCGCCAGAACCAGGAAACCGTTGATATTGTACCTTTCAGTGACTGAGACCACAATGGGCTGCATGCTTGCACAAGAGTCTGAAGACAGGGTGGAGAGAGCCATCTACTATCTGAGCAAGAAGATGCTAGAGTATGAGACTCGGTACACACCGCTGGAGAAGGCTTACTTAGCTTTGGTATGGGCTACCAGGAAGCTGCGGCACTACTTGTTAGCTCACTCCGTAATGTTGGTTTCACGTCTCGATCCCATCAAATATCTTTTCGAGAAACCAGCACTTACGGGTAGGCTAGCTCGTTGGTTGCTGTTGCTCTCCGAATTTGATTTGAAGTATGTCACACGCAAGTCAGTCAAAGGAAGAGTAGTAGCAGAGTTCCTTGCCGACCATCTGGTTGAGGGGGATGAAGCAGTTGAATACTTGTTCCCAGATGAAGCAATTTTGCATATCGACGACGAAACTTGGACGATGTACTTCGACGGAGCATCAAATTAGTACGGGTATGGGATAGGAGTGTTGCTGATAGCACCCGACAATTCCCGTATTCCTCTAGCCTTCAAACTCCAATTCAAAGTCTCGAACAACGAAGCAGAATATGAGGCGTGCATTGCTGGCCTAGAAGCAGCCCTAGAACTAGGGGTAAGACGGTTGGACGTCATCGGAGACTCGAACCTTGTTGTGTCTCAAGCAAAAGGAGACTGGAAAGTAAAAGAGGAAAAGATGATGATGTATCACCAAACCTTGGATTTGCTAATTCCTCGGTTCGAGAAGCTAAGTTTTACTCATCTACTAAGAGAGAACAACAGGTTCGCAGATTCTTTAGCAACTCTATCCTCTATGATAGACATCCCGTGTGGAGTCCGGATGCGTCCAGTCATCATTGACCAGAAGTTTGCACCAGCCTATGAGTCGATTGCTACTATAGATGAGGTTCAGGACGAAAACCCCTGGTATCATGACATTTGGAATTTCTTAGAGAAGGAAACGTTTCCACCGGGGGCAAATGCCAAGGACAAAAGGGCAATAAGAAGATTGGCCATTCAGTTCATCATCTGTGGGTGTAAGCTGTACAGGAGAGGTCATCTGGGAATGCATAAGCTGTGTGTTGATACCGAAGAGTCGAAGCGCCTAATGGAAGCCATCCATGGAGGAGAATGTGGGCACATATGAATGGAGTAATGCTGGCACGGAAGATCCTCAGACAGGGGTACTACTGGTCCACCATGGAGGAGGATTGTATCGGTTTCGTCCGGCGATGCCACAAGTGTCAAATTCATGCAAATCGCATAAACATCCCGCCGACAAAGCTGTACAATATGACTTCACCATGGCCATTTTCAGTCTGGGGAATTGATGTGATCGGGGCTGTTACGCCAAGGGGGTCGAATGGGCATGAGTTCATCCTGGTTACGATAGATTATTTTACAAAGTGGGTTGAGGCCCAATCTTACGCGGTGTTGAAGGCTTCGCACGTTGCAAAGTTTATCAGAAACAACATCATCTGTCGCTACAGGGTCCCAAATGAGATAATTTCAGATAACGGTTCCCACTTCAAGAAGGAAGTGATAGACTTGTTGGAAAAATACAACGTGGCTTTTCATAAGTCATCTACCTACCGGCCGCAGACTAATGGAGCAGTTGAGGTTGCCAACAAGAATATCAAGCACATATTGCAGAAGATGGTGGAAACCTACCGGGACTGGCCAGATAAGCTGTCGTTTGCTTTGTGGGGCTACCGGACTTCAATCAGAACTTCTACTGGGGCGACTCTGTATTCATTGGTTTATGGGATGGAGGCTGTTCTACCCATTGAGATTGAGGTTCCGTCATTGCGAGTATTGGCCGAGTGTCAAATAGCCGAGGCAGATTGGCAACAAAACAGATTAGAGGAACTCATGCTTTTCGATGAAAGAAGACTGAAAGCACTGTACCACATTCAAGGCTATCAACGCAGAATTGCCCGGGCTTTCAACAAGAAGGTTAAGTCCAGGAATTTAAAGGAAGGAGATTTGGTACTCAAGGACAACCGAGCTCCCATCCACGACCCTAGGGGCAAGTTCAGGCCTAATTGGACTGGTCCCTACATCATCAAGTCTATCTGGTCAGGTGGAGCTGTGGTTCTGATGGATCTGGATGGCTTAGAGTTCTCCCAACCGATCAACATGGACAAGTTGAAGAAATACTATCCTTGAGAGGCTCGCTAGGCCGAAAACCCGAAAGGGTGACCTAGGCAAAACTCAGAGCATAGAAAATTTGAAAATATAAAAACTGAGCTCACAAGGTTGAAAACCCGCAAAGGGCGGCCTTGGCAAAAGTTAGAGCGCAAAAGGAGAGTGAAAATACCTGAGCAAACCTAAGCCTGAACTACGTAAGGCTTGATTCCCATCTTTGGGATACGTAGGCAGCTTCATCCTGAAGTTCAGCCATAAACATTTTCCCCGATCAACTTTGCCCATCTTGATCATCTTAGTCATCCTTGTCCATCAGCATTCATCGTGATCTCCGGTGCAGTGCTATGCAGACTAGGGGCAACTTTCTAGTTGCCAGAATCCGGGGTTGTGCATCTCAGTGACAGATCTCAGGCGTGTCTAGTTCTGATCCATATCGAAAATAGTTTTGAAAAGTTTTAATAAAAGTTGACTTTGTTCAAATTAATCTTTTTACAACTAAGACCATTTTTGGACCAAAGCGGAAAATTCTCAGTACCACAACCTTCAATTTTATTGATTTCAAAACAGAGTTCTCCTGCTCTTGCATACAATTGAAGTTGCTTTTTATTACACTCATAACGAAAACTTGAAAGTACTAATAAAGCAATAAGTCCGGGGCATAGTCAAGTCAGGTGTCCCTGCGCCCCCTTCCAGAGCTGGTTGAAGCCTCTGATGCCAAGCTAGGCCCAACCTACGCCTCCTCATTGAGCCAATCCCAGCACTCGTCAGACAAAGTGCAACTGAAAATAGGGGCGGGGGGGGCAGGAGCTCTCTAGTCCTCCAAGCCGTAGTATGTCGGGCAAGGTGTGCACCTCGGACCGGGAAAGCAACTGGGTACTCAATCCCCTCCGGAGGGCAAGTCTGATCATGACCAAACTGGCGCAGGATACGGAATGGGAAATAAAATACACAATGGGTCAGGCCAATCAACCGGATCCCAGTATCCCGGAACATGTTGTAGCTCATCGCCGGAAGATTGAGCCAAGGATAGCTCCAAGCAATGCGATCAGCAGACAAATTGCACATCCAGTCAAACCACCATCCCTCATCAAGAGCATCAACCAGGCGTTGTCGAAAGAAGTAGCCGCAGGCTGAGTAAGCAGGGCAAGAGTCCACAACTTGCAATTTATCCATCAACCATATCTGGGGAGGGATGAAAAATGAGAGAATAAAGAATAGAGAAATGTGCGATGAGAGAAAAGCAAGATGGGGGTTTTGTGAGAAAAACCGAGCCTGAGGGCCGAGCGATGTGAGCAAATACATATGTGAGCTTGGGTGGGAAACATTACCTGCAGCAGTAGTGGATTCCCTGCAAATCTAGTTGTCTTCCGGCGATAGAACGCATCCAAGCCCATCAGTGTTTCGGCTAATGCCATAGCAATACAGCTCTTTCCTTCCTTCAAGCCGTGAGTGACTTCAATCAAACGGATACTAGCTCCTCCGGAACCCGAGACAAACAGAAAATGAGATAGCATGCACAAGCAGAGGGCATGTTGTCGGAAACCTTGCCAATGATGGTCGCCGCGGTCGCCGATACTGGAAAAACGATGAATCAGACCAAGGATATCCAGTTCCCCGTTGCAAGTCAGAAATCGAATGTCATGTACGGAGAGTCCACACATCTGCCCTAAAGCTTGGGCATGGCCAAAACGAGACTGAGGCAGGATCTCTTCCGAACGTTCAGACTCCATCAAAACTTGAAAATCTTCAAAAGTGGGACATACCTCTTGCCCTCCGAAGCTAAAGACATGCGTTACCGGGTTCCAAAATCTTGCCGCGGCATGGAGGAAAGGAAGGTGCAATGGAGTCCGGCTCAGTGGGAATAGTGCATTCAAGCCGAAACCTCGGAAATTCAACTTTTCCGAGCCATCTAGAGAAGAGATCCAAGATGTGAGATTTTCTATGAGAAATGCCTCCATTTTTTATGCAAAGCAGTGATGAAATGAATGAGTCCCGAAGTTGGAGCTTTTATAGAGGATGGGACACTATTCGGGGGACACGTGTCAAAAATTTGACGGCTGCTAAGATAAGTGGCCGGCCGGCGACCTTTTCTAGCTGGCCGGCCACATTTCTCCTTTCAAACACAAAAAAATGGCCGGCCGGCTCCTAAAAGTGGCCGGCCATGCTCAGGTGTGTTCCTCCAGTCCTGTTTTACCCTCCAGAGGAAGTTCCAAGCATTTTCGAGCATCGGGTGGGTCGAAGGCCTCCATTTCCCTCTGTTTCGGATACGTTTCGTTAACCAGATCGTCCATAAATACACTCTGTTTTGTCAAGTTTTGCTTATCGAGTTGTTGTTTCGCTTATTGAGTTGTAAGTTTTGTTGAGCTGTCGTGTTTTGTGTTTTGTGTTTTGAGTTGTTACTCTTTGTTTAAGCAATTTTGTTGAGTCTTGTTTATCGAGTCGTCCACATTGTTATGTTTTGCTTATCGAGTTGTAAACTTGTTAAGATCTGATCTTATCCTAATGAGTTAGGTTGTTTAGTTTGTTGCGTCGGTTCATTACCTGACTGGGCAAATGCACGATGCACATTTTCATTCAATCTCATTTTTGCGCGAAATGATGCGATATGTTTAAAATACAACACTTTTTCAAAAGCTGTTTCATTCCATCAGGACAAACATTTTACGAGCAAGGCACAAGTTTCACAGAAAATAAAACTGCCTAATAATGTGCAATGTGCTATAAACTACTAGCAAAAAGGAAAACAAAGCAGGGAACAGCAGCATCAATACTCTCGGGAGCGGGAATGAGAGGCCCTCCTCATCCTCTTCTGCGAGACAACCTCTGCACCACCATCACTATCCGGGTCGGAGCTGTCATCCTCAAGATCCCCCTCAGCCTCGCCTCTACTCCCGGAACCAAGACTAGAATCCCCCTCCTCAATAGATGTCTCTGACTGACGGTCTGCAACCTCCTCGTCCTCATCCTCATCAGGCTCCGCCTCTATGATATGTACCCTGCGCCTGCGAGACGACCCCGCCCCTCGAGCTCCTCGAAAGGGGCTAGATGGCCCAGCTCCCCGAAAAGGCCTGGATGGCCCAGCTTCCCGAAAAGGCCCAGATGGCCCAACGCCCTGAGGAGGTCCAAATGATCCACCTCCCTAAGAAGGCCCGGGTGGCCTGGCCCGTGGCTGAGCATATACTGGAGGCATCTGAAAATGAAGAGTTCAATACATCAGTTCAAATATGAAAATCAAATGCAAATACGGCATGTAAAGTGGGGTGTGTGTCAGATGTGCCCTACACAAGTGGCCTATCAATGCAGTAGAATGTTCGAAATCAGCATGTCATCAGAGATATGATAAATGCAGAAAAACTGGGGGATACCTGGACGCCCATGATGGCCAGCTGTGCCTCTCTCCGCAGGATCATGCCCCCAAATGCGGCCATCACCCCGAGCATCTCATCCACGTACTCGACAGGAGGCTGTGGATACAAATGCAAAATGATCAGCAAAGGAATGAAGGTTCAAGTGCATGACTGATAAATCAAAGATGTAAAGTATACCGGTGGTGAATCAGGATCTCTGACGTATCTGTGATCAGGCAGGGGAGGCTCCAGCTGGATCGGATAAGGAGTCCCAAATTGCTATCCCGTCAGCTCAGTCGACATGTCTGGCCACCCAGGATGATGAAGAGTCGGAGGAATCGGAGGAACCGATCTACCCCCACCTCTCGATGTACCAGCCCTGCTGGTGGAAGGAGCGTCTGTGGCCCGAGCCTGGCTCGAAGACGGCACACCAATAGGCCTCATCGAGGGAGTGCGGACTCCCGTCAATGGGGGCATCAGATATATGTGGCGATAAGTGGCATAGTCCCCCTCCTCGAGATGTAGCAAAGCATCAGTGCCCAGCATAGCACCAGTAACATCCCGAGCAGAGAGCCTATCAGCAATCCGCATACTGACTGGGGGTGCTGAGGGAGGATCCTGAGAAGTATAGCCCCACACCTGACGTAAGAAGCGCTCCCCCAGAAACCACGCTCTATCGACTGGTCCCTCAAATAGGATCCTGTACTGGGAAGCACCCGACCCTCCGCCAAACTGAAATCAGAGACCGTCACCTAAAGGCACCCAGGGCTGCCAGGTAATCTGCGGATAACCAGTGCATAAACCAATCAGAAATCGGGAATGTACAAGACAGATCAGAGATTGAAAACAGAAAGAACTGAGAGTTCTGAAATACCTCCGTCGACCGCACAGTGTCGAAATACTGCCGTAGGTAAAGGAGAGACTCTCGGGGCCTCGGCCGGTGCTGGCCCTCGAATACCAATGAGTACGGGGTCATGCGGGGCCCCTCCACTATCATCTCTGGGGCTAATGTCGGGAAATACACATAAACCCATAGCTGCGGAAAACAGTGCAGAATGTCAATGCAAAGTGCTGAGGGCAAAATACAGAGCATAAAGTGCGCCGTATGTGCAATGTACAAGTAATGAAGGGCAGAAATATAAATCAAGAAGGCAGAAAGTACCTCCCAAGCTCTCCAGTAACCACCAAGTAAGTCTCCCCGACCGCGGGAGGTCGCGCTCATGTAGCAGTAAAGGGTAGCCAGACCGGCGCCCCCCCAATCATAGCGTCTGACCTGTGATAAGTCCACCAAAGCGCTCAACAAATACAGCCCAACAGTGTTCCCTCTATCGGCGAACAAAGTAGTCCTGAAGAGGAACATCAGAAAACCACGGGCATACTGTGCTGCCTCATCAGGGGTCCCGGGCTCCATCTCCTCCCTCCGAAAATGGGAAGAGAACCAGGTGTATCGGACTCTCCCCGAAGCTCTATCAACAGGTGGGCGAGCCCCCAGCAAATACATCCAAGCGGCCTCCTACTGGCCCATGTCCTCATCATAAGGGATAGGCCAGCCTCCCACATCAAGGCCAGTCAGCACAGCAAAGTCAAGTGGGGTCATGGTCAAATCCCCTGTGGCGGAAAAATGAAAGGAGTTGGTGGTGTCCCACCATCTCTCCACCAAAGCTGCCATCATCGTCCTCCTGACAGGACAACGAGATAGTCCAGCACAGAAGGGTCCGAACCCTGCCAAATCAACTAAATCACGGACGGCCTCCGGAAGCTCAGCATACCAATCTCTAGCTACTGTGGAGCCGTATCCTCGCACAGTACGAGAGGTCACCTGCATTTAGAATGAATACATGTTTTAGTACGAAATCCATTTAAGCTGTGTGCAAATGAAATGAATGAGCTGTGTGCAAACGAAATGAACAGACTGCGTACAAAGTAAAACGAGTGGACTGTGCGTTCATCATCGAAGTGTGGGCTGTGTGTTCACCTTCAATTTGAGCTGCGTGTTCAGAAAATCAGAGTTTGGGCTGCGTGTTCTACTCGCAACTAGTGTGTGCCGTGTGTTCACCATCAATCTGGGCTGTGTGTTCAGAAAATCAGAGTTTGGGCTGCGTGTTCAAATCTCAATCAGTGTGTGCCGTGTGTTCACCATCAATCTGGGCTGTGTGTTCAGAAAATCAAAGTTTGGGCTGCGTGTTCAAATCTCAATCAGTGTGTGCCGTGTGTTCACCATCAATCTGGGCTGTGTGTTCAGAAAATCAGAGTTTGGGCTGCGTGTTCTACTCTCAATCAGCGTGTGCCGTGTGTTCACCATCAATCTGGGCTGTGTGTTCAGAAAATCAGAGTTTGGGCTGCGTGTTCAAATCTCAATCAGTGTGTGCCGTGTGTTCACCTTCAACTTGGGCTGCGTGTTCAGAAAATTAATGTTTGGGCTGCGTGTTCAAATCTCAATCAGTGTGTGCCGCGTGTTCACCATCAATCTGGGCTGTGTGTTCAGAAAATCAGAGTTTAGGCTGCGTGTTCAAATCTCAATCAGTGTGTGCCGTGTGTTCACCTTCAACTTGGGCTGCGTGTTCAGAAAATTAATGTTTGGGCTGCGTGTTCAAATCTCAATCAGTGTGTGCCGCGTGTTCACCATCAATCTGGGCTGTGTGTTCAAAAAATCAGAGTTTGGGCTGCGTGTTCAAACCTAAATCAGTGTGTGCCATGTGTTCACCATCAATCTGGGCTGTGTGTTCAGAAAATCAGAGTTTGGGCTGCGTGTTCTACTCTCAATCAGTGTGTGCTGCGTGTTCACCCTCAATCCGAGCTGTGTGTTCAGAAAATCAGAGTTTGGGCTGCGTGTTCTACTCTCAATCAGTGTGTGCTGCGTATTCACCATCAATTCAGGCTGTGTGTTCGAAAAATCAGTGTTTGAGCTGTGTGTTCAATCCTCAACTAATGTGTGCCGTGTGTTCACAATCAATTTATGAGCTGAGTGTTCGGAAATTCAAGTGTTTGTACCGTGTGTTCAAGATGCAAACAAAGTGCTATGTCATAGACTAAACTGTGTGTTCAAATATGGCAAAGGCACGAAATGCACGAAAAATACAGAAAACGAAGTAAATACCTCTCGTGCCTCGTGAGAAAGGTGATACTCTGGCTCCCGTAGAAACAGATCCCCAGGTGCCCGCTCATCAAAGTCAGTAAAGTGATGAAAAACAGCTCGCGGGAGGATGTGTGCTGATGGCGCATACCTCTCGGGTATGAAGGGTCGAACCCTCGGAGGCAGAGCCATGACATCGGGATCATCCCCAGCACTCGGAGGACCTCCACCGTGAGGAAAATGACCCGCCATTTTGGAAAATCTACAAAAGGGGCAAAAATGAGCAAAAACGAGCCAAAATTGGAAAAAGTCAACAAAAGTCAACTCCCGGGAAATGAAAAAGTCAACAAAAGTCAACTCCCGAGAAAATCTTCCAAATGTTGAGACAAACTCACCTCAAGTGGCAAAAATGAGAAAAGAGGCGCCGAAATCAAAATTTAATCAGTTCAAAGTGCTTGAAACGGGAAGTTTTCGCGAAAACAACTTGTGTGGGGCATTGGAAAACGCGTATGGAGCACAGATCTGAGCGAGAAAATGGTTTGGGAAGCAAGAGGAGAAGATTTCGGAGTTATGGTTATGAGCTCAAAGTGTTTGAGTGAGTGGATATAAAGGAAAGAAGGTGAAAAGACCAAAATGCCCGCGGATTTGGGCAAGTGGCCGGCCGGCCACCTTTTCAGGCTGGCCGGCCATCTCCTTTTGGAAAAGTGGTCGGTGGCCTCCCCTGGGAAAGAAAAGTGGCCGGTGGTGTTCCCCACATGCCCACCTAGCTCTCTGCAAATTTTGAGGAAGATTGAAGTTCCCGGGACCTGAAAAAGTTCAAGGAAAGTGCACTTCTTGCAGCGAAATCGCTCCGCCGGAACTTCAGCTTCAATTTCTGACATGTGTCTCATCATTACTCATCAAAATCAAAGTGTATCCTTTTGTAACCTCTCCGGGAGGTGAACCGGAGGCCGCGATCGAGTCACCCTTGCCGAAACGCGCGTTTCTTTGCTCGTTGTTTCGTAACAAACGGACGCCTTAATTTATGCTCGTTCTGCATTGTCATGCACATAACTTGCATTCTCATGAGCATACCTGCATTGTTATGGACGTTTCTTGATATTGCCATACCTCTGTGCTTAAGCATGTGTTCTCACGCACGTTCCTTTCTCGCATTGCGATGCATTCACTCGCCGGCACTGCGTGTGTCAAACTTTCGGAATCACATTGAATATATGTTGTTAGTATATTGTGCTTGTTGAGTTTCTCCCTTTTGCAGGCACGATATTGTATGTACGATTGATTTGAAGCTGGTGTGACCAGACGAATCGCACAGGTATTGTATTTTCTCCGTGTGAGACGCGACGAGAATCGAATAATTCTCCGCATTCCTAACTGCATGAAATGTAGTTGTTGCTTTGCATTTTTGCTTAAAACTGTTGCATCTATTTGCGAATATTTGCTTCATTACAGCCTGCTGCATTTGCATGATCATTGAGTTACCTCTGGCCTTGTGCATATCGCTTTGCATTTTGCCCCCCCCGCCTGCGGGCACGCTTACGGGCACGCCTCTGTTTATCTTGTATGATTGTCTAAGTGTTCGGCCTTGTCAAAAATGGGTCGTCTCTGGGCTTTGACATTCACTCCCGTCACTTGTGACTTCCGAGTTCTGTCAAAGAGGGGCAACTGTAGACACCCCATTTTTGACCGACCTTAAGACTCAGACGTCACCGATTGAGCGCTCGGTGATGTTGCATATTGTGCTCGTTCAGAAGTCTCAGAGTCTCGGCCGTGAGCCTTGCCTCCGGACTTCCGAACCCTTTCTGTACTTTGTCTCGATTTGCGAACCGGGCTCGGTTTTCTCTGTTTCTTTTCCCTGAGGGGATGGATAGGTCTCGTAGATCATCTCTCAGTGGCCGTAGGCTACGTTTCGTGGTCGCAGGCCATTTTGCCCATTTCGGAGCCCGGTTCTTGATTTTCGAAGCCGTCAGGCCGTGTGCCTCGGTTCGGGACCGCCTAACCATCTCCGTTTGATCCGGTTTTCGGCATGCATCTTATTTACTCCCTTTCAAGGGACACTGTGGTCCAAGAGACCAACTTCGTGGTCGAACACCACTCCCGGTGCCCAACGGGCAGTTTTCGGGGCCTCGGACTGCGCGTCTCGGCCCCCGAACCTTCATTTTGCATCGGTTTTTGTTCATTTTTGGCAGGGACCTCCGTTTCATCACCAGGAAGGCCGTAGAAGGGTGGGAGGCCAGTAATTGTTCCAGCAACCAGTTATATTTCCTTCATCGCCCTCCGATGCCCGTTTTTCACACTTCAAAGCCAATGTTGACCACCCTAGGGTCACTTTCTTCAACCCTAACCCCCATATTTGTGATATACACATCTGGGAGGCCACCAATATTTGGTGACCGGCCAGTAATTGTTATTGGACCTTTTGAACCCCTTTGAAAAATGGCTTATTCTCTCTCCTGGTTTACAGTTGCCAATTTTTGACCACATACCTGTGTTGAGCACACATGGGAGGCCACCAATCTGTGGTGGCCGGCCACTAAATCACCTTGACCCTTTTGACCTCTGGCTGGCCGGCCATGGGGAGAGTCGGCCGGCCACCTGCAAATTCACTAGCTGGCCGGCCTTGTTCCTTGCACCCTGTTTAGTTCAAAACTGACCTTTTTGACCTCCCAGATTTTGTATCCGGAGGGCCAAATTTTGGGGGGGAAACTTGAATTCTTTTCCCCCTATTTTTTTCCCCCTCTTTCTCCCCCCTCTTTGTCTATATAAACCAGCCTCCCTAGCTGGTTTAAGGGTTAGAAAAAACCCCTTTGAGCTCCCATATACATATCTCCTCTCTCTCTCTCCCATCAAGCTTCAAAACACCCAAGTCCTACCCCCTCTTTCCACACCACCACCTAGCACCACACCACCACCTCCATTCCAAAAGCTTGGAGGTCTTCTCAGAGGCTAGGAGGCACCATTTTTCAGTCCAAAAGGCAGCCAAGGCTTGGTCTTCAAGGGTAAACACCATTTCCCCCTTTTCTAGCTCATTTTTGTACTATTTCTTAGCCCTCTTTGCTTGATGTTTTGAGCTCCGACCAAAACTGAAAGTGGCATTATTTTGAGCTCTATTTCATCTTTCATTAAGGGTCTTACCCTGTTTGGGACCCCCATCTTGCACTTGCTTCATTACCCCTTTATATGCCATAATCTTGCATAGTATTTTTGGCCTATGTGTAATCTGTTTTGGAGCATTATGTAAACTATAGATAGGCTTATTTTGAGCCCTTGTTCAACATTGAAGAGGGCTCACCACTGTTTGGGACCTCCATGTATCACTTGCCATTGCACCCCTCTTTGGTCCCCATTTTTGCATGATTTATTAGCCTATTGAGCTTCTGTTTTTGGACCTTGGTCTGAACTGAAAATGGCCCTATTTTGACCCCCTCTTCATGTTTCATTAAGGGTCTATGGCTGTTTGGGACATCCTTTTTATACTTCATGTTATAGCTCTCTTGGTGCCCTTATTTTGCATAGCATTTTGAGCATACTTGTATCTATTTTTGGGGTTTTTCAGAAACTGTAATACATCATATTTTTGGTCCCTCTTCAATAATGTAGAAGGTCCCTTCCCTGTTTGGGGCCAGCATTTGTGAGTTGTTTCATTACCCCTCTCTTTTGGCCAATTTTGCATGCTAGTTTAGGCCCATTTTTACTCACTGTTTGGTCTTGCTTAAAACTGAAAACATGCTTTTTTTGGGGCTACCTTGCTTCTGTATTTACACTTCATGTTCAAATTATGCATGCATTGCATAGCTATAGGTCATTTCATGCGCCAAAATTCATGTTTCAGGACTCGTTCCATGCATCGGGTATCATTTTGCCATGACTCGGGGCTGTTTTGCATCTCATTTTGCCTCTGAAAATTGCATGATCATATGCCATATTCCATGTTTTTCCATGTCTTGTTAGAGTGGCATTCCGTGCTATAGGTTCGGTCCTCGGTTTGCGTGCACGCACTTCAAGTTGTCTCATTTCCATCTTATGGCCTCCTATGTGAGTGCGGCTGAGGTCTACTTGTGTTGGTGTATGTCCATATTGCATTGTGCGTGCCATTTCATTTCATAGCATTGTGTATGCTAGGTTGTATATTAGCGCATTGTGTATGCCATCTCATCTCGTGCATCGTGTATGCCATTTCGTAGCATTTTGCATGTTAGGTTGTATCTTAGTTGCATTTCATGCATGACATGCATATTGCATTATGTTCGGGATAGGAGTTAGCCCGGGCACGGGAAACGAGGGACGTTCCGTACTCCGAGTGACGGAACGTGTCTCAATTCCCCAGTCACCGACACTTCGGATCATCCATGATGGAGTTAGGTCTTGTTGTGTTTTCATGTGCATTCATTCTATATCGAGTTGTGCAATTCGGCTCCTCGGCCATCATGCATCGAGATGCGTGATCGGTGGCACGAGGATCGAGACATGCATACATTTGTGAAATACATTGCTATGCCCCTTTCCTGCTCTCTGTTGCAGCAAATCAAGAATCAGCAGCCTTCCGGAGCTTGGCGCGCTTTCCAAAAATAATTGCAAAACAGAGGCATATCGGGGCATCCCAGTGGATTTCCGCATAAGGCTGCCCAAACATACATCATTCATCAGAGTCGAGGCAGTCCCTGGCTTGCATGCCAATTTATAAGCTTTCCTAGATTAATTTGTAAATTAATTAGGATTTTTGTATTTATTCGAGACTGTATTATTTATTCATTTGGGACTGTATTATTTATTCGGACCCTCTGTGCGAGGGCATAATTGTAATAAGTGTGCGTGTGTGTGATGTATGTCTTCCAACCCCACGTCTTTCTTCCCTTTTATTTACCCGCTTATGATGGTTAGATTAGGACATATTTCAATTAGCATACAGTATGATAGCATGTTTGCATTCATTCATCTGTCTTGCATGCACTGGGCTCGGCGCATCATACTAACTGCATTGTATTTCAATTCCAAGTTGAATACATGTTAGCTGTAGCATTCCATATGCCATGTTTAGGATAGCCGAGCCTGCTATAGTTGCATTTTTGCATGTGTTGCATTAGGCATTTCTGTATAGTTAGGATCATGCATGATTTCTAATCGGTTTCTGTTTTGGCTTGGAGTACTCGGTGAGTTTTTATGCTTTAGCATCCTTGCATGCGTGTGAGTGACTGCCATGAATAGCATGCTTACCATGAGGCTATGTGCTTATGTGATATAACTGCCTGAATGTCTGTGGGTGAAGGTTGGGTTATTTGGATTGGAACAAATCATTCACTGTGACTTTTAAGCCCACTAGATAGTGGCAAAACCATGTTTTCTAAGCCCACCCGAGGGTGGCAAAATCTGCATTTTAAGCCTACTTGCGAGTAACAAACCATCTTTCAAAAACAAACATGAAGTGTTTTGTTCCAATTCAGAGGACTCAATCTATACTTGTATGCTGTGCGCATCACATAGTAACCTAGGCTAATAACCGGAATAAGAACACATAATGTTTTCAAAACTTGATATCATGGTTAGTAGAGGCCGATCTTTAATCGGGCGAGCGGGGGTGCTCACGAAGTGACCTTCCCTAATCGTACCCAAGTTCCCGAGCCAAGGCAACTTTGGTGATGACGGACACGTGGCCTTCGGCACCGAGTCAGGGTTTCCTAGATTTCCCCAAAATAAAATATTTAGGTGGCGACTCTGTATCTGGCAAAGCAGTCCATGTTTGGCACTTCTTTCAAAAATCAGTTTTCTCAAAACGATTTGCCGGATTTGGACTCTTTGGTTCAAGATTTAGAACCGTGACAACAAATCGAGTCCGAGCTGTAGCGAGGTCCCCCCGTGGCCCTGTCTACAGTGCCCCGGTAAAACCGGGGTTTGTGTTCCCATACTGGCAGAGCCCGTAACCGGTCAGCCTTATGGTCATGCCTTGACAAGACAAGCCTCCGGCAAACCGCTCAGGAATAGCAGATGGCCAACACGGTGTCCTAGGCGCACCAATGCACATGCAATGCAAAGAGACACATAAGTGGAATCAAAACAGGATATCACGAGCTCGAGTCAAGCTCTCTAACTCCCCAGCGGAGTCGCCAGAAATTGTAGACGTCCCCGAACGCCCCGGGAGGATGAGTCCCGTTCTGTTCGTTTTACGGGTCTACTACAGTCCGGACTCAAATTGTCACGGTTCTTAATCTGAACCAAAGAGTCCAAATCCGGCAAATCATTTTGAGAAAACAGATTTTTTTGAAAGAAGTGCCAAACATGGACTGCTTTGCCAGATACAGAGTCGCCACCTAAATATTTTTTTAATGGGGAAATTTAGGAAACCCTGACTCGGTGCCAAAGGCCACGTGTCCGTCATCACCAAAGTTGCCTCGGCTCGGGAACTTGGGTACAATTGGGGAAGGTCAGCTATGAGCACCCCCTCTCGCCCGGTCCGAAGACCGGCCTCTACTAACCGTGATATCCATTTTTGAAAACGTTATGTGCTCTCATTCCAGTTATTAGCCTAGAATTACTATGTTATGCGCACAGCAAACAAGTATAGACCAAATCGCCTAAATTGGAACAAAACATTGCATGTCCGTTTGTTTGGAAACATTTTGAAATTTGCTACTCGCAAGTAGGCTAAAACACGGATTTCAACGAGTTATTCCAACTCAAACAATCCAACCTTCACCCACAGGCATTCAGGCAGTTTATAGCACATAAGCATCTAGCCACATGGTAAGCATGCTATTATGTTAACATTCACACGCATGCGATATGCTAAAGCATAAAAATACTTACATCGTACTCCGTGCCAAAACAGTGAACTAGTTAGCAAAAATGCATGGTCCTAGTTCATGTTAAATTGACTAATGCAACACATGCGGGGTGCAATTAGGTTAGGCTCGGCTAATCCTAAACATGACATATGAAATGCAATCAATTGATGCACGTATTCAATTTGAAATTGAAGTACAAATGCAGTTAGCATGATGTACCGAGCCTGGTGCATGCAGGACAAATGCATGGGTGCACGCATGCATAGCATAAGGTATGCTAAAATAAATATGTCCTAATACTAACCGTCAAAAGCAAGTAAGTAAAAGGGAGAAAGAAGTGGGGGTTGGAAGATATACACACACACCCACACTTATTACAAATTCGCCCTCACTCGGAGGGACCAAAAGAATAATAAAATTCAAATAATGAATTAACTATCCTAGCTAATTGATTATTACAGACCAACTAAATTAATTAAGCAAATTAATTAAGTTAAGAAAGCAAGAAAAAGGGCCTCGGGAAGAGGGCTCAATGCACGCATGCTCGGGTCTTGCTCGGAAGTCCACTGCCATGCGTAGGCTGCCTCTGTTTTCCCTTCTCTGCCTCTCTGGAGACTGCCAAAATCTCAGAATGTGCTCACTGGATGTCGGGGATCACTACCGGCTGGGTAGAATTTTCATCGGCCGTGATTTGATGTTCATCGGCACAAAATAGATGCATGGATTGCCGGTCGGCACTCTGTGAAGTCGATCGGCAGAAAGTTCCTGCAGAACCTGTTTGACAGCAGCAGAGGACAGAACCTTGCATGGCAATGTAATCCAAACATTGTATGCACCAACCAAGCTCCTTATCATGTGTACAACTCAAAGGGGCATGGTCCTTGGTTCTCGGACCACCAATCGCGCATTTCAATGCGTGATGGCCCAAGAGAACCAAGTGTGCATCTTTCATTTCAAATGTGATGCAGTGCACATAATCACATAGGAGGGCCAACCTCTATCACACTCACTTCAAGAGGCCAAGCATACACATTGATGCAATGCAATCCTAAACATATTAGCTAGCATGCAACATAGGCAATGCAATGTGTACATACGAATATGCAAACAAGCATACAAGATGAGCATGCAAACCAAGCAAAGAGGGGGACTTAAACATGGTTTAGGCAGCTCTAATTAGGCCTAAAATAGTGGCCAAATGCCAAGGAATTGGGACCAAACACACATACAAGCATGCAAGTAAGTTGGACCAACACTTAGGCATTAAACAAGCAACTCTCATGCACACTTGAAAGGAGCATAACATGGACAATTAGCATGCAAATCAAACTTTGAAATTCATGTTACAAAAGGTGCTAAACCAATTTAACAAGGTAAACAAGGCATGCAAACAAGGCCCAAAATACAAAGCAAGCTAAAAGGGGATTGGACCATACTTAGCAAGACCAAACATGGCATGAATTAAATGACCCAAAACAAAGTTTTAGCACATGAAACAAAGCCTAAAAGACCACTTAGATGGCATCTAAATGGCTTGAATTCAAAAGCATGCACAATGGCCAAAACATGGAGCATGCAAGACAAGCTTTTAAAGCTTCAAAGAGGCATCCAAGGCAAGCATACAAGCATGCTAAAGAGACTGAAGTAACATGGAAAATGGTCCCAACCCACTGAAATGAAGCAAGGATGCATGCTATACATTCATACACTTAAGGCTAACAAGCCAATAATGCAAAGAGGCTATACTAAGCATGCCAAAGTCGACCCAAACAACTAAGGACAGACCTCAAACATAGCAAAATAAGCACAAAAACTTCACAAAGCCAAGCCTAAAACATGCTAGAACAATGGTTTACAACCTAAGGCATATTAAGGCAACAACAAGGCATTACATGGCATGTATGCTACACAAGCATGGTGTACCAAAACCAACATACAACAATGCTATTTCATGGCAAAATAAGCATAAATGACAGCCAAGGCATGGTCAACATAAGGCTTAGCTAGGTGCTCATTAAAGAGGCAAAAATGGCCCTTTTCAAGGACAATAAGGAGAGAGGGTGGCCCTCTCCTTCTTGGGACTTCAAGGCACCATCCTTACCACTGAAATCCCTCAAGATTTCAGTGGTGAGGAGGCCCAAGCACCAAAGTCTCAGAGCTCACTCAAAATAGCACAAAAAGGGGGCCTCTCAAGGCTTAAGAGGGGTCAAACACCTCCAAACCACAAAACACTCTAAACAAACTATTTAGAGGGCCCAAAAATAGAACTTTTATGTATTGAACACTAAGCTTAAAAACAGTTCTAAGATGGTCAAAAATACAATGCAAAAGTGGGGTAAAAAGGGGCTAGTGTCTTACCCTTGTTGACCTCTTCACAAATGGTGGACCAGCACCTTCCTTGAGCTCAAACCAGCTTCAAAGCTCCAAAAACAAGCCTCAAGAACCTCAGTTCCAAGAGGATGGTGTGATGGTAGGTGTTTATGCACAAAACTAAGCCTAAAACACACACAATGGGAAGAGAGGGAGAGATATAGATATAGGTTAGATACACTAATTTAAACCCTAAAACCAGAGCCCTCTCACTCTCTTCTCTAACTTCTCTCCAACCTTAGGACAAGGGAGAGAAGGCCTCCTCTTATAGAGGAGCCAATCTTGTAAAGCTTACAAGGTAAGCTAACAAGAGGGCCATCCCTCCATACATGTGTATGGAGGGGAAGCAAATGCAAGGCAGCTGTGCTAAAATATCTGCAAAAGCAGATGCACAGTAGTCGGCCGGCCAAAGATGTCATTTTGACAAAATTTACTGCCGACCAGCAACAAAGAATGTCGACCGGCAACATACATTGCTGATGGCATAAAACCCTGGCCGGTGGCCTCTAGCCACGGCTGGTGATGTGTGGGGATGCCTCACAAGGTATTCCCTGCCCCTCCAAGGCAACAAACAAGTGTTTGGTGCAAAACCAGACACAAAACAGTCGAATTTGGGGGTCATGAGGCAAGGCGCGTAGCCGAGACCTCTGGGAACCCCAAAGGAACACAATCAAGGAAGATCACCGAGCGTTCAAACGGTGACGTCCAAGTCTTGAGGACGGTCAAAAATGGGGTGTCTACAGTTGCCCCTCTTTGACAGAACTCGAAAGTCATAACAATGACGGGAGTGAATGTCAAAGTCCAGAGACGACCCATTTTTGACAAGGCCGAAGACTTAGACAAACATGCAAGACAATCAAGGTATGCGCCCGAAGGCAGGGGCAAAATGCAAGACAATGCACGGAGCCGAGCATAACTTATGATCATGCAAAGAAAGCTGTAACGAAGCACACATGCAACAGTTTTAAGCTAGCATACACCAAACTACACTACAATGCAGAAAGGATGTAAGAAAATTATGCAATTCTCGATACGTCTCACGCGGAGGATACAATACCTGTTCGGCTCGCCTGGTTCCACCAGCTGAATATGAACCGTACATACAATATCGTGCCTGTAAAGAAAACAACTTAACAGGTATGATATTGTTAGCAACATGCATGACAATGCAAGAATGAATGCAAAATGATATGCAATATATACAAAACAATGTATAAATAATGCAAATGAAAATGCAATGCAATTGAAACAATGCAAACTATATGCAAAGCAATTGAATCATGATCCAATCATGAGCGGTTTGAAACCACACAAATGTCAAATAGATTGATGGAAGTGACAAGTCCGTCTACCATAGAACGGTCAACTGAACTATGAGTAATGTAGACAGACACAAGAACAAGTATTGGGTGGAATGACATAAGTGGGGTAACGACCCGCTGGGGAAAGGACAACGATCCTAATGCTGGATGCAAAATTACACTACAATGTAATATAAACAATGGATATGGCATGCAGCCAAACCAAATCTTGCCTAGGAAAGGCATGTACGCAAACAAGCCACGTCTAACATAGAACGGTCTACTGAACTATGCTTTGACACGAGAAGTATGGGCACATACCAGACCAAGCTCAACATGGAATGGCGCAAGCCATAGGTGGAAGGTGATGCAATGGATGCATGCAATCTACAATGCAATATCTACAAATATGCAACGGGACGGATAAGATACAATGGATATGGCGCGCGGGCCAAACCAAATCTTGCCTAGGAAAGGCATGTACACAAACAAGCCGCGGCTAACATAGAACGGTCTACTGAACTATGCTTTGACACGAGAAGTATGGGCACATACCAGACCAAGCTCAACATGGAAAGGCGCAAGCCATAGATGGAAGGTGATGCAATGGATGCATGCAATCTAAAATGAAATGGAAATACGATATTTACGGTGGAGGTGCATGATAAATGCACTATTCTATGATGCATGCCATATGCATATGTATACGATGTATGCATGACAATGCACTACTTACAATGGATGCATGACAATGCACTATGATGCAACGGCTATGATTGCAGCTTTCCCTATCTTACCAACAGGGCGATATACTAGGTTGGTTCAATATCCAGAACTGAGGCGCAGAAATGCTGCCTCAACCTATGGGGCTTCCATACAGATTTCAAGCCGAGGATACACCCCTGGGTATTTAAACCAGACTCTAGTCTCGGAACTCCCGAACCTTTGCGTTCTAGGCATAAGCCGTTCGAACTCTAGTTTCCACCGTCCCAGTTGGTCTTCTAGGAACTCACCGCAAACACAGGCAGGTGGCTTTACCAGACCACCAAAAGTCGTTCGGGCACGACAAACACCAAAGGAATTGCACCTTTAGAGGATTTAAGGTCTCCTAGACCGGGATGCAAAATGTATGCATAACAATGCATTTTTGGAATGCAAACGATGCATGAAATGCATGTTGCATGGAATGCGCGACAACGTAAGATTTTTGATGCGCGACAATGCGCGGCTTGAGATGCATGACAATGCGGACTGTGCGCGTTAAAACGCGTGTGTGTGTGTATGACGATGCAAGGGACGATGCGTGCTACAGTGCATATTGACATGCGAGTAACACCCTAGCGTGTTTAAGGTCTCGCCAGATCGGTCTTGGGCACAACACAGTGACGTGCGCAAAATAGCGCGATGCGATGCATGCCAAATGCAATAAGGTGCGCAAAATAGCACGATGAGATGCATGCCAAATGCAATGAACTATGCACCCTGATGCACCGAAGGTCTTGCACCTCCCGAGGATTTAAGGTCTCCTAGACCGGTCTTGGGCACAAGACAGTGAGGTGCGCGAAATAGCGCGATGCGATGCATGCCAAATGCAATAAGGTGCGCAAAATAGCGCGATGAGATGCATGCCAAATGCAATGAACTGTGCACCCTGATGCACCGAAGGTCTTGCACCTCCCGAGGATTTAAGGTCTCCTAGACTGGCAAAGAGCAACATGTGAAGTGATGCACATTGCAAGTGCATAACTTATGATCATGGAAAGGATGCTGTGATGAAGCAAATATGCAAAATAAATGCAACATTTTAAGCGAATGCTATGCAAGCAAGTAAACATGAACCAAACTACATCTCATGCAAAAAGGATGTAAGGGAATTAAGCAATTCTCACGGCGTCTCACGCGGAGAAGGCTAAAGGCGACTACCGAGAATACCCGGAGTCTCAAACACAACATCTCTCAGCGTCTCGTACACAGGAGAGGAAAGAAACCTCTCAGTGTAGTACACGCGAGAGGGGAAAGAGAAACAACGCAAGTAAAAAGGCGCACAATAATGCGGGAGAAATACGCATGACAATGCAAGTGAAATGAGTGCACAATAATGCAACTGTGATGTGCATCACAGCGCGACGCGACGCGACGCACCAGACAGTATGATGAATGCATGCAACGCGTACGGGGCAACTTTTGAAAAAGGCAAAAGGATACAAAAGGATACAACATTGCATAAATTCGAGTGCCATGCGTAGAAGACACGGTTCGAGGTTAAAACAGAGGCTGGTCGAGCTTTGAAAATGCACTGTTCTTGTACTAACTTGAGCTATGAAGGCTCCAAACCATATATCTGACCAAAACAAGGCTGTAGGAGACTCAAAACCACTTTAGGAGACCACCGGATGCCCACCGGCCATCAGAATGCATCACCGGCCGTCCATCGGCCATCACAAAATTCCATCGGCACAAAATACTGCCGATCGGCAAATAATGTGGCCGACCGGCAAAAAGTCCCTATATCGGGGCAGTTTTGACTTTTTGCTTCGGGTCTTTTAAAATAGGGCTTCTAGCCCTATTTCTTCACTTCCCCTTGGCCGAAATTTCTACCCCTCTCTCTCTAGAGTGTTTTCATCCTTCGATCTCCTCGTTTTCTTGCGTTTTAGCCCCCGTTTCTTCGTTCGATTCACGATCTCCTTCGCGTTTTGAACATTTTCATCCGAACAAATCTTTGTTTCGGTACCTCCTTTGCTATTTTCACTTTTTGGGGTTTGTTCCCCTCGATTTGTTCTCGATCTTCGTGTCTCTTCCATTTTTCAGTTTTCCGGTCATTTCCACCCTCCCGGGGGTTGACTTTTCGGTTGACTTTCCATATTCCAGCCCGATTTTCATTTTCCGACCATTTTCCTCGTCATTTTTGACATGGCCGACGATATTCCACAGGGCGGGACTCCTCCAGATCACGAGATGGATCCCGGGGTCGAGCTCCTTCCTTTGAGCGTCCGCCCATTCGACCCAGCGACCTACCGGCCGGCGATTCACGTTCTGCCCCCCGACGGACTACGCCAGTTCAGGAGTTTTGACAGGGCGTTGGATCCCAAGCTTCTACTACGTGAGCCTGCCTCTCACCTATCCTTCGGCGCTTCCGAGGTAACATTTTTTCTCTGTTTCACATTCTGCAATGTAGAACTTTTAACTGTCAACCGTCATAGCTGATTACATTCTTTAATTGCTTTAGCTCAGATGCTCTGATACACTGTGCATTGTAGTTGATCGCAAACACACTTGCAACTGATATCTGTTTAAGACCGACACATGCACACACACTGCACTAGCCTTAATCACCCAAACACACGGCACACACCGTATTTCACTGCAAACTCACCGACACCCAATATCTGTTTGAATCTGAAAAACTTGCACGCATGCTAAATTTGCACCAAATCACGCAAACACGCTGACGCATCATACGTTGTAGTTCACTATAAGCACACCGGCACCCGGTATCTGTTTGAATCTAAAAACACGTATACATGCTATAGTTGCACTGATTTTGACTGTTTCTTCAAAACTGTACATTTTATATTGCTTCGCAACTACTTGTTTGAAAACAGGGAGATTCCCATACCATCCGCGGGTATGGGAACACTGTCGCTCGTGATTGGTACGCCGAGCTACCCGATGCAGTTCGCCACATCGTGGACCAGGCCGGCTTTGGTGCATTCTGCAGAGGACTCTCCAGACTCACTACATGCAGATCTCTCCTTGCCGCTCTGGTGGAGAGGTGGTGGGACACCACCGATTCATTCCATTTCTCTACAACGAGGGACATGACGATGACTCCCTATGATTTCTCGATGCTCACAGGCATCGGGGTAGGGGGTGATCCGATCCCCTTTGATACTGATATGGATGAGTGGGAAGCCGCTAAGATCTACTTGCTCGGCGAGCTGCCGCCTCTGGCGCATCCCGGCTTCGTCCGATATTCCTGGTTTGAGGTGCAGTTCAGGGTCCAGCCCACCCTTATTGAGGCAGCCCCGATGACTCAGGAGGCCGTGGAGAGATACGCACGCGGCTTTCTCATGTTCCTGTTTGGGACGACCATTTTCGCCGACCGGGCGAACACCGTGCCTCTCTGCCTGCTCAACGCACTGGTGGACGTCAGGCATATCTTACATTACGATTGGGGTGGCGCCGCTCTGGCCACTCTCTACGGATATATGAGCTCAGCTTCCCACGGCAGCGGACAGTTGCTCGAGAGCTACTGGCGTGCTTGGGAGGTACATTTCTTTTTCTGTTTTTCATTTCTGTTCTATATTTTCTGTACTCTGTACACTGCACACATTGTAGTCTGCTTTATACTTACTGTATACTGTACACACGGCACACACATACTCTGCTTTACACTGACTGTACACTGCTCACACTGTATACTCTGCACAATACACTGCACAACACATGGCTCTGCTATTTCTGCTTTTATTCTATATTCCGCTTTATCTGATAAATGCACTGGTATTTACCTTGCAGTTGTGGGTTTATGCCTACTTTCCTAGGCTTGCTCCCGTACCCGATGTAGAGACCCCTCTCGTCGTCCCGTTCTCGCGCCGCTTCGACGGGAGGTGCGTGCGGAGGCCCCGCGAGTCATTCATATTCTTCCGCCGCTATTTCGACACCATCACCCCCGCGGAGGTATGTTTTACTTGCAATTCATTTAAGCTTCGTCTTTCCACTGCATGTTTCAATAACAGTAGATAACAAATTGTATTTCATTTTCAGATCACCTGGCAGCCTTGGGCTCCTTTGCCAGCCGTGATGCGGGATCGGTTTGCCGGTGCCGATGAGACCTCGCGTTTCCAGATTCTGTTGGAGGGCCCGGTCTGTCGGGCTTGGTACCTGGGTGAGTGTTTCTTGCGTCAGACCCTGGGTTTACCGGAGCAGATAGTCCCGGTGCACCCTCCTGAGCATATGAGGGATACCGAGAGATTCACCGCCGATGAGATGACCGACTATACGATCGGCTGGGAGGCAGACGGCTTTAGAGGCGAGGGCGATTACTTGGAGTATGTCCGGACCTTCATCATGCGACCTCTGAGCGGCGGCCACCGAGCGAAGAGAGAGAGGCCTGCGGTGCCAGCGGCTGGAGCGGGAGCAGGAGCTGGAGGGGGAGTGTCGAGGGGAGCTCGAGTCTGTGGCAGGGGCGGAGTTCAGAGAGGACGGGGGACCGGTTGGCCTGCTCTGCCCACTTCACTAGCATACAGAGGGCAGGGTGGGGCGACCTACCAGATTCCCTTTACTCCTCCACCGGCTGATCACGAGTTAGTCGGTTTCCACGACTTACCTCCGGTATGTATTACTGCATTCTTCATTTTGCATTACCATTTTATTTCAATTTGTTTGATATTCCGCAGAATATTGATGCTGCTAATACTTTTGTAGGCGTCCTCCGAGTACACCCGGCAGTCCCTAGAGCTGAATGCCTCCATGATGGGGATGTTGCAGCGGACCTTCGACCTCCTGGCCCTCTACAGTATTCCGGTATGTTCTTTTGACCACAGTCTTAAACCATACATAAACTGCTTCTCATGCAATCTGATGCGCTACACAAAACCTGACAAACTGCTCACAGCATTTACATACTGTACTCATACACTGCATTCTATACTGGTTTACTACTCACGGCATCCACACACTGTACTCATCTGCTGCATTCTACACTGATTTACTGCTCACGGCATCCATACACTGTACTCATCTGCTGCATTCTGTACTGATTTACTGCTCACAGTATTCTAATGTATTCGCCTTTCATGCTTTTTCAGCCTCCCTTCCAGATTCCTCCGGTGGGTGGTGCTCCGGCTGGACCTCCCATTTCTACCCGGGATGGCAGAGTATATCCCCGCACCAGAGGGGGGCGCACTCATGTCGGGAGCAGCTCGCGGGCTCTAGTTCCAGATAACGAGTCTGAGGTAGAGACAGAGGCGGATGCAGAGTCGTCGGAGGAGGAGACCGGTGATGGCTCAGACTCGGGCTCAGACGGTGATGTTGCATACTGTGCTCGTTCAGAAGCCTCAGAGTCGCGGCCGTGCGCCCTGCCTCCGGACTTCCGAACTCTCTTTCGTGCCCTGCCTCGGTTTGCGAACCAGACTCGGTTTTCTCTGTTTTCTTTCCTGAGGGGAGGGAGTGGTCCCGTAGACTATCTCTCAGTGGCCGTGGGCTACTTTTCGTGGCCGTAGGCCATTTTGCCCATTTCGGAGCCCGGTTCCCGGTTTTCGGGACCGTCAGGCCGTGTGCCTCGGTTCGGGACCGCCCAACCATCTCCGATTTCTCCGATTTTTGGCAAGTGCCTCTTTTTTATCATTCCGAGGGACACTGGGGCCTCTGATACCCACTTTGTGGCCGAACACCACTTTCGGTGTCTGCAGCCCATTTCCGGGACCCCGAACTGCGCGGTTTTGGTCCCCGAGCTTTCGTTTTGCATTAGTTTTTGTTCAATTTTGGCAGGTACCTCTGTTTTAGCACCAGGAAGATCACTGGAGGGTGGGAGGACAGCAATTGTCTCAGAAAACCAGTTTCGCTCCTCCGGCGCCCGTTTTGCTCACTTCCGGGCTAATGTTGAACACCCTAGGGATATTTTCTTCGAGCCGAGACTACATATTTGTGATGAGGGCACATGGGAGGACCCTAAAAAGTACTGGTCGGCCAGTAATTGTTACTTTCATTTTTGAGCCTCTCCTTCAAGTTCAATGTTGTGACTCCTGTTTCAGAGTTGCCAAATTCCAACCTTGGAACCTTATTCTACACACCTGGGAGGACACCAAAACATGGTGGTCGGCCAGCAATTCTTCACTTCTTTTTTTGGCCATGGCCGGCCGGCCAGGGGGAGTGGCTGGCCGACCAGTTAGGGTGGCCGGCCGGCCACCTTCAAGAAATCCACCTGGCCGGCCAGCTTTCTGCTTTTGAACCCTTTACAGCTGTCCAGCTGCTTTTCAAAATATCCCTGTCCTCCGGGGGATATTTTGGGAGGGAAAGCTTGGATGCATTTTCCTCCCCTTTTACACCCTTTTTGGTCCTCTTAAGGGGCTGGACAGCTCCTTTGTTGAGGTTACAAAAATTTCATCTCAAGAGCCTCTCTTCCAAAACCTCCATCTCCATCTCCAAAAACCTCAAAAACCTTCAAGTCTCTAGCTCATTCCTTCATCAACACCAAGCCTCACCATCACTACTTCCATTTCAGAAGCAAAGGAAGGTTTTTCAGAGGCTAAGAACCAGCAAATTCAAGCCAAGAAGCATCAAAAGACTTGTCTTCAAGGGTAAGTCTTTATTTCCCTTTTTCTAGCACATTTTTGCTTCAATTTTCTACCTTATTTGCTTATAGTTTTGGGATCTGAACCCTACTGATTTTAGGCTTATTTTGAGCCCCTCTACAACATTGTAGAAGGGCTCAACCTTGTTTGGCACCTCTATGATGCACCTCTTTCAATGTCACTCTTTGTGCCAATATTTTGCATGCTTTGTTTAGATTATGAGTGATCCATTTTCGAGCCTGATATAAACTGTGAGTGGGCTTATTTTGAGCCCCTCTTCAACATTGAAGAAGGACTCAACCATGTTTGGTGGTTCTATCATGCACTTGTTTTGTAATTCTTCCAATTTACCGTAAAATTGCATGGTTTCTTTAGCCTATTTGAAGTCTGATTTTGAGCATGCCATTAACTGAGACTGAGCTTATTTTAGGTCCCTCTACAACATTGTAGAAGGGATCAATCTTGTTTGGGGCCTCCATGCATGGCCTCTCTTTATACCTCTCTTTGGCCCCATTTTGCATGCCTCTTTAATCTTATTTGGCTTCTGATTTCGGCCTCCATCAGGCCTGAAAAGAGCCTTATTTTGGCCTTCTTGTCATGTTTTGTTAAGGGTATTATGCTATTTGGTGAATACTTTTGGTACTTCATGTTATACCCTCTTTGGTTCCTTATTTTTGCATGCCTTGCTAGCTCATCATGCTTCTGTTTTTGAGCCTTCATCAGGCTTGGAAAGAGTCTTAAAATGACCCATTCTTCATGTTTTGTTAAGGGTCCAAGGCTGTTTGGTGCATCCTTTTGATACCTCATGTTATAGCCTTTGTTGGCTTCATCTTGCATGCTATATTGAGCATATCTACATACTGAATTTGGGGATGTCATCTCTTGTAAATGTGCATATTTTTGGCCCCTCTTTAATGTTGTAGAACTGTGTTTTTCAGTTTGAGCATTGTATATACCACTTGTTTCATTATTCCCCTCTTTTCCCCCATTTTTGCATGCTATTTTTGCCATACTTGTGATCATTGTTTGGCCATTCTTTGTACTGGAAAAATGCTAGTTTAGGGACTTCCTAGCATCTGTCTTTACACTTCATATCCATATTGCGCATGTTAGGCATAGCTGCAAGTCATTTCGGGTGCTTAGCATAGCATTTCGGGCATCGGGTGTAATTTTGCTATAATTCGGGGGCTGTTTTTGCATCATTTTGGCTGCTGAAATTTGCATTTTCCATATGCCATATGCCACATCTCATTTGTATACCATTTTCATGATTTATGCCATCGTCTCGGTTTGCGTGCCCGTGTGCACGCATTTCGACGCACTTCATTTTCATCTCTCGGCCTCTTATGTGATTGTGGCTGAGGCCCTCTCATGCTAGTGTAAGCCCAATTTGCATTATGTATGTCATTTCATTTCGTATGACATTGCCTCGGTTCGCGTGCCCGCGTGCACGCATTTCGAGGCATATCATTTTCATCTCACGGCCTCTTATGTGAGTGTGGCTGAGGCCCTTTCATGTTAGTGTAAGCCCAATTTGCATTTTCCATGTCATTTGCATTGCGTATGCCACCGCCTCGGTTTGTGTGCCCGTGTGCACGCATTTCGAGGCACTTCGTTTTTATCCGACGGCATCTTATGTGAGTGCGGCTGAGGTCCTCTCATATTAGTGTAAGCCCGATTTTGCATTTTCATGCCTTTATATCATTGCCTCGGTTCGCGTGCCCGTGTGCACGCATTTCGAGGCGCATCTTTTTCATCTCACGGCATCTTATGTGAGTGCGGCTGAGGTCCTCTCATATTAGTGTAAGCTCGATTTTGCATTTTCATGCCTTTATATCATTGCCTCGGTTCGCGTGCCCGTGTGCACGCATTTTGAGGCGCATCTTTTTCATCTCACGGCCTCTTATGTGAGTGTGGCTGAGGCCCTCTCATGTTAGTGTAAGCCCAATTTGCATTTAGGGTGCCATTTCATGCTTTAGTACCATTGCCTCGATTTGCGTGCCCGTGTACACGCATTTCGAGGCACTTCATTTTCATCCCTCGGCCTCTTATATGAGTGTGGCTGAGGCCCTCTCATGTTAGTGTAAGTCCAGTTTGCATTGCGTATGCCATTTCATGCCTTAGGATCATTGCCTCGGTTTGCGTGCCCGCGTGCACGCATTTCGAGGCATCTCATTTTCATAGCATTGTGCATGCTAGGTCATATGTTAGCTGCATTTCATGCATATCATGCATATTGCATAGTGTTCGGGATAGGAGTTAGCCCGGGCACGGGAAACGAGGCACGTTTCGCACCCCGAGTGACGGAACGGGTCTCAATTCCCAAGTCACCGACACTCCGGATTACCCATGATGGAGTTAGGTTTTGTTGTAGCATTCACATGCATTCATCCTGTATTGAGTTGTGCAATTCGGCTCCTCGGCCATCATGCATCGGTATGCGTGATTGGTGGCACGAGGATCGAGGCATGCATATATTTGTGAAATACATTGCTATGCCCTTTTCCTGCTCTCTGTTGCAGCAAAATGAAGAATCAGCAACTTTTCGGAGTCTGGCACGCATTTCGAGAAACATTGCAAACAGAGGCTAATTGGGGCATCCCAGTGGATTTCCGCGCAAGGCAGCCCAAACATACATCGTTCATTAGAAGCAAGGCAGCCCCTGGCTTGCATGCCAGTTTTACATTTTTCTTATTTAATTTGTTAATTAATTAGGAATTTGTATATTATTTGGGACTGTAATATTTTGGACTGTATTATTCTTTCATTCGGGACTGTATATTTATTCGGACCCTCTGCGCGAGGGCATAATTGTAATAAGTGTGGGTGAGTGTGATGTATGTCTTCCAACCCCACGTCTTTCTTCCCTTTTATTTACCTGCTTATGATGGTTAGATTAGGGCATATTTCAATTAGCATACAGTATGACAGCATGTTTGCATCATTCATCTGTTTTGCATGCACCGGGCTCGGCGCATCATACAAACTGCATTTGTATTTCAATTCCAAGTTGAATACACGTTAGTTGTAGCATTCCATATGCCATGTTTAGAATAGCCGAGCCTGCTATAATTGCATTTTTGCATGTGTTGCATTAGGCATTTCTGTATACTTAGGATTCATGCATAATTTCTAACCGGTTCCTGTTTTGGCTTGGAGTACTCGGTAAGTTTTATGCTTTAGCATCCTTGCATGCGTGTGAGTGACTGCCATGAATAGCATGCTTACCATGAGGCTATTTGCTTATGTGATATAACTGCATTGAATGCCTGTGGGTGGAGGTTGTGTTATTTGAATTGGGACAATTCATCAAATGTCTGTTTTAAGCTCACTAGATTGTGGCAACATCATGTTTTCTAAGCCCACCTGAGGGTGGCAAATCCGCATCTTAGCCTACCTGCGGGTAGCAAACCGTCTTTCAAACAAACACGAAATGTTTTGTTCCAATTCAGGCGACTCAGTCTATACTTGTATGCTGTGCGCATCACATAGTAACCTAGGCTAATAACCAGAATAAGAACATACAAAGTTTTCAAAAACAGATATCATGGTTAGTAGAGGCCGGTCTTTGACCGGGCGAGCGGGGGTGCTCACGATGTGACCTTCCCCAATCGTACCCAAGTTCCCGAGCCAACTTTGGTGATGACGGACACGTGGCCTTTGGCACCGAGTTAGGGTTTCCTAAATTTCCCATTTAAAAAATATTTAGGTTGCGACTCTGTATCTGGCAAAGCAGTCCATGTTTGGCACTTCTTTCAAAAAAAATCTGTTTTCAAAACGATTTGCCGGATTTGGACTCTTTGGTTCAAGATTTAGAACCGTGGCACAAATCGAGTCCGAACTGTAGCGAGGTCCCTCGCGGACTTGTTACAGTTTCTGGCGACTCCGCTGGGGATTTAGAGAATTTGACTCGAACTCATGATATCTGGTTTTGACTACACTTGTGTGTTTCTTTGCATTGCATTTGCATTGGTGCGCCTAGGACACCGTGTTTGCCATATGCCATTCCCGAACGATTTGCCGGAGGCTTGTCTTGTCAAGTCATGTCCGTAAGGCTGATCGGCTCTGGGCTCTGACAGCATGGGAACACAAACCCCGGTTTTACCGGGGCACCCTTTTTGACCATTCGACCTAGTGCATATTCGGATCCATAGTGACCATTCCAAACTAGGACAGGTTGCTTACCCGTTCATAGGTTGTTTGTTGCCGCTGCGTGCGTAGTGAAACCCTAGCTCCTGACAAAATAGGACAGGGAAACCCTACCCCAACATAGGGGTGTTTTCAGCTCACTTATCTGTTATGTGCTTGTTAGAGTGCGTCTCTACAGGGAATGCATGTATCAGTCTATGAGTTTGGGCATCAGGCCTGCGGGCACCAGTTCAGTATTTCGGGATTCAGTTTACCCGAGGGTATCAGATTTGAGGCAGAATTTTGGGGGCAGAATTCAGTAGAGGGCACAGTCATCCTGTTATGCTCATATCCGTTTTGGTGAAGTTAGGCTGAAATGCTGCATGTTTTCCCTTTTGCTAGGGTAGTTCTGGAACCATAGCTTCAGAAGGCTCCGATATCCCCCGGGTACATTGGACTAGTGCTGATAGACTTTGTTAGGTCAGAAATTGAATTCAAGGGCAACCAGTGTTCTTTCGCTAAGGCAAGGCAAAGAAAGGCCAGTCAGGGCTTACCGGTTCATCTGATCCGTCAGTCACCAGTCACATCACCCTTGTTCAGAATCAGCAGCCCGTGATGGCACAGGGTTCGGAAGAATTTGTGGCCGTGGTAGCAGCGTTAAATCAGGGAACTGCCATGCAGGCTGAGACCAGTATTGAAACACAACGCCCATCTGGGGCATCTGCCTCACATCCAGCTTTGGGACCCCAGCCGAACTTTGACCCAATTCCACCAACTGAAGATTTGCAGGGTCCGGATCCTCGAGAAGGGTTGGCTCAAGCCCAAGTTTTCAGACCCCTAGTGCAGCCTAATGAGAGGCGTTATCCCCTTGATGCTAATGACCTTGATCTGACCGCAGTGAAAATTGCGAACCTTGAGAAGCAATTCAAAAAGGCACAGGGCCTTAACTCCATTCCCGACATTGAGGATGGGCATACTGAGTCTGCCGTTCGGCTCCCAGACAGATTCAAAATGCCACGTATTGACCGTTTTGACGGGTCTGGGGATCCAATGGTACATATCCGACTTTTCTTGGATGTCCTAAAGCCGATGGGTCTGACTAAGCCACAGAAACTCTCTCTGTATGGAAGAACTCTGTCGGGTGTAGCAGCCACTTGGTACGCTAAGTTGGAGGACAAATTGAAGCAAAACTGGGAAGAATTGGCTGAGGCCTTTGTCGATCAGTATTCCTACAATACCCAAGTTGAAATGACCATCCAGGAGCTTGAAGCAACCCGCCAAAACCCAAAAGAGCCTTTTGTGGAATTTGTTACAAGGTGGAGAGCAAAGGCCGCACAAATGACAGATCGCCGCCCTTCTGAGAGGGATCAAGTGCAGATGATGGTGCAGAACCTCGAGTATGATATGTTGCAGAAATTGATAGTCGCTCCGCTATTCACTTTCAAAAGTTTGCATGAACTGGGGGTCCAGGTCGAGAATGCGTTCAACAGTGGGATCATTCCCAGAACAGGTGAACCGACAAGGAGGGTGATTTCAAGGAGTACCAATGCCGGAAGTAGCACTATTCCCGAACCCACTGAAATCAATATAGTCACTGCAGCCAACCCTTTTGCCAAACCAAGCCTACAAACAGCCAGCCCAGCCTGAGCTCAGGGCAGAACTTTCACCCCTCTCCATATGAGCCTGACTAGCGCACTAAAAGTCTTGATGGAAAGAGGGCATCTCAAACTCCTCGATCCTCAACCTCTTCCCGACCCACTCCCAGCCAGACATAACCCCGCCAAGTACTGTATGTACCATCAGCAGCGCGGTCATGGCACCGACCGTTGCTACCGCCTTCGTCATGAGGTCCAGAATCTCATCGATAACCGAACGATAGCTCCACCTTCAGGCCCCAATGACCAAACATTTCCCGCCTACCTCAATCTCATCTATACACTGCCATCCACCTATGACCCCAGCATATACATCACCCCGGCCCATCTACCCAAGCCTGAGGTGTTTATCCCAGAAAGCATGGACTTATGCATGATGGGTGCACTTGAACCCCAATCATCTCAAACCCGTGAGCCCACTACGTCTGAGTTGAAGAGAATGATCAAAGATCTTCAAAGAACTGTGACAAATCTGGCCTCCGGGACATTGGCTCCGTCATCAACCACATCTCATACCAGGGAGTTCGTGTCAAAAGGCTCCCCAGTCTTGGAACGGGCTGTATTTGAGGAATGCCAATCCCTTGGCGAGGTAAAGGCGAGTGAAAAGAACAAGATAGGGGCGGACATGGATCCCCATGAGCATCTTCTGTTGGCTGTTGAGGCTTTGAAAGCCGAGGGACTGAACAAAGAGCAAGTGCTCGCAGTTGTTGCAAACACTGTGGACGGCATTTTCGCCACTCAAGTCGGGGGCAGTTTGAATCAAGGGGCAAGCCGAGAGAAGGGCCGTTGTACCAAGAATGTTCCTTTCAGCTCTAATCCTGTACTCGGAAGAAATCAGCAAACCCAGTCAGCGTCTGCCAAACCCTTTACTGGTGCGTCCAGCAAAAATCCACAAACCCAGAAGTACCAACCCCGAGGTCAGAGGGTCTTCTATGCCCTCCACATGCCTTTGTCCAAAGCTTTCCAAATCCTTGTTGGACAAGGCCATCTCAAACCCCTTGAGCCTCGGCCTCTCCCGAACCCTCTTCCGGCTACACATGATGCTATCCAGTACTGCTCATACCATCAGCAAACTGGCCATGCTACCAATAACTGCTTCCGTCTTCGCCATGAAGTACAGGATCTATTTGACAACGGGGTCATCCTCCCGCCGAGCTCAGCAAAGTCTATCGGCACTGGGTCAGTGAACTTGGGGGATAATGTTATGTGAACGGGGGATGAACCACCTGCGGGCGGCGCTCGATCAACTCCAGACGTGGGAATGGCACGCACTGTTCTGAGCAATGTGCAAATACCAGTTTTGTGCTTTCTGACTTGGGTATTGGGTCAGTTTTTGTTACTTTGTTTTGAGTCTGTCTTTTTGTTTTGAGTCAGTCTCTTTTGTTTTGGGTCTGTCTTGTTGTATCGAGTCAGTCCTGTTGTATAGGAGTTGAGTGATTCTGAGGGGGTGTTACCTCGGACGTCACCATTTTGTTTCGCGTTTGTCTTTTTGTCTTGTTTTGAGTCTGTTTCTGCCAGGGAGCCAGTTATGCCAATAGATTTTGAATGAAACAGCAGTGATTTCCATACTCTCGCATTTGTTTCTGCCGTGTGCTAGTTGTGCCGGGATTTGAATGAAATGGCAGTGCATTCCACCTGCTCTCTTGTGCCTTGAAGCCATTGTATTGACCTAAGTTTTTCAAAACCTTTTTGAACACTGCGATGAAAACAAAGAGGGCGGAATTCCTCGGGATTTGCAAAACTTTGATCAAATGAGAGAAAGAGAGGCGTGCTAAGCCCTTAATGAATGAAATCATGCTTGTTAGTGTGAGTACTGAGAAAGACCTTGGTTTTGATCCAGATTGATCCTACACTGTCTTCAGCGCGAGCGATTTGTCGCTTTCTTAAAAAACTTTCAAAAAATGTTTTGCGCGGTCCTGCAAAGACATGTGTGGAATCGCTCTTGAGATTGTGCAGCTTAGGATCGCTCTCAGCCTCGAGACTCGACCCCCCTTGGCTTTCAAACTTTGAACTGGCATTCAGAATGTTCAACGGTCGACCACGATGTAAGGCCTGTGTGGCCAGATTTGAAGCAGCCCTCGAACAAGAGGCACCAAAGTCAGATCAAGAAGGTCAGACCTCATCAGAAGAAGCTTGCAAGGCTAGAGCAAAAGCACCCCTCGAACTAGGGGCAAAAAATATCCGATGTGCTCGAAGAGCCAAAGGTGGATCTTTCTGCAAGTCAATACAACAGCCACTCTCCTGGATATAGAGGGTTTCAATCTCAGAACCATTTGGCATGGACTGGTTACATTTTTACCCTTTGAGAGGCTCGCTGGGCCGAAAACCCGAAAGGGCGACCCAGGCAAAAGTTAGAGCGAGACAGGAAAAATATATATACAAAAATGCAAAAGTGCAAAGATACAAAAATGCAAAAAAGAAAAGAAGAAAAAGGAATGAAAAGAATAGAAAAAAGAAAAGAAAGAAAAACAAAGCTCGCAAGGTCGAAAACCTGCAACAGGCGCCTTGGCAAAAATTAGAGCATAAAAAAGAGAGGTTAAATACCCGAGTGTACCTTAACCCCGAACTACGTAAGGCTTGATTCCCATCTTTGGGATACGTAGGCAACTTCATTCTGAAGTCCAGCCGTAAAATGATTCAAATTCAATTGTGTCCATGTAATGGTTTTGATCATCTCTGCCTTCTCTGTATCCGAGAGTCTGTTTGTGTTCGTAGCTCTGAGGACTGACTGCAAGTGCGCTCCAGTGCCGTTCAAACAAGGGGCAACTTTCCGTTGCCATTCAATGCGCCGCGGTGCCGTTCAAACAAGGGGCAACTTTCCGTTGCCATGCAGCTCTCTTCAAGTACGGGGCAGTTTTCCTTTGGATCCGAGGTTGTGCATCTCAGGAGTAGGTTTCATGCTCGTTGAGCAAGTGGCCGTTTGCAAAAATAGTTTTTGAGAATTTTTACTGAGGTTGGCTAATTTTCTCGAAAAATCATTCTATCTTTTCCAAAACTGGACCATTTCTTGGACCCAAAAAAGGAAAATTTTCAGTGCTTACAACCTGACTTGCATGATTTCAAATCAAAAACTGAACAAGCATGTTAATCTAACTCTCATTTTTGGTCAAAATTGTTTTAGTAGAAAGCCAAAAACAAAAAAATGGTCGAAATGATGAACTAGGGGCACAGTTAAGTCAGGCTTCCTGTCCTTTCCTTGTTGTCAATGCATTTGCCAAAAAAAGGGCACTCTACCTGCCAGAAGAGGGCACAACTGAAGCTAGAAAAGGCAGAGAGCTCTCGTATCCCCCAAGCAGCGAGGTATCAAGCCAATTGCGAAGTACGAACTGGAATGGATCAGGATACTCCACTCCCTCATCTAGACGGATCTGATCATGTCCAAACTCCCCAGCAGAGCATCGTCAACCGATGTCAGCTGCAGATTTGCTACACACCCAAATGTAGTGCAACCCCTCTGTGGGAGGAATTCACTAGCTGTGAGCGGAAGAAAGAGAATCGAGCAGAATGCTAGGGGCCCGAGCCTTCAACTTGCTGTTTATCCATCAACCACCCAGGGGAGGGATGAAAAATGAGAGGTTTAAGAATAGAGAGATGTGCGATGAGAGAAAAATTGAGAAAAAGGTTTTGTGAGAAAAGCCGAGCTTGAGGGCCGAGTGATGTGAGAATCACAAATAAGAAAGGGTGGGAAACACTACCCGGTGAAACAGGCTCCCTGTGCACGTCTGAGCGTCGTATCTTTTGTTTTATCTCGATTCTTATTTTGAGTCGTTTCGAGTGTTACTCGATGTGTCTAGGTTGTGTGCCTTTTATTTCCTTGTTGAGTCGTTTGGCTGTGGTCAGTTGTAGGCTCCCGGTTGAGAATCCTTTTCTCATTTTCAAAGAAAAATCATTTTGTGCTCCGAGTGCCGTGCCGTTCTCCACATTTGTGCAAAACAGGATTGGTTCTTTCAAAAAGCCGCAGGGTCCACCCCCGATAAGTGTGAACAGTAGAACAAGGGCCTATCTGAAGCTATTTAGGTTCTGGACTGCAAAGCAAAAGAAAAGAGGGAAAATTTGGGGCATCTTAGCATGTCTCAACTTTAGCAAAATCCGAGACTGCATTCTAGGTGCACCTTCTCAGGCCTCGCCGTTTCTCTGGAGTATGAGTGTATCTCAACCCCAAGTGTAAGCCTGCTTCAAGTCAGAATGGCAATCCAAGTAGCACCCGAGGGTTTCACATGCAGATGTTATCTCTCGCCAACATGAACAGGGTGTGCCTTTTTTGAGCTGAGTGTGTTGCAAAGTCCTCTAAGAGGCAAATCAGAGGCACCAGAGTACATATTTGATGATCCTCTATTGCATAGAGTGTGAACTTTCATATACACTGTTGTTGCATGCGTGCCGCGCATCGTTATGATTCTTGCAGAGAATATGCTTGCTTTCAATATTGCATAAATTGTGCTTCCATACTTGCATAGAAAGTGCTCGTATCTGTTGCATAGAAAATGCCTCCATACTTGCATAGAAGATGCATTTTATCGCACTTTCTTGTGCATTTTATCTCGCTCACACTGTCTTGTGCACTTACACTTTGTATCTCACTTGCACTGTCTTGTGCATCTTGTGGTTGTATCTCACTCGCACTGTCTTGTGCATTTCAAATCACTCGCGCTGTTTAGCGTATCGCACTGTTTTGTGCATTTCAAATCACTCGCGCTGTTTAGCGTATCGCACTTTCTTGTGCATTTCAAATCACTCGCGCTGTTTAGCGTATCGCACTTTCTTGTGCATTTCAAATCACTCGCGCTGTTTAGCGTATCGCACTTTCTTGTGCATTTCAAATCACTCGCGCTGTTTAGCGTATCGCACTTTCTTGTGCATTTCAAATCACTCGCGCTGTTTAGCGTATCGTGCTGTTTAGTGCATTTCAAATCACTCGCGCTGTTTAGCGTATCGCACTTTCTTGTGCATTTCAAATCACTCGCGCTGTTTAGCGTATCGCGCTATTTAGTGCATTTCAAATCACTCGCGCTGTTTAGCGTATCGCACTATCTTGTGCATTTCAAATCAATCGCGCTATTTTGCGCACCTCAATCGCACTATTTTGTGCAGTTTACATTCGCGCTATTTTGCGCACCTCAATCGCACTATTTTGTGCAGTTTACATTCGTGCTATTTTGCGCACCTCAATTGCACTGTTTTGTGCGGTTTACATTCGCGCTATTTTGCGCACCACAATCGCACTATTTTGTGCAGTTTACCGTTCGCGCTATTTTGCGCACCTCAATCGCACTGTCTTGTGCTTTGCATATCACATCGCACTATTTTGTGCATTTCAAATCACTCGCGCTGTTTAGCGTATCGCACTATTTTGTGCATTGCATGCATTCAATCACGCTATCTTGCGCGTCCCACCTGCACTTGTTAGTGCATTACATTTCACTCGCGCTATTTTGCGCATCGCACTATTTTGTGCACATTACTTGCGTTGTGTATGCATTTTATCGTGCTATCTTGCGCACCTTACCCGTATCACACTGCGATGCATTCACTCGCCGACACTGCGTGTGTCAAACTTTCAGAATCACAGGAATCACATTGAATATATGTTGTTGGCATATTGTTCTTGTTGAATTTCTCTATTTTGCAGGCACGATATTGTATGTACGGTTCATTTGAGGCTGGTGCGACCAGACGAATCGCGCAGGTATCGTATATTCTCCGTGTGAGACGCGACGAGAATTGAATAATTCTCCGCATTCCTAACTGCATGAAATGTAGTTGTTGCTTTACATTCTTGCTTAAAACTGTTGCATCTATTTGTCAATACTTGCTTCATTACAGCTTGCTGCACTTGCGTGATCACCTGGCTCTGTGCATGTCATTTTGCATTTTGCCCCCTTTGCCTGCGGGCACGCCTGCGGGCACATCTTTGTCTATCTTGTATGATTGTCTAAGTCTTCGGCCTTGTCAAAAATGGGTCGTCTCTGGGCTTTGACATTCACTCCTGTCACTTCTTGACTTCCGAGTTCTGTCAAAGAGGGGCAACTGTAGACACCCCATTTTTGACCGACCTTAAGACTCAGATGTCACCGATTGAGCGCTCGGTGATGTTGCATACTGTGCTCGTTCAGAAGCCTCAGAGTCGCGGCCGTGCGCCCTGCCTCCGGACTTCCGAACTCTCTTTCGTGCCCTGCCTCGGTTTGCGAACCAGACTCGATTTTCTCTGTTTTCTTTCCTGAGGGGAGGGAGTGGTCCCGTAGACTATCTCTCAGTGGCCGTGGGCTACTTTTCGTGGCCGTAGGCCATTTTGCCCATTTCGGAGCCCGGTTCCCGGTTTTCGGGACCGTCAGGCCGTGTGCCTCGGTTCGGGACCGCCCAACCATCTCCGATTTCTCCGATTTTTGGCAAGTGCCTCTTTTTTATCATTCCGAGGGACACTGGGGCCTCTGATACCCACTTTGTGGCCGAACACCACTTTCGGTGTCTGCAGCCCATTTCCGGGACCCCGAACTGCGCGGTTTTGGTCCCCGAGCTTTCGTTTTGCATTAGTTTTTGTTCAATTTTGGCAGGTACCTCTGTTTTAGCACCAGGAAGATCACTGGAGGGTGGGAGGACAGCAATTGTCTCAGAAAACCAGTTTCGCTCCTCCGGCGCCCGTTTTGCTCACTTCCGGGCTAATGTTGAACACCCTAGGGATATTTTCTTCGAGCCGAGACTACATATTTGTGATGAGGGCACATGGGAGGACCCTAAAAAGTACTGGTCGGCCAGTAATTGTTACTTTCATTTTTGAGCCTCTCCTTCAAGTTCAATGTTGTGACTCCTATTTCAGAGTTGCCAAATTCCAACCTTGGAACCTTGTTCTACACACCTGGGAGGACACCAAAACATGGTGGTCGGCCAGCAATTCTTCACTTCTTTTTTTGGCCATGGCCGGCCGGCCAGGGGGAGTGGCTGGCCGACCAGTTAGGGTGGCCGGCCGGCCACCTTCAAGAAATCCACCTGGCCGGCCAGCTTTCTGCTTTTGAACCCTTTACAGCTGTCCAGCTGCTTTTCAAAATATCCCTGTCCTCCGGGGGATATTTTGGGAGGGAAAGCTTGGATGCATTTCCCTCCCCTTTTACACCCTTTTTGGTCCTCTTAAGGGGCTGGACAGCTCCTTTGTTGAGGTTACAAAAATTTCATCTCAAGAGCCTCTCTTCCAAAACCTCCATCTCCATCTCCAAAAACCTCAAAAACCTTCAAGTCTCTAGCTCATTCCTTCATCAACACCAAGCCTCACCATCACTACTTCCATTTCAGAAGCAAAGGAAGGTTTTTCAGAGGCTAAGAACCAGCAAATTCAAGCCAAGAACCATCAAAAGACTTGTCTTCAAGGGTAAGTCTTTATTTCCCTTTTTCTAGCACATTTTTGCTTCAATTTTCTACCTTATTTGCTTATAGTTTTGGGCTCTGAACCCTACTAATTTTAGGCTTATTTTGAGCCCCTTTACAACATTGTAGAAGGGCTCAACCTTGTTTGGCACCTCTATGATGCACCTCTTTCAATGTCACTCTTTGTGCCAATATTTTGCATGCTTTGTTTAGATTATGAGTGATCCATTTTCGAGCCTGATATAAACTGTGAGTGGGCTTATTTTGAGCCCCTCTTCAACATTGAAGAAGGACTCAACCATGTTTGGTGGTTCTATCATGCACTTGTTTTGTAATTCTTCCAATTTACCGTAAAATTGCATGGTTTCTTTAGCCTATTTGAAGTCTGATTTTGAGCATGCCATTAACTGAGACTGAGCTTATTTTAGGTCCCTCTACAACATTGTAGAAGGGATCAATCTTGTTTGGGGCCTCCATGCATGGCCTCTCTTTATACCTCTCTTTGGCCCCATTTTGCATGCCTCTTTAAGCTTATTTGGCTTCTGATTTCGGCCTCCATCAGGCCTGAAAAGAGCCTTATTTTGGCCTTCTTGTCATGTTTTGTTAAGGGTATTATGCTATTTGGTGAATACTTTTGGTACTTCATGTTATACCCTCTTTGGTTCCTTATTTTTGCATGCCTTGCTAGCTCATCATGCTTCTGTTTTTGAGCCTTCATCAGGCTTGGAAAGAGTCTTAAAATGACCCATTCTTCATGTTTTGTTAAGGGTCCAAGGCTGTTTGGTGCATCCTTTTGATACCTCATGTTATAGCCTTTGTTGGCTTCATCTTGCATGCTATATTGAGCATATCTACATACTGAATTTGGGGATGTCATCTCTTGTAAATGTGCATATTTTTGGCCCCTCTTTAATGTTGTAGAACTGTGTTTTTCAGTTTGAGCATTGTATATACCACTTGTTTCATTATTCCCCTCTTTTCCCCCATTTTTGCATGCTATTTTTGCCATACTTGTGATCATTGTTTGGCCATTCTTTGTACTGGAAAAATGCTATTTTAGGGACTGCCTAGCATCTGTCTTTACACTTCATATCCATATTGCGCATGTTAGGCATAGCTGCAAGTCATTTCGGGTGCTTAGCATAGCATTTCGGGCATCGGGTGTAATTTTGCTATAATTCGGGGGCTGTTTTTGCATCATTTTGGCTGCTGAAATTTGCATTTTCCATATGCCATATGCCACATCTCATTTGTATACCATTTTCATGATTTATGCCATCGTCTCGGTTTGCGTGCCCGTGTGCACGCATTTCGACGCACTTCATTTTCATCTCTCGGCCTCTTATGTGAGTGTGGCTGAGGCCCTCTCATGCTAGTGTAAGCCCAATTTGCATTATGTATGTCATTTCATTTCGTATGACATTGCCTCGGTTCGCGTGCCCGCGTGCACGCATTTCGAGGCATATCATTTTCATCTCACGGCCTCTCATGTGAGTGTGGCTGAGGCCCTCTCATGTTAGTGTAAGCCCAATTTGCATTTTCCATGTCATTTGCATTGCGTATGCCACCGCCTCGGTTTGCGTGCCCGTGTGCACGCATTTCGAGGCACTTCGTTTTTATCCGACGGCATCTTATGTGAGTGCGGCTGAGGTCCTCTCATATTAGTGTAAGCCCGATTTTGCATTTTCATGCCTTTATATCATTGCCTCGGTTCGCGTGCCCGTGTGCACGCATTTCGAGGCGCATCTTTTTCATCTCACGGCATCTTATGTGAGTGCGGCTGAGGTCCTCTCATATTAGTGTAAGCCCGATTTTGCATTTTCATGCCTTTATATCATTGCCTCGGTTCGCGTGCCCGTGTGCACGCATTTCGAGGCGCATCTTTTTCATCTCACGGCCTCTTATGTGAGTGTGGCTGAGGCCCTCTCATGTTAGTGTAAGCCCAATTTGCATTTGGGGTGCCATTTCATGCTTTAGTACCATTGCCTCGATTTGCGTGCCCGTGTGCACGCATTTCGAGGCACTTCATTTTTATCCCTCGGCCTCTTATGTGAGTGTGGCTGAGGCCCTCTCATGTTAGTGTAAGTCCAATTTGCATTGCGTATGCCATTTCATGCCTTAGGATCATTGCCTCGGTTTGCGTCCCGCGTGCACGCATTTCGAGGCATCTCATTTTCATAGCATTGTGCATGCTAGGTCATATGTTAGCTGCATTTCATGCATATCATGCATATTGCATAGTGTTCGGGATAGGAGTTAGCCCGGGCACGGGAAACGAGGCACGTTTCGCACCCCGAGTGACGGAATGGGTCTCAATTCCCAAGTCTCCGACACTCCGGATTACCCATGATGGAGTTAGGTTTTGTTGTAGCATTCACATGCATTCATCCTGTATTGAGTTGTGCAATTCGGCTCCTCGGCCATCATGCATCGGTATGCGTGATTGGTGGCACGAGGATCGAGGCATGCATATATTTGTGAAATACATTGCTATGCCCTTTTCCTGCTCTCTGTTGCAGCAAAATGAAGAATCAGCAACTTTTCGGAGTCTGGCACGCATTTCGAGAAACATTGCAAACAGAGGCTAATTGGGGCATCCCAGTGGATTTCCGCGCAAGGCAGCCCAAACATACATCGTTCATTAGAAGCAAGGCAGCCCCTGGCTTGCATGCCAGTTTTACATTTTTCTTATTTAATTTGTTAATTAATTAGGAATTTGTATATTATTTGGGACTGTAATATTTTGGACTGTATTATTCTTTCATTCGGGACTGTATATTTATTCGGACCCTCTGCGCGAGGGCATAATTGTAATAAGTGTGGGTGAGTGTGATGTATGTCTTCCAACCCCACGTCTTTCTTCCCTTTTATTTACCTGCTTATGATGGTTAGATTAGGGCATATTTCAATTAGCATACAGTATGACAGCATGTTTGCATCATTCATCTGTTTTGCATGCACCGGGCTCGGCGCATCATACAAACTGCATTTGTATTTCAATTCCAAGTTGAATACACGTTAGTTGTAGCATTCCATATGCCATGTTTAGAATAGCCGAGCCTGCTATAATTGCATTTTTGCATGTGTTGCATTAGGCATTTCTATATACTTAGGATTCATGCATAATTTCTAACCGGTTCCTGTTTTGGCTTGGAGTACTCGGTAAGTTTTATGCTTTAGCATCCTTGCATGCGTGTGAGTGACTGCCATGAATAGCATGCTTACCATGAGGCTATTTGCTTATGTGATATAACTGCATTGAATGCCTGTGGGTGGAGGTTGTGTTATTTGAATTGGGACAATTCATCAAATGTCTGTTTTAAGCCCACTAGATTGTGGCAACATCATGTTTTCTAAGCTCACCTGAGGGTGGCAAATCCGCATCTTAGCCTACCTGCGGGTAGCAAACCGTCTTTCAAACAAACACGAAATGTTTTGTTCCAATTCAGGCGACTCAGTCTATACTTGTATGCTGTGCGCATCACATAGTAACCTAGGCTAATAATCGGAATAAGAACATACAAAGTTTTCAAAAACAGATATCATGGTTAGTAGAGGCCGGTCTTTGACCGGGCGAGCGGGGGTGCTCACGATGTGACCTTCCCCAATCGTACCCAAGTTCCCGAGCCAACTTTGGTGATGACGGACACGTGGCCTTTGGCACCGAGTTAGGGTTTCCTAAATTTCCCATTTAAAAAATATTTAGGTGGCGACTCTGTATCTGGCAAAACAGTCCATGTTTGGCACTTCTTTCAAAAAAAATCTGTTTTCAAAACGAATTGCCGGATTTGGACTCTTTGGTTCAAGATTTAGAACCGTGGCACAAATCGAGTCCGAACTGTAGCGAGGTCCCTCGCGGAGTTGTTACACCTGGGTTTACCGGAGCAGATAGTCCCGGTGCACCCTCCTGAGCATATGAGGGATACCGAGAGATTCACCGCCGATGAGATGACCGACTATACGATCGGCTGGGAGGCAGACGGCTTCAGAGGCGAGGGCGATTACTTGGAGTATGTCCGGACCTTCATCATGCGACCTCTGAGCGGCGGCCACCGAGCGGAGAGAGAGAGGCCTGCGGTGCCAGCGGCTGGAGCGGGAGCAGGAGCTGGAGGGGGAGTGTCGAGGGGAGCTCGAGTCCGTGGCAGGGGCGGAGTTCAGAGAGGACGGGGGACCGGTTGGCCTGCTCTGCCCACTTCACTAGCATACAGAGGGCAGGGTGGGGCGACCTACCAGATTCCCTTTACTCCTCCACCGGCTGATCACGAGTTAGTCGGTTTCCACGACTTACCTCCGGTATGTATTACTGCATTCTTCATTTTGCATTACCATTTTATTTCAATTTGTTTGATATTCCGCAGAATATTGATGCTGCTAATACTTTTGTAGGCGTCCTCCGAGTACACCCGGCAGTCCCTAGAGCTGAATGCCTCCATGATGGGGATGTTGCAGCGGACCTTCGACCTCCTGGCCCTCTACAGTATTCCGGTATGTTCTTTTGACCACAGTCTTAAACCATACATAAACTGCTTCTCATGCAATCTGATGCGCTACACAAAACCTGACAAACTGCTCACAGCATTTACATACTGTACTCATACACTGCATTCTATACTGCTTTACTACTCACGGCATCCACACACTGTACTCATCTGCTGCATTCTACACTGATTTACTGCTCACGGCATCCATACACTGTACTCATCTGCTGCATTCTGTACTGATTTACTGCTCACAGTATTCTAATGTATTCGCCTTTCATGCTTTTTCAGCCTCCCTTCCAGATTCCTCCGGTGGGTGGTGCTCCGACTGGACCTCCCATTTCTACCCGGGATGGCAGAGTATATCCCCGCACCAGAGGGGGGCGCACTCATGTCGGGAGCAGCTCGCGGGCTCTAGTTCCAGATAACGAATCTGAGGTAGAGACAGAGGCGGAGGCAGAGTCGTCGGAGGAGGAGACCGGTGATGGCTCGGACTCGGGCTCAGACGGTGATGCTCCTGGACTTCTGCCCAGGAAGAGGGCGAGGACGGATCCCCAGGCGTGAGACCATTGATGCTGCTTCAGATTTTTGCTGCTTTTTCCTTCTTTTTGTACTTTTTCTCTTTTTGGTTGGATTACCTTGTACTGCCGCAGGCAGGTTTTTGTTCCCAAAACTTTGTACTTGAAAAAGATTATATGAAATGAAACAAACTCTTTTTTGTCTAAAAGAAGTGTTATATCTGTACATTCCATACTTTGTACTGCATTACATCATATTACGCCTCAAATGCAAATGAAATCGATCTGTTGTCTGAAAATTGAGCACTTGCACTGTGATAATCGGATAACCAACCAACTAACAGTAAACAACTCATACAAACCACTGCTCAACCTGGATACACAGCCCATACTCTGTTGGGGATTAGTCTGCATACGGCCCATAACACAGCACTCGGTTCATTCTGCACACAGCGAACCCTGAACAAACAGCCCAATCTGACAAGACGGACCACAAAACTGAAACGGTTGAAGTTGAAACACGCTTGGATGTCCCAAATTTCCTTTTCTTCTCTTGCTTCGCATGAATGTAGAGAATGGCACAGCATTCTGAGCACAAACGATTAATCTTTGAAAAAGGGTTTCACAACCAGGGTATTGAGCCTACGACTAAACACAGCGGAGGGACTCAAGTGGAGAAAACAAAAGGCGCACGTCTTGAACACAATGAGACGCGCTCGGAAAAGACTCAAAACAAAAGTTGAGACCGAAAAATCAAAAGACACGACACACGGACGTGTTTATAGAAACAAAAGACCTCGGATCTCGAGGAGCCAGTTCCTCCGGGTATGTTTCCCACCCTTTCTGATTTGTGACTCTCGCGACACTTGGCCCTCAGGCTCGGTTTTTCTCTCAAAAAAAACCCACTTCTTACTTTTCTCTCAACTCATACCTGTCCATTCTTTATTCTCTCTTTTTTTTTTATCCCTCCCCAGGGTGATTGATAGATGGATAGAAAGTCGCGGGTTCACGCCCGACTCCGTTAGCTCACGGCTGTTTCTTTCGGCGTTGTTCAAATGAGGTTCCGGACAGGGAAGACCTCTTCTGGCGAATAGGGTGCCTTTCTGGCAAGTATGTTGACGGTGGGGAAAAGATAGAACACCTGACTCAATTGCGCCCCTAGTTCGTCACTTTGACCATTTTTTGTTTTCTTTCTAAAACAATTTTGACCAAACTGAGAGTTGGATTAACATACTTGTTCAATCTTTGATTTGAAAATCATGCAAGTCAGGCCATGAGCACTGAAAATTTTTCTTCTGGGTCCAAGAAGATGGTCTGGTTTTGGAAAATGAAATGGTTTTCGAGAAAACAGTCAACCTCAATAAAAATTTTCAAAAACTATTTTTTTGCAAACGGCCGGTGCTTAACGAGCACGGAACCTACCCTCGAGATGCGCAACCTCGGATCGGAGGTAATAGGGAATTGCCCCTGGCGTAAAAAGGGGGGGTACATGGCAACGAAAAGTTGCCCCTGGTTTGGATGTCAACTTAGGGCAATTTGTGGTAATGCATGGCAACGGAAAGTTGCCCCTTGTTTGGATGGTGCCGCAGCATGCTGTAAACCAGTCCTCGTCGATGACGATCGACCCCTCGGACGCGAAGAAGACGAAGACGATCTGAACCAATATATGGACACAATCATCTTGAAAGCGTTGATGGTCGGATTTCAGAAGAAAGTTGGATGCGTGGTTCCAGCTGAACCAATATATGGACACAGTCACCTTGAAAGCGTTGGTGATTGGGCTTCAGGATGAAGCTGCCTATGTAATTCTGGTTGTCACGCCGAACTATCAAATTCAGAGGAGGCAAGGATGATCAAAACCATTACATGGACATGAGACGCTATGAAAGCGTTGGGGGCTGAACTTCAGGATGAAGTTGCCTACGTATCCCAAACATGGGAATTAAGCCTTACGTAGTTCCGGTTAAGGTACACTCGGGTATTTTAACCTTCACTTTTTCAGGCTCTAACTTTTGCCAAGGTGCCCAATGCGGGTTTTCGACCTTGCGAGCTTTGTTTTCCTCTTCTTTTCATTCCTGCACATTTTTCTTCTTTTTTTTTTTTGATATTCTTTTCTTTTCTTTTCTTTTCTTTTGCATTTTTTTTGTTCTTTTGGTTCTTTTCTTCTTTCCCTTTTTTGTATATTTTTTTTCTTCTTTTTTCTTGCTCTAACTTTTGCCTGGGTCGCCCTTCCGGGTTTTCGGCCCAGCGAGCCTCTCAAGGGTAAAAGTGTAATAAGTCCATGCCAAATGGTTTTAGGGTTTTGAAGCCATCCGTATCCAGGAGAGTGGCTATTGTGTTGATTTGCAGAAGAGTCCATCACGGTTGCTTCACGAGTCTCTTCCGGTGAGATCTAATCTTCTTAACCTGAGTTTAGTGCCTCTTGCCCGAGGGTTACTTCAAGTTGGGCCACACGGGCTTTACATGGCGGTTGACTGTTGAACGTTTTGAACAGATTCCAGGTTCGAAACAGATAGGTTGGATTTTGAGGCTGAGAGCAATCCTAGGCTGCGCAATCTCAAGAGCAATCCCACACAAGTCTTCACAGGACTGTGCAAAACATTTTGTTTTTGAAAGTTTTTAAGAAAGCGACAAATCGCTCGCGCTGAAGATAGTGTGGAACCAGTCTGGATCAAACCAGGATCCTTCTCAGTACTCACGCTGACAGGCATGATTTCATTCATTAAAAGGCTCAACATGCTCCTCTTTCTCTCAAAATGATCAAAATTTTGCAAAACCCAAGGAATTCCTTCCTCTTCGTTTTTATCACCGCAGTGTTTAAAAAAAAGGGGGTTTGAAAAACTCAGGTCATTGCAGCGATGTTCAAGGCACAAGAGAGTAGGTAGAATGTACTGTCGTTCCATTCACATCCTCTGGCACAACTAGTTCAAATAGCAACGAGTACGGAAACGTGATAGCCACAGCTGTTTCATTAAGGTTTCCTGGTATAACTGGCTCCTCGGCAGAAACAGACTCAAAAACAAAAACGGGTAATTACAAGACAAAACGGTGTTTGAGGCAACAACCCCGGAATCCCCTGACATTCTATACAAACGAGGGAATGACTCGCTACAACAAGACAGACCCGTAAGCAAAAGGACTGACTCAAGACAATGAGACAGACTCAAAACAAAACAAAAGACTGACTCGACACCCAAGCCAGAATTTACAAAACTAGCATTCGCAGATGCTCAAAAATGCGTGCCAGACGCCACATTAAAAACACTGGGCGCCGCTCGCAGATGGTTCACTTCCCGATTACGCACTCGCAATATCTGTGTCCTCAAAATCCAATAACTGAGCAGTAACGGACTTGGTTGAGGTGGGCGGGAGGATAACCTCGTTGTCAATCAAATCCTGCACCTCATGACGGAGGCGGAAGCAGTTATCAGTAGGGTGGCCAGTTTGCTGATGGTACGCGCAGTACTGGGTAGCATCATGGCCTGCTGGAAGGGAGTTAGGGAGAGGCCTAGGCTCGAGGGGTTTAAGATGCCCCCTTTCGGCCAGGATCTGAAGTGCCTTTGACAACGGCATATAGAGTTCGTGAAAGACCCTGCGCCCTCGGGGCAGGTACTTTGGAGCCTGATTATTCCTGCTAGATGCACTAGCGAAAGGGTCGGCAGGTGCCGCCTTGACTTTCTGATATTTCCCAGGTGCAAGATTAGGAGTGGGAGGAACTGTCCTGGCATAACGGGGCCTATCCCGATTTTCTGGCTGACTGGAACTACCCTCAGGTGGGGTGGGGAAAGCATCCTCCACAGCTTTTGTCACAACTACAGATATCTGTTGCTTGTTCATCCCCCCGGCTTTCAAAGCCTTGACTGCCCACAGCAGCTGTTCACTAGGATCGGCATCTGCCTTCACTTTGTCTTTTCCTCTGGCCTCAGCCTGATCTAGGATTTGGGTTGGCGCTGGTACATCATTGCCATAGCTGGAGGCCATCTCCGGTTGGCTGAGCTCAATCACAATCCGTTCCAACAGCGGGGGCTCCTGGGGTACAAAACCCCCGGCATATGGTGCGGCTGGTGGCGAAGCTGGCATCCCGTAAGCGAGATCCGCCACAATCCTCTGGAGGTCACCTATCATCCCCATTAGTTCAAACGTAGTAGGCTCGCGAGCCTGATATAGCTGGGGGGGCCCAGACCGGGTGCGCAACCGGCGATCTGGGTGGATGTGGCATGTCAACAGTGGTCTCACTTTGCAGGGTGATTCCTTGATCTAACGTGGCTGTCATAACCACGATCTCTTCTGAATTCTGCGTCATCGTAGATCTTGCCTCGGCAAGGGGGAATACTGACTATTCTAGAACTCTCTGAACTAAAAGGAAAAACAAGCAGCATTTCAGCCCAAACGGATCAAACACGAGTGCAGCCGAACAACTGTACTCTACTACTGATCACTGTTCCCCAGAAATCACTGTCCCAAGACACTGAATTGGATACCCTCAGATATAACTGATTCTCACAAACTGATACTGATGCCCTCAAGCTTGATACTCCATTTTGCAAACTGATATGTGCATTCCCTGTAGAGATACACTCTAAAAGCACATAGCATGTAAAAAAGAGCCAATACACCCCTATGTTGGGGTAGGGTTTCCCTGTCCTATTTTGTCAGGAGCTAGGGTTTCACTACACACGCAGCAGTTTCAAACAACCTATGATCGGGTAAGCAACCTGTCCTAGCTTGGAATGGTCACTATGGATTCCGAACATGCACTAGGTCGAATGGTCAAAAGGGTGCCCCGGTAAAACCGGGGTCTGTGTTCCCATACTGGCAGAGCCCGCAACCGGTCAGCCTTATGGTCATGCCTTGACAAGACAAGCCTCCGGCAAACCGCTCAGGAATAGCAGATGGCCAACACGGTGTCCTAGGTGCACCAATGCACATGCAATGCAAAGAGACACATAAGTGGAATCAAAACAGGATATCACGAGTTCGAGTCAAGCTCTCTAACTCCCCAGCGGAGTCGCCAGAAACTGTAGACGTCCCCAAACGCCCCGGGAGGATGAGTCCCGTTCTGGTCGTTTTGCGGGTCTACTACAGTTCAGACTCAAATTGTCACGGTTCTTAATCTGAACCAAAGAGTCCAAATCCGGCAAATCGTTTTGAGAAAACAGATTTTTTTGAAAGAAGTGCCAAACATGGACTGCTTTGCCAGATACAGAGTCGCCACCTAAATATTTTTTTAATGGGGAAATTTAGGAAACCCTGACTCGGTGCCAAAGGCCACGTGTCCGTCATCACCAAAGTTGCCTCGGCTCGGGAACTTGGGTACGATTGGGGAAGGTCAGCTATGAGCACCCCCTCTCGCCCGGTCCGAAGACCGGCCTCTACTAACCGTGATATCCATTTTTGAAAACGTTATGTGCTCTCATTCCAGTTATTAGCCTAGAATTACTATGTTATGCGCACAGCAAACAAGTATAGACCAAATCGCCTAAATTGGAACAAAACATTGCATGTCCGTTTGTTTGGAAACGTTTTGAAATTTGCTACTCGCAATTAGGCTAAAACACGGATTTCAACGAGTTGTTCCAACTCAAACAATCCAACCTTCACCCACAGGCATTCAAGCAGTTTATAGCACATAAGCATCTAGCCACATGGTAAGCATGCTATTATGTTAACATTCACACGCATGCGATATGCTAAAGCATAAAAATACTTACATCGTACTCCGTGCCAAAACAGTGAACTAGTTAACAAAAATGCATGGTCCTAGTTCATGTTAAATTGACTAATGCAACACATGCGGGGTGCAATTAGGTTAGGCTCGGCTAATCCTAAACATGACATATGAAATGCAATCAATTGATGCACGTATTCAATTTGGAATTAAAGTACAAATGCAGTTAGCATGATGTACCGAGCCTGGTGCATGCAGGACAAATGCATGGGTGCACGCATGCATAGCATAAGGTATGCTAAAATAAATATGTCCTAATACTAACCGTCAAAAGCAGGTAAGTAAAAGGGAGAAAGAAGTGGGGGTTGGAAGACATACACACACACACCCACACTTATTACAAATTCGCCCTCGCTCGGAGGGACCAAAAGAATAATACAATTCAAATAATGAATTAACTATCCTAGCTAATTGATTATTACAGACCAACTAAATTAATTAAGCAAATTAATTAAGTTAAGAAAGCAAGAAAAAGGGCCTCGGGAAGAGGGCTCAATGCACGCATGCTCAGGTCTTGCTCGGAAGTCCACTGCCATGCGTAGGCTGCCTCTGTTTTCCCTGCTCTGCCTCTCTGGAGACTGCCAAAATCTCAGAATGTGCTCACTGGATGTCGGGGATCACTACCGGCTGGGTAGAATTTTCATCGGCCGTGATTTGATGTTCATCGGCACAAAATAGATGCATGGATTGCCGGTCGGCACTCTGTGAAGTCGATCGGCAGAAAGTTCCTGCAGAACCTGTTTGACAGCAGCAGAGGACAGAACCTTGCATGGCAATGTAATCCAAACATTGTATGCACCAACCAAGCTCCTTATCATGTGTACAACTCAAAGGGGCATGGTCCTTGGTTCTCGGACCACCAATCGCGCATTTCAATGCGTGATGGCCCAAGAGAACCAAGTGTGCATCTTTCATTTCAAATGTGATGCAGTGCACATAATCACATAGGAGGGCCAACCTCTATCACACTCACTTCAAGAGGCCAAGCATGCACATTGATGCAATGCAATCCTAAACATATTAGCTAGCATGCAACATAGGCAATGCAATGTGTACATACGAATATGCAAACAAGCATACAAGATGAGCATGCAAACCAAGCAAAGAGGGGGACTTAAACATGGTTTAGGCAGCTCTAATTAGGCCTAAAACAGTGGCCAAATGCCAAGGAATTGGGACCAAACACACATACAAGCATGCAAGTAAGTTGGACCAACACTTAGGCATTAAACAAGCAACTCTCATGCACACTTGAAAGGAGCATAACATGGACAATTAGCATGCAAATCAAACTTTGAAATTCATGTTACAAAAGGTGCTAAACCAATTTAACAAGGTAAACAAGGCATGCAAACAAGGCCCAAAATTCAAAGCAAGCTAAAAGGGGATTGGACCATACTTAGCAAGACCAAACATGGCATGAATTAAATGACCCAAAACAGAGTTTTAGCACATGAAACAAAGCCTAAAAGATCACTTAGATGGCATCTAAATGGCTTGAATTCAAAAGCATGCACAATGGCCAAAACATGGAGCATGCAAGACAAGCTTTTAAAGCTTCAAAGAGGCATCCAAGGCAAGCATACAAGCATGCTAAAGAGACTGAAGTAACGTGGAAAATGGTCCCAACCCACTGAAATGAAGCAAGGATGCATGCTATACATTCATACACTTAAGGCTAACAAGCCAATAATGCAAAGAGGCTATACTAAGCATGCCAAAGTCGACCCAAACAACTAAGGACAGACCTCAAACATAGCAAAATAAGCACAAAAACTTCACAAAGCCAAGCCTAAAACATGCTAGAACAATGGTTTACAACCTAAGGCATATTAAGGCAACAACAAGGCATTACATGGCATGTATGCTACACAAGCATGGTGTACCAAAACCAACATACAACAATGCTATTTCATGGCAAAATAAGCATAAATGACAGCCAAGGCATGGTCAACATAAGGCTTAGCTAGGTGCTCATTAAAGAGGCAAAAATGGCCCTTTTCAAGGACAATAAGGAGAGAGGGTGGCCCTCTCCTTCTTGGGACTTCAAGGCACCATCCTTACCACTGAAATCCCTCAAGATTTCAGTGGTGAGGAGGCCCAAACACCAAAGTCTCGGAGCTCACTCAAAATAGCACAAAAAGGGGGCCTCTCAAGGCTTAAGAGGGGTCAAACACCTCCAAACCACAAAACACTCTAAACAAACTATTTAGAGGGCCCAAAAATAGAACTTTTATGTATTGAACACTAAGCTTAAAAACAGTTCTAAGATGGTCAAAAATACAATGCAAAAGTGGGGTAAAAAGGGGCTAGTGTCTTACCCTTGTTGACCTCTTCACAAATGGTGGACCAGCACCTTCCTTGAGCTCAAACCAGCTTCAAAGCTCCAAAAACAAGCCTCAAGAACCTCAGTTCCAAGAGGATGGTGTGATGGTAGGTGTTTATGCACAAAACTAAGCCTAAAACACACACAATAGCAAGAGAGGGAGAGATATAGATATAGGTTAGATACACTAATTTAAACCCTAAAACCAGAGCCCTCTCACTCTCTTCTCTAACTTCTCTCCAACCTTAGGACAAGGGAGAGAAGGCCTCCTCTTATAGAGGAGCCAATCTTGTAAAGCTTACAAGGTAAGCTAACAAGAGGGCCATCCCTCCATACATGTGTATGGAGGGGAAGCAAATGCAAGACAGCTGTGCTAAAATATCTGCAAAAGCAGATGCACAGTAGTCGGCCGGCCAAAGATGTCATTTTGACAAAATTTACTGCCGACCAGCAACAAAGAATATCGACCGGCAACATACATTGCCGATGGCATAAAACCCTGGCCGGTGGCCTCTAGCCACGGCTGGTGATGTGTGGGGATGCCTCACAAGGTATTCCCTGCCCCTCCAAGGCAACAAACAAGTGTTTGGTGCAAAACCAGACACAAAACAGTCGAATTTGGGGGTCATGAGGCAAGGCGCGTAGCCGAGACCTCTGGGAACCCCAAACGAACACAATCAAGGAAGATCACCGAGCGTTCAAACGGTGACGTCCAAGTCTTGAGGACGGTCAAAAATGGGGTGTCTACAGTTGCCCCTCTTTGACAGAACTCGAAAGTCATAACAATGACGGGAGTGAATGTCAAAGCCCAGAGACGACCCATTTTTGACAAGGCCGAAGACTTAGACAAACATGCAAGACAATCAAGGTATGCGCCCGAAGGCAGGGGCAAAATGCAAGACAATGCACGGAGCCGAGCATAACTTATGATCATGCAAAGAAAGCTGTAACGAAGCACACATGCAACAGTTTTAAGCTAGCATACACCAAACTACACTACAATGCAGAAAGGATGTAAGAGAATTATGCAATTCTCGATACGTCTCACGCGGAGGATACAATACCTGTTCGGTTCGCCTGGTTCCACCAGCCGCATATGAACCGTACATACAATATCGTGCCTGTAAAGAAAACAACTTAACAGGTATGATATTGTTAGCAACATGCATGACAATGCAAGAATGAATGCAAAATGATATGCAATATATACAAAACAATGTATAAATAATGCAAATGAAAATGCAATGCAATTGAAACAATGCAAACTATATGCAAAGCAATTGAATCATGATCCAATCATGAGCGGTTTGAAACCACACAAATGTCAAATAGATTGATGGAAGTGACAAGTCCGTCTACCATAGAACGGTCAACTGAACTATGAGTAATGTAGACGGACACAAGAACAAGTATTGGATGGAATGACATAAGTGGGGTAACGACCCACTGGGGAAAGGACAACGATCCTAATGCTGGATGCAAAATTACACTACAATGTAATATAAACAATGGATATGGCATGCAACCAAACCAAATCTTGCCTAGGAAAGGCATGTCCGCAAACAAGCCACGTCTAACATAGAACGCTCTACTGAACTATGCTTTGACACGAGAAGTATGGGCACATACCAGACCAAGCTCAACATGGAATCGCAAGCCATAGGTGGAACGTGATGCAATGGATGCATGCAATCTACAATGCAATATCTACAAATATGCAACGGGACGGATAAGATACAATGGATATGGCGCGCGGGCCAAACCAAATCTTGCCTAGGAAAGGCATGTACACAAACAAGCCGCGGCTAACATAGAACGGTCTACTGAACTATGCTTTGACACGAGAAGTATGGGCACATACCAGACCAAGCTCAACATGGAAAGGCGCAAGCCATAGATGGAAGGTGATGCAATGGATGCATGCAATCTAAAATGAAATGGAAATACGATATTTACGGTGGAGGTGCATGATAAATGCACTATTCTATGATGCATGCCATATGCATATGTATACGATGTATGCATGACAATGCACTACTTACAATGGATGCATGACAATGCACTATGATGCAACGGCTATGATTGCAGCTTTCCCTATCTTACCAACAGGGCGATATACTAGGTTGGTTCAGTATCCAGAACTGAGGCGCAGAAATGCTGCCTCAACCTATGGGGCTTCCATACAGATTTCAAGCCGAGGATACACCCCTGGGTATTTAAACCAGACTCTAGTCTCGGAACTCCCGAACCTTTGCGTTCTAGGCATAAGCCGTTCGAACTCTAGTTTCCACCGTCCCAGTTGGTCTTCTAGGAACTCACCGCAAACACAGGCAGGTGGCTTTACCAGACCACCAAAAGTCGTTCGGGCACGACAAACACCAAAGGAATTGCACCTTTAGAGGATTTAAGGTCTCCTAGACCGGGATGCAAAATGTATACATAACAATGCATTTTTGGAATGCAAACGATGCATGAAATGCATGTTGCATGGAATGCGCGACAACGCAAGATTTTTGATGCGCGACAATGCGCGGCTTGAGATGCATGACAATGCGGACTGTGCGCGTTAAAACGCGTGTGTGTGTGTATGACGATGCAAGGGACGATGCGTGCTACAGTGCATATTGACATGCGAGTAACACCCTAGCGTGTTTAAGGTCTCGCCAGACCGCGGGCGTGTTTAAGGTCTCGCCAGACCGGTCTTGGGCACAACACAGTGACGTGCGCAAAATAGCGCGATGCGATACATGCCAAATGCAATAAGGTGCGCAAAATAGCACGATGAGATGCATGCCAAATGCAATGAACTATGCACCCTGATGCACCGAAGGTCTTGCACCTCCCGAGGATTTAAGGTCTCCTAGACCGGTCTTGGGCACAAGACAGTGAGGTGCGCGAAATAGCGCGATGCGATGCATGCCAAATGCAATAAGGTGCGCAAAATAGCGCGATGAGATGCATGCCAAATGCAATGAACTGTGCACCCTGATGCACCGAAGGTCTTGCACCTCCCGAGGATTTAAGGTCTCCTAGACCGGCAAAGAGCAACATGTGAAGTGATGCACATTGCAAGTGCATAACTTATGATCATGCAAAGGATGCTGTGATGAAGCAAATATGCAAAATAAATGCAACATTTTAAGCGAATGCTATGCAAGCAAGTAAACATGAACCAAACTACATCTCATGCAGAAAGGATGTAAGGGAATTAAGCAATTCTCACGGCGTCTCACGCGGAGAAGGCTAAAAGCGACTACCGAGAATACCCGGAGTCTCAAACACAACATCTCTCAGCGTCTCGTACACAGGAGAGGAAAGAAACCTCTCAGCGTAGTACACGCGAGAGGGGAAAGAGAAACAACGCAAGTAAAAAGGCGCACAATAATGCGGGAGAAATATGCATGACAATGCAAGTGAAATGAGTGCACAATAATGCAACTGTGATGTGCATCACGGCGCGGCGCGACGCGACGCACCAGACAGTATGATGAATGCATGCAACGCGTACGGGGCAACTTTTGAAAAAGGCAAAAGGATACAAAAGGATACAACATTGCATAAATTCGAGTGCCATGCGTAGAAGACACGGTCCGAGGTTAAAACAGAGGCTGGTCGAGCTTTGAAAATGCACTGTTCTTGTACTAACTTGAGCTATGAAGGCTCCAAACCATATATCTGACCAAAACAAGGCTGTAGGAGACTCAAAAACCACTTTAGGAGACCACCGGATGCCCACCGGCCATCAGAATGCATCACCGGCCGTCCATCGGCCATCACAAAATTCCATCGGCACAAAATACTGCCGATCGGCAAATAATGTGGCCGACCGGCAAAAAGTCCCTATATCGGGGCAGTTTTGACTTTTTGCTTCGGGTCTTTTAAAATAGGGCTTCTAGCCCTATTTCTTCACTTCCCCTTGGCCGAAATTTCTCCCCCTCTCTCTCTAGAGTGTTTTCGTCCTTCGATCTCCTCGTTTTCTTGCGTTTTAGCCCCCGTTTCTTCGTTCGATTCACGATCTCCTTCGCGTTTTGAACATTTTCATCCGAACAAATCTTTGTTTCGGTACCTCCTTTGCTATTTTCGCTTTTTGGGGTTTGTTCCCCTCGATTTGCTCTCGATCTTCGTGTCTCTTCCATTTTCCGGTTTTCCGGTCATTTCCACCTTCCCGGGGGTTGACTTTTCGGTTGACTTTCCATATTCCAGCCCGATTTTCATTTTCCGACCATTTTCCTCGTCATTTTTGACATGGCCGACGATATTCCACAGGGCGGGACTCCTCCAGATCACGAGATGGATCCCGGGGCCGAGCTCCTTCCTTTGAGCGTCCGCCCATTCGACCCGGCGACCTACCGGCCGGCGATTCACGTTTTGCCCCCCGACGGACTACGCCAGTTCAGGAGTTTTGACAGGGCGTTGGATCCCGAGCTTCTACTACGTGAGCCTGCCTCTCACCTATCCTTCGGCGCTTCCGAGGTAACATTTTTTCTCTGTTTCACATTCTGCAATGTAGAACTTTTAACTGTCAACCGTCATAGCTGATTACATTCTTTAATTGCTTTAGCTCTGATGCTCTGATACACTGTGCATTGTAGTTGATCGCAAACACACTTGCAACTGATATCTGTTTAAGACCGACACATGCACACACACTGCACTAGCCTTAATCACCCAAACACACGGCACACACCGTATTTCACTGCAAACTCACCGACACCCAATATCTGTTTGAATCTGAAAAACTTGCACGCATGCTAAATTTGCACCAAATCACGCAAACACGCTGACGCATCATACGTTGTAGTTCACTATAAGCACACCGGCACCCGGTATCTGTTTGAATCTGAAAACACGTATACATGCTATAGTTGCACTGATTTTGACTGTTTCTTCAAAACTGTACATTTTATATTGCTTCGCAACTACTTGTTTGAAAACAGGGAGATTCCCATACCATCCGCGGGTATGGGAACACTGTCGCTCGTGATTGGTACGCCGAGCTACCCGATGCAGTTCGCCACATCGTGGACCAGGCCGGCTTTGGTGCATTCTGCAGAGGACTCTCCAGACTCACTACATGCAGATCTCTCCTTGCCGCTCTGGTGGAGAGGTGGTGGGACACCACCGATTCATTCCATTTCTTTACGACGGGGGACATGACGATGACTCCCTATGATTTCTCGATGCTCACAGGCATCGGGGTAGGGGGTGATCCGATCCCCTTTGATACTGATATGGATGAGTGGGAAGCCGCTAAGATCTACTTGCTCGGCGAGCTGCCGCCTCTGGCGCATCCCGGCTTCGTCCGATATTCCTGGTTTGAGGTGCAGTTCAGGGTCCAGCCCACCCTTGTTGAGGCAGCCCCGATGACTCAGGAGGCCGTGGAGAGATACGCACGCGGCTTTCTCATGTTCCTGTTTGGGACGACCATTTTCGCTGACCGGGCGAACACCGTGCCTCTCTGCCTGCTCAACGCACTGGTGGACGTCAGGCATATCTTACATTACGACTGGGGTGGCGCCGCTCTGGCCACTCTCTACGGATATATGAGCTCAGCTTCCCGCGGCAGCGGACAGTTGCTCGAGGGCTACTGGCGTGCTTGGGAGGTACATTTCTTTTTCTGTTTTTCATTTCTGTTCTATATTTTCTGTACTCTGTACACTGCACACATTGTAGTCTGCTTTATACTTACTGTATACTGTACACACGGCACACACATACTCTGCTTTACACTGACTGTACACTGCTCACACTGTATACTCTGCACAATACACTGCACAACACATGGCTCTGCTATTTCTGCTTTTATTCTATATTCTGCTTTATCTGATAAATGCACTGGTATTTACCTTGCAGTTGTGGGTTTATGCCTACTTTCCTAGGCTTGCTCCCGTACCCGATGCAGAGACCCCTCTCGTCGTCCCGTTCTCGCGCCGCTTCGACGGGAGGTGCGTGCGGAGGCCCCGCGAGTCATTCATATTCTTCCGCCGCTATTTCGACACCATCACCCCCGCGGAGGTATGTTTTACTTGCAATTCATTTAAGCTTCGTCTTTCCACTGCATGTTTCAATAACAGTAGATAACAAATTGTATTTCATTTTCAGATCACCTGGCAGCCTTGGGCTCCTTTGCCAGCCGTGATGCGGGATCGGTTTGCCGGTGCCGATGAGACCTCGCGTTTCCAGATTCTGCTGGAGGGCCCGGTCTGTCGGGCTTGGTACCTGGGTGAGTGTTTCTTGCGTCAGACCCTGGGTTTACCGGAGCAGATAGTCCCGGTGCACCCTCCTGAGCATATGAGGGATACCGAGAGATTCACCGCCGATGAGATGACCGACTATACGATCGGCTGGGAGGCAGACGGCTTCAGAGGCGAGGGCGATTACTTGGAGTATGTCCGGACCTTCATCATGCGACCTCTGAGCGGCGGCCACCGAGCGGAGAGAGAGAGGCCTGCGGTGCCAGCGGCTGGAGCGGGAGCAGGAGCTGGAGGGGGAGTGTCGAGGGGAGCTCGAGTCCGTGGCAGGGGCGGAGTTCAGAGAGGACGGGGGACCGGTTGGCCTGCTCTGCCCACTTCACTAGCATACAGAGGGCAGGGTGGGGCGACCTACCAGATTCCCTTTACTCCTCCACCGGCTGATCACGAGTTAGTCGGTTTCCACGACTTACCTCCGGTATGTATTACTGCATTCTTCATTTTGCATTACCATTTTATTTCAATTTGTTTGATATTCCGCAGAATATTGATGCTGCTAATACTTTTGTAGGCGTCCTCCGAGTACACCCGGCAGTCCCTAGAGCTGAATGCCTCCATGATGGGGATGTTGCAGCGGACCTTCGACCTCCTGGCCCTCTACAGTATTCCGGTATGTTCTTTTGACCACAGTCTTAAACCATACATAAACTGCTTCTCATGCAATCTGATACGCTACACAAAACCTGACAAACTGCTCACAGCATTTACATACTGTACTCATACACTGCATTCTATACTGCTTTACTACTCACGGCATCCACACACTGTACTCATCTGCTGCATTCTACACTGATTTACTACTCACGGCATCCATACACTGTACTCATCTGCTGCATTCTGTACTGATTTACTGCTCACAGTATTCTAATGTATTCGCATTTCATGCTTTTTCAGCCTCCCTTCCAGATTCCTCCGGTAGGTGGTGCTCCGGCTGGACCTCTCATTTCTACCCGGGATGGCAGAGTATATCCCCGCACCAGAGGGGGGCGCACTCATGTCGGGAGCAGCTCGCGGGCTCTAGTTCCAGATAACGAGTCTGAGGTAGAGACAGAGGCAGAGGCAGAGTCGTCGGAGGAGGAGACCGGTGATGGCTCGGACTCGGGCTCAGACGGTGATGCTCCTGGACTTTTGCCCAGGAAGAGGGCGAGGACGGATCCCCAGGCGTGAGACCATTGATGCTGCTTCAGATTTTTGCTGCTTTTTCCTTCTTTTTGTACTTTTTCTCTTTTTGGTTGGATTACCTTGTACTGCCGCAGGCAGGTTTTTGTTCCCAAAACTTTGTACTTGAAAAAGATTATATGAAATGAAACAAACTCTTTTTTGTCTAAAAGAAGTGTTATATCTGTACATTCCATACTTTGTACTGCATTACATCATATTACGCCTCAAATGCAAATGAAATCGATCTGTTGTCTGAAAATTGAGCACTTGCACTGTGATAATCGGATAACCAACCAACTAACAGTAAACAACTCATACAAACCACTGCTCAACCTGGATACACAGCCCATACTCTGTTGGGGATTAGTCTGCATACGGCCCATAACACAGCACTCGGTTCATTCTGCACACAGCGAACCCTGAACAAACAGCCCAATCTGACAAGACGGACCACAAAACTGAAACGGTTGAAGTTGAAACACGCTTGGATGTCCCAAATTTCCTTTTCTTCTCTTGCTTCGCATGAATGTAGAGAATGGCACAGCATTCTGAGCACAAACGATTAATCTTTGAAAAAGGGTTTCACAACCAGGGTATTGAGCCTACGACTAAACACAGCGGAGGGACTCAAGTGGAGAAAACAAAAGGCGCACGTCTTGAACACAATGAGACGCGCTCGGAAAAGACTCAAAACAAAAGTTGAGACCGAAAAATCAAAAGACACGACACACGGACGTGTTTATAGAAACAAAAGACCTCGGATCTCGAGGAGCCAGTTCCTCCGGGTATGTTTCCCACCCTTTCTGATTTGTGACTCTCGCGACACTTGGCCCTCAGGCTCGGTTTTTCTCTCAAAAAAAACCCACTTCTTACTTTTCTCTCAACTCGTACCTGTCCATTCTTTATTCTCTCATTTTTTTTTATCCCTCCCCAGGGTGATTGATAGATGGATAGAAAGTCGCGGGTTCACGCCCGACTCCGTTAGCTCACGGCTGTTTCTTTCGGCGTTGTTCAAATGAGGTTCCGGACAGGGAAGACCTCTTCTGGCGAATAGGGTGCCTTTCTGGCAAGTATGTTGACGGTGGGGAAAAGATAGAACACCTGACTCAATTGCGCCCCTAGTTCGTCACTTTGACCATTTTTTGTTTTCTTTCTAAAACAATTTTGACCAAACTGAGAGTTGGATTAACATACTTGTTCAATCTTTGATTTGAAAATCATGCAAGTCAGGCCATGAGCACTGAAAATGTTTCTTCTAGGTCCAAGAAGATGGTCTGGTTTTGGAAAATGAAATGGTTTTCGAGAAAACAGTCAACCTCAATAAAAATTTTCAAAAACTATTTTTTTGCAAACGGCCGGTGCTTAACGAGCACGGAACCTACCCTCGAGATGCGCAACCTCGGATCGGAGGTAATAGGGAATTGCCCCTGGCGTAAAAAGGGGGGGTACATGGCAATGAAAAGTTGCCCCTGGTTTGGATGTCAACTTAGGGCAATTTGTGGTAATGCATGGCAACGGAAAGTTGCCCCTTGTTTGGATGGTGCCGCAGCATGCTGTAAACCAGTCCTCGTCGATGACGATCGACCCCTCGGACGCGAAGAAGACGAAGACGATCTGAACCAATATATGGACACAGTCATCTTGAAAGCGTTGATGGTCGGATTTCAGAAGAAAGTTGGCTGCGTGGTTCCGGCTGAACCAATATATGGACACAGTCACCTTGAAAGCGTTGGTGATTGGGCTTCAGGATGAAGCTGCCTATGTAATTCTGGTTGTCACGCCGAACTATCAAATTCAGAGGAGGTAAGGATGATCAAAACCTTTACATGGACATGAGACGCTATGAAAGCGTTGGGGGCTGAACTTCAGGATGAAGTTGCCTACGTATCCCAAACATGGGAATTAAGCCTTACGTAGTTCCGGTTAAGGTACACTCGGGTATTTTAACCTTCACTTTTTCAGGCTCTAACTTTTGCCAAGGTGCCCAATGCGGGTTTTCGACCTTGCGAGCTTTGTTTTCCTCTTCTTTTCATTCCTGCACATTTTTCTTCTTTTTTTTTTTGATATTCTTTTCTTTTCTTTTCTTTTCTTTTCTTTTGCATTTTTTTTGTTCTTTTGGTTCTTTTCTTCTTTCCCTTTTTTGTATATTTCTTTTTCTTCTTTTTTCTTGCTCTAACTTTTGCCTGGGTCGCCCTTCCGGGTTTTCGACCCAGCGAGCCTCTCAAGGGTAAAAGTGTAATAAGTCCATGCCAAATGGTTTTAGGGTTTTGAAGCCATCCGTATCCAGGAGAGTGGCTATTGTGTTGATTTGCAGAAGAGTCCATCACGGTTGCTTCACGAGTCTCTTCCGGTGAGATCTAATCTTCTTAACCTGAGTTTAGTGCCTCTTGCCCGAGGGTTACTTCAAGTTGGGCCACACGGGCTTTACATGGCGGTTGACTGTTGAACGTTTTGAACAGATTCCAGGTTCGAAACAGATAGGTTGAATTTTGAGGCTGAGAGCAATCCTAGGCTGCGCAATCTCAAGAGCAATCCCACACAAGTCTTCACAGGACTGCGCAAAACATTTTGTTTTTGAAAGTTTTTAAGAAAGCGACAAATCGCTCGCGCTGAAGATAATGTGGAACCAGTCTGGATCAAACCAGGATCCTTCTCAGTACTCACGCTGACAGGCATGATTTCATTCATTAAAAGGCTCAACATGCTCCTCTTTCTCTCAAAATGATCAAAATTTTGCAAAACCCGAGGAATTCCTTCCTCTTCGTTTTTATCACCGCAGTGTTTAAAAAAAAAGGGGTTTGAAAAACTCAGGTCATTGCAGCGATGTTCAAGGCACAAGAGAGTAGGTAGAATGTACTGTCGTTCCATTCACATCCTCTGGCACAACTAGTTCAAATAGCAACGAGTACGGAAACGTGATAGCCACAGCTGTTTCATTAAGGTTTCCTGGTATAACTGGCTCCTCGGCAGAAACAGACTCAAAAACAAAAACGGGTAATTACAAGACAAAACGGTGTTTGAGGCAACAACCCCGGAATCCCCTGACATTCTATACAAACGAGGGAATGACTCGCTACAACAAGACAGACCCGTAAGCAAAAGGACTGACTCAAGACAATGAGACAGACTCAAAACAAAACAAAAGACTGACTCGACACCCAAGCCAGAATTTACAAAACTAGCATTCGCAGATGCTCAAAAATGCGTGCCAGACGCCACATTAAAAACACTGGGCGCCGCTCGCAGATGGTTCACTTCCCGATTATGCACTCGCAGTATCTGTGTCCTCAAAATCCAATAACTGAGCAGTAACGGACTTGGTTGAGGTGGGCGGGAGGATAACCTCATTGTCAATCAAATCCTGCACCTCATGACGGAGGCGGAAGCAGTTATCAGTAGGGTGGCCAATTTGCTGATGGTACGCGCAGTACTGGGTAGCATCATGGCCTGCTGGAAGGGAGTTAGGGAGAGGCCTAGGCTCGAGGGGTTTAAGATGCCCCCTTTCGGCCAGGATCTGAAGTGCCTTTGACAACGGCATATAGAGTTCGTGAAAGACCTTGCGCCCTCGGGGCAGGTACTTTGGAGCCTGATTATTCCTGCTAGATGCACTAGCGAAAGGGTCGGCAGGTGCCGCCTTGACTTTCTGATATTTCCCAGGTGCAAGATTAGGAGTGGGAGGAACTGTCCTGGCATAACGGGGCCTATCCCGATTTTCTGGCTGACTGGAACTACCCTCAGGTGGGGTGGGGAAAGCATCCTCCACAGCTTTTGTCACAACTACAGATATCTGTTGCTTGTTCATCCCCCCGGCTTTCAAAGCCTTGACTGCCCACAGCAGCTGTTCACTAGGATCGGCATCTGCCTTCACTTTGTCTTTTCCTCTGGCCTCAGCCTGATCTAGGATTTGGGTTGGCGCTGGTACATCATTGCCATAGCTGGAGGCCATCTCCGGTTGGCTGAGCTCAATCACAATCCGTTCCAACAGCGGGGGCTCCTGGGGTACAAAACCCCCGGCATATGGTGCGGCTGGTGGCGAAGCTGGCATCCCGTAAGCGAGATCCGCCACAATCCTCTGGAGGTCACCTATCATCCCCATTAGTTCAAACGTAGTAGGCTCACGAGCCTGATATAGCTGGGGGGCCCAGACCGGGTGCGCAACCGGCGATCTGGGTGGATGTGGCATGTCAACAGTGGTCTCACTTTGCAGGGTGATTCCTTGATCTAACGTGGCTGTCATAACCACGATCTCTTCTAAATTCTGCGTCATCGTAGATCTTGCCTCGGCAAGGGGGAATACTGACTATTCTAGAACTCTCTGAACTGAAAGGAAAAACAAGCAGCATTTCAGCCCAAACGGATCAAACACGAGTGCAGCCGAACAACTGTACTCTACTACTGATCACCGTTCCCCAAAAATCACTGTCCCAAGACACTGAATTGGATACCCTCAGATATAACTGATTCTCACAAACTGATACTGATGCCCTCAAGCTTGATACTCCATTTTGCAAACTGATATGTGCATTCCCTGTAGAGATACACTCTAAAAGCACATAGCATGTAAAAAAGAGCCAATACACCCCTATGTTGGGGTAGGGTTTCCCTGTACTATTTTGTCAGGAGCTAGGGTTTCACTACACACGCAGCAGTTTCAAACAACCTATGATCGGGTAAGCAACCTGTCCTAGCTTGGAATGGTCACTATGGATTCCGAACATGCACTAGGTCGAATGGTCAAAAGGGTGCCCCGGTAAAACCGGGGTTTGTGTTCCCATACTGGTAGAGCCCGTAACCGGTCAGCCTTATGGTCATGCCTTGACAAGACAAGCCTCCGGCAAACCGCTCAGGAATAGCAGATGGCCAACACGGTGTCCTAGGTGCACCAATGCACATGCAATGCAAAGAGACACATAAGTGGAATCAAAACAGGATATCACGAGTTCGAGTCAAGCCCTCTAACTCCCCAGCGGAGTCGCCAGAAACTGTAGACGTCCCCAAACGCCCCGGGAGGATGAGTCCCGTTCTGGTCGTTTTGCGGGTCTACTACAGTTCAGACTCAAATTGTCACGGTTTTTAATCTGAACCAAAGAGTCCAAATCCGGCAAATCGTTTTGAGAAAACAGATTTTTTTGAAAGAAGTGCCAAACATGGACTGCTTTGCCAGATACAGAGTCGCCACCTAAATATTTTTTTAATGGGGAAATTTAGGAAACCCTGACTCGGTGCCAAAGGCCACATGTCCGTCATCACCAAAGTTGCCTCGGCTCGGGAACTTGGGTACGATTGGGGAAGGTCAGCTATGAGCACCCCCTCTCGCCCGGTCCGAAGACCGGCCTCTACTAACCGTGATATCCATTTTTGAAAACGTTATGTGCTCTCATTCCAGTTATTAGCCTAGAATTACTATGTTATGCGCACAGCAAACAAGTATAGACCAAATCGCCTAAATTGGAACAAAACATTGCATGTCCGTTTGTTTGGAAACGTTTTGAAATTTGCTACTCGCAATTAGGCTAAAACACGGATTTCAACGAGTTGTTCCAACTCAAACAATCCAACCTTCACCCACAGGCATTCAAGCAGTTTATAGCACATAAGCATCTAGCCACATGGTAAGCATGCTATTATGTTAACATTCACACGCATGCGATATGCTAAAGCATAAAAATACTTACATCGTACTCCGTGCCAAAACAGTGAACTAGTTAACAAAAATGCATGGTCCTAGTTCATGTTAAATTGACTAATGCAACACATGCGGGGTGCAATTAGGTTAGGCTCGGCTAATCCTAAACATGACATATGAAATGCAATCAATTGATGCACGTATTCAATTTGGAATTAAAGTACAAATGCAGTTAGCATGATGTACCGAGCCTGGTGCATGCAGGACAAATGCATGGGTGCACGCATGCATAGCATAAGGTATGCTAAAATAAATATGTCCTAATACTAACCGTCAAAAGCAGGTAAGTAAAAGGGAGAAAGAAGTGGGGGTTGGAAGACATACACACACACACCCACACTTATTACAAATTCGCCCTCGCTCGGAGGGACCAAAAGAATAATACAATTCAAATAATGAATTAACTATCCTAGCTAATTGATTATTACAGACCAACTAAATTAATTAAGCAAATTAATTAAGTTAAGAAAGCAAGAAAAAGGGCCTCGGGAAAAGGGCTCAATGCACGCATGCTCAGGTCTTGCTCGGAAGTCCACTGCCATGCGTAGGCTGCCTCTGTTTTCCCTGCTCTGCCTCTCTGGAGACTGCCAAAATCTCAGAATGTGCTCACTGGATGTCGGGGATCACTACCGGCTGGGTAGAATTTTCATCGGCCGTGATTTGATGTTCATCGGCACAAAATAGATGCATGGATTGCCGGTCGGCACTCTGTGAAGTCGATCGGCAGAAAGTTCCTGCAGAACCTGTTTGACAGCAGCAGAGGACAGAACCTTGCATGGCAATGTAATCCAAACATTGTATGCACCAACCAAGCTCCTTATCATGTGTACAACTCAAAGGGGCATGGTCCTTGGTTCTCGGACCACCAATCGCGCATTTCAATGCGTGATGGCCCAAGAGAACCAAGTGTGCATCTTTCATTTCAAATGTGATGCAGTGCACATAATCACATAGGAGGGCCAACCTCTATCACACTCACTTCAAGAGGCCAAGCATGCACATTGATGCAATGCAATCCTAAACATATTAGCTAGCATGCAACATAGGCAATGCAATGTGTACATACGAATATGCAAACAAGCATACAAGATGAGCATGCAAACCAAGCAAAGAGGGGGACTTAAACATGGTTTAGGCAGCTCTAATTAGGCCTAAAACAGTGGCCAAATGCCAAGGAATTGGGACCAAACACACATACAAGCATGCAAGTAAGTTGGACCAACACTTAGGCATTAAACAAGCAACTCTCATGCACACTTGAAAGGAGCATAACATGGACAATTAGCATGCAAATCAAACTTTGAAATTCATGTTACAAAAGGTGCTAAACCAATTTAACAAGGTAAACAAGGCATGCAAACAAGGCCCAAAATTCAAAGCAAGCTAAAAGGGGATTGGACCATACTTAGCAAGACCAAACATGGCATGAATTAAATGACCCAAAACAGAGTTTTAGCACATGAAACAAAGCCTAAAAGATCACTTAGATGGCATCTAAATGGCTTGAATTCAAAAGCATGCACAATGGCCAAAACATGGAGCATGCAAGACAAGCTTTTAAAGCTTCAAAGAGGCATCCAAGGCAAGCATACAAGCATGCTAAAGAGACTGAAGTAACGTGGAAAATGGTCCCAACCCACTGAAATGAAGCAAGGATGCATGCTATACATTCATACACTTAAGGCTAACAAGCCAATAATGCAAAGAGGCTATACTAAGCATGCCAAAGTCGACCCAAACAACTAAGGACAGACCTCAAACATAGCAAAATAAGCACAAAAACTTCACAAAGCCAAGCCTAAAACATGCTAGAACAATGGTTTACAACCTAAGGCATATTAAGGCAACAACAAGGCATTACATGGCATGTATGCTACACAAGCATGGTGTACCAAAACCAACATACAACAATGCTATTTCATGGAAAAATAAGCATAAATGACAGCCAAGGCATGGTCAACATAAGGCTTAGCTAGGTGCTCATTAAAAAGGCAAAAATGGCCCTTTTCAAGGACAATAAGGAGAGGGGGTGGCCCTCTCCTTCTTGGGACTTCAAGGCACCATCCTTACCACTGAAATCCCTCAAGATTTTAGTGGTGAGGAGGCCCAAGCACCAAAGTCTCGGAGCTCACTCAAAATAGCACAAAAATGGGGCCTCTCAAGGCTTAAGAGGGGTCAAACACCTCCAAACCACAAAACACTCTAAACAAACTATTTAGAGGGCCCAAAAACAGAACTTTTATGTATTAAACACTAAGCTTAAAAATAGTTCTAAGATGGTCAAAAATACAATGCAAAAGTGGGGTAAAAAGGGGCTAGTGTCTTACCCTTGTTGACCTCTTCACAAATGGTGGACCAGCACCTTCCTTGAGCTCAAACTAGCTTCAAAGCTCCAAAAACAAGCCTCAAGAACCTCAGTTCCAAGAGGATGGTGTGATGGTAGGTGTTTATGCACAAAACTAAGCCTAAAACACACACAATGGCAAGAGAGGGAGAGATATAGATATAGGTTAGATACACTAATTTAAACCCCAAAACCAGAGCCCTCTCACTCTCTTCTCTAACTTCTCTCCAACCTTAGGACAAGGGAGAGAAGGCCTCCTCTTATAGAGGAGCCAATCTTGTAAAGGTTACAAGGTAAGCTAACAAGAGGGCCATCCCTCCATACACGTGTATGGAGGGGAAGCAAATGCAAGACAGCTGTGCTAAAATATCTGCAAAAGCAGATGCACAGTAGTCGGCCGGCCAAAGATGTCATTTTGACAAAATTTACTGCCGACCGGCAACAAAGAATGCCGACTGGCAACATACATTGCCGATGGCATAAAACCCTGGCCGGTGGCCTTTAGCCACGGCCGGTGATGTGTGGGGATGCCTCACAAGATATTCCCTGCCCCTCCAAGGCAACAAACAAGTGTTTGGTGCAAAACCAGACACAAAACAGTCGAATTCGGGGGTTTTGAGGCAAGGCGCGTAGCCGAGACCTCCGGGAACCCCAAGCGAACACAATCAAGGAAGATCACCGAGCGTTCAAACAGTGACGTCCAAGTCTTGAGGACGGTCAAAAATGGGGTGTCTACAGTGAAGTAGGTGAAACAAAGAAAGTATGGGGAGGTAATCTAGAAACCCTCTTTTAAATACAATACTCTTATGGCCGGATGACATTTTGACTTGATTGTCGGAGGTTTTTCCCGACCATCCAAGGTCGGGAATGATCACTGATGATTTAGTTTCTCTTTGCAAAATAAAAGAAAGGACACTTCATCTCGCTTTTCTTGTGGAAATAAATCTACCTTCCACAAAAATGAAATAAAATAGGGTAAATTATACTTACTTTTATTGAGATTTCTGACGATCACAAAGATCTCCCCTGAGGTTTCGAAAATTATACTAACCTCCTATACTTTATGTGGCAATATACAAATAGCTCACTTCTGTTAATTTTTTCCTAGACACTGTTAACTTTTGCAATGAAATGCCAAAAATACTCTCTATTTGCTCTTTTCTTATCTCTTTTCCTTCACCAACCATACCTATTTTCCCTTCCACTTTATAGTTATCCTGGGCACTGGGCCTGTAGCACAATTTCTAAAGTTAAATTATTGTATTTAAAAAAAAATTAATGATACAATTATGTATTTTTATGATAATTTTACCCTTTTTTACCGAAATATTACTAATAATTTGGACTATGATATAATCTATTATAATCGAGTAACATTTTGATAAAAAATAATATTATCATAAATACAAAACTTTGTCACAATTGTTATAACAAACAATATCTAATAATAAATTATCATGGCACTATCAAAAAAGTAGATAACAATTACTACAAAAATTTGTAATATTTATTAGAAAGTGTTGGCTACATATTTTGTACAAGCCAATTGCAATTCGACGCGTGGCAAAATAAGCATAATATGGGAAGACTATTCAAGTCTTCGATTCTGATTGTACACGTGGCAGTTAGTATTAGTTATTACGAGATCTGAGTAACAGTGGATCAACGAAGAGATGCAAAGTGATGTGGCTTCAACGGTTACTCACATTTCAAATTCAAATTTAGGAGGAAAGCCTAACTACAAGTAATGGCGTAATGGAGCTAATCTTGAGGCAACATGATCAGTGATCATGGAGGAGCAGTTCGACGGTTAGAAATGCAGTTCGATGGTCAGAAATGCAGTTCGATGGTCATCCTTGAACAGTATAAATAGCAGAGAAGGCCCCAGAAAAAGCCCCCAGACTCAAATCTCAAAAACCAGTCTTATTATATTTATTTTCCTTTCCAGTTTTACATTTCCAGTCTTACATTTCCTGTACTTTAAATTCCTGCACTGCACTTCATTCATAGGAGTAGTTTCAAGTAACTTGTTGCTGTAAACCTCTACAAGGCTGAGTTTGGATCATTGTAAGTTTTTCATTTTTATGAAATGCTTCAACTGTTCTTCATTTGATTGTTATATTGCTTAATTCTCCTAAATCAAGCCGCCAGTAAAAGTCCTCTTCATTGAGGCTGAAAGAACTAAAATATAATCGTCTGATAATTGGTTGGCAATTAATTCTCTGTAAGGACTGATTGATCCTTGCTGGCATGCTCACAATTACAATAATAACCTTCGAAAGCCAAAAAGCCAACATATATTTTTGGCACGCCCAATGGGACAAATTGAAATAGCTAGACGTAGGAGACAAGGAGAAAAGGAACGCTTGGAAGAAGGCGTGGAAGGAGAGGTAGAGATACCTAATCCGGAGGATAATGTGATAACACATCCTGTGGAAACTCCCATTTTATCAGAACCTATGGTCGAACAGACCAACACTTCAGAACAAGTACCACATGTTCGTAATGTTGGACGAGACCAAGGAATTGGACCATCCACTGTTTCATCTACTCAGCCAATAAATCCATGGGGTGGCCTAGTAGATGCTATGAGACATCAATTAATGAACACAATGGAAAGGTGGGCAACGTCCTTTTTGGATCGAATGAATAACCACCAACCAACAAACGTAAGACACATGGAGGAAGTTTTGAATGTCCCTCAGCAAAGATTGGCTAGAGATAAATAGCCTATGCAAGTTAATGGACATTCTAATGGTCAAACTAGTAATCAGAACTATGAAAAACCATCACCTCAGTCTTGGTACGAACCTATTCCGAGGCCTATAGCAAGTCAAAATGCCCCAGTACTTAACAGTGAATCCATGCAATTGGGTGGATCTGGCCCAGTACAAGAAAATGGCATAAGAATGGTTCCAAATCCCATGTTCGAAGCCATACCTGGCACAAGGGGGTTCACTAATCCCTTATTCGAATTTACACCCGGGGGCTTGGAAGGTTTTCCTACAAATGGAAGGGACACAACACCAGTTCCAGCACCTTTCGCAGGTCCTTTTACAGGACAGGCTCAAAGGGGTTACCCACACCCCCAACAGCAACCTGCACCACAGGGACAATCAGTCCCAAATATACCACCTTATGGACCAAGAGGACCACAGGCACAAGTTTGCCCACCAAATCCTGTGTTTGCTCCTCTAGTAGTGGTTCAGCAGGCACAAAATATGGTCCCTGAGGACCAAATTGCTGACATTGTTAGAGAGATGTGTGGACCAATGGCTCGGGGGGTCCAGACTCTAATGTACAGGAATCCATACCCAGAATGGGTAGACAGGGTACATGAATACCCAAGAGGTTTCAGGATACCAGATTTTGCCCTTTTTTATGGGAATGGAAACCAATCAACAGTGGAGCATATTGCTAGATTTGCTGCTCAATGCGGTGAATTTACTAATAATGACTATATGAAGTTAAGGTTATTCCCAAATTCCCTAACTGGGGGAGCATTTGTATGGTATATTAACCTTACACTTGGCTCTATCCAGACTTGGCAACAGATGGAAGAGGCATTTCATGCCCAATTCTTCCAATCAGAGCCAGAGGTTTCTATGGCAGACTTGGCAAGATTGAGTCAAAGGCCTGATGAGAAGGCTACTCAGTTTATTGCCAGATTTAAAAGGGCTCGAAATAAATGTAGAGTCATCTTACCAGAGCCAGAATTCGTGAGATTGGCTCAAAATGGTTTAGAGTTTAGGCTTCGAAAGAAGTTTGACTCGACTGAGTTCAGAGATTTAGTGGAACTCACTTATAAGGTGTCTAGGTATGAAGCATTACTAGAGGAGGAACAAGACCGAAATAATGCATCGTACAAGACATATTATAGAGATCCTAATTATGAGATCGATACAGCAGAGATTGTGGCAAAAGAACCTGTGATCTATGAAGCATTAATTCATAAGGACACAACAATTAACCAGCAATTTAAAAAGAAGGACCTTCACAAGAAATACTCTTTCGATTTAACTAAGGCAGATGACATTTTTGATCATTTGCTTGCGGCCAACTTCCTTAAGTTACCAAAGGGAGTCAAAATCCCATCTCTTGATGAACTTAAAGGAAAAGTATATTGTAAATGGCATAATTCTTGGTCTCACTCGACTAAGAACTGTATTGTTTTTCGAGACAGGATCCAAGAGCAAATTCGGAAAGGAAGTTTGAAATTCCCAACCAAAGCAGAAAAGGCCATGGGGATTGACAGTAATCCATTTCCAGAAATTGGAGAGGTGGCAGCCAATGTCATAATGCCAGACTTTCGAAACTTGTCCTTGAAAGAATTTGGAGAAATCAATGTGTAGATGCATGTTGCCAACCAGACAACTATCAAGAAGGACACAGGAAATCTACCAGCTATTGGACAAGGTTTCTCACACCAGAGGGAAGACTCTGATGAAGAAGCACTGGATGACGACTCCTTAAAAGCAGTTGTAATGCAGAGGATGTGTCCCAGGTGCAGACTAAGCTACAAATGGTTGAAAGGGCTTCCAATTGATGGGAAGCAATATTACAAGGATGTGCAGAGACGTCCCAAACCAACCAATGCCTACAATAAAAGGCCATATCCATCTGGTGTTAGGCAACAACCATTGATGGTTGAACCAACAGCTGATAGAATGCATTCCAAAGGCAAGAGGCCTTTATATGAATCCATGCCACCTAATTATTATAGAATGGAGAGCAGTCATTCTGAGAGGAGACTGGAGAGAGGTTCAGTTTATGGGATCAAAGCCAGAGATTGGCCCCCTAGACCAGCCTCACGCAGGACAGAAAGTGGACACCCTTATCAAAGGCCTGAGTTAGGCCTAAAGCATGAAGTCAGGGCCAAACAGTGGCCTTCACAGCCAGCTTCGAAGGTGACTTCGAAGGAAGAAAGAAGCAGTTCAACAACCGGGTCAGTAAGTTCATGGGTACCTGGGATTCCAGATTGGTTTGTGATGCAGAACAAACCTAGGGAAGTGTTTACCCAAAGAGATGTAATTGGAAACCAAGGCAGGATGGTCAAGCCTCCTTTAGTGGCTCCAAATAATTGGGTATTGCTTAAACACCCAAAGACAAAGGAACCAGATATGGTCCCTGTAATTTCTAGATCACAAAGGAGAAAAATTCAGCGTAGGTACACTCAATACCAGCAAGACCTGAAAGAGAGTGGAGAGAGCTCTTCATTGGTCCAGACAGAAGGAAAGAAGAATCCAAGGTCAGACCATTCTCCAAGACCAACTCTACAAGACAAAATGGGTTGTAGCAAAGAACAGTTGGCCAAAGTTCACTCTGAACTAAAAGCCAGAGAGAAGTCCAGTTTGGTAGGATTGGAGAAGGCATTGTTGGAGAGTGATAGCGAGGCAGAGAAAAAAATTGGCCTAGGCCAAAAGAAAGAAATGGTTGAAGAAGAGATGTTCGAAACCTTCATGGCTGAACAAACATTTTTGGCTGAAAAGCTAGTCAGAAAAGACCATTTGAAAGAGCATGTTAATAAGGAAGTGCCAGAATGCAGTATGAAGGATGCTTCTGAAGTAACTGAACAAGGTGGCCAAGAGGAGAAACAGGCACAGCCAGCCATCCAATTTGGCTCAGTATCAGTGAATATGGTACACATACTACCGCATGAATTCCAAGCTAGAGATGAGAACCAAGAGGGGCAAGAAATGGGCCCAATCCCAGTCTCTAGTGAAGACTCACAAGTGAGTATGGTGCAAGATGATTCCGGAATGGCTACCCCGATGGAAACTGAATATGAGAGTGAAGAAGAGGTGAGCATTAACCTCTCATATCCGTTTGAATATCCCTCGAACTCTATGACACGGCATGTCAAGCCTTTGTATATCAAGGCCTTTTTCGATGGGATACAATTGAACCAAGTCTTGATAGATAATGGGGCAGCAGTGAACTTACTACCGAAATCTTCCTTGAATAAACTAGGGAAAAGGAACCCCAGGTTAATCCCAACCACCACAACCATTGCTGGTTTTGTCGGAGACAAACAGATGGCTTAGGAAATTCTGCCTATCAACCTGAGTATGGGAACCAGGGACTGTATGACAGCATTCTTCGTCATCGACAGCAATGCTAAGTACAACGTTTTACTTGGTAGAGATTGGATTCACACTAACAAGTGTGTGCCTTTCTCTTTGCATCAGAAAATAATGATGGCCTTGGGCAATGGGGAGACAGAGGAAATTGATGCAGATCCTCAAACCTTCATAGCCTGTGCAGACTTCGCAGAGGCCAAATTGTATATTGAGGGAGTGACACCACTCAGTATACTGAGGAAACCTGATAGCTCAGCCGAAGTGACGGCTGATGAGGAAGTGACACACCTGAAGCACTTAGTCCAGGAGAGTGCTGATGAAGAGGTTGTCGTTAAGGATGACAATGATGCCTGGTTGTAGGCAAAGAAATGAAGTCCAAGAAGCCAAGTCTTTAGCTCTAATCAAGTTCTCAATATTGGATGTAAAATCAATAGTCCAGAGAGTACAAGAGCAAGAGAAAGAAGCCATGATAATTGGCTGCAAGCAGAAGCAACAACAGGCCAGAGTTTTGGTCCTTGACAAATACTGTGCATTGGACATTGAAACAAAAGTCCAAGAGATACAGGAGGAAGAAGCCTTATAGACAGACTTTGTCTATGAGGAGGAGGGTAAAGATGTTGAATTAAAGAACCTGGGAGCAGAACAAAGCAAAAAGATTGCTTCGAAGGAAGAAGGGATCAAAGAAGAAGCTTCAGTAAGTTCTCAGACACAAGACCCCTTAGAAGAAGTAAATTTAGGAGAAGGTTCTATACAACAGCCCACCTATATAAGTGATTGTTTGAATGCTCTGGACAGGGACCAGTTGTTGGTTGTTCTGAAGAAATATAAAGATTGTTTTGCATGGTCTTATAATGAACTACCAGGATTGGATAGGTCATTAATGGAACATAGGCTCCCTATGAGGCCTAATTTCAAACCATACAAGCAAAAGCCAAGAAGAATGAGTCCAGAAGTGATTCAGAAAGTTAAGGAAGAAATTCTTAGACTACTCAAGGCAGGCTTTATCAGGACAGCCAGGATGTTGAATGGCTATCCAATATTGTGCCTGTAGTTAAGAAGAATGGTAAAATGAGGGTATGCATTGATTTCAGAAACTTAAATCTAGCAACTCCAAAAGATGAATATCCTATGCCTATAGTGGACTTGTTGGTAGACAGTTCAGCAGGGCATCAGATTTTATCAATGATGGATGGGCACTCTGGTTATAACCAAATTTGCATTGCAGAGGAGGATGTTCACAAGACAACATTCAGATGTCCTAGGAATATTGGGACCTTCGAATGGGTTAAAATGCCATTTGGCCTGAAGAATGCTGGGTCTACATATCAGAGGGCTATGAACACTATCTTTCATGACCTCATTAGAGGGTATTTAGAGTGTTATATTGATGACATTGTAGTTAAATCCCAATCCAAGGAGGAGCATCTGTTTCACTTAGAAGCAGCCTTTGAAAGAATGAGAAAGTTCAAGTTAAAACTCAATCCTCTTAAGTGTGCTTTTGGCGTATCATCTGGAAACTACTTAGGCTATGTAGTACACAAGAGAGGAATACAGATTGACCAGAATAAAGCCAAAGCCATCATTGAAACCAGATCTCCATCAAGTAAGAAAGAATTACAAAAGTTTCTTGGACAAGTTAATTTTCTTCGAAGATTCATTTCTAACACTGCAAGGAAAACTAAAGTATTTTCTTCCTTATTAAGGCTAAAAGATGAAGAGGAATTTGTGTGGACAGCAGAGCATCAAATTGCTTTCGAAGGTATCAAAGCCTACTTGGCCAACCCTCCAGTACTGATGCCACCAAAGGCTGATAAGCCCTTGAAGTTGTACATAGCTGCAGCAGAAGATTCATTGGAAACTTTCTTAGCCCAAGACAATGAAGAAGGCAAGGAGCAAGCTGTTTATTACCTTAGTAGGTTTTTAAATTCTTGTGAATGTAAATACTCAGCTGTAGAAAAGCTGTGCCTTGCATTGTATTTTGCTGCAATGAAATTAAGATACTATCTTTTGCCTACAACTGTCTTGGTAATTGCAACCACAGATTTGGTTAAGTATATGTTACCTAGACCTATGTTGAGGGGAAGAATTGGCAAATGGATATTAGCCTTATCAGAATTTCATTTAGAATATGTTCCCCAAAGGGCGGTAAAAGGACAAGTTTTAGCCAATTTTTTGGCAGACCACCCATCTCAAACAGAAAGCCAAGAGACAATGGAATTTGGCATGGCTAGTGTTGAGTCATGGCAAATGTGGTTCGATGGATTGAAAGCCAATGGCCTAACTAGGATTGGTATAGTGATCAAGTCACCACAAAGAATAGAAACCACACATAGTTTCAGAGTGGATGAGATTACTTGTTCTAATAATCAAGCTAAATATGAAGCCTTAATAGTGGGATTGGAAATTCTTATTGGACTACAAGTTCATGCAGTTGACATATTTGGAGATTCTCAATTGGTGGTTAACCAAGTGAAAGGGATTTTCAAATGTCAAAGTATAAGCATGTTGCCATACTATATTGTTGCATTACATCTGCTTTCTCAATTTCAAATAGCAAACGTAACTCATGTCCCAAGATTCTTGAATAATAAAGCTAATGATGTGGCTCAGAAAGCTTCGAATTTCAAGAGAAGAGATAATACTCAAAGGGACATGAGCCAAGCAACATACCAGAAATCAATGCCACCTTTAAATAAAAGGAATGTGGTCCTAGAAGTTAATCATAATGACTTACAGGAACAAGATTGGAGGCATCCAATAATGCAGTACTTGGCTGGCCCATCTTCGAAGGCCAGCAGAAAAATTAAATTACAATCTATGCAATACATCATATACGGTAATGCTCTCTACAAAAGAGGGGGAGATGGTTTATTGCTAGAATGTTTAGGCCCAAAAGAAGCTCTAACAGCTATGGCTGAGATTCATGAAGGTATCTGTGGTGCTCACCAGCCAGGTGTGAAGATGAGGTGATTGCTTCGAAGACATTCCTATTATTGGCCAACTATCCTTAAAGACTGCATAGAATATGCAAGGGGTTGCCAGGCATGTCAAAAGCATGGCACAATCAGGCATGTGCCCATAACTGATCTGCATGCGGTAGTAAAGCCTTGGCCATTTAGAGGATGGGCCATGGATATGATAGGGAAAATACACCCACCTTCTTCGAAGCATCATTATTTCATCTTAGTGGCCACTGATTACTTCACTAAATCGGTCGAAGCCAAGCCATACAAGGTTGTAGGCCAAACTGAGGTTATTTGATTCATTAAGGATTTAATCCACAGATTTGGTATCCCACAAACTATAACCGTTGATAATGGGACTGTGTTTGATGGGAAAATGGTAAAGTCTTTTGTGGCAGAGTTTGGAATTAGCCTTGTGAATTCCATCCCATATTATGCACAAGCCAATGGTCAAGCTGAATCATCCAATAAGTCCTTGAAAAAAGGAATACAAAAGGTTGTGGAAGACAATCCTAGGGATTGGCATAACTTGTTGTTGGATGGATTGTGGGCTTATAGAACTTCCCCAAGGTTAAGCACAGGAGTCACTCCTTATGCCTTAGTATATGGGCATGATGCAGTGTTACCTGTGGAAATTAATGTTAAGTCCTTGAGAGTAAGATGCTAAGACCAGTTAAATCCTGAGCAATACCATCAGAATATGTGCTTGGAATTAGAAAGCATAGATGAAGCTAGAATTCTGGCATTAAATAGCATTCTTTTCCAAAAGAAGAAAGCAGTCAAAAACTATAATAAAAAAGTCAAACACATTGGCGTTGATGAAGGTGATTTGGTGTGGAAAACCATACTCCCAATAGGGATTAAAAGCCATAGGTTTGGCAAATGGTCACCTAACTGGGAGGGACCATACCAAGTCCATAAAGTCCTTCATTTTGGAGCATACCATTTGAGAAATTTGAATGGATATGTGCATCCCAAAAAGATTAATGGCAGGTATTTGAAGCCTTATTTTCCAACTATATGGAAAACACAAGGAGTAAAATAAATGCCAAGTACAAGAACACAAAAATACTCAAATGATAAATAAAAATTTGTCTTTCATAAAGAGCTGAATACATTCTGCCATAAATTGGCCCAAAACTCATTACAATGCCTCAGTTGTTCTTTTACAATGGATGCTCTATTATTAAAAGATGAAAACAACTGAATGGCTATGGTCATTTCCTACTTTCGGTCAGCCAGTCCTTGGTTGGTGATCTGCAGTTTGGTGTCAGTTCGGATCAAGGCCTGGTTTACTGCAGATAGCTCCTCCTCAAGTTGAGCTTTCCTCTCCAGTAGTTGAGTTCGAAAATGGGAGACAGAGAAATGTTGTTCTTTTAGCCCTGAAACTTCAGCATGTACTGTGGAAACAAAGTTCTGGTCTCTCACTAATTTCTCCTCTGCAGCCCTGGCAGCATGACAAATGTTGATGTAAAAGTCAATAGTAACTGCTGCCTGAGATAGATGACTTGAGACAGTTATACTGGATTGCTCAACAACTTTACAGCACTGAAGGTAGCCATTTCTTATTATAGGCCTTTGTAAAGCCTCGAAAGGAATCCTTGAAAAAGATATCAGCAACTCCAGACAGCTATTTAAATCCATCAGAGGTGCAGAAGGCTTACTATTGGAGGAAGATGAGCTCTCAAGAATTTCTAATAAGGAATCAGCCAGAACTAATGGCTCAGCCTCATCATTAGCTATTGGAGAGGTAGAGGGCATGTCGAAGAGACTGGCTAGTCTTGCTTCGAAGATAACTACCTCATCCGTGGACATGAGGGGTGGAGAAAGAGCAGTGGTGGAAGGCATAGAGGACTGCATAGGGATAGGAGAAATGGGTGGAGCATCTTCAGCAGTCTCTATGGTCCTAGCCACTAATAGGTCAAGGGACGAAGGGCTGGAAGTAGGTAAAGGTAATAAACCATGGGTTGGAGAGCTGCCAGCACCTTCTGTAGGGAAATCAGCTACCATCAGAGATGGAGCAGTAGTTGGAATTTCCTTAGGAAGAAGGGGAAGAGCAAGGCTTGAAAGAGAACTAAATTGAGGTAGATCTAAAGATAAGTGAGGAAGATACGGATTTAATCCAAAGAAAGGAGATGCAGGAATGCTCGGCCTCAAGGAGGGTACATTGAATGTAGGCCTAGGAAGTGGGAGTATTATCTGAATAGTCCTCACATTTTGCATATGTTCAACTTCAACTGAAATTGAGGGAGTCCTTATTGGAAGAATAGGCTCAATAATTGTGGCTGCAAAAGAAGAGATGTAAAGTAATGTCAAGTTTTAATACCAAAATTTTGTAAGGGAGAAACAGTAGAAGCATGAGGAAAATTTTTTTACTTGTTTCAGAAGTGATAGCAGTAATAGGAGAGCTTCGAAGGGAATAGTGCTCAGGAATATGTTGCCTTCTTACAGTTTCTCTTTGAATTGCATCAGCAGCAGCTGCTTCATCTCTTAAGAATTGCTGCTGCCATCTCTTCTCAGCTCTCTCAAAGACAATTATGGCCTTAGAATGCTCTTGTTCTACTGCCTTAGCAGCTGCTTCATGAATAGGGTCTTTAACCAAATCAGAAGGAGAGACAGTCATCTTCCTTCTCTTCTTTCTCGGTATTGGTATTGCCTGCTCTTTCTCAATTTCTCTCTCCTTAATCGGGGATTCAGATTCCTCAGAAGTGAGTTCCTCTGCTATTCTGGCAGTTGTCTCATGAGTGAGATCTTGATCCAAATCAGAAGGAGAGACAGTTGCTCTTTTCCTTCTTTGTACGAGTGCCTCTTGCTCTTGATCTTCTTCTTCTTCTTCTTCTTCTTCTTCTGCTGGTTGAACTTCAGGCACTTCCTTTACAGGATCAGGCAAGAGTTTCCTTTTCTTCTTTTGTTGTTTGCTCCTGAGGAGCTGTAAAGCTTGGGTCTTCTGAGGAGAATCTCCCTGTGAGACACCCGCACCACCTTCACAAAAGAAGAATTAAAGATGAGGCTAAAAGCATTGTAAAGAAGGCAAAAAGAGAAGAAAAAGAAAACAAGGGCATTTACCTTTCTTTGAGGCAGTCCGAGTAACTCTAGGAGGAGTTGAGGTAGCAGGAGCAGGCTGTGGGGTGGCAGGCACAGGAGTGGTAAGAACAATAGAAGAAGTAACAACTCTAGCTCCTTTGGGCTTGGGCACATCCAACACCATTAGTAGATATTTAGGAGAAATGGCCAAGTGTACTTCTATATTGGTCACCCACCAGTTTTGGTACCTCTTCAACAGGTTACCTTGAGAAAGGAAAGGGATGTACTCAAATTCAACCAAGTCCTGTATAAACTTAGAAGTTGCCTATTCTAGTTTGGACCTTCGAACTTTCAAATCCCTGGTGGTAAGACTCAGATTGGTGTTACTGCAGAGAGGTATTGGGACCCCTTGTGAGAAGCCAAATTGTCTAGCAAATTGAGCAGGACAATGGGGCTCAGCAATGTATTTGTAAGCTCTGGGGTTCATGGTTCCAAGAAATAATTCTCTAGGGAGCAGAATAGAAGCCTATATATCTTTATGAACAGGTGAAGTGCAGAATCTATCACTTAGGAAATTCTTCAACCAAGATGGGCCAATGGTAATGGGTTCGAAGGGACGAAACCTGTAAGAAGGAGGAGAAACTGGAAGCTGGTGGAAGAAAGAGAAGTAAAAGGCAAAGGTAGAAGGATAAAGTGAAGCATTGGCTAGCCTCATGCCATGAGTAGGAGGGTTTGGCTCAAAAAATTTAAGGCATTTGGATTGTAACTCAGTGAAATTAGCAAAAAGCCAAAGTTGAAGAATCCAAAATGGCCCCCCTTGATTGGCATCTAAGGGTTTCTCACAGAAGAGAGAGCAAGCTCTATATACATGACCTAGGACGTATGGAGCTAAAGCCATCTTCTTCTGTAAAACAAGGGTTTTGGCAAGAGGGGCAAATTCAAGCATGATTCTTTGAGAGGAAGTGCAGAAAAGGAACTTGCAAAGCCAATATAGTAGGAAAGAAAAGAATTCCCTATCAGTCACAGGACCCTCTCTTTTATTCTCAGCCTTGACGAAGTCGCTATAGGATGAGTTAAGAGAGGGGAGGGAAAAAGGGACTACTAGGTCAAGATAATCTGGTCCAATGGGGGTTCCGATGGGGGATAATCCTAATAGGTGGCAAATGTCAAGAACAGTAGGGGCCATCATCCCACATCTAAATTGAAAGAAATTAAAAGCAGAATTCCAAAAGCACAGGGCAGCAGGGATTAAGAAAGGGTCCTCTGAGAGGGTTAACCTGGATAGTCGGAGAGCATCGAGAAGGCAGAGTTCTTGAAGGTCCAGGGTGCTACTAGGGACAACTCGATCATACCATGTCTGCCACTTCGGTCTCACCGTGGGCCAGCATCGGTGGGGGTGGTTCGCCCTCCAGTTCCTCCAATCAAGGCCACCTTCGTAAATGAGACAATGGTCTTCTAGACGAGGATATAGAGCTGGAAGCTCAGTAGGAATCTCCTTGAATATGGGCCCAAGCACATAGTCTTCTTGCATGTGACGACGAGGGATGAAGATACGTCCGTCGATGGCACTTTTTTCCCCAGCCTTGTACTTTTCACATTCTATATCAATGAGCCTTTTCAGAGCTACAGACGGGCTCGCACGCTCTACAACTGGCACTTTCAATGAAGAAGAAGCCATTGATAGAACACTTTCTCAGATGACGAAGCTGGGAAAAGGAGTAGAAAGAAGTGGAAGGTCGGTAGAGATAAAGGGTTTGTGTGTTGAGCGAGCAAGTGATTTCAGAGCACGAAATAAAAGGGTTTTAAAAGCCTTTGTATCTGAAAGATATATCGCATAATTCCTTAAGTACTAAAGGTACGAATACGAAGAGTTTCCTTCAACATTGATGCTTTTGGAGGGAAAAACACATCCCAGATGTTGATGCCAGCTTCGAAATGAAATATTTGGTTTCGAAGCCAGATTTTGGCGCCAAAAGTCAAATAACAACGGCTTCGAAGCAGAGAAGCTGGCTTCGAAGTAAATTCCATACTTAAAGATGTAAGAATACTCAAGTATTTGTTTACTTCAATTGGATTAAAGACTTGTTTTAGATTTCTTAATGAAAGTAATGTCCTTCGAAGTGAAACTTGAAACCCTTTAAGGATGGGAATTGATGTTCGAAACATAAAAACACCAGATTTTGGCGCTAAAAGTCAAATAACAACGGCTTCGAAACTACCAAGCCGACTTCGAAGCACATTCCATACCTAAAGACGTAAGAATATTCAAACATTTGTTTGCTTCAAGAGGATTGAAGACCTGTTTTAGGTTTCTCAATAAAAGTAATGTCTTTCGAAGTAAAACTTGAGACCCCTTAAGGATGGGAATTGGTATTCAAAATATCAAAACCAATAGTTGGTTTGTATACATACAGACAGAGGTTGTCTTTTGAACTAAAAACAGCATGGACTGCTCTTAGAAGCAAAAATGGTCAATTTAAAATTGGTTGATCATACTAACCATGACCATATGTTGGTTATGATCAAAAGAAGCTCTAAGGGGTAAGATTGTTAAATTTGAAGCACTAATTCTAAATGAAAATCAGCAAAAATTGTTAACTATATTCCATAAATTGGAAAGGTTCATTGTTGGTTCTTTTAGTGTTTCATTTAAAATGATTGAGTCCAAATTCGAAGGATAAAATTGTTCAGTTCGAAGCCCTGAATTTGCTTTAGAGACAAATGGGGACAAGATCAAGCCATACCAAATAAAGAAAAAGTCTTAGTGGTATTAAAGCAAAAACAATTACATCGAATGGCCCTATTTGGGTACAAACTCAAGCTCATAAAAAATAGGGAATAGAATAAATAACAAGATCATGAAATTTAGTCCAACTATGATCAATGAATTTCTGTTCATTCTTTATTCTATCCTATATTTCTTCTAACATTGGCTGCATGAGTTGATTTGCTCTCACTTCGTAAAAGAGCTCTTCAGCCTTTATTTCGAATGTTGTTTCTCTCAATCCTTGTTCCAATTCGTCTATAACTAAGTCATCCCAGTACGCAGAATCTTTATTCTTGAAATCATCGAATTCTTCAATAAAGTTCTCTGCTTCGTACTGGGCATGAACTCGAAGGGACGAGAGTTGGTCCAAAGATTGCGTGGTGGCCATAGAGGTCCGATGCCAGTGGAGAAGCAATGGAAGTTGGTCCAAAAACATGTGAAGTTCTGCTTGGGCGAGGGGATTGAGGACATGACCCCGAGCCAGAATATCACAAGCCCATCGAAGGTCCTTGAGAGGGACTTCGTCCTCAAGAACATTAAAGGGCAAGCCGTGAGCAAAAGTTGAGCTTGCTTCTGCTCAGCTGGATTAGGGGAAGATGGGGGCTTATAAAGTGGAAAGACCTTATCCGTAGAGAGGGCAAGCATCAGTCTCTCTGTCCAGCAAGGATTTGGCGGAGGAGAAGGTGTGGATGCTTCTATTTTAGGAGATGGAGCAAGGGCAGAAGGAACAAGGGCAATAATATAATTAAGCCAGTCAGAAGAACAAATCTTCGCCTTCTGGGCTAAGAATGATGGATTGTACCCTTGAGCCTCTTCGAGGCATCGGGTAGCATGCACTATCTTTGTAGGCATGGAGGATATATACCATGCTACAAGTAGATTTTCCTCCAAACTGCGTCGATGATCGATAGGCACGTAAGGATAGACCACCGAGCTTCGAGCATAGGAAGGGAACTCTAAAGGGTCAGTAAACTCGACAAAGTGATGGTTGATTCGCTCCCTTAAATCACAGGCCTCAGGTTTTGACCAGTGTGTCCAGTTAGAAGTCCCAGAGGAAGAAAAAGCTGCAACTTTATCCCATGCAGAAGGTTGTGAAGAAGAACTTCCCATATCCATATTTACAACTTTCTAAATCAAAGGATCGAGAGCAGTTCGTTCGTAGTCTAGGAGTGAATCAGAAGAAGAATTTCCCATGTCCATATTTGTAAGTTTCTGAATCAAAGGATTAAAGGCAATGTGTTCGTAGTCCAAGGGTTGATAATTTGCAAAGGCATCCATGACCTGAATATAGAAAGGTGGGTAAAGGTGGCTAATTAATGCATGGAGGTTTTTTCGAGGAGGAACAGCATCATCAAATGACTTTTCGTGTGCTCGATCAATGGAGGAGGAAATTGATTCGGCCATAGAAATGTATCAGTCTGTTCGAATACTACGATGGCGGGGGTGTTCAAAAGATTGAAAGGGAGTTAATGCAGATGATGAATGACAGTTGCATTTCTAGAAGAATGCAAAGCCCATGCACATTCTAAGACGTGGGAAAAGCACCTTGATCCACTAATATCACCAAGTATTGGGTATATTAGTGCGGGGAGTAATGTTGGCTACATATTTTGTACAAGCCAATTGCAATTCGACGCGTGGCAAAATAAGGATAATATGGGAAGACTATTCAAGTCTTCGATCCTGATCGTACACGTGGCAGTTAGTATTGGTTATTACGAGATCTGAGTAACAGTGGATCAACGAAGAGATGCAAGGTGATGTGGCTTCAACGGTTACTCACATTTCAAATTCAAATTTAGGAGGGAAGCCTAATTGCAAGTAATGACGTAATGGAGCTAATCTTGAGGCAACATGATCAGCGATCATGGAGGAGCAGTTCGACGGTTAGAAATGCAGTTCGATGGTCATCCTTGAGCAATATAAATAGTAGAGAAGGCCCCAGAAAAAGCCCCCAGACTCAGATCTAAAAAACCAGTCTTATTATATTTATTTTCCTTTCCAGTTTTTCATTTCCAGTCTTACATTTCCTGTACTTTAAATTTCTGCACTGCACTTCGTTCATAGGAATAGTTTCAAGTAGATTGTTGTTGTAAACCTCTACAAGGCTGAGTTTGGATCATTGTAAGTTTTTCATTTTTATGAAATGCTTCAACTGTTCTTCATTTGATTGTTATATTGCTTAATTCTCCTAAATCAAGCCACCAGTAAAAGTCCTCTTCATTGAGACTGAAAGAACTAAAATACAATCGTCTGATAATTGGTTGGTAATTAATTCTCTGTAAGGACTGATTGATCCTTGCTGGCACGCTCGCAATTACAATAATAACCTTCGAAAGCCAAAAAGCCAACAGAAAGATACATAATAAAATAGTGTGGTAGTTATGGTAAGTGTATCAACCAATTTCTATCTCCAAACCAACTGATACAAAAAATGAAAAATTAACATGATTTAATTTTATAGTAGGTTGAATTATGATTTTGAAATCAAACCCATTTAGGTTTAGTGTTCTTGATAGAGCATGAATGTTTGATTGCAAATAAAGAAATAAAAAATTAGGAATGATGAATCTCTAAATGAATAAGAAATTAAAAAATAGGAATTGAATTGATCAAATTTTTATGATGGGTCTAGTATTTGGGTAAAAGAAGTTGCATACTCATCTTTTGTAAATGTTAGAATTTTGCCAATATGTGTGTGTGTGTGTGTGTGTGAATATGGTAAAAAAATACGAAAAAAGTGTATATTGTATATATTTTATTAGGGAAATTCTATAATACGCACACTATTTTGGGGTGTATATCGTATGCCCAAATTATTACGTTTATAATTTTGGTTATGACCTATTTTTATGTTAATGATGATTTAGTTATGATGTATTGTGGTGTTGGTTACCTATTGTGATTATTATTTTGGTTATTATCGAAAAAATCTTTGATTATACTTTATGTTGTGTTTTGTTATGACTAATTATTATTTTTTAGTTCTAACATTTGTGATAATCAGCACCATAAGTATCATAATTTGCATAAGCATCACCCATTTTATTATGTAATTTTTTTATATATAAATATTAAAAAAAATAGTAGCAAATATTAATTAATTTTCTAATTGTGTGATGATAATTTTTTATTATTATATATTGTTTGTTATAACAATTGTGATACAATTATGTATTTTTATGACAGTATTGTTATTATTGTTATTTTAATGAAAATGTTACTCAGTCATAATAGATTATATCATATTTCAAATTATTGATAACATTTTCATTACAAAAAAAAAAAAGGCGTACATTATCATAAAAACACATTAATTTCATTTTAGAAATTGAGCTACAAGCAGGAAAGCAATGGCTAGAGTAACTGCAAGTTAGGAGAGGGAATAATTAATGGTTGACAGAGGAAAAGATAAGAAAAAGGGCTAATAAAGGGTGTTTTGGGCAATTCATTGCAAAAATTAAGAATGTCTAAGGAAAAGTTAACAAAATGGAGATATTTGTATATTGTCAGCTAAAGTTAGGGAAGTTAGTATAGTTTTCAAAACCTGAGGGGAGGTTTTTATAATTATCAGAAATCTCAATGGAGATAAGTGTAATTTATCCAATAAAATATTATAAAAATTTATATCATTACATAAAATAGATTTGAATTATTGATAATGGTAGAGAAATTGCATCATTATAGGTCAAGTACATCTCAACTATATTGACACCTACTAGCCTACCAATCATTTATATTATACTCCACCTCAATAATCTAATAAAAACATTACGAAATTGAATAGTGATAAAAATTATTAATCAATTATTATCAGGAAGCTGGACAATTCACTCGGAGAGCCCAATGATATATCATCTAGATCGCCTTGAATTCTATCATTTTCACTACAGTCTTGTCTTCTTGTAAGCATATGCATATGATCTCTTGATATCATACTTGCCTCAACTATTTGGGGTGAAAGTCTACTACGGTAATTGGTTAACACCCGCCCACCTGCACTAAAAGTTGTTTCAGAAGTCACTGTAGAAACATGAACGGTTAATATATCAAAGGCCATCTATGAAAGCATATGCCACATAGTTTCATTTTATTTCCACCAATCCAAATATCAAAATCATCGTCATCATTCACATGTGAGTTACCCAAATAACGTTATAATTTAGAACTACTTATGATTGCATTTTGAGATATTCTTCTTGTTGGACCATTTTAATATCTTTTATTTTTTTATTTTTTTATTTTTATTTTTTAATATGACATTTTGTCTTGTTCATGAATCTCATTTTGTTTGGTGAATGAAGATTCATTTGTTTTTGGTGACCTTTTGTTTTGTTCATAAATGAAGATTAATTGGAAGGTCATGGGGTGGTGGTGAGTTAATGGTCATTATTTATTTATTTATTGGTGAAATTTGTAAGGTCCTAATGGCCTGTAAATTGTTCCTCTCATTTACTCTTTTCTACACTAACTTTTTTTTTTTTTTTTTTTAAATACTTGAGAGATTACTAGCCAAAGAATGGTGTTTTTTTTTAGTGGAGCTTTGGGTTCACCATCTTGTGCAGAGTTGGGCTGAGCCATACAACAAGTAAACCATACAACAAGTGGTTGGGTTATTGTATCTTAGAGGGGACAAGTAATAGTTTAGTGACTGCAACATCGGTATTTGGGTTCTTCCTACCGCAGTGGACTTGATCTCCTTAAAGAAAACGAGATATCCGTGTGTAGCTTGACTTTTTATGCGATAGCCCTCCAGTTCGGACTCCCGTACTTCTAAATCTGATCTCACAAGTGCAATGTGAAATAGATAAACACAAAAAAGTCCAAGTCCAGCAAATGTTTTGAAAAATCGATTTTGAATCAAAATGCCAAAAATGAACTGCTTTGCTAGCTACAGAATCACCACCTAAATATTTTTGAAAAATTTAGGAAACCCGAGACTCATGCCAAATGCCACTTATCTGTCATCACCAAAGTGTCTCAGCTTGAGAATTTAGGTACGAAAGAGGAAGGTCATGAATTGAGCACCCCACTTGCCCGATCAAAGATCAGCCTTCACTAATCATGATGTGATTCTTATTTATATTATATGCTCCTATTCCGGTTGTTAGGCTATTTTTACTATGTGTTGCACACAAGTATAGACTGATCTGCAAAAAATGAAAAAATTGATTTCACGTTTTGTTTGAAAATTGTTTTGACTACGCGCCACTTGAAAAAAGTGAGTTTGTATATACATTCATCAAATTATCCCAATTTGAGCAACTAGCTTTCATCCACGGGCATTCAAACAAGTATAAGTTGAGATGTGGAGGTGATGGGTTAGTGGTAGCCTGAGGTCTTTTTGGTGGAGCTATGATCTCTTCGTTAATAAGATCCTGAATCTTATGACAGAGGTGGATGCAGTGGTTTGTATCATGACCGTGATATTGATGATAGGCACAGTATTTAGTGGGGTCATGTCTTGATGGAAGAGGATTTTGAAGGGGTCGGGGTTCTAGGGGCTCTAGGTGCTCTTTTTCTAACAGTGTTTTCAAGGCTTGAGAGAGACTCATGTAAAGAGGATGGAAATTTCGGGCTTGGTGCCAAGTTGAAGTGGTTGGTTTTTGGCTATTGATGAGAGTGGTGACAGTGTTTACTTCTGAGCATTTCACAGCTGTGCTACCGCTGGTAGTAGCATTAGAACTACGAACAACATTCTTCTTCAAAGGCTCATTATCTTCCATGACGATCCCTTGTCTGATGACATCCTCAATTTGAACCCCCATTTCATAAAGCTCTGTAAAGGTAAACAGAGGTAGAACAATCATCTTCTGCAGCAACTTGCCATGTAAATTCTAAAAAACCATTCTTATCTGATCTTTCTCGGAAGGTCTCATGGTCATCATTGAGGCTTTGTCCCTCTATCTTGTCACAAACTCAGAGAAACCCTCCTTTGACTCTTGTTGTGTTGCCTCGAGATCACGAGTTGTGACCTCAATCTGTGTATTGTAAGAGTACTGAGCAATGAATGCTTTGGCCATCTTCTCCCAATTCTGTTTGACGGAATCTTCCAACTTAGCATACCAAATGACCGCTATACCCGACATGGTACGACCAAAGAGAGATCGCTTCTGTGGTCTAGTTAAGCCCATCAGCCGCAAGTTATCAGAAAATAATCGTAAGTGGTCCATTGGATTCCCAAAGCTGTCAAAACGATCAATGTGCGGCATCTTAAATCGATCCAGCAATATAACTGCAGAATCTGTGTATCCACCCTCTATGTCTGGGATGAAGTTAACCCCTTATGTTCTCTTGAACAACTTCTCTAATGTGTTGACTTTGAGCGCAGGTGGATCGACTTCAAATTTAAATGGTGCCTCGATTTGATAAACCAGTGCTTTGGAAGCTTGTGCTAAGATTGGCTCTGTTGGATTGCCCTGGTTTTCTTGGACATTGGCAGTATTAGCTGTGGCACCGGGCACAGGGATAGCTGCAGTGGGTACATGTGATGCAGAGGCCATTGTTGGTTGCGGTTGTTGTTGCTGTAGCCTGGTTATAACCTCAGCCTGACGGGCCGTAACCTCGGCTTGACTCATTGCATCATGCTGTAGTGTCTCGACTATCTGTTGCGAATGATGTATTAGTTCCTCCATACTGGCCGGGGGATACTGTGCCATTGGAATAAGTGACTGGTCTTGTACTGGGCTGGAAGTAGATGACTGTTCCTGAACCGAACTGGACTGGTGAGTTCTATCTAATCCTGATTCTCCTTGTAATCGGCGGCAGTGAAGCAAACACCGGTTGCCCCTGAACTAGGTCCCCAACCTTACAAAGTCTATTGACACAAGTCCAGAGTACCCGAGGGATATCAGAGCCTTCTGAAGCTATGGTTCCAGGACTACCTAGCAAAAGAGAAATCAGACAGTAAAAGAGAAATCAGACAACACCTTAGCCCAATTTCACTAGAATAGATATGATCACAGCTGAATGAATGTACTCCCCGCTGAATTCTACCCCAAAACAGATATCAACTGTGCCACTAATATGAACATTTCTGTACTGTTTTCACTGTAAAGAACATACCAGTTAAAAAAAAGCCAAAACACCCCTATGAAGGGTAGGGTTAGCCTATCCTAGTTTTGGCATGAACTAGGGTTTCACTATTTCAATCAAGCAGTTTCACGCAATACTGCATACGGGTGAGTGTCCTGTCCTAGTTTGGAACAATCACTATGGCTTTACTATATGCAACTAGGCCAAATGGTCGAAGAGGGTACCTCAGCAAAGCTACCTAATATACCTCTCATACCTAACACCGAGAAGTAAAAGGAGGATGAAGTAGTCCAGATCTAAGGGTTGTGCTCCCAACATGGCAGAGCCCACGACCAATCAGCTTTTTGGTACACTTTTGGGCAAGCCTCCAGCAAGCCGTCCAAGAATAGTAGATGGCAAACACAGTGACTGAAGTACACCAATGCAAATGCAATGCAAAGAACATATAAGTGTAGATAAAATTTCACATCATAAAGTTTGAATCAAGTTCTCTAAATTCTCTAGTAGCGTCGCCAGAAACTGTAGCTTGACTTTTCGTGCTCCTTTCGGATACAAAAGCCCTATAGTTCGGACTACCGTGGTTCTGACTCTGATCTCACAAGTGCAATATGAAATAAATAAATACAAAAGAGTCCAAGTCCAGCAAATCTTTTCAAAAATCGATTTTGAATCAAAACGCCAAAAATGGACTGCTTTGCCAGATACAAAGTCGCCATAAATTTAGGAAACCCAGGACTCGTGCCAAAGGCCACTTATCCATCATCTCCAAAGTGTCTTGGCTCGGGAACTTAGGTATGAGAGAGGAAGGTCATAATTGAGCACCCCACTCACCTGATCAAAGATCAGCCTCTACTAATCATAATGTGATTCTATGCTCCTGTTTCGATTATTAGGCTATTGTTAGTATATGTTACACACAAGTATAGACTAATCTATAAAAATTGGAACATTTGATTTCATGTTTTGTTTGAAAATTGTTTTGACCATGCGCCACTTGAAAAAAGTGAGTTTGTATGTACATTCATCAAATTATCCCAATTTGAGCAACTAGCCTTCATCCACAGGCATTCAAACAAGTATAGCACTTAAATAATTAGCCTCATGACAAGCATGCTAGACATGGCAACAATCACACTCATGCAATATGCTAAAGCAATAACGCTCACCTAGTACTCTAAGCCGAACCAAAAAAGAAACTAGTTAGAAAAATACATGATCCTAACTATGTAAATGATTAGTGCAACACATGTAATATGCAATTAATAGGCTCGGCTACTAGCATGGCGTGTGAATCAATTTGATAGCATACGGTTTAAGAACGTTTTCAAAGGAATATTTTAAATGACAATACTTGTTAGAATGAGGCGCCGAGCCTGATGCATGCAAGACAATGGATGCAAACATAGAAAATGCTAAACGAAATGTGATGTGCTACACTATCCATCATAAGCGGATAAATAAAAGGGAAAAAAACGTGGGGTTGGAAGACATACACATTATTACATGTTGACCTTTGCACAAGAGGTCCAAATAAATGCCCTAACTAATTAAGCGAATTAACTAACTATTACAAACCAAATAACCAAATGAAAGTAATTAACTATACTAGCTAATTATTTAAAATTGAAGCTAACTAATTAATTACACTAACTAATTAGTTACAAATTAGAATTAACTAACTGTTACAAGATCAACGGGGTCAACTAATTTAATTAACAAATTAATTAAGTGCATGAATACTAATTGAACTTGAGCGGGAACAATGAACCGAGCGCGCCAATGCAAATATCCTCTCGGAAACACCTCTGTTTTGCTATCAAGACTGTTCTTCTTGCAGAAAAAACTCATGTTTTGCCTCTGTTTCTGCTCTGCCCTATAGGAAAACAACACTACCTGCTGACACAAAAGTGGCCAGCCGACCACTAATGTAAATATGGCCCTGCTGCAACAGAAAATGAACAGAGCAGAAACAGAGTATTTCTAGGGGATATTCATCCTCTTTACCTCTCTTTATCATGAAATTTCTCAAAAGAGGGGTAGAATAGAGTCGCAAATCATCAATAATGCAAAGTTGTTGCATGATGGTCTATGACTCAATTGGACAAAAGCTTAATGAGGGTAAAATAAATGACCAACAAACCCTCTCCCTATCATGAGATTGATCAAGGGAAGTGGTTGACATTGATTCTCAAACCATTATCATCACTAACAAGTATGAAATGGCCTAAGACTCAATGGGTTCAACTAACGTCTGGTTGAACCCCAAACCATTTTTTATCTTATTCTATTTTAGCCCAATTTATTACCTCTTTTAAATTACCTTCCATTTATTAGTCAATTAAGTCTGAAATGAGCATTAAGTCCACTAAATGAGGGAAGTGTCAAACCAAGTATTGTTTTAGGCATGAGAGAGACACCATGCCGTTGGTAATTAACCCCCAAAAGGATTAAACTATTAAGCACAATACCTCTATCTCAAACTTAAACAATCAATTGGTTTGAAACAACTCTCAAAGCAAAGGAAAAGCCAAGAAATGAGGGAGGTTGCAGAGATGCTTAGAGGTGAACATAAGTATGGAAAGTAAACAATAAATACTATCAACTCAAATGGTTTGGTGGCTAAGGCCTAAACCACCAAGCCTATGAGGACCATTACACTTGAAGCATACCATACAAAGCATAAATGACACAACTAGCCTAAAACAATCCAATATTAGCTCAAAACAGTGCTGGAATTAAAGTGGAAACGGCTAAAAAAGCAAGCTAAAATAATTGAGCATTTGAGGTAGTAAACAAGCATAAGGAGGGGTGCCCTTCCATTTTTGGGACCTTAAAACATGATTTTTGGCCTCTGAAAACATCTAAAAATTAGTAGTAAAAAGCTCAAAAAAAATGTGAGAAAAGAATGGGAAACACAAGGGTAAAAGCTTAGAGAACAAGATTCAAAAAAGGGTGATTAATCCCTCCACCTTTGGCAGCTTTAAACCACAAGTTTCAACCCATAAAAATAGTGTAAAAACAGTTCAAAATCTGCAAGAAAAGATAGAAAACAAGTAATGTAAAGATACTCAAAATTATACCTCTTGAAGTAAGGCAACTCTTTTGTTAACAAACGCACAAGTTCTCACTCTCAATGGATGAAATTTGGACTCAATAATCTCAGCAAAGAGAGCTCCAATATTAGTTTAGGAAGTGTTTGGGTAAGGTGTGTGTGTTGCAAGATACAGATAGAGAGAGAATTTCAAGTTTGGGGGTTTTTGGAATTTTTTGTAACCTAAAACCAAGAGGGAAGGTCCCCTATATATAGAAATATATGTTACTATCTCGGAAATATCCATATAGAGACAGCTGGAATTGTGCATGCATCTGTGGAGATAGCTGGCCAAAAATATTCGGGTTTTGTCACAAGTGGCCGGCAAGCCACTAATAGTGAGCGGCCGGCCACTATTTGTGGCCGGCAAGCCACTAGTGGGTTTGTGGGTCTCTGGGTGGCCAATCCACTCAAAATGTCCAAATTCACAACTGGCCGATAGGCCACTAAAAGTGGGCAACCGGCCACTAGTAGTGGGCGGTCGGCAATAAAAATCTACTTCTAGACCCAACTTCAAATGGGTATATCTCCCTCATCCGGATTCGGTTTTAGGTCATTCATGACTCTAAATTGAAGACCCGAAAGTCTACTTTCCAATGGTGGTGGCCTCACATCTAAATTCTAAGTGTGCAAAGAGATATGTCTATTTTAGTGAAGGCTGCTTATTTCTTTCTCAATTGATTGATGCCCAACCTTTTCCCCATCTAGTTTTCTTCCATCCTCTTCTATTTTCTTCAAATCCAAACATATAAATAAAAAGTTTTTAAAGATTTTTCAAAGTGTTCACCTCCCTTCTACTTATGTCTACTTTGTCCTTACATGGTTTACCAAAAAGCGCAATACTTTAAACAAAATGCGAGCCTCGGAACATCATAGAAACATTTGAAAAAATATTTTGATAAAGAGGGTTTTAAGGTCTAAAATATTTTTGGTCAAAAATTGGGTGTAAGGTTGGGATTTAGAAGCTCTTCTTACTGAAGAAATCGAACGTTTGTACAACATAACTTTTCATCATCGAGTGATCAACTTGAGACGCCCAAGTTTGAAAGGCTGTCAAAAATGGGGTGTTTACACTGTGCCTCAGCCTGATTTAGTTGTATCTCATTTTTTTGCATTATTTATCAATAAAATATAATTATTCTGGAATTTTCACTAACAATTTTAAGGAGATCAAACATGGAACAAGTACTAGAAAAAACCATTGATGGAATTCGAGATCTCAACAAGCCTTTCAAGTTCAAAGGAGTTCATTTTAAGAGGTGGAAAGGAAAAGTTCTTTTTTACCTTAACCTTTTAAAAGTTGCTTGTGTTCCAACCGAGAAGAACCCAAACAAAATCCCAATCGAGAAGATGAATGATGAAGACTACGAGGCACATGAAGCAAAAGTGGCTTCCTACAATACAGATGAGTATAAATATCATTTTTATCTCTTAAATTGCCTTACTGATCAACTTTATGATTACTATGACACCACTTACCCTTCCACAAAGAAAATTTAGAAAGCTTTATAGACTAAGTATGATAATGAAGAGCCAGGAGAAAAAAAAGTATGCAGCTAGCCGATTTTTTCACTTCCAAATGGTGGATGGAAAATCTGTTGTGGAGCAAGCACAAGATTTCCAAATGATAGTTGCAGAAGTAAGATCTGAAAGCATCAAGATTGGTGACAACTTGGTAGTTGCAGAACTTGTTGACAAGTTACCGCCATCTTAGAGAGAATTTTAAAAGAGCATGCGTCACAAACAAAAGGAAACTTCTTTAGAGGCGTTAATCACTTGCATCCGAGTCGAAGAAGAGGCTGGAGGCCAAGATGCATTAATAACACAAGAGGGTAATGACAATTCCACTACAAAGGTAAACTTTGTTTCATTTATATGTTATCTTCTATTAATTTTTGGCATGCTCGCTTTTGTCATATTAACGGTAAATATATAGGAATCATGAGTAGTTCAGGATTAATTCCTAAAGTGATTTTTTTTTTTTTTTTTTTTTTTTGAGAAATGTGAAGTTTGCAGTAAAGCAAAAATTACCAAGAGGCCTCATAAAAGTGTTGAGAAAAATACCGAATTGCTAGAATTATTTCATACTGATTTGTGTGAGTTTGAAGGAATTTTAACTCGTGGTGGTAATTGATATTTTATCACTTTTATTGATGATTTTTCAAAATACGCAAACGTATATTTATTAAAAAATAAAAGTGATGCTTTTGAGAAATTTAAAGAATTCCTTCTTTAAGTGGAAAATTAGTTCGGTAAAAAGATTAAGAGGATTAGAAGTGATAGAGGCCGGAAATATGAATCTTTTAGATTCAACTCTTTCGTTTAGTCATTGGGAATTATTCATGAGACTACTCTACCATATTCACCTTCATCTAATGGCGTAGTTGAAAGAAAAAATAGAACCTTAATTGACTTGACAAATGCTATACTTATTGATTCAGGTGCTCCCTTAAATCTTTAGGGCGACTATTTTGATAGCTTGCCATGTGATAAATAGAGTGCCACACAAAAAAGCTAAAATTGTACCTTATGAGTTGTGGCGAGAGCAGAAACCAAATCTAGGTTATTTGAGGATTTGGGGTTGTTTAGCTTTTGTGAGGTTTGCAGATCCTAAACTACCCAAATTGGGTGAACGAGCTACCACTTGTGCTTTTATTGGGTATGCATTGCATAGTACAGCCTATAGATTTTTTGATATGAAAAATAATATTATTTTTTAATCAGGTGATGCTAATTTTCATGAAAATAAATTTCCTTTCAAATCTAGAAATAGTGGGGGTCAAATAATCTCTGAAAATATTTATCCATTCCTAGCTCTTTTACTCCATCTCAAGTTTTTCAAGAACAAGAAAATTTTCAAATCCAACCAAGAAAGAGTAAACGAGCTAGAGTTGAAAAAGATTTTGGCCTTGACTATTATCTTTACAATGTGGAAGAAATTCCTCTTACGGTGCAAGAAGCTTTATCGTCACCTAATGTTGTTTTCTAGAGAGAGGCTGTAAATAATGAGAGAGATTCACTACTTTCAAATAAAACATGGAAGCTAGTGGATTGACCTCCATGTTGTAAAACTATTGGGTGTAAATAGGTTCTTCGTAAAAAACTTAAACCGAATGGAACTATAAATACATATAAAGCGAGGCTTGTCGCTAAAGGTTTTAGGCAACAAGTTGACCTTAATTTCTTTGATACTTTTTCTCCGGTTACTAAAGTTAGATCCATTAGACTGTTGATAGTAGTGGTTGCAATTCATGATTTAAAAATTCATCAAATGGATGTGAAAAAAGCATTTTTAAATGAAGATCTAGATGAGGAGATTTACTTGGACCAACTAGAAGGCTTTGTGGAGCCTAGCCAAGAAAGCAAGGTGTGTAAGCTAACTAAATCCCTTTATGGTTTAAATAAGCTCCTAAACAGTGGTATGAGAAATTTGATCCTGCATGCTTGAGAATGGCTATAAGACTAATGAATGTGATAAGTGCATATATTATAAAACTTATGAGAATGCACATGTGATTATTAGCCTATATGTGTATGATCTACTTATCTTTGGCTCTAATTTGCATATTATAAATGAGACTAAAAATATGGGTAATAGCCACTTTGGTATGAAAGATCTTGGTGAAGCCAATTTTATTTTGGGAATTAAAATTATCAAGACTAATGATGGCATTTTTCTTGATCAGTCACATTATGTTGAGAAAATTTCAAAGAAATATAACTTTCTAAACTATAAACATGTTGCTACTCCTTCTGATGCAAGCATACATTTATCTGTTGTAACAAATGAAAAAGAAGTGATTAATTAAAAGGAATATGCTAGCATGATTGGTAGTTTGAGATATGCTACTGACTGTACTAGACCTGACATTGTATATGCTGTTGGAATACCTAGCAGATTTACTAGCAAGCCAAGTCGAGATCATTGGCTAGCCATGGGAAGAATTATGAGATATTTATCTAGTACCAAAAATTATGGATTGTTTTATAATAAGTATCCTGCAGTGCTTGAGGGATATAGTGATGCCGATTGGAACATTTTGTCAGGTGATTCTCTCTCTACCTCGGGTTTTATTTTCACTTTGGGTGGTGGTGCTATATGTTGAAAGTCTAAAAAACATACTATAATTGCTAATTCTACTATGGAAGCTGAGCTTATAGCATTAGCTTCAGCATGTGAGGAAGCGAATTGGCTAAGAGATTTGTTACATGAAATTCTTTTTTAGGAAAAATCAATTCCTCCTATGTTAATTTGTTATGAAAGCACTGTTGCTATTTCAGATCCTATTTGAGTAAGACATCATAACTGTGAATTATGTAAAATCTTGTGATAATCTTGCGGATCCGTTAACTAAGGCCTTGGCGAGAGATAAGGTCTGGAATACATCGAGAGGGATGGGTTTGAAGCCTATAAAATCATAAACCATGTATAAGGACACCCAACCTCGGGACTAGAGATCCTGTAACTAGGTTCAATGGAAAGAACAAATCAATAAAAAATACACTCCTTAATATTTGGAGGGTTAAGTTTTTATACTCTTAATGAAATTATGTAAGTCTTATTGAGTGGGATGTGTAAATTACAGGAACATCCTTGACAGATTTTACCTATGTGAGCATAAAAGTGAGGCCGCTTTCTATGAGAACAAGGCTTATTCTCAAATATGCTCATGAAAACTGGGATAAGCCCAAGGCCATAATGTGCTAGCTATTAAAAGCTCATGTCAACACTTGGATTATTATGTGTGAGCAGTAATACTTTATTTCCCCTAAGTAGTCATAGTTCAAGTCTGTGACCACTACTAACTCTGGAGTAGAGGTTGTTGTTTCACTGATGAAGGTTCAATGCAAAGCATACCTTAATGATGCATACTAATCTATCTTTGTTTGGTAATCTCTCTTGTCCTTGTTGATATTAAAATGAGTGGAGGATTGTTGGACCATTTTAATATCTTTTATTTATTTTTTTATTTTTATTTTTTAATATGACATTTTGTCTTGTTCATGAATCTCATTTTGTTTGGTAAATAGAGATTCATTTGTTTTTGGTGACCTTTTGTTTTGTTCATGAATGGAAATTAATTGGAAGGTCATGGGGTTGGTGGTGAGTTAATAGTCATTATTTATTTATTTATTTTGGTGTAATTTGTAAGGTCCTAATGGCCTATAAATTGTTCCTCTCGTCTACTCTTTTTTACACCAACTATTTTTTTTTTATACTTGAGAGATTACTAGCCAAAGAAGGTTGTTTTTTCTTGGTGGAGCTTTGGGTTCACCATCTTGTGCAAAGTTGGCCTGAACCATAAGTGGTCGGGTTGTTGTATCCTAGAGGGGACAAGTCATAATTTAGTGACTGCTACATCGGTATTTGGGTTCTTCCTACCACAGTGGGCTTGATCTCCTTAAAGAAAATGAGATATCCGTGCCTCAGCCTGATCTAGCTGTATCTCATATTTTCTTGCATTATTTATCAATAAAATGTAATTATTCTGGTATTTTCACCAACACGTCTAATTTTTATTACTAAAAAAATACTTAATCTTCCACCTTGAAGTAAGGCAGGTGTAGTGATTGTAAATCTATTTGCTGGCACAACTTCTTTATACTCTTCAAATAATTTTGTACATGTTTGCATAATAAGGTCAAATTATTTTTCATCAGCAAAAATAAGTCGTAAAAATTCTTGTAAATCAATATCTTTGCACCTAGGATTAACTACGATGGCTATACCTAAAAGATAAGGCAATGGATAAAAATATTTCTCAAATTTTCCTTTCATTGCAATAATAATAACGACATAATATTCACTATCCATATATTTTGTGAAAAATTTCATTATTTTCTGCTAATATATGTAAAACAAATGGTGGGGTGGGTATATATATAAAAGAAAATAATTTGTTGTAGTACGAAAAACTTTTAAAAAATCTTTATATAAGTTTACATGACGTCAATTATCTTCTGTGGGAGTCAATACTCCTCCTATTGCTGTTGTTGCAAAATAATAAATCTATCACTTTTTTTTTTCTTTTTTTTTTTTACAAGCTCTTTTTAACATATTATACGTTAAATTCCACCTAGTGTCTACATATAAAATTAAAATTTTAAATTGCATACCTTCTTGTTGACCAATTTTTCTATATTCTAAAATTCGATTAGGAAAAGACATAATATTAAGAACCATATGTTTTATTACTTATATAAAAGTGTCATATACATGCATAGCTTCTTTAACAATTAAGTTCAAAATAAGAGTATAACAACGAACATGAAATAAAACATCATCAACAAGTAATTATAAACACTCTAATTGTAATATAATGCATTATCTAAACTAATAATAAATATTTTATTTTGCAAAGCCCACTCATATAATACATTCGTTATTACTACCCCAAATAAGTGACTATTGTATGGAAGTTCAACTAATCTAAATAAAATGATTCTTTTATCTAATTTCCAATCATTATCAATATAATGTGCAATGATGTATTGATATTCGAAACAATTATTTGACTAGAAATCAAATGTTAAACAAACTTTTTCATTTAAATCTTTAAAAATGTTAAATAATTCAAGTTTAAGATCCTCAAAAAATTTTAAAATCCTATTTGTAGTAGTATTTCTTAAAAAATCTTGATATTGAGGTGTAAAACTTCTGTGAATCATTTCTAAAAAATTGAGACATTCGCTAGTAGTAAAATGTTATTCTTTTTAATAATATAATTAACTACAGAATCTTGTGTACGTACAGGATAATATAAAAATGTTTGTAAATTACCGATTGATGAATCCCTTAATTGCATTTGAGTTCTAATATTATATTGTTGACTTCATAAATATCTTTGAGCATACATTTTTAGATGACTAGTACCCCCCGCCGAGCACTAAGTAAATTTGCACAATATTTATATTTTGCTTTAAACACAGTTGTACCATCAAGATTAGTTACGAATACCTTTTCAAAATGCTTTCAAATAATACTAGGCGTGCCCTTAGATGATGATGTTGCTATTGTTGGAAGAAGAATATTAGATACTATGACGACCCTAAAATGCTAATCATGATTATAATTAATTATGTGTTAAACTTCAATTGTGAAATGAGCCATGTGATTAATTTGAACATATCTGTCTAATTCGAAAATTATCTGTACTGATTTATGTTCAAAAATTTAAAATTGATAGCTTAATGACGTCAGAAACCGAAATTAGCTACATGAATGGGCTAATTAGAATTTTTAAAACCATTTGGTGAGTTTAATTAAAAATTGATTCAGTTTGATTAATTAAGTTGTGTTTGGCAAACCTAATGTTCTAATTAATGTATTATAGTATCATAACTATATATATATATGAATCTTAAGTTCATTTGAGCTCAAAACTCTTCATTTCTAAGTGAAAAATTCTGGAGAGAGCTTTTAGAGAGAAATGAAGAAATTGAAGAAGAATTTCAAAGACTTGCTTGAATTCATCAAGACTAAGCTAGAACAAGAGTAATTCAAGACTCCAAGTAACCTTTTGGTCATCAATTCTTGTAGATTATGTGTTTTAATGTTGAACCCATGGAGTTAACATGATCTCTTGCATGTATTTTGTCATAGAAGGCCAAGATAGAGTTGAATCTATACATGCATATATATATGTATAAGTGTTAGACTATCATTTTGATTATGAGCTTCATCCTCTATGTTGAAGTTGGAGCATGAAATGAACATGCATGCATATTTGACCAAATTTTGTGAGTGAATTCCATGTTTATAAAGTTTTGGAAAGGAATTAGGAAGAGAATTCTACATGCATGCATAAACATGTTGAGTTTTGCCATGTCAAGTTTGATTTTGACCATTCATGTAGAAATTATAGGTAATTGGCACATGCATGTTTGAATCATCACATTTTACCTCTTAAAATCATGTTTTGAAAAAGCGTTTGGACATGCATGGAGCTTTTGAGCTCAAGTTTGTTAAAAACATGAGATTTGAAAAAAAAGATTTGTAAAACTTACATGCATTGGAGTTTTGAGCCCAATTTTAGTTAAATTCATGAGTTTTAAGCAAAGGGTTTGTAAATGATCATGTATTCATATTTATGAAAAAGTTTTCAAGCTTTAAAGACAAGCCATGCATGAATTTGCATTTGGATTTGTAAGTTTGAAACTAAAATTCTGTTTTAGAAAACCCAGAAAATTTGCAAACCGCTCGAGCAATGGATTTAGCGCTCGAGCGAAAATAATGAGCATCCATTAGTTTTGCAGTTTGTTACAGACCGCTCGAGCAACTACTTGGTGGCTTGAGCGAACCCTTGTATATTGTCGGACCGCTCGAGCGAAGGAGTTGTGGCTCGAGTGTATAATGAGGCCATCTGGTACTTTTACAGTCAAAATAGTTAGCTCGAGCGACCGAAGGTGCGCTCAAGCGGTCAAGCCATTTTCAATATATTATAGAAAGACATTCTGTGTTCATAATTTTGTTCACATACTTTTCTGAGCATATTTAGGCATGTCAGGAACAACATAAGCAAAGGAAATAAGAAAATATGAGACAAATCTGAATATATGGTTCACGTGTACAAATTATGAGTAATGGACTGAATAAGAAACCAATGCAAAGAAAGTTAAGTTGTAATGGCCATACAGATGTGTAATGATGAAATATGTTTTGTGCTATGTACATTTGTGTTGTAGGTCAAGACTCGAGGATCGACCAATTATTTCTAGAAGCCCACTGTGAGTAACATTATTGTAAAGATATGTTCATATAAATTATGTTCGAAATGTTATATGATAAATTATGATTTCTGAAATGATATTTTGTCAACGTGAATAAATATCTATTTCGAATCTATTATGGCATGCAAAGGAAGTCCCAAGTCATAGGGGACAACACATTGATGCAAGTCCATGACATATATGTGTTTACGAGATCTCGTTAGTCACTTGACAAGTGGTGATATGTTTAATCAGTATGTGGAGCCGATTACTCTAGTCAGAAGACGATATGATAAGCTATGTTAGATGTACCATTATTATGTTCTGATCTGAGAATGATTCTGATATGATTTGTGTTATGTTTAAGAAATGTTTTGGAGTTCGTTCACCAACCTCTTTACATTAATGTTATTCACTAAGCTTTAGCTCAATGTTTGTATATAAATGTAGGTGAGCGTGTACAGGACCAGGCCTGAGGGATTCTGTCTAACTTCTATTTTGTCTAGCCAACCACCGTGCCTCACGTGGAGGTTCTTGATAGTCCATGTGATCAAGATGTTTGTGATTAAATTTTAAGCTCTTAATGTCTTTTGTTCATTTTGTATACAGGGTTGAGTCCCTTTTTGTTTCATATGTATATGGTTGGCGTAAGAATGATGATGTTGTGGTATATGTATGTAAATGTTTGTTTAAAGTTTTATGTCTCATATAAGTCAGCACAACTCATTTGACAATTATATTTATATATTTGCTTCCGCTAGACCCTTATTTTGCTAATTTGTTTCAGTGGCCTCCGGTGATCTTAAAATTACTGGCCAATTACGACGCTAAATCTATAGGGGCGGGTTTGGGTCGTGAAAGGCACAATGAATCAATAGATTCATATTGTGTATATTAATCAACATTGACATAAACATTAGGAAAATTAAGATCCATAGTAATTTAAATAAAATAATATATATATATTAACTAACAATTAATTAAAATAAAAAGAAAAATAATAAATATGAATACCAACAAGTAATATATCTTAACAAACAATTAATGTAAAAAAAATGATTAACTAATAAATATTAATTAAAACGTTTAATATTACCGACAGACGAGTGCGATTCAAAAATTAGTTTCTTCTGGTAAAAGATTCTTCTTGCATAATTGCACTTGTCACTTAAGAATGAGAATTGAAAACTAAATGAGAGAGTTGAGAGTTAAGAAAGATATTTAGTTATGATTGTATTTGTGAGAAATAAAATGGGAGAAGGGTGATATTTATAACAATCGGGAGGAGGGGTCAAAATAAAAATTTTAAAAAAATAGCAGTTGGCTTGCCAACGGTCAAATGACCATTTTTTTTTTTTTTTATTACAAATTTGACCGTTGCTGCTGCACAGATTAACATTTGGGGATTGAGTCGATCTAGGCTGGCCAGGTCGGGCCAACAAGGAGAAAAAAACATTCGGACCTAAAGAGCCAGGCTCACGGGCTGAGTCAGGCCTCAAAACAGACGGCCTAGGCCTAGGCCTATCCGGGTTGTGAACGGGTTTCGAGTGGAATACAAGCCGATGGGCCGAATTTACACTCCTAATAGACTTCTATAATGCTTTGATTTTATTTTTTTTTTTTTTGGGGGGGGGGAGGGGGGGTTTAGCTTTTAAAAAGGGTAAATTACACTTTGCCCTCTTAAAGTTTCACCCATCTCCCACTTTAGCCCTTTAAATTTGATTTTTCTCATTTTGACCCTTCATATTGGCAATCCTTCCACTTTGGTTTGTCATTTTTGCAATCCTTCTCACTTTGGCCATTTATGTTTGCCATTTTTCTCACTTTACTCCTAGACTAACTTTCATTCAAAAAACTAATAGAATCTGACACATCATCTCCACGTATGATATAAAAAAATTCACTAAATATTCAAAAAATAAAAAATAAAAAACAAAAAAAATTAGAATTTTTTTTTTAGTCTTTAGTAGACTTTTTTTCAAAATACCTTATAAATGTATCTAGATTAGATACATCGAAAAAAAAAATGATAATAAACTTTTCATTTTAGAATTGACAATACAAGTGTTTGAGTCCATATATTTTCATTTTTTTCATCTTTAGTAAACTTTTTCCTTTTTTTAGTTAAATTTGTTTTTATTTTTTTAGGTGCATCTAATCTAGATGCATTTATAATGTAATAATGTTTATGAGTAAATTTGAGGAAAAAAATTCACTGAAGAGTAAAAAAAAATTTCAATTTTGTTGTTTTCTATTTTTCATTTTTTGCATTTTTAGTGAATTTTTTACATCACATATAGAGCTAATGTGTCGGTGATACGACATATTTTATTAGTTTTTTGATTGGAAGTTAGTCTAGAAGTAAAGTGGGAAGATTGCAAACATGAAGAGCCAAAGTGAGATGATTGCGAATATGAAGGGTCAAAGTGAGAAAAATCAAACTTAAAAGGCCAAAGTAGGAATGATTGCAAACGTAAAGGGTCAAAGTGAAAAAAATAAAACTCTAAGAGCTAAAGTGAGAAATAAGTGAAACTTTAGGGGGGTAAAATGTAATTTACCCTTTAAAATATAATATGAAAATATTTGGGCGAATTACACTAATAGTCCCTATAGTTTGGGGGTCATGTCACTTTGATCCCTGATTTTTCAATTGTGACACATTTCATTCTGAAGTTTGAATCTTATTCCAAATAAGGATAATAAAATATACCATTATTCAATTTCAAGGATAAAGTCGTTAATTTGATAAAATATAAACTAATTTGACAAAAATAAATGTCAAAAAAATATTTTTGAATTTTTAAAAATAATTTCTACCCATCAAAAATAAATTTATGTAAAATTGATAAATCTTTCAGGCATTTTTTTTTAAAAAAATTTTACCAAATTAATTTTTATTACGTGTTTGGATGATAATCATGTAATGCGCGGTTGTTAAACTTTTAATGTGTAATCGATATATTTAATATATGAAATGTTTTTAGTTTTGAATTTTTTGATTTAATAGATTAGTTTAATAATAATATCAAAATTGTCGTCATATTTCACATTGAAAAAATAGAAACTAATTTAATGAAAATAAAAATAACCACCCATTATGTGATCATTATCCAAACATATAATAAAAATTAATTTGGTAAAAAAAATGTCTAAAAAATTTATCAATTTTACATAATTTTATCTTTAGTGGGTAGTAATAATTTTGAAAATTCAAAAATATTTTTTTGATATTTATTTTTGTCAAATTAGTTTATATTTTATCAAATTGACGATTTTGCCGTTAAAATTGATCAATGATATCTTTAATTGTCCTTATTTGGAACAAAATTCAAAATTCATGATCAAATGTGTCACAATTAAAAAGTCAGAAACTAAAGTGATATAATACTCAAACTATAGAAACTGTTCATATAATTTACTCAAAATAAATGTTTGGTGACCCGAATTTATGTGGCTCGAACGTGTCAAAACGACATCGTTTTATACTCAAAACGACATCGTTTTAAGTGTTTCGAGTCATTCGAACCATGAATTTTCAGGCCACCTATTATTATTATTTTAATAAATATATAAGAGTCTGAAAAGTAAGTTTGTACACATTTATTGAGTCACGTAAATACACAGTCTGTCCCTATTGAGGGAAAGAGTTTTGAAGCGTCTCTCTCACCAGAGTTCCAATTTGGAAATTGTTTTTTTTTATAATATATTTTTTCATCTTTGGAGAATTTTAAATATTTTTTTCACTTTTAATCAATTAGATTTGAAGACCCTAATTTTTCTTTAAAAATAGTGACAAATAAAGTTCGAAATGACCTTTTTTGTTTTCTTTTTTTTTTTTTTTTGTTGTAAAAATTCATCTTTATTGAATTTTGTTAGAATTGTTTTTTATTTTTATCTTTATAATTTTTTTTTTTATATCCCAAGAACTAAAATACCAAATGAGTAAATTTTTTTACACGACTTTTATGAAAACAATCCCGCTACATACACCCAGTGATGTGGCGACCCCCAGTGACGTGGCGACCCCCAATGACGTGGCAATGAGGTGGCAGCTGATGTGTAAACACAGCTGAAAAAAAAAAAAAAAAAAAAAAAAAAAAAAAAAAAGAGGAAAACAGAGTCAGCACACTCTTCGTCCTCTTTCTCTCTCACACGACCCTCTCTGCAACAACTCTCTCTCTATAGCTCACCTCCCATGGCAACTCTAGCCCCAACACTCTTCGTCCTCTTTCTCTCTCACACGACCCTCTCTGCAACAACTCTCTCTCTATAGCTCACCTCCCATGGCAACTCTAGCCCCAACCCTCAACTTCTGGGGAGTCCTTTACGAATCCAAACGAACGAAACACAGTGATGATGGAGAACAGAGTCAGCTTACTCGAGAGCAACAATGGCGAAGTCATCCCTCGAAAGGCTCGGGTGACACTCATCGGCTCTTTGATCTTCCTATTAAACCTCCTAATCGGAACAATCATCGGAGCTCTGCGATCAAGATCGAGAGAGAGCACTGCGATTAAGATCCGGCGAGTAAACACAGCTGGACCAAAAAAAAAAAAAAAACAAAATCTGGAAAAAGAATCTGATTTTTGCACTCTTGCACTCCTTCATCTTGCACTCCTTCATCCGCTGGCCATGACAACAATCTGATTTTTGCCCTTTTTCAGTCAAAGGGTTTGAGATTCTAGGGTTTGTGGTTGATTACAATTCGAACTATTTTCTAGGGTTTTGTATTGTGATTATGATGATTTTTGTATTGGTGTGTGTTCGTGATTGTGATGATTTTTGTATTGGTGTGTGTTCGTCTGCAAGTGAATTGGCTATTGGTGTGTGTGATTATGGTGGTGGAATCGAAATGGGGGCTGGAGCCATTGGGGAAGATGGGTTTGTGTCTTACAGTCACGTGGCAATCACGTGACTGCCACCTCAGCTGGGGGTCGCTGGGGGTGAGGAAAACTGGGGGTGGGAAGCATTTTTCTTATGCAAAAATTCACTAAAATAAAAAAATTTGAAAAAAATCTAACTTTTTTAGTTATGGCCAGAGGTTTAATAATTTTTTCATGTTATACTGTTTATATGGTACTCAATGAACCATAAATTACATTAGGTGAGTGATTTTTTTACCTCTCATCTATATAATAAAGGTGAGTTAATATTAGAGGACCACGATTTTTATGGCTCAAATGGCTCGAAATTACCAAAACGACGTCGTTTTGAGTACAAAACAACATCAAAATTGTCAAAACGACGTCGTTTTGGCAATTTTGAGCCATTTGAGTCACAAAAATTGTGGCCCTCAAACATTTTTCTTAATATTATCTTATGTAGAAATTACTCTGCCATTAATTTAAAATATTACATGAGTAATATGTCAAAGGTTAGGGGTTACTATTGGTTCACTAGTTAAGATTTGACCTAATAATCTTGAGGTTATGGATTCAAGTCTTGGGACCACCACATCATGCATTATACCAAAGGTTAGGTGTGTACTCAATCTTTCTCCTTCCAACCACACATTAATGTGTACTAATTGAGCGTTATTTTTTTACACGAGTAATATCACATAATATTTCAAATTACTAGTGTTTTATTAACTAGATTTTACAAGGGAAATTTAGTTGTCGTCTGTTGATCGGTACCTAAATGTACACATTTAATTTCTTAATATACACTTTATTAGTTTATTAATTTGTATTAATTTATAATTTTATGTGATTTTTGTATATTTGTATATATTTTAGGTGTTTGTACATAAATTAGTGTAAATAATTTTTTTTAATATTTTATATATTATATTATATATATTATAAAATGAATAAAATTAAAGAATTAAAAAAAAAAAGAGAAAGAGAACACGCCTCTCACGCCCATATTTCTCAATTATATATATAATAAAATATTATATTATCACCGTTATATATATATATATAATTTGGTTTTTTCAAATTGAAGATTAGGTGGCGTGGATTTAGTATATCAATATTTGGTAAGAGTAGTAGGATTAATTTTTAGATATACTATTCTATTAAGATTATTTGATTAGAATTGTTGTTCTAAGTAATTAATTTTATTATCAGTGGTAGTATCTGATTCATGATTAGTAATTATAATATATAATATTAATAGGATAAATTACACTGACACCCCTTGAGGTTTATCTTTATTACAATTTCCCCTTCACCTTTTAGAAATTACATCTCCCCTCCTGAGATTTAAAGTTTTATTACAAATTCTCCCCTCAGCCCTTTTAATTTTTTTAAATACCAATTTTACCCTTAATTGATAAATTACATTGACACACCTCACATTTTAAAAATTACAATCCCCTCCCTAAGGTTTAAAGTAGCATTACCAATTGTCCCCTCGGTTAGTATTAGTTGGAAAAAAAAATTCATTAAAAAAAATATTAATTGGAAAAAAATTAATTGAAAAAAAAAATTTGTTAATAAATTTTTTTAATTTTTGTTTAAGAACCAACGCAAACTCTTTTTTTGAATTTACGTTTTTTATTCAAATTTACAAACTGAGACAACCATTTATAAACCAAAAAATTATCAAACAAGTTTTTATGATAGTTTTTTAAATTTTTGTAAATATAAATTGAAAACAAAATAATTACCAAACAGGTCTCAGATGATAAAAATGTCGTAACATTAACAAATAATTAAATAAGTTACCAACGTAAGAAATGACTTATCAAAAGATTATTAGGCTATGTATGGTTTGATTTTTAGAATTTTTTTTTTAAAATTAAAAATTAATTTGGTTAAGAAATAAAAAATTTTAAAAATTTTAAATGAAATGAATTTTTTTTTTTTCTTAACCAAGTTCACTTTTAATTTTTTTTTAAATTTTTTTTCTAAAAATCAAACCATACATAGCCTAAGAATCTTTTGATAAGTCATTTCTTATGTTGGTAACGTATTTAATTATTTGTTAATTTTGCGACATTTTTACTATCTGAAACCTGTTTGGCAACCATTTCGTTTTCAGTTTTCAATTTATATTTACAAAAATTTAAAAAAACTGTCATAAAAACTCATTTGATAATTTTTTTGGTTTATAAATAGTTGTCTCAGTTTGTAAATTTGAAGAAAAAAACATAAATTCAAAAAATGAGTTTACGTTGGTTTTTAAACAAAAATTTTACTAACAAATTTTTTTTTCAATTAATTTTTTTCCAATTAAATTTTTTTTTTTAATGAAATTTTTTTCCAACCAATGCTAACCGTGGGGGCAATTGGTAATATTACTTTAAACCTTAGGGAGGGGATTGTAATTTTTAAAATGTGAGGGGTGTCAATGTAATTTACCCAATGAGGGTAAAATTGGTATTTAAAAAAATTGAAAGGGCTGAGGGGGAAATCTGTAATAAACTTTAAACCTCAGGAGAGGAGATGTAATTTTCAAAAAATTAGGGGAGAATTATAATAAATATAAATCTCAGGGGGTGTCAGTATAATTCACCCATATTCATGTTATTTATATTATTATGTTTTGTTTGTTTTTGCAGGTGATGGTGTGGAATTTCCGTATAAAAGGCATTCAAGAAAGGAATTTTTTTTGGGGGGAGGATTTTTTTTTTTCCCGGGGGGGGGTGGGGGGGGGGGTGTTTAAAAGGAAAGGAGAGTGAGAAGGTTTAGAATGTACATATTTTATAGTAGTGGTAATATTAGTATGTGAGATTAATTTTTATTTCTTAGGGTAGAGAAGAAATCCTGACCAAATAATTATGGTGAGTTGTATTTGATGTTTTTAATTTTGATTTGATTTAGATAAATTGTATAGTTTTTAGATCTTTTTGTGCAATAAATGTTTTATTCAAATCATGTTATACAATTGTTTTTATTGCTATGTATTAAAATTGTTAGACGAGTCATACCTAATAAGACGGGTCGTACATCAATTTTAGTTTAGTTTAGTTTAGTTCAGTGGTGACGGTTGGTACTAAGCGAAAATGATTTGTGACTTTCTGATTTTAATATACAAATTCTCTTGACGATTTGTTTCTGATCAACTTACATCATTCTATCCAAATTAATGATTTTCTAAAAACTAATACAATTATTCCTGATTATAAGGTTAGTGGTTGATTCAAAATCCTAAGAAATTTTTTATTTTATTTTATTTATTTTATGTTTTATTTATTTTAGTTTTATTAGTTTCAAAACCAAACTCATTAAATTACTTTAATTATTATTTTTGTATCAAAACAACTCGATTAGTCCCTGAGAATTGATACCTGGTCTTAACCGCTATACTTCCGAGTAGTTATTAATTGGTTATAAATATAATATTTTGGTATGGAAACGACAACATCATGTATCATAAAAATTATTTGGAAAATAGTCACTATATATATATTAAATCTATTTCAGGTATAGTCCATGTCATGTTAAATTTAAATTTATAATATACATTTTATTTTTCAACAACTCTTTACCCAAAAAATAACTTAAAAAAAACACATTTATGAATTACATTTTTTGTGTTTTAGGAATTAACTATTTTAATTGGTTGACCTTTTACAAAAATACGTATAAAAAAAAAAAAAAAAAAAAAAAAACAACCAATGTAACGAGAAGAATTGATTTTTTTATAGTAATTTTTTTGCTATTTTAGTAGATTGCCAAAACAACCAATGTAGACCACGTTCCACTAACACTATACAACTTATTTCTAGATACACTATACAGTATACAACTTATATACACTATACAACTTATTTCTAGACCACGTTCCACCAAATATACACTATACAACTTATTTCTAGACAAAATTTGGGATAAGTTTTCATGATTCATAACATTTTTCTTATTGAAAATGCTAACCAATTTAATTTTTTTGTACATAATTCCTACTTTACTCTAGAAATTCATTTTATTTTGAATTTTTTTGTACATAAATATACACCAATTTAATTTTTTTGTACATAATTGGGGCATGGAGTTTGTTTAAATACATTTTATTTTGAAAAAAAAAAAAAACCTAAATTTTTATTTTTGTTAATTTGAATTTTAATGTTTTGATTTTTTTGTCAATGTATTATTTGCCTATTTTTGTTAAGTAAAATTGACACATACAAAAAAATATTTGTCATTATATTCAATGTAAGTGTATAAAAAAATGTTTAAAATATATTTTCCTTATTGAGTTTAATGACTAAAATATAATTTTTTTGTCAATTTTATCTAACAAAAATAGACAAATGGTTTATATTGAAATTAAATCAAAAAAATTATTGTTTAAATTGATAAAATTAAAAATTAAAAATTTATTTTGTTATTAGGTTCAACCTTAAGTTTTTATTTTTTATTTGTGGTAATTTTTCAAATTATTTTTCAGTGACATATATGGTACATTGGTATCCCAAAAGACCCCAAAGGCCCAAAGCATCACCAAAGGATAAGAACTAGGCGGAGCAAGAAATTCATGGATTAGTCACATCATCGCATCCTCTAATAAAAACTAATTGCATCCAGTACTTTACAGATTACTCTTCCTATCTATAATTGCATGATATTATGAATTCGATTAAACAAATATATATATATATATATATATTGTAGCGATGGAGGAAAATAAAGACAAGGGCATGGGATATAATGCACCAAAGTGAGGAGTCTTATTAGCCACTCTATTTTCATGTGGTCATGTACAATACCTTACCTTTTTCATGAGCCAATACCAACCACCAATTCATAATATCCAACTCTAAAACACTATCAAATTATCAATGTCCACTACACCAACATTGCTCTTACCTCCTATTGCATGAAGAAAAATGGTAGGTTCAAAGACATCTTCTCTTCTAATTCTACTCATCATCATCATCTTTTTCTTCTTCAATATTGTCTCATCTCATAAGGTCCCATGCCCTCCGTCGAATCCCTCCAGCCAAGTGCCCAAAAGACATTCTCAAGTTTGGTGTTTGTGGTGAATGGTTGGGATTGGTGACTGAAGTCATTGGGACTAAACCTAGTCCCCAATGTTGTACAGTGGTGAAAGGTTTGGCTGACCTCGAAGCTGCACTGTGTTTATGTACTGCAATTAAGGCCGATGTGCTGGGTGTTATCAAGCTTGAAGTCCCCATTGCTCTTAGTTTGGTCATTAATGTGTGTGTGTGTGTGTGTGTGTGAGAGAGAGAGAGAGAGAGAGAGAGAGAGAGAGTATGATTGTGTGTTGGTGAGTGAGATGAATGTATTTATGATGTCGTGGTCAATGAATGTTCATCAATGAAAAACAAGATTGAGTCTGCCTCTCATTGTTTATGCTTTTGGTTGTGAACATTTTTTTTTTTTTTTTTGAACCAGGCTTTTGGTTGTGAACATGTGCACTTTGTTTAATTTTTCTTCTCAATATTTTAATTGTGTTAATTTTATCTTCCAAAATATTAAATGTGTATTAGAGAGATCCTCCTAACTGATATTGTCAATATTCATCACTAAAATTAGACGGTTTTTTTGGAACAAAAAAAAAAAAAAAAATTCCTTTACAAATTGACACAATGATCAAAATGGTATAAAGCAAATACTTTAGCAATCAAAAGTGTATTTAAACCCCTTTTTATTTTTAATTTTTTGGCTGAGGTGTAAGTTTTTGTTTAAGGCATAGTCATGATTATACAATGAAAATGTGAGAAGAAACATATAGAGAAACTAGGCCCATGAAGTCTGCTCGCCAAACCAGGATTGAGCCCAACTAATAAGACAAGGACCAACTAAGAGATTGTGGGTCAGGAATAAAGGCTGGCCCATTTTTTAAAAAGGGTAAATTACAAACACACCCTTGGAGGTTTACTTAAATTACGATTTACCCCTTGTGGTTCTAAAATTTTTGTTATGTCCCTAAAGTTTCTAATTTCATAACAAATAGGCCCTTTATATGTGGGGGTGGAGGTGGTGAATTTATATGTGGGGGTGGGGGTTGCAGGCCTTCCAAGTTGGGTGGATAGTGCTGTGGGATAATATGGCTGGGGGCTCGTTCCTCGTTAGAGGGAATATCTGGAGGTGGTGGAGGAGGCATAGGAAGGTTTCTCTGGAGTAGAGCATTTATTAGGGCTTGGTTTTGCTCGGCCATGCGGTTAACGCTGTTGGTGAGCTCGATGAAATACTGTGTTGGATTGTTTAGATTGGAGGGGTCGGTTTGATGGTCGGCAGCATTATGGTGAGAAGCCATGGATCTAGTCGTGACAATACACTTTGATTGGTAGTAGAGAAAGGTTGTTGGGACAGGGTCTTCGGCGACAATGAGCGCAACTGGCGCACGGAGCAAAGAGTTCCCACAGACAGTGCCAACTGATGATGCAGTTAATGTACAACAAGTACCCGGCAGAACGGGTCAGACTGATCCACGCTCCTCGCACCAAAATCCGAATGACCAACCCACCAATGAACCTGCAGGTAAGTTCAACGGGGAACGGGGAGTCCCCCAGTGAACCCTCTGACGATTAAGTTAGAAAGAGAAGTAGAGCGTTAGAGGGAGATTGGAGATAAAAAAGCTTAACCTTCTGCTTGTCTTCAACGTTTGCTTATATCCTTTGGTCATCATTTCGCTATCCCTTCCGACCTATCATCTTGGCCGAAAGTCTATGCTGTAACTTACCTTGTTCAGGGTAAGGGGGTGCTGTTCCGACGGAGAGGTATTGTCGTAATAAATGCTGTGATGGGCTGCATTAATGGTGATGTGCAGTGGCAATAACTTTGCAGATCTTTGTCTGCTGATGTGGCTTGTCCTTTACCTGCCGTATGTCTGAATGCCATTGGCTCTTTATGCCATGTTGGATTCCAGCTGTTCTGGATTTCACCAGCTGGGTTATGTATTGGGTTCCAAGTGATGGGCTTGGGTTGTTCATGGTGGGCTATGGACTTTATGGGCTTACCCACATCAATAATAAAGGCCTTTATGAGTTAATATTATCTTATGTAGAAATTACTCTGCCATTAATTTAAAATACTACATGAGTAATATGTCAAAGGTTAGGGGTTACTATTGGTTCAATAGTTAAGATTTGACCTAATAATCTTGAGGTTATGGATTCAAGTCTTGGGACTACCACATCGTGTATTATACCAAAGATTAGGTGTGTACTCAATCTTTCTCCTTCCAACCACACATTAATGTGTACTAATTGAGCGTTATTTTTTTACATGAGTAATATCACATAATATTTCAAATTACTAGTGTTTTATTAACTAGATTTTACAAGGAAAATTTAGTTGTCGTCTATTGATCGGTACCTAAATGTACACATTTAATTTCTTAATATACACTTTATTAGTTTATTAATTTGTATTAATTTATAATTTTGTGCGATTTGTGTATGTTTATATATATTTTAGGTGTTTGTACATAAATTAGTATAAATAATATTTTTTAATATTTTATATATTATATTATATGTATTATAAAATGAATAAAATTAAAGAATTAAAAAAAGGGAAAGAGAACACGCCTCTCACGCCCTTATTTCTCAATTATATATATAATAAAATATTATATTATCACCGTTCTATATATATATTATTTGGTTTTTTCAAATTGAAGATTAGATAGTATATCAATATTTGGTAAGAGTGGTCGGATTAATTTTTAGATATAGTATTCTATTAAGATTATTTGATTAGAATTGTTCTTCTAAGTAATTAATTTTATTATCAGTAGTAGTATCTGATTCATGATTAGTAATTATAATATATAATATTAATAGGGTAAATTACACTGACACTCCTTGAGGTTTATATTTATTACAGTTTTTCCTCTCATATTTTGGAAATTACATCTCCCCTCCTGAGATTTAAAATTTTATTACAAATTCCCCCCTAGGCCCTTTTAATTTTTTTAAATACCAATTTTACTTTTATTGGATAAATTACATTGACACCCCTCACATTTTAAAAATTACAATCCCCTCCCTAAGGTTTAAAGTAGCATTACCAATTGTCCCCTCGGTTAGCATTAGTTGGAAAAAAAATTCATTGAAAAAAAAAATATTAATTGGAAAAAAATTAATTGAAAAAAAAAATCTGTTAATAAATTTTTTTAATTTTTGTTTAAAAACCAACGTAAACTCATTTTTTGAATTTACGTTTTTTCCTCAAATTTACAAACTGAGACAACCCTGTATAAACTAAAAAAATTATCAAACAAGTTTTTATGACAGTTTTTTTAATTTTTGTAAATATAAATTGAAAACTAAAAACGAAATGGTTACCAAACAGGTCTCAAATGGTAAAAATGTCGTAAAATTAACAAATAATTAAATAAGTTACCAACGTAAGAAATGACTTATTAAAAGATTATTAGGTTATGTATGGTTTGATTTTTAGAAAAAAAAATTTAAAAATTAAAAATTAATTTGGTTAAGAAATAAAAAATAAAAAATAGAAAATTTTAAACATTTTTTTTTAACTAAGAGAAAAAAGAGAAAGAAAAAAAGGAAAGGGGAGTGGGAAGGTTTAGAATGCACATATTTTATAGTAGTTGTAATATTAGTATGTGGAATTAATTTTTTTTTTTTTAGGATAGAGACAAAACCCTGACCCAATAATTATGGTGAGTTGTATTTGATATTTTTAATTTTGATTTGATTTAGATAAATTGTATAGTTTTTAGATCTTTTTGTGCAATAAATGTTTTATTCAAATCATGTTATACAATTATTTTTACTGCTATGCATTAAAATTGTTAGACGAGTCATATATAATAAGACGAGTCGTACATCAATTTTAGTTTAGTGGTGACAGTTCGTGCTAAGCGAAAACGATTTGTGACTTTCTGATTTTAATATACAAATTCTCTTGACGATTTGTTTCTAATCAACTTACACCATTCTATCCAAATTAATGATTTTCTAAAAACTAATACAATAATTCATGATTATAAGGTTAGTAGTTGATTCAAAACTCTAAGAAATTTCTTATTTTATTTTATTTATTTTAGTTTTATTAGTTTCAAAACCAAACTCATTAAATTACTTTAATTATTATTTTTGTATCAAAAACAACTCGATTAGTCCCTGAGAATCGATACCTGGTCCTTCAGAGTAGTTATTATTCGGTTATAAATATAATATTTTGGTATGAAAACGACAGCATCATGTATCATAAAAATTATTTGGAAAATAGTCACAAAATATATATATATATATATATATTAAATCTATTTCAGGTATAGTCCATGTCATGTTAAATTTAAATTTATAATCTACATTTTATTTTTCAACAACTCTTTACCCAAAAAATAACTTAAGAAAACACATTTATGAATTACATTTTTTGTATTTTAGGAATTAACTATTTTAATTGGTTGACTTTTTAAAAAAATACGTAAAAAAAAAAGAAAAAAAAAAAGAAAAAGAAAAGTAACGAGAAGAGTTGATTTTTTTATAGTGATTTTTTTGCTATTTTAGTAGATTGCCAAAACAACCAATGCTAACACTATTTTCCACTAAAAGACAAAAGTTTTACAAAACCAAAAAAAATACATCCAAACAAAATATCATATCCAATCCCATAATCATTTCACTTTTTCTCTCACAAACATCACATCCAACCACATAAAAACCCAACTATCTTCCCAAACACTAAAAAAATTTTATCTCATAAAAACCTACATCTAATAAAATCTACATAAAAACTCACTTTCCAAACACCCACACTATACCCTATACAACTTATATACAATATACAATATACAACTTATTTCTAGACCACGTTCCACCAAATATACACTATACAACTTATTTCTAGATAAAATTTGAGATAAGTTTTCATGATTCATAACATTTTTCTTATTAAAAATGCTAACCAATTTAATTTTTTTTGTACATAATTCCTACTTTACTCTAGAAATTCTACATAATTGGGGCATGGAGTTTGTTTAAATACATTTACTTTGGGAAAAAAAAAAAAAAAAAACCTGAATTTTTATTTTTGTTAATTTGAATTTTAATGTTTTGATTTTTTTTGTCAATGTATTATTTGCCTATTTTTGTTAAGTAAAATTGACACATACAAAAAAATATTTGTCATTATATTCAATGTAAGTGTATAAAAAAATGTTTAAAATATATTTTCCTATTGAGTTTAATGACTAAAATATAATTTTTTTGTCAATTTTATCTAACAAAAATAGACAAATGGTTTATATTGAAATTAAATCAAAAAAATTATTGTTTAAATTGATAAAATTAAAAATTAAAATTTATTTTGTTATTAGGTTCAACCTTAGATTTTTTATTTTTTATTTGTGATAATTTTTCAAATTATTTTTCAGTGACATATATGGTACATTGGTATCTCAAAAGACGCCAAAAGGCCCAAAGCATCACCAAAGGATGAGAACTAGGGCTGAGCAAGAAATTCATGGATTAGCCATATCATTGCAAATAAAAACTAATTGCATCCAGTACTTTACATATTACTCTTCCTATCTATAATTGCATGATATTATGAATTCGATTAAACAAATATATATATATATATATTGTAGCGATGGAGGAAAATAAAGACAAGGGCATGGGATATAATGCACCAAAGTGAGGAGTCTTATTAGCCACTATATTTTCATGTGGTCATGTACAATACCTTACCTTTCTCATGGGCCAATACCAACCACCAATTCATAATATCCAACTCTAAAACACTATCAAATTATCAATGTCCACTACACCAACATTGCTCTTACCTCCTATTGCATGAAGAAAAATGGTAGGTTCAAAGACATCTTCTCTTCTAATTCTACTCATCATCATCATCTTTTTCTTCTTCAATATCGTCTCATCTCATAAGGTCCCATGCCCTCCGGCGAATCCTCCAGCCAAGTGCCCAAAAGACATTCTCAAGTTTGGTGTTTGTGGTGAATGGTTGGGATTGGTGACTGAAGTCATTGGGACTAAACCTAGTCCCCAATGTTGTACAGTGGTGAAAGGTTTGGCTGACCTCGAAGCTGCATTGTGTTTATGTACTGCAATTAAGGCCAATGTGCTGGGTGTTATCAAGCTTGAAGTCCCCATTGCTCTTAGTTTGGTCATTAATGGGTGTGGAAAGAAGGTTCCAGAAGGATTTGTATGTGCATAGATGATGTGAGTGTGTGTGTGTGTGTGTGTGTGTGAGAGAGAGAGAGAGAGAGAGAGAGAGAAAGAGAGAGAGAGTATGTGTGTTGGTGAGTGATATGAATGTATTTATGATGTGGTGGTCAATGATTGTTCATCAATGAAAAACAAGATTGAGTCTGCCTCTCATTGTTTATGCTTTTGGTTGTGAACATTTTTTTTTTTTTTTTTGAACCGGGCTTTTGGTTGTCAACATGTGCACTTTGTTTAATTTTGATTCTCAATATTTTAATTGTGTTAATTTTATCTTCCAAAATATTAAATGTATATTAGAGAGATCCTCCCAACTGATATTGTCAATATTCATCACTAAAATTAGACTCTTTTTTTGGAACAAAATACTCTTCAGCCAAAAAAAAAAAAAAAAAATTCCTTTACAAATTGACACAATGATCAAAATGGTATAAAGCAAATACTTTAGCAATCAAAAGTGTATTTAAACCCCTTTTTATTTTTAATTTTTTGGCTGAGGTGTAAGTTTTTGTTTAAGGGATAGTCATGATTATACAATGAAAATGTGAGAAGAAACATATTAGAGAAACTAGGCCCATGAAGTCTGCTCGCCAAACCAGGATTGAGCCCAACTAATAAGACAAGGACCAACTAAGAGATTGTGGGTCAGGAATAAAGGCTGGCCCATTTTTTAAAAAGGATAAATTACAAACACACCCCTAGAGGTTTACTTAAATTACGAATTACCCCTTGTGGTTCTAAAAATTTTATTATGTCCCTAAAGTTTCTAATTTGAAAACAAATAGGCCCTTTATTAGTAAATTATCAAGTTAATTAACAGTTTTTAATAATGTTAAAATTTTATTTCAATTAATAATTCAGATAATTTTATTATTATATAAGAGAACATTTAAAATTTTCATTTTTTTAGTTATTCTGTTAAATAAAAAATTATAACAAAGGATTATTTGTAATTTTTCAAATTATACGGGCAATTCGTATTTAAATTATTCCTCAAAGAGTGCATGTATAATTTACCCTTTAAAAAAAACTATTCTACTGTAAACAAATCACATTTTATCAGTTTTCAGATAAATTATTTAGGAAAACTTACCGGTAGGTCCATGCACAAAATTCAAAACTTGTCTAATCCCCTCCAAAAAAATTATTTGTACAAATTAGTTCTGCATATTTTTAATTGTTATCAAAAAATTCTATTTTTTTTTTTTTAATTTAAAGACGTTAAATCCCACAACCACCAGACTTCGGTCAAACGGTCACCGGAGACTCGCTGGAGTGTTCAATATCACCGGGAAGTTACTAGAGTATCGCCAAAGTATTTAAACATCACTAGAAGTCACCGGAATGTCGAAAACATTTGTTAGACGTCAAAAATATCGTCGGAAACTCATCGGAATGTTTAGAATATTACCCCGAAAAAAATAAATAGAGAAATTATAGCGAAAAACATAGCAAATTGTACTAAATATTGACAAACTGAAAGAAAAAAAACAAAATATGACAACAACAAATAGCAACAATAGGAAAAAAAACATATATTATTTTTCAATTTTTGTATTAAGCAAATGGTCTCCAATATTGATCAAACTGCAGCAAGTTTTGAAATTGTAAAATGTTACAGTTTTAAAGTATGATTTTGTTAAGAATTTATCCTTATTAATCAAACTAAAAAATATGTTATGAAACTGTAAAATTTTATAATTTTAAAGAATGTTATGAAAATACAAAATTTTATAGCTTTAAATCATTATTCATTTCAGCACCAAAAAATTTGAAATTGAAAAATATTACAGTTTTTATGGCTTGTAACTAAAACTCGAAAACAACTGGTTCAGAATTTGAAAATTATCTCCATTAAAATAGAAAAAAAGAAATGTGTAGCCGAGAAAATGTAGAAAAACTAAGAGATCAAAGGAGAGAGACAGATATAGAGAGAAAATTGCACTCAGGCAATTATTGTTTATTTGGATCTAGTCGAATCTGATGCAAATCTGAATAGATTTACTTATCTTCTTCCCTATAAACTTATCTTATTTACCGTCGGTGAGCATAAAGTAAGGAGTTAGTGGTCGGTGGTTGTCGGTGAACCTCAATCAATAGTGGTCGTCGGTCGTTGGTGATTATATATTAGAAAAAGAAAGAGAAAAAGGTAGGTATAGTCATCTGTCATCAAAAATCAGAAAAACAAAGAAACAGAAGAACGAAGGCACAAAGAAAGAGAAGAATAAAAACACACACAAGACTTTTGGTTATAAACAAAAAGTTGTGGAACTAAACAGAGCACATCCTTTCAAAGAGGACTTGTGAGTTGTCACAACTCAAACTCGCCCTATAGGTTTAGCGTCATAACCGACCGACAATCGTTGGATTACCAAAGACCTCTGTATAGAGTAACATAGAATTAAGGGGCTAGTAGAAGCAGATAGACAAAACATACGTAGTCCAATAAGCTGTGCAGATATACATAAGACAGATAATTTAAAACTTGATAAACACATACACATGTGACGTCATACATACATTAGTCGTACGTCACTCTTATACACAGATAAACCAAAAGTGGGACTTAGTCCAGTGTACAGATAAACAGAAACTTGTCTATATTCCAAAGAAAACAAAGTCTTAAAACTTAGTTCATAAAACTCGACCATTTAACTCATTCCGGAACCTCCTCGGGAGGCACAAAGGTTGGCCGACAAAACGAAATTCCAGGCGATCATCACTGAGCCTGATCACGCGCCTAATCACCTACATACAAAAATAATATAGTGAGCGAGAGCCCAGTGAATAATAACAAGGTAAAAGGTTTAATGAGCGTTGTCCATACAATTACAAAAATCAGAATTCAATAGTTAACAGAAATGGATTTTATATTCATGTTCAGAAATCAAAGTTCATAACAAAAACAAATTCAGAATTATATTCATAATCAGAATTTGCAATTAATCATACGTGGTACATTCATTAGCACTAGCAGAAACAATTGACCCATAAAGGGACGGCGATAAAAGCATACAGTTGACTCACGTGCACAGAGACGATACAGTTGACTCATGAGACGTACAATTCGCCCATAAATGGGACGTATACAAAAAGATCCATAACAGTTGGCTCATGAGACGTACAGTTGGTCCATAGTTAGGACGTAATAAAACTAATAACAGATGTCATCTGAAACTAATGATATCACGAATACATTTCAGAAACATTGGACAACCATTCATTTGTACAAAAAATAATAGTTTAGAAAATAGAGTATCATATCATTAAGAGAATACTTGTAAATTGAACATAGCTTTACAAAGTTATTACTCATAGATGGCTCCAATAACAGATACATAGAACGGATAACTAGATAACTTACGGTACGCGACCTACACAATAAAACAGATACACATATTGAAACACACGCATTTAGATAGTACTCAATTTATTTTGTTTTGTTCTTAGTGTGTTTCTAGCCTTTGTCCTCATTACTATGCTTAATTAAGGCTTAGAAATGCCTAAGATGTAAGGAGGATACCAAAATGTGATTCAAAACACTTGGTCAAATTTACTGAAAACAGGGTCCTCACTCGAGCGTAGCTTTCTTCGTTCAAGCAGAGGGTCAAACATAAAGGTGGTCGCTCAAGCTCAACTTTCGTCACTCGAGCAGTTTGTAAACTCTGTACAAGTACTAGTTGCTTATTTTTTTGCTCGACGCACGTTCGACGCTTGTTCGAACATGAGACTAAGGTTTTCGCTCGAGCACAACTCTGATCGCTTGACTGGTCTGCAAAACCCGTAAACTTCTGGGAGCATACATTTTACGCTCAAGCCAACTTTTGGTCGCTCGAGTGCAAATTCTGTTGCTCAAACGGAAAAGCAGAATTCTGGAATTTCCAAATTTGCTTCCAAGCTTCAAAACTCGAATTCAAAGTTACAAAACACATCCCTTGGGCTCAAAACTTGAGAAAACATGTCTACGCTCATGGTACTTCATGATTTGAAAGTCATTTCGCAAAATCACGCCCAAGAGCAAGTGAATTCCTCCAAAGTAAACCTTTAACTTTTGAAAACATAACATGCATACAATGACTTGGATGCAAAGCTTTCAAAACATGAATTGATGAAGTGTTTTCATGTAAAATCATAATGAGCTTTTAAGATATAGCAAAGGTAGGCATTTGCATGTAAGAATTTATGAAAACAGGACTAAAAAATCATGAATTATACATGCAATGCAAGGATTGATCTTAATTCTTGTTCTTAAGCTCAATTTTTGTTCTTGATCTCTAACTTCTCTTGAATTTAAGTGTGAGTACGTCAAACACAAAGCTTAAAGATTGAATTTCTTACCTAAGGTTCTCAATCCCTTGAATCCAACTGAGTTCTTGCTCAATTCCTCTAATCCCCTTAATTCTCTAGCAATTTCCTTTATTTCTCTAGCAAACTCTCCTTTTTGAGCTCACATTTCCTCCTCTCCCTCTCTCTTACATTTTAGTCTTCAAAGATGAGGGGTTGAGAATGTAAAATGTATAAAAGGTGTTGGGAGTGGCCATATATAGGCCCATTAATGAGTCTTAATTAAGCTTAGCTTAAGTTCACTAATTTACATTATTTAATTCTAATTAATTGATTCCAAATCAAATTTAAATTGAACCTACCATAAACTACTAAAAATTTCGAATAACACATAACCTAAGTCAATTTCGTGATCGGATGCAGATAGGGCCTTCAATTCGCAGAACAAAACGGAAACACAAACAGATATTTCTACGATAAACAGATAAAAACACAAATAATGCAACACAGATGCAATTAATTCAGAATTTCATCTTAATTACTTATTAGGCATCCTTAATCAAAGATTAGTAGCTAAACGTAGGTCAAGGTTGTTGTAGTCATCCCCCCTTAAAGAGTTTGGTCCTCAAAACTCGAATTACCTTTAGTCTGCAAGAATATCGAATCTAAAGGGAACAATTCAGGGTATCTCTTCATCATATCTTCTTCGGTCTCCCAAGTTGCATAAGTCCTTCTGTGGTTTTGCCAAGTAACCTTCACTGACGGAATTTCTTTATTTTTCAATCTTTTGATTTAGCGGTTAACATTCTATATTGGCCGTTCTTCATGGGTAAAATCTTCTTTCAGAAGCACATGAGTTGGTTCAATCACATGGAACGGATCTCTCAAATATTTCCGAAGCATTGAGACATGAAAAACATTGTGCATATGCTCCATAATCGGAGGTAGGGCCACTCAGTATGTTATTGAGTTGATTTTCTCTAAAATCTCATACGGGCCAATGTACCTTGGTGCTAGCTTTCCTTTCACCCTAAATTGTGTCTAACCCTTCATTGCAGTCACTTTTATAAACACATGGTCTCCGACCTCATATTCTTTGTCTCTCCTCCGGATATCCGCATAACTCTTTTGATGGCTCTGAGTAGTTTTCAAACGTTGTTGTATCAGTTTCATCTTTTCAGTTGTTTCTTGCACAAGTTTCGATCCCAATAACGGTCTATCGCTTACTTCGGCCTAGCAAATCGGAGATCAGCATTTCCTACCATACAATACTTTATAAGGAGCCATTCCAATACTGGAATGATAGTTGTTATTGTATACAAATTCAGCCAGAGGAAGGTAAGTCTCCCAAGTCCCTTGGAAATCTAAGGCACACATTCACAACATATCCTTCAAAGTCTGATTGGTTCGTTTAGATTGGCCGTCTGTTTGTGGGTGGTAGGCACTACTCAGTTGCAATTCAGTTTCCAAAGCCTGTTGTAAACTCTGCCAAAATCTTGATGTGAACTTTGAATCTCTATTAGATACAATGGATACCAGCACACGGAGCAACCTCACAATCTCATTCACATAAATGTTAGCCAACTTATCCGCATTATAAATAGTTTTAACAGGCAGAAAATGGGCAGACTTAGTTAAATGGTCAACAATAACCCAGATAGAGTCCATGCGTTGAGAAGAGCGAGGCAGTCCAACAATGAAGTCTATAGTAATATGCTCTCATTTCTATTCCGGTATTGAAAGCTGTTGAAGTAACCTAGCGGGTCGTTAATGTTCAGCTTTAACTTGTTGGCAATGCAAACATCTAGCCACAAAATGATTGTAGGCTGAGCAGAAATGGCAACTAGGATTCCACCCTATTCACGCAACACAATTTCAATCTCATTTCTTTCCAAATCTTGTAACAATTCTCTTCGATCGGTAAGTAAACATGACAAATTGCTAATGGATTTTCGGCTCAAAGCATCTGCAACGGTATTGGTTTCCCCGGATGGTACAAGATTCGTGAATCATAATCCTTGATTAATTCAAGCCATTGTCTCTGTCTCATGTTCAGTTCTTTTTGGGTGAAGAAATATTTGAGGCTTTTATGGTCAATATACACTTCACAAGTTACCCCATACAAATAATGGCGCTAGATTTTTAATGCAAAAACCACAGCTACAAGTTAAGGTCATAAGTCGGGTAATTCTTTTCATGAGGGTGGAGTTACTAAGAAGCATAAGTAATTACCTTTCTATTTTGTATTAATACACATCCCAAGCCTTTGTATGAGGTGTCACTATAAATCTAAAATTCATTTGTACCATTAGGCAAAGTCAAAATTGGTGCAGTTACCAACCTAGTCTTCAGTTCTTGGAAAGCGGATTCTCTTTGGTCATTCCAATCAAACGGCACATTTTTCTGCGTCAACTGTGTTAACGACATAACAAGTTTTGAGAAATCTTTCACAAATTTGCGATAGTAACCTGCAAGCCTCAGAAAGCTTCTGATTTCTGACACATTGGTTAGTCTTGGCCAATCTATAATTGCTTCAATTTTCTGTGGGTCCACGAATATGCTATCCTTATTGATCACATGACCCAAAAATGTCACACTAGCAAGCCAGAATTCACATTTAGACAGTTTTGCATAAAATTTATTTTCTCTCAAGATCTGTAAGGCAATTCTCAGATGACGTTCATGTTCTTCCCTCCTTTTAGAATAGATCAGAATATCATCAATAAACATAACTATAAATTAATCAAGAAATTGTTTGAACACCCTATTCATTAAATCTATAAACATCATAGGTGCATTAGTTACTCCAAATGGCATTACTAAAAATTCATAGTGCTCGTATCTGGTTCTGAATGCAGTTTTCTCTATCTCTTCTACCTTGACCTTTAATTGATGATACCCGGATCTAAGGTCTATCTTAGAGAACACTTATGCTCCCTGAAGTGGGTCAAACAGATTATCTATTCGGGGTAGTGGGCATTTGTTCTTCACAGTTACTTTGTTCAATTCACGGTAGTCTATGTATAACCTCAAAAACTTATCCTTATTTTTAACAAACAAAACTGGAGCACCCCAAGGTAAAATACTTGAACGGATAAATTTCTTGTCTAGCAAGTCTTGTAATTGAGTTTTCAACTCTTTTAGTTCAGAGGTTGACATTCGATATGGGGTTTTTGAAATTGGTTGTGTTCTGGGTACAACATCGATAGTTAATTCAATTTCTCTATCAATCAAATCTCCGAGTAGTTCATTGGGCAACACATTGGGAAACTCGTTAACTACAGGGATGTTTTTGACATTAGTATTATCAGCATTCATATTCAAAACACAACATAGGTAACCTTGACAACCTTTTCGCAACAATTTACTGGCTTTCATAAAAGAGATCAAATACGGTGAATGAACTACCCCATTCCTAGCAAATACAAATTCAGGTAACCCCGGAGGTCGGAATACAACAGATTTATTCACACAATCAATAGTAGTATGATACTTGGTCAACCAATCCATGCCTAATATACAATCAAATGATCAATGCTCAAAGGCAGCAAATCAACGTACAATGTCACATCACCAATCATTATATCACATGCCGAATAAACATGTGCACATATCATAGAACTTCCAGATGGTGTAGACACAAATAGTAAACAGTTCATAGGTTCTAAATGTCTAGTGATTTTCGAGAAAAAACATGCAATACAAATGAATGCATGGAACCAAAATCTATCAACATATGGGCATTCTGAGCACAGATAGAGATTATACCTGACACCACTAATTCAGTATTCTGTACATCGCCAGGCACAAGTGTGAACACTCTACCTTGTCTCAAAGTTTCTCTTCCCGCATTAGTTCTCACATTTGTTCTTAATCTAGAAACAGATCCTATTAAACTTGCTACAAGACGGTTGTCATTTTCTGACCCCATTCGACAATCTTTCATCATGTGGCCCGTCTTGCCACACCAGAAGCAAGCACCAGATACCCGATAGCAGACCCCTCTATGTCTTCTTTCACATTGAGCACAAATAGATGCAGACCCACTACTTCGGCTTGAACTGCTAGTAAATCCCGTATTTTGTTTCTTATTCGTAGCAAATAAACAGCCCTTCTTGAAACCAAATCCCGATCTTTTACCTCTCCATTCAATTGTTGGGGCTTTTGTCTGTTTTAGCGTAGCCAAACTGGCTTTAGCCATTAAGGTTCTATTAAGCACATCCACGTATTTGAGCTGTTTTAATACACCGACCCTATCAAACACTTCAAAAGTCAAGCCTCTTTCAAATTTCCAGGCCTTTTTGTAGTCTGAATCCACCATGTGAGGGGTAAATCAAGCTAGTTTAGTGAATTTAGCTTCATATTCCACTACGAACACATTGCCTTGCTTGAGTTCCTGAAATTCAGACACTTTTGTATCTCGGTAGTATTGAGGGAAATATTTTTCATAGAAAATTTCTCTGAATTAGCTCCAAGTCATAAACCCATTGTCGTTTCGGATGAGCATCCACCAATGTCTAGCCTCTTCTTTGAGGCTATAAATGGCCAATAGAACTTTTTTGAGTTTCAGAACAAGGGAATACTTCAAACATCTTTTCTATTTCTAGTATCCATGTCTCAGCTTTCAACAGCTCACTACTATCCAAAAAGGCTGGCAGCTTCATCTTTGTCAATTTCTGAGTCAAGCTGATGATATCCTTGTTTTCCAGTTCAATTTGGACCGGAGGGGGCGGAGGAAGCAGAGGTTATTGTCATTGTTGCTGCATCATTGACGTTGTTAAGGCTTCAAGTATCTGTTCCATTTGACTCATGTAACCCTCAAAAGATTCGGTTGTACCATCACTTCTTGTATTTTCCATTTGCTATAGGTAAAAAGAGCACTTATAAACATAGGCAAATAATTATTTTCATAATGTTTAGAGTATCCAGCTCCACTTCATTCTTTTCACTTTCACACGTTCATGTTCAGATTCAGTTTTCACATGTACAGAAATTAGTACACACACTCACACATGCAGATGTAATCTCCCTAATTCTTTTCTAGGACATCATATAGCTCACGTGGACTCTCGTGTGCGGTATAACACGTGCTCTGATACCACTCTGTCACGACCTAAACCCGCCCTTATAGGTTTAACGTCGTAACCGGCCAGTAATCCTTAGATTACCAAAGGCCTCTGTATAAAGTAACATAGAATTAAGGGGCTAGTGGAAGCAGATAGATAAAACATACGTAGTCCAATGAGCTGTGCAGACATATATAGGACAAATAATTTAAAACTTTATAAACACACACACATGTGACGTCATACATACATTAGTCGTACGTCACTCTTATACACAGATAAACCAAAAGTGGGACTTAGTCCAGTGTATAGATAAACAGAAACTTGTCTATATTCTAAAGAAAATAAAGTCTTAAAACTTAGTTCATAAAACTCGACCATTTGACTCATTTCGGAACCTGCTCGGGAGGCACAAAGGTTAGCCGACAAAATGAAATTCCAGGCGATCATCACTGAGCTTGGCCACGCATCTGATCACCTACTGTAACAAGCCCGCGGGGGGACCTCGCTACAGTTTGGACTCGATTTGTGCCACGGTTCTAAATCTTGAACCAAAGAGTCCAAATCCGGCAAATCGTTTTGAGAAAACAGATTTTTGAAAGAAGTGCCAAACATGGACTGCTTTGCCAGATACAGAGTCGCCACCTAAATATTTTATTTTGGGAAATTTAGGAAACCCTGACTCGTTGCCTAAGGCCACGTGTCCGTCATCACCAAAGTTGCCTCGGCTCGGGAACTTGGGTACGATTGGGGAAGGTCACTTCGTGAGCACCCCCGCTCGCCCGATCAAAGATCGGCCTCTACTAACCATGATATCAAGTTTTGTAAACATTATGCGTTCTTATTCCGGTTATTAGCCTAGATTTACTATGTGATGCGCACAGCATACAAGTATAGACTGGGTCACCTGAATTGGAACGAAACATTTCATGTTTGTTTTTTTGAAAGATGGTTTGCTACTCGCAAGTAGGCTTAAAATGCAGATTTCGCCACCCTCAGGTGGGCTTAGAAAAACATGGTTTTGCCACTATCTAGTGGGCTTAAAACTTACAGTCAATGCATTATTCCAATTTAGATAGCCCAACCTTCACCCACAGGCATTCAAGCAGTTATATCACATAAGCATATAGCCTCATGGTAAGCATGCTATCATGGCAGTCACTCACACGCATGCAAGGATGCTAAAGCATAAAATTTACCGAGTACTCCAAGCCAAAACAGAAGCTGATTAGAAATCATGCATGATCCTAACTATACAGAAATGCCTAATGCAACACATGCAAAAATGCAACTATAGCAGGCTCGGCTATTCTAAACATGGCATATGAGATGCAACAGCTAACAAGTATTCAACTCAGAATTGAAATACAAATGCAGTTAGTATGATGCGCCGAGCCCGGTGCATGTAAAACAGATGAATGAATGCAAACATGCTGTCATACTGTTATGCTAATTGAAACATGCCCTAATCTAACCATCAGAAGCTGGTAAATAAAAGGGAGAAAGACGTGGGGTTGGAAGACATACGTCACACACACGCACACTTATTACAGTTATGCCCTCGCACAGAGGGTCCAAATAAATAATATACAGTCCCAAATGAATAAATAATTCAATCCCGAATAAATACAAAAATCCTAATTAATTAACAAATTAACTAAGAAAGCTATAAATTGGCATGCAAGCCAGGGACTGCCTCAACTCTGATCTGGATGATGAGTGATGCATGTTCGGATTGCTTGGCACAGAAATCCATCGCGATGCCCCGATTAGCCTCTGTTTGCAATTGATGTCGGAATGCTGTGCAAGGCTTTTGAAAGCTGCTGACTTCTGATTTGCTGCAACAGAGAACAGGAAAGGGACATAGCAATGTATTTTCACATATGTATGCATGCCTCGATCCTCGTGCCACCAATCACGCATATCGATGCATGATGCCGAGGGGTCGAATTGCACAACTCAATATGGAATGAATGCACATGAAAACACAACAAGACCAAGACTCCATCATGGATAATCCGAAGTGTCGGTGACCGGGAATTGAGACACGTTCCGTCACTCGAAGTACGAAATGTCCCTCGTTTCCCGTTCTCGGGCTAACTCCTATCCCGAACACAATGCAATATGCATGACATGCATGAATGCAACTAAGATACGACCTAACATGCACAATGCTATGAAATGGCATACACGATGCACGAGGTAACATGGCATACACAATGCGCTAACATACAACCTAGCATACACAATGCTATGAAATGAAATGGCATACGCAATGCATAATGGGCTTACACCAACACAAGTGGACCTCAGCCACACTCACATAGGAGGCCATTAGATGAAAATGAGACACTTGAGACGCGTGCACACGTGCACGCAAACCGAGGACCGAACCTAAGGCACAAATGCCACTCTAACAAAGCATGGCAAGGCATGGAATATGGTATACAAGCATGCAAATTTCAGTACCAAAATGTGATGCAAAACAGCCTCGAAACATAGAAACATGGCACCCGATGCATGGAATGAGACCCGAAACATGAAATTAGGTACATGGAATGACCTATGGCTATGCAAAGCATGCATTATTTGAACATGAAGTGTGAATACAGAATCAAGACAGTCCCGAAACAAGCATATTTACAGTTTTAAGTAAGGCCAAACAGTGAACACAAATAGGACTAAGCTAGCATGCAAAAATGGCCCCGAAAGAGAGATAATGAAGCAAGTAGCAGCTGCTGGCCCTAAATGGCCAAGAGCCCTTCAACAAAGTTGAAGAGGGACTCAAAATGAAGCACTTTACAGTTTACAAAAAGCCACAAAAACAAACACAAGTATGGCTGAACTATTATGCAAGAAATGGGCCAAAAGGGAGATAAAGAAACAAGTGATGGTTGCTGGCCTCAAATAGAGGAGAGCCCTTCAACAAAGTTGAAGAGGGGCCTAAAACATGGTATTTTACAGTTTATGACCAAACCCAAAACAGTGCACAAAAAAGCTTAAAATATTATGCAAAAATAGGCCTAAAAGGAGGTTTAAACACAAAGAGTAAAAAGGAAGCCTCAAACAGCAAAAGACCCTTGATCAAACATGAAGAGGGGGTCAAAATAAGGCTATTTATAGTTCGGACCAGAGCCCAGAAATACAAGCACAAGGAGCTAACAAAACATGCAAAAATGGGGCCAAAAGAGGGATACAAAGGCAAGTGACAAAAGGAAGCCCCAAACAGTGAAGAGCCCTTCAAAAATGTTGAATAAGGGCTCAAAACAAGCAACTTCACAGTTTACAAAATGCCTCAAAACAGTTTACAAATAGGCCTAAAATACCATGCAAGAAAGAGGCATACAAGGGAGGTAAAGAAGCAAGTGTAAGAAGGAAGCCTCAAACAGGGAGAGGCCCTTAAACAAACATGAAAAAGACCTCAAAATATGACTATCTTCAGTTAGGGTTGGAGCCAAAAAATGTAAGCAAGAGGAGCTAATATATTGAGCAAAATAAGGCAAGAAAGAGGGAGAAGGAGACTTACCCTTGAAGACCAAAGAACCAACAGCTCTTGGACCAAAATTCTGAGCCTTTAACCTCTTCAAAACAGTCCCAAAGTGTTGGAATGAGGGATGGAGGCCTTGTGCTATGAGGTGGTGTAGAAATGGTGTAGGAAACTTAGGGTTTTGATGGTTGGAATATAGAGAGAGAGAGAGATTGAATGCAAGAGGCTTAAACCAAAATTTCTAACCCTTAAAACTGAAGGGGAGGGGCTGGTTTTATAGGCAAATGGGTGGAAAAGAGGGGGGAAAATGGGGGGGGGGAGATTTAAATTCAATTTTCCCCCCAAAAGGCCAAACCCTCGAACATAAGGCCTAGAGGAAAACAAAATTCACTTCTAGGACACACTTGGGGAGGGGGTTATGGCCGGCTAGCTAAAAAGGGCAAAAAAGTCATTTCACCAGCTAGGTGGCCGGCCTGCTACTTTCAGGACAAAAAAAATGGGCTGCTGGAAAGAAAGGTGGCCGGTGGGTGATTGGGAAGTTCAATGGTGGCCATTCAAGTGTCCAAATTGAAGCCCCGGAAGTTAGCTTTCCAATGGCGCAAACCTTGCATTAAAATTCCTCCTGTGGAAAAAGTTATACTAGTTTCCGTGAAGCCGCGCAGATTCGGTCCCAACCGGAGTGATGCCCTACTTCAATCAACTATATCTCCCCCGTCCGGAATTGGATTTAGGAGATTCTTGAGTGCAAAATGAAGCCCCGGAAGTATTATTTCCAACGGTGGTGGCCTCATAGCTTGATTCCAAGTATGAAAATGAATAGGCCCGATTTGCCGAGGGCTGCTCGACTCTTTCTTAACGGTTCATGCCCATTTTCTCCCCCAACTGGATTTCTTCCCTCTTCTCCTCTTTTCTTCAACTTCAAGCCCCTAAGCAAGGTGTTTTGAAAGATTTTTCAAAGATTTCATCTCTCTTTCGTTCATTTCCACTTTGTCCTTGCTCAGTTTACCGAAAAGCGCAACATTTGACAAAATGCGAGTCTCGGAACGTCGTAGAAACTTTATTTCAAAAATGTTTCGAAAGAGAGGGTTTTAAGATCTAAAAACCATTCAAAATAGCTTTGGTCCAAAATGGGGTGTGAAGTTGAGATTTGTCTCTCCCTTTGCTGAAGAAATTGGACCTTTCCCCTGCACAACTTTCTCCACCATGTAAACCATCAGTCGCGTCCAAGTCTTATGGATGGTCAAAAATGGGGTGTCTACACCTACATATATAAATAATATTGTGAGTAGGGGTGAAAGAATAATCACTAAAACCGAACCGACCAACTACACCGAACCAGTTTACAGTCTATTTATTTTTTGTAATTCGATCAGTCGGTACGATTTTTTTTAAATTTTGGTTTTCGATTTTCAATTTGGTTTACGTGAATTTTACACCGCACCGAACCAAACCACACCGAATTATACTCCCATCTAAACCATCCACGTGTTTTAATCCTAACCGTCCACTCAATAATATATATAACATAAGTATAGCCCTTTTGGCGTTCCGAGTCCCACGGTGAAAACAAAAAGTTGAAACACTTTTTGTTCTCTTTCACTGATTGATTCTCTCTATCCCTTACTCTTTGTCTTCTTCCACTTCATAGTTCAAACAAATTAGGGCTTTTACTAAGGGTGAGAAATCAATCAGGGTTTTTACTAAACACTCTTAGGTGGTCCATCACTATCATCCATTACTCAGAATCTTAAAGCAATGTCTTGGTACCAAGTAAATTTCATCTCTAATTTTTTTATTTTGAAATGCTATTTTGTTATTGTTTTAGTTTTTGAACAAACCCTATTTTTTTTATTAAAGACACCCGGTTTATGACACAAATTCCTAATTTTTTAACACTTTTCAAAAGTCCTAGTGTAGACTGACTTTTGTGTCAAAGTAAACTCTATTTTTGACCTGGTTTATATATATATATATATATACACATATGTATAATATTTATGATGTTTTCAAAAGGGTTTTAATGTTTGTGAATCACTTGATTTTGATGGTGTTTTAGATCCATAAAAAGATTTAAATTTTTTTTTTTTTTTTTTTTTTAAAAAAAGGGTGTTCGTTAACATGCAAATAAAACACTGCTCTTAACATGCAAACGAAAAAAAAAATGATGATTTAATTTTTGTTCGTTAAAATATTTTTTTTTTTTCTTTTAGTTAAAATTTGTTCTTGTTATTTGTTATTTTTGTATTAGTAAAAATTTATTCTTCTTCTTAATATTATTTTATTAGTTACTATTTCTTCTTGTTATTATTTTTTTTTTTTTTGAAAAATCAAATATTTCTTGTTGTTATTATGTTTAGATGGATGATTTAATTTCCCCTACACAAGGGCCTAGTGAAATTGCTACTGAACAGCCTACAACACAAGAACATGAGAATGAAAGCACAAAAAATCAATCTAACAATGTCAAGGGTAAAAGAGAAAGATCTTTAGTTTGGGATCATTTCACAAAATTGAAGTGTGAATCTGGTAAAAGACCTAGGGGTTCTTGTAACTATTGTGGTACAACTTATGCATGTGATCCAAAAATTAATGGGACAACATCAATGCGAGCTCATATAGAATCAAAGTGTAAGAAGTATCCCCTAAGGCAAGATGAAAAACAAACTGCACTAGGTTTTAAACCAAAAAATGAAACTGGTGATGGGGAAATAGTTAGTAATCTTGTGGCTGTAAGCTTTAGTGTTGATGCATGGAGAAAGGCCCTAGCAAAGATGATAATAATAGATGAATTATCATTTAAATTTGTGGATGGTGAAGGATTTAGGCAATTTATGCGTGTGGTGCAACCCAAGTGGTTAAAAATCCCATCTAGGATTACCATTGCCAAAGAATGTATGTCAATATTTGTAAGTAAGAAGAAGGCTTTGAAGAATGCACTTAGAGGTCAACGACTATGTGTTACCACAGGCACTTAGACATCCATGAAAAACTTGAATTATATGTGTCTCACTGCACATTTTATTGATTGTGATTGGGCACTTCATAAAAAAATTATGAACTTTTGTATAGTTGCAAATCACAAAGGTGACACACTTGGTAAGGTGATTGAGGATTGTTTGGTAGCATGGGGAATTGATAAGTTTCTCACAATCACGGTTGATAATGCAAGCTCAAATAATGGTCTCATTAACTTTTTGAAGCAAAAGATGAAGAGAAGAAAGAATACCATATTAGAGCATGACTTTTTACATGTGAGGTGTTGTGCTCACATATTGAATCTAATTGTTTGCGAGGAATTGAAAGAAATTGATGATTTCATAACAAGAATTCGGCGTGTTATAAAATTTGTGAGATCCTCTCCATCTAGAATGGCCAAGTTCAAATTATGTGTTGAAAAAGAGGGCATTGAGTTTAATGGTAAACCTTGTTTGGATATGGCTACCCGATGGAACTCTATGTATTTCGTGTTAGAAGGCTATACAATTTCAAAAGGCTTTCGAGCGGTTAGATGATGATGACACTCACTTCCGCTCGAATCTTAGAGAGGATAACGTTGGTGAGGTTAATGAGTTTGATGAGGTTGGTGAGGAGGGAGAAGTTAGTGACATTGGTGATGAGGACAAAGTTGCTTTAAGTAATAATGGGAAAGCAAAAGAGGGAAGAAAGACAACCGGGCCACCTACAAAACATGATAGGAAGAAGGCGAGATTGTATGTTAAGTTCCTAAAATTGTTTTACAATGCCACATTACGTTTTTCAGGTTCTTTATATGTCACTTGCAATGCATGTTTTATTGCAATTATGTTCATAAAAAATGCAATCATTGAATTGTGTGAGAATGAAGATGTAAGCTTGCATTTAATGGCACGTGGCATGAGTTCCAAGTTTGATAAGTATTGGGGTAAATTTGACAAGGTTAATTTGCTATTGTTTGTTGCGATTGTTATTGATCCCCGTTACAAACTCAATTATATTCAATGGTGCTTGGAAGAAATTTATGAAGCTAAGCATGTTGATGATTTGATGATGAAACTAAAGAATGAGTTGACAAGATTATATGACACGATTATATGATTGGTATGCTTTGAATGTTCAAAGTGGTAGTGTGCAAACACAAACTATGGGGGAGTCATCAAGGGCAATGGATTTGGATGAAGAACATAACATGGATGTTCGTGCAAAAATGAAATCCAATTATAAGATGCGTTTGGAGAAACAAAGTAACATGGTTAACAAATCTGAGTTGGAGAAGTTTTTGGTGGATGATTGTAAAGAAGATAATGATGATTTTAATATATTAGGTTAGTGGAAGGCTAATTCCACTAAGTATCGCGTCCTCTCTCTTATAGATCGGGATGTTCTAGCTATCCCCATGTCTATAGTTGCCTCAGAATCTGCTTTTAGCATGGGAGGTCGTGTCATTGATCTATTCTATTGCTCTTTATCACTCATCACGGTAGAGGCCTTCATTTGTATACAAAATTGGTTACAATCCCCCATCTCAAATTAGTCTTAGAGATCAATTTGATGAATTGGAAGATATTGAATCAAGTACATTCCTTGATTAATAAATATTTCTTACTTTCTTTCTTTTATATTTTATGAGAGTTATATGTTTAACACTTGAATTTCTTATGTTTTGCTTCTTTCATTTTTGTGTGTGTGTGTGTGTGTGTTTATGGAAGGATCAAGCAGCAAGGATGTCAACATCATTGATTGATGTTAGGGGTGGGCACGGATCGGTTGCGGCCACAAAATCTCCAATCCGCCATCCGTCCGCCAAATTGGCGGATTGGAGAAAATCAATCCGCATCCGTCCGCCAATCCGGCGGATGCGGATTTGGCGGATTGGCGGATTGGCGGATGGATGCGAATCGGTTTGGCGGTTTGAAATTTTACAAATTTTCAACATACAAAAAAAAAAAAAGTGTATATAATTCAACATCTATTTATTCATTACAATGGGCAATGCAACCTGGGCATTATTCAACATCTATTTAAGGCATGGATGCAAGGATAAATGACAGCACAATTTCAAAAACTATTACTAAATAAAACTGGGCTCTATATGCTAAATACTTGCAACTTTCCCCCTTTGAATCATAGATTTTAAAGCTTCGGTAGCCATACCATGCTTCACGTTCACATCCACCTAATGCCAATTATATTGTATCAGTAACCATACAATCATCAATGGAAGGAGAGAAAGAGTAGCACAAATATGTAAAGATAGAAATTTATTAACATAGATGTAAACACTGTAATACCCTAAATCCATCCTTAAATGAACACTTCAAGAGAACATATGCAAGTAAGGTAGACAAGATACATCCAACTTTTGATCAAATGTTAAGTTGCAATTGAATAATTAATCTTTCACTAATTCTATTTATTAAACTGCCCAAAATTCACTGAATGAATTTACATCTTTTTCAATAAAAAAAGATAACTATGAACTAAATAAATCCAAATCTCATCTATGTGTAGTAATGCATGAATCAAATATTTGCTATAGGCACCAATAACCCAGGATGAAATAAATTTAAGTCAGTCAAACATATCATTAACAACCAAAATAAAGAAATTGATAGCACTTATCTTTGATGCGCAATCCTTACAGATTGTTTGCAGCACAGCCCCCAAAATTCAACTCTTTTCTTCCATACACTTGACAATCAAAACATAACACAACAAATTAATTTTTTCCCAAGCTTCAAGCTAGGCATTTCAAGTACCAAAAATTTTAAAATAATTATTTACCTTCCATAAACCAAGAGGGACCTCCACCAGCTCATATCAGTCGTCAAACCTCTTCGCATGCGCTTCAATTCAAATCTAACAAAGTAAACCCTAATCATTCAGAACATTTTTCAAACTTTTTAGTGAGAACAACAAATTCACATAATCACAACAATGTCACTCAAAATTCGCATGGAAGTACTGAAATTCTGCAATATAACAACGAAAGCTCTGAATCGCTTCAGAATTGATTGAACTGATTAGTAAGTACATCTAGAACTGATTTTGGATCAACAAAACCTAAATAGAGAAAATTAAACAAAAGAAATAAAAAAAAAAAAACTTACAGTGAAACAAGAAAAACAAAAGAGAACATCACTGTGAGGACTAGTAAAAACAGAGAGAGGTATCTGTAAATTAACTCAATATATATTATATATACAGAGAGAGGTACTGTAAATCTTCTATCTAGAGAGAGAGGGAGAGAGATACCTCAGTGTAGTAGATCGATCGTCGTTCAGTGCAAGCAAATCGATCGTCGTTCAGTGCAAGCAAATCGTCGTTCAGAAGTGTAGATCGTCGGCCGGAGGTTACCGTCACCGTCGGACGGTAGGGTAGGGGAGAGAGAGAGAGAGAGAGAGAGAGAGAGAGAGAGAGAGATGAGAGAGAGAGTCTCACTGTCTCTCGGCGTGTTGGTCTGTGAAGAAAAAAATTAGGGCTTCTAAACAAAAGGGGCTGAGTCGTGTATAAAACTGGGGGGAAAAGACGAAGGGGAAAAAAAGGGGGCGGGCGGGTCGGGTTTGCTGGGTGAAATGGCGGATCACCCGCCACCCGACCCGAACCCGAGAAACATGAATTATTGGGCCCACATCCGCCCGTCATACACCACGCATCCATCCGTTTGGCTTCGGGTCGGGTCGGGTCGGGCGGTTGGGGCGGGTCGGCTGATCCGCTGCACAGCCCTAATTGATGTTAGAAAGCAATGGTAACAAGTTGAATATTTGATCTAATTTTATTTTATGTATTTATGTTAAATTTAATTCTTATGAGAATATTTTTATTATGTTTGCAGGACTTTTGTTTTGTTGGTTGGAATTTATGCCAAATTTCTGCACATTTCAGTTTTTGATTTTCGAGATTGAGTATTAATAGTTAGAAAGGTAAGAAATTGAATAATTCATTTAGATTTTTTTATGTAAAATTCAATTATGATGATAACAATTTTATTTATTTATTTTGACAGGACCTCTTTTGCTTGGTTGGTTGAAAAATGCATACTCTATCTATTTTATTTTCAGTTTTTAATATTAATAGTTTGTAATATTTGGTTATGGATATATGGTTCTTTTTTTTTTTCTTTTTTGGGGGGGGGGGGTGAATATGATATATGGTTCTTATTTAGTTTTGAACAGACAACAAAAGACTTGCTTGATATATGGCTCCTATTTGTTTTGAATAGAAAAATAGTTGCTAGATATATTTTGATAAATTTTGGTATTTTTGGTTTGTTAGATATGTTTGATGCTTGTTGGATAGGTTTGTATAGATTTGTTGGATATGTTTGTTTCAACAGAAAAATTTGTTTCAATAGAAACATTTTGGATAGGTTTGTTGGATATGTTTGGTTTGTTGTATAGGTTTACTAGACAAGGATTTCAAAGCACAATTCAAATTTTTTTTTTTTTTTTTGGTAAATAAAGCCCAATTATTTGATAAAGCATATGTAAAAATTATGCTTAGGTGTTGTTGAACTTTAGTTTCCAAAGCCCAAATTCATTTTTGTAATGGATAAAAGTAGGCCTAAAATATGAGGCCCAAAATCGTAGCACCGCACCGAAACTGCATATAGCGGTTTGGTTCGGTTTGTAGGTGTCTTTCGGTCTATTCGGTTTCAGAAAAAATAAAACTGAGTATTTCGGTTCGGTACAAAAAACCGGCTAAACCGCACCGATTTCACCCCTAATAGTGAACGGGAGCCCAATGAATAATAACAAGGTAAAGGGTTTAATGAACGTTGTCCATACAATTACAAAAATCAGAATTTAGTAGTTAGCAGAAACGGATTTTATATTCATATTCAGAAATCAGAGTTCATAAAAGAAACAAATTCAAAGTCCTATTCATAATCAGAATTTGCAATTAATCATACGTGGTACATTTATTAGCACTAGCAGAAACAATTGACCCATAAAGGGACGACGATAAAAGCATACAGTTGACTCACGTGCACAGAGACGATACAGTTGACTCATGAGACGTATAATTCGCCCATAAATGGGACATCTACAAAAAGATCCATAACAGTTGGCTTATGAGACGTACAGTTGGTCCATAGTTAGGACGTAATAGAACTGATAACAGATGTCATCTGAAGCTAATGATACCACGAATACATTTCAGAAACATTGGACAACCATTCATTTGTACAAAAAATAACAGTTCAGAAAATAGAGTATCATATCATTAAGAGAATACTTGTAAATTGAACATAGCTTTACAAAGTTATTACTCATAGATGGCTCCAATAACAGATACATAGAACGGATAACCGGATAACCAGATAACTTACGGCACGTGACCTACACAACATAATAGATACACATATTGAAACACACACATTCAGATAATACTCAATTTATTTTTTTCCGTTCTTAGCGTGTTTCTAGCCTTTGTCCTTATTACTCTATCTTAATGAGGGCTTAGGAATGCCTAAGATGTAATGAAGTTGCCCAAAAGTGATTCAAAATATTTAGTCAAATTTGTTGAAAACAACGTCCTTGCTCGAGCATAGCTTCCTTCACTCGAGCGGAGGGTCAAAAATAAGTGTGGTCACTCAAGTGCAACTTTCGTCGCTCGAGCAGTTTGTAAAATTTGCAAAAGTACTCGTTACTTAATTTTTCTGCTCGATGCACGCTCAACGATCGCTCGAGCGTAAGACTGAGGTCTTCACTCGAGCGCAACTCTGGTCGCTCGAGCGGTCTGCAAAACTTGTAAACTTCTAGAAGCATGCATTTTACGCCCAAGCCAACTTTTGGTCGCTTAAGTGAAAGTGCAAAACAAAGAATGGTTGCTCGAGCACAGGTTTTGTTACTCGAGCGGAGAAGTAGAATTTTGGAATTTCTAGATTTATTTTCAAGCTTCAAAACTCAAATTCAAAGCTACAAAACACATCTCTTAGGCTCAAAACTTAAGAAAACATGTCTAAACTCATGGTACTTCATGATTTGAAAGTCATTTCGCAAAATCACACCCAAGAGCAAGGGAATTCCTCCAAAGTAAACCTTAAACTTTTGAAAACATAACGTGCATGCAATGACTTGGAGTCAAAGCTTTCGAAAGATGAATTGATAAAGTGTTTTCATGTAAAATCATAGTGAGCTTTTAAGACATAGCAAATGTAGGCATTTGAATGTAAGAATTTATGAAAATAGGACTCAAAAATCATGAATTATGCATGCAATGCATGGATTTTAGTCTTCAAAGATGAAGGGTTGAGAGTGTAAAGTGTATAAAAGGTGTTAGGAGTGACCTTATATAGGCCCATTAATGAGTCTTAATTAAGCTTACCTTAAGTTTACTAATTTACATTATTTAATTCTAATTAATTGATTTCGAATCAAATTTAAATTAAACCTACCATAAAATACTAAAAGTTCCGAATAACACATAACCTAAATCAATTTCGTGATCGGATGTCGATAAGGCCTTCAATTCGCAGAACAAAACGGAAACACAAACAGATATTTCTACGATAAACAGATAGAAACAGAAATAATGCAACACACATGCAATTAATTTAGAATTTCATCTTAATTACTTATTAGGCATCCTTAATCAAAGATTAGTAGCTAAACACAAGTCGGGATTGTTACATGAGTAATTTGCCTAATTATTTATTTCTAATAAGTTATAACCAAAAGTTACCAAATAATCAGACATATGCTCTTAAAATAATTAAAAATAATAATTATAAACAACTTATATAAATTGTACCAAACAACCTCATAGGTATCTTCTAACAAGGATAGAGCTACATAGGGTCTAGCAGAGCACGTGCCCCCCTTAATTTTTTGAAAATTATACTTTTACCTGTAATTATAAAAAAAAATTCATTTAACTCCCTTTTTATTTTCAAATATGTTTCAAAATATTTTATATCTCATTTTTCTTTTCATTTTTTTTTTAATAAATTTTTTACAATTATGGAGCATTTATTCATAAATCTCTCTTTGCCTACTTATATTCTACTTAGTTCAAATTATTTTATTATATTCCAATAAGTCCTATGAATGACATAGTTACCAAAATACCCTTAATAATAATGTTAACATTGACAATGTGAATGTTCCATAAAGTAAACATTTACACTGTCAAATTTATTTAATGTGAATGTTCATATCACCAAATTGGTAAGGGTTGAAAAAGCATTTGCATGGGTAAAATTGTTTATAAAATACCTTAAATATGAGAATTAGGATTTGATTAATCAAATATCTAAAATAATAGGACTTATTAGAATATAAGAATATCTTATGGATGAATTGAGATATAAGCATTTGAAAGAGGATTTTCTAATAAATTTTCCTATAATTTACCACTATAAATGTTTAATTTTATCAAAACATTCTTTTATAATGATTTCTATCTCTCTCATTTCTCTTATGTTTTTCCCCACATCTATCTTCTTCTTCTTCTTCTTATTTTTTTTATTTTTTATTTTTTATTTTTTTTGGTATGCATGTTATTACATTTTAAATTATGATTATCATCATATTTAGTACCTAAAATAGCAAATAAAAAGAGTTTTGATTAATTAAAACATATTGAAGGTACATAATTTTGACATCACATTAATCTTTGATCATTCTATCACCAAATAAAAATTAGATTTAATTAAGTTTTATAATTAATATCGCTAAATATTAACAGTGTCCTCGTAAATTAAAATTCTGATTCCGCTACTTGCCTTCTACTCTCTCCATACACGTACTAATCTCGTTGTGAAAATTGTGTTCTGGCAATATAAAGAGGGCCGTACGATGTCATCTTCCTGTCTCAAGTACGAGAAGTTTTTTTCCCAGAGAACAAGATAATAGAATTGCCTTAAACAAGTTGTAACGTTACTTTCTTTAAAATGATACCAAGCTGTCATTTTTAAAAACCAAATGGCAACTATTTGAACAGGATGTGACTGTTAAAAAAAAGGATAAATTACAAATACACTTCATGAGGTTTGCTTAAAATACAAATTGTCTCCTGTGATTTAAAAAATTACAAATATCCCCTTATTAGAATTTTTTATTTAACAAAATTAATTAAAAAAATGAAATTCATAATTGTTCTCCTATACAATAATAAAATTACTTAAATTATTAATTGAAACATATTTTTAATATCATTAAAAACAGTTAATTGACTTAATGATTTATTAATAAAATTGGCGATTTGTTATAAAATTAGAAACCTCAGGGGTGGAATGTAATTTTCAAAATCACAAGGGACAATTCGTATTTTAATCAAATCTCAGAGAGTATATTTGTAATTCATCCAAAAAAATATACAAAAAAGTAGATATGTAATATAACTTAAAAAAAATAAAAATATGGGCTAAAATAGTGCACCCTAAACAATCTCTAAATTTTGACAATTCGATCTCACCTTGTTAAGGAAAAGACGAGACGTGAAAAATTAAAATTGAACAAACACAAGCAAATAAAAAGAATTTATGTGGTTTTAATTACAAATCTACAGTCACAAGTGAAGAATGGCAAAATAATTATACTAAGAATGTAAAAATTATAATCAATGATCTCTCTCTCAACAACTCTTTTAAAAAAAGTTTCATAAACCCTAAAACTTCTAAATAACTTAACTACAAAGATTGAAAAAGAATTCGGTCAAAATAATCCAAATACAAATGCCAGTTAATAAATGAATTGTAATAAATAATTAATATTATATAAATTAAATTCAAAATACACCCAGAACACACCCATTTGGGCTAAGTTCTCCAACATAAAGGATCGTTTTTAAGCTAAGAAAGCATTCAAGTCAACAATCAATTTCAAATCTAAAATACCCTCCAAATATTGAGGCCAATTTTCTACAAATATACATACTATCAAATGCCGCAGTGGTCTCATTCATCTTTTTTTTTTTTTGGGTGAATAAGTCTCATTCATCTTGAAGTCAATGTGATCAAACAAAATTGTAGAGAAGACTGAATATATTACACAAAATAAACATTCTCTACTTCCAAAGTAGAAGCATATGCATGGATGATTATTGGGTTAATATATTACACACAATAAGTGTATTTAATTGGTTGAAAAAATGGGTTAGTTTCATGTAATTAGAAGTGATATTCTTTTAGAATTTTTATACAAAATTATATACTAGCATTGACATTTCCGTGAAGGAAAATTATATTTGTAGTTTTTGGTGATAATTTGATCTCTATAATTTTTATTATATCACTCTTATCATTTAAATTTTTATATCTGTCAAATTAGTCTAATTAATTATATCTGCTAAGAAATTGGACAAAAATCAAAACAAAATGGACCCTTCAAAAGAAATATATCACTTCAAATTAAACGTCAACTCTTCAATTACTTTAAAAAAAGTGAATGTATTATTTTACCCTTGATTTCAATCTAATTTTTAAAAGACATTATCAATTAAATTAAATTAACAAAAAATAAACAAATTTAAAGATAAAATTGATACACATGATAAATTATAGACCCTACAGTATAAATTGGTCACAACTCAACCATATCATTTTGTATAAATTTTTTTATATTTATTTATCATTACTCGTTGTTTTGGTGTGGAGGTGGAAAGATCTTTTGGAAACTAGGATTTCTTGAAACACTCGATTAATTCATTTTTTTTCAGCTTTAATTAATTGTACTTTAGTGCCTTATATAAATAAAACAACAATGATTTAGACCACTAAAAAATGCATCATTAATAGCACTAATACATTAGGAATGACAAAAAAAATAATAAAAAAATAAAAACAAGGCATAGAAAGTGGGCGGGGCCCACAGCCACATCATTAGTGCTCCCTTTAGTGATCTCCTGTTAGTGCTCCCAAGCATTTTCTTAAATAAAATTAGAAAAAATTATATATATATATATATAGATAACAAGGCATGTCTGGTGGAAGTTAGATGCTGTGCAATTTCATCCCTTGGATTACATTGGGAAATGACATTATTCATTTGATTTGTCACATTAATTAGGGATTCGAATATGGAATGTTTGTTTTTACGGTGGTACTATATGTATCAATTTGTATTGTTAATCCTATTTATTATACAAATTATAAATATTTAAAACTTCTAAAATCATGTCACATTTTCTATTAGTACACTAATTGGTAGACTAATTAATGCATGTAGAATTATTCTTGTTTTTATTGTGGCAAAAATATATTTATTTTTTACTTATTAATTTTTTTAATTAATTATGTTTATTGGGATTTTAAAATTTAGTTGAATTACTCGTATGCTATATTTTTAGTGGAAACACCCTTGAAATGGTTGCATCCTCTGTCCAGGGCAATGGTTTGACTGCAATGTGATAATGTGCACCCATATGTATAGAATAGAAACATAGAAATATTCTTGACAAAATAATTAATCAGTCATATTTTGCACCTAACATTATTATCAATAATTAAATTTTATTTTTCATGGTATATTTTTAAAATGTTCATTGCTCCATAACAGGGCCAGCTCAACCACATGTGTGACCTAAAGCAAAAAATTAAAGTCAGGCTATTTTTGTTTTATTTTGTTTTGTTTTCTTCTTTTTTAGGCCAAAAACATATTGAAGTAGATTTTTACTAGAGATAAAATAATACAAGTTTGATAAAAGGATATTGCACTTCTTTTTTACTAAAATTTTTATCAAATTTAAATTTAATGCAAGATTAGAGATGCTCTAATCCAATTCATTTATTATGTCATATTATCATGTTGTGTTTATATGTCCTGTCAATAAATTTTATTTTTAATCAAAAATGTCAACTGTGTGAAAAAAAATTAAAAAAAAAATTATACAAATTAAATTTAGTGAAATTAATATCTACTGAATGAAATTATTCATAAAAATATTTGATTTTTACTAAATTTTATTTATTTTTAATTTATGAGTGTGAGATAGTGAAAGATAGACTTTTACTAGTACACAAATGATAGGAATCTATGTTAAATTACTAATTTGTCTACCAATTACACGTATGAATGTGGTCTCATATGGGTGTAGAGCTAATATATAAAGATGAAAAAAATTTAATAATCTTATTTTAGTTTGGAAAAACTACTCATATTCCTTATTCTTTTTTATTTATTTATTTTTATTTTTTGTTTGTCCTATAAGATTTCAACTCAAAATGAGACCTTTTGCTATACCGAGACTTAAAGCAAGTGCTTCACTTTTATTATTGAATTATATCAAATTTCAATTGTTCATAATAGTATATTTTATTTTTATTTTATCTTTTTCATTAAAATATGAACAAAAAATTTCATAAATAATTTTAATTTATTAGAAATTTTATAATTAAATTATTTTTATTTTTTCAAATTAAATGATTTTCATAAATAAAATTATAAGTATAAGATTAATAACTTTTAGAATCAAAATTTTAAATTTTATTAAGTTAAAATTCTTTATAAAATTGTTGTTCATATTAAATAGGAATGGTAAAATTGGGATAAGACACACCATTATAGAGTAATGAATCTTTTGGGAAACTTTTATCACAAATAAAATTTAGTTATCCATATTAAAACTTGATAGGACTCATTAGGAATTTCAAAATCAAAATAGGACTTATTGGTTATTTTCTTAATATTCTTTTATTTTTATTTTTTAAATGTAGTGCTGTCGAAATTGCATTTATTTTTAGGTTAATTTCATTTTTATCTCTTAGGTTATTGTTATAGAGGTTCCAGTTTTGACCCATCACTTATCGTATTCTGGACTCAGGTTCGTATGGTTTTGAATGGTTATTCATATATTGTTTCCCTTATCTCCCCTCTATTTTGGTTATCAAGTTGTAAATGTGCGTTTGAAACGGGTTGGTTGCTTTTTTTTTCAAACCTATGATGCCCAGATTTTTAGCTCTTTCGCTCGAGTGGACATTCTTGCGCTCGAGCGGGCTTCACAAATTTTGCTCTTCCACTCAAGCGGCCATTCTTGCACTCGAGCAGGATTTGTCAACTCTCAGTATTTTTGCAAATCTACAAGTACTCGGAAGAGTGCATTGGACACTCAAGCGTCCAGTCTCACGCTCGAGTGGGGTCCTTTGTCTGCAAAACTTCTAGAATTATGTATTCCACGCTCGAGCGAACCTTTATGTCTGACGCTCAAGCGTCACTTTCCATGCTCGAGCGGACTGCGTGTATAACAGTCCGTGAAGATGATATTTTTGAATCACTTTTTCATATCTCTCTCTCTCTCTTTCTAAAACCCTCCAAAACCCTAGATCTTGAGTTTCTCTCTCTAAAACTCACCTTCTCTCTACCATTTCACCGAGATCCATTGTGTTCTTCACCCTACTTCCTTTGATAAAAAGGTAGAGTTTCTCAAGATCTTCATTTTGACCCAATTGAAGTTGGATTTTGAGATTTTTAAAGTTTCATCCTTGCTTGGCTCATCTTCTCTCTTTGAGGTAGGGATTTTCTACACTTTGTTATGATTTTTAACTTAATTATTTGTAGTTGTGTAACAATGGTGGTATTTGGGAGTAATTTGAGCAAACCTAGGGTTTGGGTGTGATGAAAAAAAGGGGTTTTGGGTGGAAATGAAATAAATGAACTTGGGATTTGAAAATGAAGTCATGTTGGGTCAAAATGACTGATTTTGATACTTTGATTGATATTTTAAAAAGGGAGATTTTTGCCCTAAAATGACTATCATATCTATTTTGTATAAATAATTGAAATTGGTGTTATAAATATGGAATTGAGCGAGTATTGGAATGGATAGTGGAATTGAATATGAAATGCTTCATATCCTTGGAAAGTCTAATTAAATTATCTGTCTTGAGATTATATATCTGTTTAGAAATACCTGTATTGGACTATCGGTGGAAGATAGCTTTGATTGTTATAGAAATTGCATATGGATTAGGTAAATTGAACTAATCCATGGTTAATTACCATTGAATGTGATCATGTTATGAATACATTGTATATGTATGATTATTTAGGAGGAGAAATGGGATGTATTCCATATGTGTGATTATGTATTTAAATACATTGCATATGTATAATTATTTGGGAAGAGAAAGAGAATGGACTTCATTATAATTAAGTTGACCGGAGTATCTTGGGTGAAAGTCCCGAAATTTATACATAGGTGCCGATCCCGTAGACGAAATATTCGTAAAATGACAGTTTGAAGTATTTGTGTGTAAATTGTGAAATTGATGAACCTTTCAGTTGTAGTCTTATTTGGGTTATTGAGGAATAATGAAATCGATTTATATATATATATTTATATATTGAAATGAATTGGAGGAAAGTATGATGAATATGAAATTGGTATTTTATGGCAATACAAAAAGTATAAATATTTTATCCCGAGCATTGTATTTGCACATTTCACCTATATCTTCGTTAAATCTCATATATTGTGTTAGATTATTCCTAATGGGTTGTGGCTCACCCTATTTGGGAAAAATATTTTCAGGTTGTAATGCCCTCAAAATAAACCCGTAATCATACATTCATGATACAAAAAGAGATATCATATTACCAACATCAGAGTATTCTTACAAGAGATATTACATGTTGACAACAAAAATAAATGCCTTATAGGCTTACAACTTTCCAAGTCAACACCTGGGTTCAACAAAAGTAGAGTCCTAACTCTCTTTACACAAAAATAAGCCATTGGCTTGATATATATGTAATACAAAAAGGTAATCACCAAAAAGATCTCTCAGCCTCTAAACCTCCCAAGCTACGTCCTTGGAGGTGGCATGTCACCTGAACCTGAAAATGATGTCCCATATAGGGTGAGCAAACGCCCAGTAGAAATATGCTAAACATAATATGAACAATAACTAAAACATTAGTATTTGATATATGGTTGACACTTATAAACCAACTTACAACACTTTTCAATTCAATATCAAGTACATCCATTTTTCATTTCAGTTTCATTCACATATACAGTTTCGATTCATAATTATGGCTCAGAATCTGGCCAAACAATTGAATGAGGCTATAACACATATTAAAACACTTTCATACTTCACAATTCACATGAAAATATAATTCATATTAGAACACTTCAACACTTCCATAATTCAAATGATACACAGATTTGCTGTATCAGTGGAGTCCATCCCCTATCTCCTCCCAAACAGGTTTGAGAGTCCATCCCCTATCTCCTCTCAAACCATGGAGTATATCCCCTATCTCCTCCCAAACAATATACATATACAATGTATTTAAACACTTATCATATACCATGATCAATCAATACACACATTTGCTGTATTATTCCAACCGTCATATTCAATGACATATTCAATGTGATTAGTTTCAGTTTTCCCTAATCATCATACAATGTCTACAACAATCAAGCCTACCCTCCACCAATAGACCAAAGCAATTATTTCTAAACAGATAATAATTACATCCAACAAATAAATTATCAATATTTTTCAAAGGTGAGTGATTAATAAATCTAACTCCACCATTCAATCTCATAATAAGCCAATTTCATTATTTCCACCACAATTCCATATTTTCATAATAATAATAAATTAGGGCTTTTCTCCCCCTTTCTCAACATTGACCCCAAAGGTTCAAATATTAACAATAAACATCAATAACCTCCTTTAAGACCCAAAACACACATGTATTGGTCAAAAGAACAAAACCTCTCTTTTCAATATTTCAAATCTCAAACCCTAACCTCCCCAAATCAAATCATTCATACAAAGTGCCCAACATCTATGTTAAAGCTCATAAAAATAAGTAGTTATCCCTACCTCAAATGGAGAGACCAAATGGAGAAGATGATGAAACTCGAAATGCTCCAAACCCAAAGATTTTCGGATTAAAATGTAGCCCACACCAAGCTCTACACTATATGCAAAGGAACTATGGTAGAAGATCACTCAAACTAGATGATTTCTTAGAGAGAAGTTGTAGTCTAGAGTGATAAGCTCTCAAGTTTGGGTTTTGAAAAGTTAGAGAGAGAGAATGGCCCGAAAAAATGATCCAAAAAGCTGTTTTTTGGACTGATATACAAAGAGGTCCGCTTGAGCGTAGAACTCCCCGCTCGAGCGTTAGACACAAATTCACGCTCAAGCGTGAAAAACGCCGCTCGAGCGTCAAATGCACACTTCCAGAAGTTTTGCAAACGAAGGTCCCCGCTCGAGCGTGAAAATGGACGCTCGAGCGGAGAAACAAAAGCAAAAGGCCTGCTCAAGCGTCCAAAGCTCCACTCGAGCGTGAAGGCCAAAATCTAGGCATCAACCCTAGGTTTCCAAACACAACTAACCAGTTTCAGACCTGCTCAACATAACCCAAGACATCAAATACAAAGAGTAAAGGATGGAAACGGGAATAAGACAACAACACATCTACGGAACCAAGTCCGAAATACAATAAACAAGGAAGGGAAAACCGGGATCGCTATACAAGTAATGATGGCATGCCCCCACCAAGGCAATAGTATTGGAGGGATCTTTGGGAAGCAAGAGCTTCTCGTTTTGTTTTATTATTATTATTTTATTTTTTTTGTATAGCCTAGGGCTAAATTTGTATGAGCTAGTCTCCTTTTGTCGTAACCAAGTCAAGATTTGGAAAAGTGTAAGCCCAAAAGGCATTTATTTATGTTAAACTCTTTTGTATCATTAACTTTATGTAGTGAAAGGACTAATACTCTGATTTACGCTGTTATATATATACATGCTCTTGGGTTGTATTTATTGTATAATTTTGGGGGCGTTACAATTGTCATTTTTTTAAAATTTCATTTTTAAATTATTAGTTTTATGTATTTGCTCTATAGAATTTTTAATTTCAACTAATGTGGTTCAGTTGAAGATAATTGTCCAAATCAGTAAGGATTAAAACATACGGTTAAATTTATTTTATGCCCTTGTAGTTTGAGCATGTAGCACTTCACTCCCTTATGAGTTTGGCTTGTCATTAGACATTTTACCAGAAGAAATCCGTTTAGCCTTCAATGAATGGAATATAGCATATTCTCGTGCTTATTCTTATCTCAATAAAAACCGTGATTTATCCATCAGTAAAGCTGTTGTCCATTTTACTATCCGTTTTAGTATCCCATGGATTTGGAAGTGGGATTTCGCCTGTGACTATCAGAACAAAGTCCCTCGCCTAAAACGAATCTTTTTTGTCAAATGGTGGGATAAAGGGATGACTCCAATAATTGATGAAACCGTTCAAAAAATTAAGCAGCATACCCAAGCTTGTTGGGAATCAGTTAAACAACCTGCTTTACCCACTCCACCAGCATTATCCAATAATCCGTTTATCCAAATTCAGAAAGATTTGAAACAACAGTATCCTCATCTGTCAGATAATGAAATAATTATCAAAAGCATGAATTATTTGAAAGAACAATTCCTGCAATCAGTTCCTCCAGAAGATGATACCTCTATGAGATCAGGTACCAGTCAGACCAGTCAACCTACATCTGAGACAGAAACAAATCCAGCCGAACACGTGTTAGCTGGAGAGTCACAGTTACCCGAAGATGATGATGACAACAACTTTGGGGATTTTTGGGATTCCCTAACGGATATTATGGCAGACAAACTTGATAAGCGCAACAGGAAAGGAAAACGACATGACTAGGCGTCGGCACATCCGGACAACATACTTTTGAAAAAGAAGATGCCATCCGTCACTGTGGATAAAGTTGAAGACCACTTTCCAAAAAGCAAAGATGCTGTTTCTATCCGTCATCAGTGATTTCAGCAAAGATAAGGATCATTTTCGTCAGTCCAATATCTGTAGGACACTTGTCCCTCTCTTTTCACTTCCTTGTAGTATAAAAGGGCAAGCTTCACCCTTGTTGAAGCAGAGTGAAATTTAGATTTGAAGTTTCAGTTTCCTCTTCCTCCCTCTCTTGTAATATTTCTTCCAACCTCTCTTGTAAAATAGTTTACTTCTTCAATAATATTGTGTTTTTAATGTATGCCCACTGTTGATCACCTAGAACATCTTTTATGGTTATTACAATTTTGGGAAAATCAGAAACGTCATTATCTTAATACACCCGTAGATTGGTATACACAACCGTATATCTCTGCACGTATTATAGAGTGTGATCAGCACATCTCTGAGCTCCAGTTGCTGATCAACGAGCAGATAGTGGCCTGGGCAGCCAGGAGGCCTCCACCTCCACCAGAACAGTAAAGGTATGAGATCATATATGTTGTAATTTGTTTCTTTTATGCATGTATTATGTGGTTAATTATCCCTGGGTTTGTGCCAGTGTAAGGTTAATTAATTGTGAGGGTTAGTGGGACGTCACCCAAGTCGCGTTAGGTTAGGTCATGTTGCAGAGATTGCGTATAGACCATTTATCCTGTAAATCGTTGACAGACGTGCTAGCCAAACCTTTAGTGAGCATCTTAGTCGGAATGCACAAATCCTGGTTACAAATATATACTTCTGGTACTTTATACCTGATCTGGAGAGAATTTCCACTTGCACTGGTAAGACTCTGAGTAGTCTTTTCAAAATACCTGGTTGGAATTATTCCTTCTTGGATACAATTCATATCTGCTCCACTATCGACTAAAGCAATAGCATCTTTTATTATGAAATCGGGTTTTATCATGAAAGTAATTTTTACAAACCATTTCTGGAAAGTTACTTGATTAACAAGTAATAAATACTGATCAGATGGGGATTCAGATGTATTTTTGGATTCAAGTTTTTGTTCAGTTTCTTCTTTCTGTTTTTGCGGCAATTGGGTATAAAGATATTTAATATCCTTAATTGCTGCTGCACTAGCTGTTTGTAAATGTTTGACTTCTGTTTTTAAAACATTTATTTCCATTTTTAAATCTTGGATTGTTGTCGGTTGTTCTACAACTGATCTGGTCTGAATTCTATCTACTACATGCTTTAAGCTATAAGAGTAGTCAGGTATAATCGGTGTCTCTTGTACTGTTTGTTGGTGTTCATAACACATTTTTAAATATTTTAATTTCATTTCTGGATCTTGAATCTGGTCTGCTACCGCGAGCATATCCTTCTGGGTGTCTGTTAAAACATTTATACTACTGGGTTCTCCTAAATGTAAACCATTCATTTCCACTATGGATTTCCAGTAATTAATTTCTGATATTTGTTCCTGATTAGTGCTACAAGGGCAGAATTCTGTTGGTTCTTCATCACTAGTAGAGGATGTAGAATATAACTGGTTAATTTCATCTTCTGATGGAGTTTCGTCGCCAGATGAGTTTTCTTCTGCTTCTAAAGCATTAATTATCTGTTCTTTAAGTTTTTCATCTAAAATTAATTCATTAATTTTAGATTTAGCTTTTGATTTACAACGGTTAGAATAATGTCCTACTTGTCCACATTTATAGCATTTAATCTCTGATTTTTTTCTTTTTCCTGTCGTTTTACTGGTGGAAGGTTTTTTGGAATAAAACTTCTTACTGGTTTTAGGATGGCTTGTTCTATGAGGTTTTCGGAAAGGTTTTGAAGATTTCTTATGAGATACTTTTCTGGATTTGGTTGGATAATTGATGGTCGGTTCATAGGCAAATTGGTCACAGAATTCACCTAATTCTTTTCTACCTGTTAAATTCTGTTGTTTCATTTGGTAATGAAGTTTGAGATCATTACACAAAGAAAGTCCTTCATCAGTTATGATGGAACAAAGTTGTCCATAGGTATACTGCTCGTAAGGAATAGACATCTATTAGTATTTGATATATGGTTGACACTTATAAACCAACTTACAACACTTTTCAATTCAATATCAAGTACATCCATTTTTCATTTCAGTTTCATTCACATATACAGTTTCGATTCATAATTATGGCTCAGAATCTGGCCAAACAATTGAATGAGGCTATAACACATATTAAAACACTTCCATACTTCACAATTCACATGAAAATATAATTCATATTAGAACACTTCAACACTTCCATAATTCAAATGATACACAGATTTGCTGTATCAGTGGAGTCCATCCCCTATCTCCTCCCAAACAGGTTTGAGAGTCCATCCCCTATCTCCTCTCAAACCATGGAGTATATCCCCTATCTCCTCCCAAACAATATACATATACAATGTATTTAAACACTTATCATATACCATGATCAATCAATACACACATTTGCTGTATTATTCCAACCGTCATATTCAATGACATATTCAATGTGATTAGTTTCAGTTTTCCCTAATCATCATACAATGTCTACAACAATCAAGCCTACCCTCCACCAATAGACCAAAGCAATTATTTCTAAACAGATAATAATTACATCCAACAAATAAATTATCAATATTTTTCAAAGGTGAGTGATTAATAAATCTAACTCCACCATTCAATCTCATAATAAGCCAATTTCATTATTTCCACCACAATTCCATATTTTCATAATAATAATAAATTAGGGCTTTTCTCCCCCTTTCTCAACATTGACCCCAAAGGTTCAAATATTAACAATAAACATCAATAACCTCCTTTAAGACCCAAAACACACATGTATTGGTCAAAAGAACAAAACCTCTCTTTTCAATATTTCAAATCTCAAACCCTAACCTCCCCAAATCAAATCATTCATACAAAGTGCCCAACATCTATGTTAAAGCTCATAAAAATAAGTAGTTATCCCTACCTCAAATGGAGAGACCAAATGGAGAAGATGATGAAACTCGAAATGCTCCAAACCCAAAGATTTTCGGATTAAAATGTAGCCCACACCAAGCTCTACACTATATGCAAAGGAACTATGGTAGAAGATCACTCAAACTAGATGATTTCTTAGAGAGAAGTTGTAGTCTAGAGTGATAAGCTCTCAAGTTTGGGTTTTGAAAAGTTAGAGAGAGAGAATGGCCCGAAAAAATGATCCAAAAAGCTGTTTTTTGGACTGATATACAAAGAGGTCCGCTTGAGCGTAGAACTCCCCGCTCGAGCGTCAGACACAAATTCACGCTCAAGCGTGAAAAACGCCGCTCGAGCGTCAAATGCACACTTCCAGAAGTTTTGCAAACGAAAGTCCCCGCTCGAGCGTGAAAATGGACGCTCGAGCGTCCGATGACCTGCAGAACAAAATACTGAGAGATGAAAAATCCCGCTCGAGTGTCAAACTCCCCGCTCGAGCGGAGAAACAAAAGCAAAAGGCCCGCTCAAGCGTCCAAAGCTCCGCTCGAGCGTGAAGGCCAAAATCTAGGCATCAACCCTAGGTTTCCAAACACAACTAACCAGTTTCAGACCTGCTCAACATAACCCAAGACATCAAATACAAAGAGTAAAGGATGGAAACGGGAATAAGACAACAACACATCTACGGAACCGAGTCCGGAATACAATAAACAAGGAAGGGAAAACCAGGATCGCTATACAAGTAATGATGGCATGCCCCCACCAAGGCAATAGCATTGGAGGGATCTTTGGGAAGCAAGAGCTTCTCGTTTTGTTTTATTATTATTATTTTATTTTTTTTGTATAGCCTAGGGCTAAATTTGTATGAGCTAGTCTCCTTTTGTCGTAACCAAGTCAAGATTTGGAAAAGTGTAAGCCCAAAAGGCATTTATTTATGTTAAACTCTTTTGTATCATTAACTTTATGTAGTGAAAGGACTAATACTCTGATTTACGCTGTTATATATATACATGCTCTTGGGTTGTATTTATTGTATAATTTTGGGGGCGTTACAATTGTCATTTTTTTAAAATTTCATTTTTAAATTATTAGTTTTATGTATTTGCTCTATAGAATTTTTAATTTCAACTAATGTGGTTCAGTTGAAGATAATTGTCCAAATCAGTAAGGATTAAAACATACGGTTAAATTTATTTTATGCCCTTGTAGTTTGAGCATGTAGCACTTCACTCCCTTATGATTTAATATAATCAAAAATCCACTATGTAATGTTGTTAAAATCGAGATCCTAGGTAAGATCGTTAACAGAGACTTGTGGATTGGATCGTAAAATCGGATTGAGAATCGTAAGATTCTACTTTCAATATAAAATAAAATGAGAAATTATCCATAGCCATGCATCTGAAATAATTTTAAAATCATTAAAGAAAAATAATAAATTTGATATAATGCATTTTTGATATAAATTAGAAGAGAAGTTTGGAGAGAGAGAGAGGGTTTATAGTCAAATTTCTTATACAAACATAAACATACACATATACATTCATATATAAGAAACAAATAATAATAATAAAATAGTAAGATTGGGATCGTAATGTGATTCTACATGATTTTATGATTGGGATCATAATATTGAATTTAAGATCCTAGTGCGATCCAAATCGCTTAGCCCAACTAGAGTCGTAGAATCTTAAGATTTTACTATCCGAATCAAGACTCTAATAACCATACTGTAACAGCGCCCGAGTGGGGGGGGCCTTGATGCTACTACAGTTTGGACTCCCCTTTTTGTTTGTGGTTCTAAATCTTGAACCAAAGAGTCCAACTCTGGCAAATCGTTTTGAAGAAAAACAGATTTTTTTGAAAGGTAGTGCCAAACATGGACTGCTTTGCCAGATTACAGAGTCGCCACCTAAATATTTTTTTAAAATGGGAAATTTAGGAAACCCTGACTCGGTGCCGAAGGCCACGTGTCCGTCATAACCAAAGTAGTCTTGGCTCGGGAGCTTGGGTACGATCGGGGGAAGGTCAGCTATGAGCACCCCCTTTCGCCTGGTTCGAAGACCGGCCTCTACTAACCGTGATATTCGATTTTGAAAACATTACATGCTCTTATTCCAATTATTAGCCTAGAATTACTATGTTATGCTCACAGCATACAAGTATAGACTAAATTGCCTAATTTGGAAATCAATATTGCATATCCGTTCGTTTTGAAAATGCTTCGGAATTTGCTACTCGCAAGTAGGCTAAAACACGGATTTCAATGAGTTTTCCAACTCAAGCAACCCAACCTCCACCCACAGGCATTCAAACAGTTTATCTCACATAAGCACTTAGCCGCATGGTAAGCATACTGTCATGGCAACATTCACACGCATGTGGTATGCTAAAGCGTAAAATACTTACTTCGTACTCCGTGCCAAAACAAGAAACTAATTAGCAGACATGCATGTCCCTAGGTCGTGTTGAGTGGCTAATGCAACACAGGCAAGGATGCAATTTAGAGTAGGCTCGGCTAACCCTAAAATGGCACGTGGAATGCAATCATTTGATGCACGTATTCAAGTTGGAATTTAGAATACAATGCAGTTTGTATGATGTACCGAGCCCGGTGCATGTTTTAGACAAATGCATGGATGCACGCATGCATTGCATAAGGTATGCTAAAATAGACGTGCCCTAATCTACCATCATAAGCAGGTAAATAAAAGGGAAGAAAGAAATGGGGGTTGGAAGACATACAAACCACTCACCCACACTTATTACAAATTTGCCCCCACTCGGAGGGACCAAAATAATAATACAGATTAATTAACTACGCAAACTAATTAAAATATTACAGTCCAACTAAATTAATCAAATAAATTAATTAATCTAATTAAAGCAGTAAACCGCCTCGAGATGAAGGCCGGATGCAACGCATGCTCGGGACTTGCTCGGAATTGCACTGCCATGCTTAGGTTGCCTCTGTTTTCCCTGCTTTGCATCTCAGAAGACTGCCAAAGTCTTAGGAGTGCCTCCCAGGACACTGAGGGACATCATCGGCTGAGTAGGACTTCCACCGGTATCAGAATGAGGTCACCGGCACAAAATTAATCCATCGGCCATCAATAGACTGCCGGTCGGCACTAAATACTGCCGGTCGGCACTGAATGTCTGCAGAATCTGCAACTCACAGCAGCAGAGGGCAAAAACTTGCATGGCAATGTAATTCCAACAATGTGTGCACCAATCATGCCCCTTATCATATTTGTGACTCAAAGGGGCATGTGCCTCGATTCTCGGGCCACCAATCACGCATTTCCATGCATGATGGCCCAAAGAACCAAACGTGCAACTTCTATTTCAAATGCATGCAAACCAAACAAACACACAAGGGTGCTAAGCCTCTGTCATGACTTGGTCAAGAGGTAGAGCATGCATGTTTATGTGATGCAATCCTAGACATGTCAACTAGTATGCAATCATGCCAATGCAAAGGAGCATACAAGCTAACAAACATACAAGGCATGAAACACCAATGTCAACCATCAAGTATGCAAGGTGTAATATGGGTGTCCAAGCATGCAAACAAGCATGTGACTTCATTCAATCATGTTAGTCCTAACATGCATTTACTTACCAATACATTACAACACTCAAGGAGCATATGCAAGCAACAAGAGGATGGACTTGCACATAGGTTAGGCAGCTCTAAATAAGCCTAAAATCAGTGGCCAAATGCCATAGAAGTGAAGGCTAAGATATATGCAATACATGCACACATGCAAGCATACATAATCCAACACTTAGGCATAAACAAGCAACTCTTAAGAACACTTAAAAGAGGCTAACATGGACATATTAACATGCATATATAAGCTTTAAAATCATGTTGGACATGGTGCCAAACCAAGCAACAAAATAGACTAAGCATGCAACAAATGGTCCAAGCATCCAAGGCAAGCCAAAGGAGACCTAAACCATGGCTAAGCCAACCAAGCCTCACAAGGCCAAGAAGGCTTAAAATAGGTCTAAGGCAGCCCTAGACCATACAAAAGGGACCTCCTAGATGGCATCTAAGTGGCTCTAGAGCAAGGCACACACAATGACCAAATCATTAGGCATACAACATATGCTTTCAAAACTTCAAAGAGGCATGCAAGGCAATCATTCAAGCATGTCTAAGGGACTGAAATAGCATGCTGAATGGTTCCAAACCATTGAAAATAATGCAAGCGAGGCGTGCTATACTTTCATGCTCTTAAGGCCAACAAGCCAAATGCAAAGAGGCTATGTGATGCAAGCTAAGATCGACCAAAGTAACCATGGACAGACCTTATTCACGGAAAAATAAGCATACAAGCTTCATGAATCTAAGCCTAAAGCATGTTAGAATAGAGGCACACAACCTAATGCATGTTAAAGGACTAAAGAGGCATTACGAAGCATCTATGCAAAACATGCAAGGAGTACTAAAACCAACATGATACAAAGTTATAATATGGCAATATGAGCACAAAATACAGCCATGGCATAACCAACAAACAACCAAACATGGGGCTCCCTCAAGAGGCAAAATAGGTCCTTTTCAAGGAAAACAAGGAGAGGGGGTGACCCTCTCCTTCTTGGGACTTCAAGGCATCATCTTCACCACTGAAATCCCTCAAGATTTCAGTGGTGAAGAGACCCCAACACCAAAATCCCGGAGCTCTCACAAAATAGCACAAAATGAGGCCTTTTCAAGGCCTAAGGGTGGTCAAATCTCCCCAAAGCACAAAACACTCTTAACCAACAATAAAGAGGACTAAAAAATAGAACTTTTTTGTATTAAATGCTAAGCACAAAAATAGTTCTAATCTATGCAAAAATGGAGTGCAAAAATGGGGTAAAAAGGGGTAGTTTCTTACCCTTGAAGACCACCTTCACAAAGGTTGATGTTGTTGCTTCCTTAAGCTCAAATCCAACCAAAAACTTCAAGAACCAGCCCTTAGAACCTCAGTAACCGAAGGAAGGTGAAACACTAGGTGCTTGTGTGCAATAATATGGATTAAAGCACCTAGTGTAGAAACAAGAGAGGAAAAGAGAGATAGGATAGATACACAAGTTCTAACCTAGAACCAGAGCTTCTTCTCTGTCTTTTCTCTCTAAAAATGTCTAATTTTTCTAACCCTTGAGCCAAGAGAAGAGAGCCCTCTCTTATAGGCAACAAAGCTTACAAGCTAAGCAAACCAAAGGCTCATCCCTCCATACACGTGTATGGAGGGGAAACAAATGCTATACAGCTGCTTCAAAATATCTCAAAAAGCAACTGAACAGTAGTCGGCAGGGCAAAATTGTCATTTTGACAAAATTGACTGCTGACCGGCACAATATAGTGCCGATGGCAACACCAACCAGCCGGTGGCCTCTAGCCACTGCCGGTGGTGTGTGGGGATGCCTCACAAGGCATTCCCTGCCCCTCCAAGGCAAAGCACAAGTGTTTGGTGCAAAACCAGACACAAAACGGTCAAGTTCGGAGGTCCTGAGGCAAGGCGCGTAGCCGAGAACTCCGGGAACTCCAAACGAACACGAACATGAATAATCACCGAGTGTTCAAGCGGTGACGTCCAAGTCTTGAAGACGGTCAAAAATGGGGTGTCTACAGTTGCCCCTCTTTGACAGAACTCGGAAGTCATAACAATGACGGGAGTGAATGTCAAAGCCCAGAGACGACCCATTTTTGACCAGGCCGAAGACTTAGACAAACATGCAAGACAAGCAAGATATGCGCCCGAAGGCAGGGGCAAAATGCAACTGAAAATGCCCGAAGCTGAGCATAACTTAATGATCATGCAAAGAAAGCTGTAACGAAGCACGCATGCGACAGTTTTAAGCTAGCATGCACCAAACTACACTACAATGCAGAAAGGATGTAAGAGAATTATGCAATTCTCAATACGTCTCACTCGGAGGATACAATACCTGTGCGGCTCGTCCGGTTGCACCGGCCTCAAATGAGCCGTACATACAATATCGTGCCTGCAAAGAAAGCAAACTTAACAAGTACAATATTGTTAGCAATATGCATGACAATGCGAAATGAATGCAAGATGATATGCAATATATACAAAATGATGTATGAACAATGCAAATGATAATGCAATGCAATTGAAACTATGCAAACTGCATGCAAAGCAATTGAATCATGATTCAATCGTGAGCGATTCGAAACCACACAAATGTCAAATAGGTTGATGGAAGTAACAAGTCCGTCTACCATAGAAAAGGTGCCGCAACCTCAAACCAACATACCAGCGTGGAGTAGGCGCGATACACATGCAGAACTATGAGTAATGTAGACGGACACAAGGACAAGTATTGGGTGGATTGACATAAGTGGGGTGACGACCCGCTGAGGAAAGAACAATGATCCTAATGCCGGATGCAACAATTACACTACAATGTAATATGCGATTATGGCGCGCGGGCCAAACCGTATCTCGCTTAGGAAAGGCATGCACACATACAAACCATGTCTAACACAGAAAAGGTGCCGCAACCTCAAACCAACATACCAGCGTGGAGTAGGCGCGATGCACATGCAGAACTGTGCTTTGACGTGAAAAGTATGGACACATAGCAGACCAAGCTCAACAAGGAAAGGTGCAAGCCATAAATGGAAGGGGATGCAGTGGATGCATGCAAAAGAAATGGATACAATGGATATGGCACGCAGGCCAAACCAAGTTTTGCCTAGGAAGGGCATGTACACGTACAAGCCATGTCTAGCACAGAAAAGGTGCCGCTACCCTCAAACCAACATACCAACGTGGAATAGGCGCGTACACATGCAGAACTGTGTTTTGACGTGAAAAGTATGAGCACATACCAGACCAAGCTCAACAAGGAAAGGTGCAAGCCATAAATGGAAGATGATGCAGTGGATGCATGCAACTACAATGCAATGGAAATGGATATTTACAGAAAATGCATAACATATGCACTATACTACAATGACGATGCATGACATATGCAGGTTTTTTTTTTTTTTTTTTTTTTTGAAATGCATGACATATGCACTATATACGATGATGCATGACATATGCATGTTTTTTTTTGTTTTTGAAATGCATGACATATGCAATATTTAGAATGATGCATGACATATGCAGTATTTACAATGATGCATGACATATGCATGTGTTTTTGTTTTTGGATTTTTTTTAAATGCATGACATATGCAGTATTTACAAATGATGCATGACAATGCACTATGATGCAACGACTATGATTGCAGCTTTCCCTATCTTACCAACAGGGCGACATACTAGGTTGGTTCAGTATCCAGGATTGAGGTGTAGACATGCCGCCTCAACCTATGGGGCTTCCATACAGATTTCAAGCCGAGGGTACACCCCCTGGGTATTTAAACCAGACTTTAGTCTCGGAAATCTCGAACCTTTGTGTTCTAGGCATAAGCCTTTCAAACTCTAGTTTTCACCGTCCCAGTTGGTCTTCTAGGAACTCACCGCAAAAACAGGTAGGTGGCTTTACCCGACCACCGAAAGTCGTCCGGGCACGACAAACGCCAAAGGAATCACACCTTCAGAGGATTTAAGGTCTCCTAGACCGTGATGCACAGAACAATGCGATGTGCAAAAAAGTGCAATTGAATGCATGTAAAATGCAATGAGATGCGCAGAATAGGGCGATGGAATGCATGCAAAATGCAATGAGATACGCTAAACCGTACGAATGATATACAATGCACTAACAAGTGCCGATGAGGCGCACAAGATAGCGCGAATGGGACGCAATGCACAAGCTAATGCGATGCGCTGAACAGCGTGATGCGTTCAGAAACGCGAATGAAAGTCTTGCACCTCCTAAGGATTTAAGGTCTCCTAGACCGTGCGTGTTTAAGGTCTCGCCAGACCGGGGCGAAAAACAATGAGGTGCGCAAAATAGCGCGATGAAATGCATGCCAAATGCAATGAGGTGCACCTTAATGCACCGAAGGTCTTGCACCTCCCGAGGATTTAAGGTCTCCTAGACCGCGCGTGTTTAAGGTCTCGCCAGACCCGGGGCGAAAAACAATGAGGTGCGCAAAATAGCGCGATGAAATGCATGCCAAATGCAATGAGGTGCACCTTAATGCACCGAAGGTCTTGCACCTCCCGAGGATTTAAGGTCTCCTAGACCGCGCGTGTTTAAGGTCTCGCCAGACCCGGGGCGAAAAACAATGAGGTGCGCAAAATGGCGCGATGAAATGCATGCCAAATGCAATGAGGTGCACCTTAATGCACCGAAGGTCTTGCACCTCCCGAGGATTTAAGGTCTCCTAGACCGCGCATGTTTAAGGTCTCGCCAGACCCGGGGCGAAAAACAATGAGGTGCGCAAAATAGCGCGATGAAATGCATGCCAAATGCAATGAGGTGCACCTTAATGCACCGAAGGTCTTGCACCTCCCGAGGATTTAAGGTCTCATAGACCGCACGTGTTTAAGGTCTCGCCAGACCCGGGGCGAAAAACAATGAGGTGCGCAAAATAGCGCGATGAAATGCATGCCAAATGCAATGAGGTGCACCTTAATACACCGAAGGTCTTGCACCTCCCGAGGATTTAAGGTCTCCTAGACCGCGCGTGTTTAAGGTCTCGCCAGACCCGGGGCGAAAAACAATGAGGTGCTCAAAATAGCGCGATGAAATGCAAAATGAGATGCAAGATGAGGCACGCATACCTCATGGATGCAAAATGCAAAACGAAATGCAAATGAAATGCAAAGTGTGGCACGCATACCTCAAGATGCAAAATGCGAAACGAAATGCAAATGAAATGCAAAGTGAGGCACGCATACCTCAAGATGCAAAATGCAAAACGAAATGCAAATGAAATGCAAAGTGAGGCACGCATACCTCAAGATGCAAAATGCAAAACGAAATGCAAATGAAATGCAAAGTGAGGCACGCATACCTCAAGATGCAATGAAATGCAAAATGAGGCACGCATACCTCATTGAATGGAAAATGAAATGCAAAACGAGGCACGCGTACCTCGAGATGCAATGAAATGCAAAATGAGGCACGCATACCTCATTGAATGGAAAATGAAATGCAAGTATGACACGCATGCCACACGAAAATGCAAAACGGTGCAAGTCGCAAGGGACGTGCAAGACGGCGCGATGCGACGCACCGGACAATGTGATGGATGCGTGTAACGCACACGGGGCAACTTTTGAATCTTGTAAAAGACAAAAGGATACAAAAGGATACAATCTTTGCTTGAGTCTGAGTGCCACGCACAGAAGACACGGTCCGAGGTCAAAATGGAGGCCGGTTGAGCATCGGGGATTCACTTTCTTGCACTTTCTTGAGCTATGAAGACCAGAAACTACCCACATGGCCTAAACAAGGCTGTGGGAACATCACCGGCTGGACTAGGTGGCCACCGGCTGGCCACCGGCTGCATAAAAGTTCCACCGGCACAATATTGTGCCGACCGGCCAAAAGTTGCTGATCGGGGACAGTTTCGACTTTTTGCAATGGGTCTTTTAAAATAGGGTTCCCAACCCTATTTTCTCACTTCTCCACCGCCGAAAATCAACTCTCTCTCTCTCTAGAGCCTTTTTCTCTCCTCATTTCGCCATTTCTTTGTGTTTTCGCGCCATTTTCGTCGTTCGATTCGCGAAGTTCATCGCGTTTCGCACATTTTCAACCGAACAAATCTTTGTTTCGGTGCCTCTTTTGCTATTTCCGCTTTTTCGGGACTTGTTCCCCTCGGTTTCCTCTTCGTTTTCGTGCCTTTTCATCTTCCGGCCTTTCCGGCCATTTTCGGCCCACTCAGGGTTGACTTTTTCGAGTTGACTCTTCGTATTCCGAGCCTATTTTCATTCTTCGACCATTTTCTCATTACCATTACCATGGCTGACGACATTCCACACGTCGGGACTCCCCCGAATCATGAGATGGATCCCGAGGTCGAGCTTCTCCCGTTGAGCGAGCGTCCTTTCGACCCGGTGACATACCGCCCAGCGATTCATGTGCTACCACCGGATGGACTCCGCCATTTTCGCAGCTTTGACCGAGCACTGGACCCGGAGCTCCTCCTACGCGAGCCGACCTCTCACCTATCCTTTGGCGCTTCCGAGGTAACACTCTTCCCTGTTTTACTTTCTGCAATGTAGAACTGTTAACTGTCAAAGTTGTTTTCGTTCTTTAACTGCTTGATTCTGATACACTGTTCACTGTAGTCGGTCGCAATCATGCTTACAATTGATATCTGTTTAAGACGGACACATGCACACACACTGCACTAGCCTCAATCACCCAAACACACGGCACACACCGCATTTCATTACAAACTCACTAACACCCAGCATCTACTTGAATCTGAAAATATGCACGCATGCCATATCTATCTTGAACCACTCAAACATACTGATGCATCACACGTTGTAGTTCACTGTAAGCACACCGACACCCAGCACTTATTTGAATCTAAAAAACTTGCACACATGCCATATTTGCACTGAACCTCTCAAACACGCTGACGCATCACACGTTGTAGTTCACCGTAAGCACACCGGCACCCGGTATCTGCTTGAATCTGAAAAACTTGCACACATGCTAGATTGGCACTGAACCACTGTTTCTTCAAGATTGTACATTTCATATTGCTTTGCTGCCATTTGTTTGAAAACAGGGAGATTCCCATACCATCCGCGGGTATGGGAACGTCGCGGCTCGAGATTGGTACGCGGAGCTTCCCGAGGCGGTTCGACGTATCGTGGACCAAGCCGGCTTCGGCGCTTTCTGCAGGGGTCTGACCCGGCTTACTGCTTGCAGGCCTCTTCTAGCTGCCCTAGCAGAGAGGTAGTGGGACACCACCGATTCATTCCACCTATCCGTGGCGGGAGACATGACGATGACTCCCTACGACTTCTCGATGCTCACAAGCATCGGGGTGAGGGGTGATCCGATCCCCTTCGACATCGATATGGATGAGTGGACCGCCGCTCAGGTCTATTTGCTTGGCGAGGCGCCACCTCTTGCGCGTCCAGGTTTCGTCCGCTACTCCTGGTTCGAGGTGCAGTTCAGGGTCCAGCCTGCCCTCGTTGATGCAGCCCCGATGACCCAGGAGGCCGTGGATAGATACGCACGCGGCTTCCTCATGTTCCTGTTTGGGACGACGATTTTCGCCGATCAGGCGAACACAGTGCCTCTCTGCCTTCTCAGCGCACTGGTGGATGTCAGAGATATCTTGCGTTTCGATTAGGGTGGTGCGGCTCTGGCCACCCTCTACGGCTATATGAGCTAAGTCTCCCGCGGCAGCGGGCAGTTGCTCGGGGGTTACTGGCGTGCTTGGGAGGTACATTTCCTTTTCCGCTTTACATTTCTGCTTTACATTTCTGTACTCTGCATACTGCACACACTGTAGTCTGTTTCACACGGACTGTATACTGTACACACGGCACACACATACTCTGCTTCACACTGACTGTACACTACTCACACTGTACACTCCGCACAATACACTACACAACACACGGCTCTTTTATTTCTGCTTTATTTTGTATTCTGCTTGATCCGATAGTCATACTGACATCTGTCTTGCAGTTGTGGGTCTATGCCTACTTTCCCAGGCTGGAGCCAGTGCCGGAGACGGAGACTCCTCTAGTCATCCCCTTCTCACGCCGCTATGACGGGAGGTGCACACGGCGGCCGCGGGAGACGTTCAGCTTCTTCCGCCGCTACTTCGACACCATCACTCCCGCAGAGGTATGTTTTACTTGCCGTTCATTTAAGCTTCACTTTTCGACTGTATATTTGCAATACCAGTAGGTAACAAACTGTATTTCAATTTCAGATCACCTGGCAACCGTGGGCTCCTTTGCCAGCGATGATGCGGGATCGGTTTGCTGGCGCCGTCGAGACCTCGCGTTACCAGATTCTGCTGGAGGGCCCGGTCTGTCGGGCTTGGTACCTGGGCGAGCGCTTCTTGCGTTAGACCCTGGGCTTACCTGAGCAGATAGTCCCGGTGCACCCTCCTGAGCATATGAGGGACACCGAGCGTTTCACCGCTGAGCAGATGGCGGACTACACCATCGGCTGGGAGGCGAGTGGCTACAGAGGCGAGGGCGATTACTCGGAGTACGTCCGGACCTTCATCATGCAGCCTCTGAGCGGTGGTCGCCGAGCTGAGAGAGAGAGACCTGCGGCGCCAGCGGCCGGAGCAGGAGTAGGAGGAGGAGCGCCGAGGAGGGCTCGAGTCCGCGGCAGGGGCGGAGTTCAGAGAGGACGGAAGGCCAGTTGGCCCGCTCTGCCTACTTCACTGACTTTCCGAGGGTCGGATGGGGCGACCTATCAGATTCCCTTCGCCCCTCCGCCAGCTGATCACGAGTTTGTCGGTGTCCCCGACTTGCCTCCGGTATGTATTACAGCATTTCTGTACAGTCATTTCATTTTAGTTTATTTGATATTCCACAGAATATTGATGCATCTGATTCCCTTGCAGGCGTCTTTTGGATACACCCAGCAGTTACTGGAGATGAATGCCTCCATGACGGGGATGCTGCAGCGGACCTTCGAGTTCCTAGCCTTTTACGGCCTTCCGGTATGTTCTCTCTGTCATAGCTTCAAACCATACACAAACTGCTTCGCATAATCTGATGCATAACACAACACTGGATACCCAGCCCTCACGGCACTTGATACACTGTATTCATACACTGCATTCTATACTGATAAACTGCTCACGGCACTCACAAACTGTACTCATTCACTGCATTCTGCACTGATAAACTGCTCACGGTATTCATACTCTGTATTCATACACTGCATTCTGCACTGATAAACTGCTCACGGCATTCACACTCTGTATTCATACACTGCATTCTGCATTGATAAACTGCTCACGGCATTCATACTCTGTATTTATACACTGCATTCTACACTGATAAACTGCTCACGGCATTCATACACTGTACTTTCTGCATTGATAAACTGCTTCATGTATACCGATGCATTTGCCTTTTGTACTTTTCAGCCTCCCTTCCCGATTCCTCCAGTGGGTGGTGGCGCTCCATTTGGACCTCCCATTTCTACTCGGGATGGCAGGATATTCCCCCGCACCAGAGGAGGGCGTACTTACGCCAGGAGCAGCTCGCGGGCTCCAATTCCAGACGACGAGTCTGAGGAGGGGGCGGAGTCATCCGAGGAGGAGGCCGGGGGCAGCTCGGGCTCGGGCTCAGACAGTGACACTTCTGGTGATGCTCCTGGACTTTTGCCCAGGAAGAGGGCGAGGACAGATCCCCCGGCGCGAGGCCATTGATGATGCTGATGACCCAGACTTTTGCTGTTTCTTTTATTTCTTTTCTTGTACTTTTCTCTTTTGTTGGTAGATAGAGTACTTTGTACTGCCGTAGGCAGATTTTTGTTTCCAAAACTATGTACTTGAAAAAGATGATATGAAATGAAACAAACTTTTTGTCTGAAAAGAACGTTATATCTATACATATCTGCATCTTTCATACTTTGCACTGCATTGCGTCATGTTACACCTCAAATGTAAATGATATTGATTTGTTGTCTGCAAATTGAGCAATTGTACTATGATAATCGGATAACCAACCAATTAACAGCAAAACAACTCATACAAACCACTGCTCAAACTGAATAGACAGCCCATACTCTACTGGGGATGGATCTGCATACAACCCATAACACAGCACTCGGTTCATCCTGCACATAGCAAACCCTGAACAAACAGCCTCGATCTGACAAGATGGACTACGAAAACTGAAACGGTTGAGGTTGAAACACACTTGGATGTCCCAAATTTTCTCTTTTCTTCTCCTGCCTCGCATGATTGCAGAGAATGGCACAGCATTCTGAGCACAAGCGATTACTTTTTGGAAAAGGATGGGTTTTCAACCGGGGTATCGAGCCTACCACAGAACACGACGAGACAGACTCAAACAAAGAAACAAAAGGCACACGACCTGACATAATGAGACATGCTCGGAAAAGACTCAAAGCCAAAATCAAGGTCGATAAATCAAAAGACACGACACACAGACATGTTTACAAAAAGACCTCAGATCTCGAGAAGCCAGTTCCTCAGGGTATTATTTCCCACCCTTTCTGATTTGTGATACTCGCATCGCTCGGCCCTCAAACTCGGTTTTTCTCTCAAAAACCCTTTTCTTCACTTTTCTCTCAACTTGCTCCTCTCTATTCTTTAATCTCTCATTTTTCAATCCCTCCCCAAGGTGATTAATGGATGAATAGGAAATCGCAGATTCACGCCCAACACTGTTAGCTCACGGCTATTCCTTCTGGTGAATAGAGTGCCTTGTTGACAAGCATGTTAGCGGGGGAAAGACAGAAGACCTGACTCAATCGTGCCCCTAGTTCGTCACTTTGACCATTCTTGTTTTCTAAAACAATTTTGATAAAAAATGAGAGTTGGATTAACACACTTATTCAATTTTTGATTTGAAAATCATGTGAATCAGGCTGTGAGCACTGAAAATTCTCCTTTTTGGGTCCAAACATGGTCCAATTTTGAAAATAAAACAGTTTTCGAGAAAATAAGTCAACCTCAGTGAAAATTTTCAAAAACTATTTTTGCAAACAGTCAATGCTCAAACGAGCGTAGAACTTACCCTCGAGATATGCAACCTCGGATCGGAGGCAATGGAAAATTGCCCCTGGCTTAAAGGGGGATAAAGGCAACGGAAAGTTGCCCCTGGTTTGGACGGTAACTTAGGGCAACTTGTGGCAATGTATGGCAACGGAAAGTTGCCCCTTGTTTGGATAATGCCGCAGCATATTGTAAGCCAGTCCTTGTTGATGACGATCGGACCCTCGGACGCGGAGGAGACGAAGACGGTTTGAACCAATATATGGACACAGTCACCTGGAAGGTGTTGGTGGTTTGACTGCAAGAGGAAGTTGGTCACGTACTTCCAGGTTGCTGCAATCGAGACATTGGATTCGGAGGAGGCAAAAGTAATCAAAACCATGACATGGACTGAGACGCTATGGAAGCGTTGGGGGCTGGACTTCAGAATGAAGTTGCCTACGTATCCCAAATATGGGAATCAAGCCTTACGTAGTTCCGGTTAAGATACACTCGGGTATTTTAACCTTCACTGTTTAGGCTCTAACTTTTGCCAAGGTGCCCAACGCGGGTTTTCGACCTTGCGAGCTATGTTTTTCTTTTTCATTCTTTTTCTTTTCTCTTCTTTTACATTTTTTTTCTTTCTTTTCTTTTGCTATTCTTTGTTCTTTTCTTTTCTTTTTTTGCTTCTTTTGTATTTTTCTTTTTTCTTTTCTTTTTCTTTGCTCTAACTTTTGCCTGGGCCGCCCTTCCGGGTTTTCGGCCCAGCGAGCCTCTCAAAGGGTAAAAGTGTAGCTTTGTCCATGCCAAATGGTTTTGAGACTGAAGCCTCTCCGTATCCAAAAGAGCGACTGTTGTATTGATTTGCAAGAAAAGTCCATCACGGTTGCTTCTCGAGCTTTGCTTGGTGGGATCTGATCTCCTTGATCTGACTTTGACGCCTCTTGCTCGAGGGCTGCCTCAAAATGGGCCACACAGGCATTTCATGGTACTGAATGTTTTGAACGGATCCCAGGTTTGAAACAGATGAATTGAAACTTGAGACCGAGAACGATCCTGGGCTGCACAATCTCAAGAGCGGTTCCACACCGGTCTTCGCAAGACTGCACAAGACATTTCGTTTTTGAAAGTTTTTAAGAAAGCGACAAATCATTCGCGTTGAAGATAGTGTGGAACCAGTCTGGATCGGACCAGGATCCTTCTCAGTACTCACACCGACGAGCATGATTTCATTCATTAAAAGCTTAGCAGGCCTCTCTTTCTCTCAAAATGATCAAAATTTTACAAAACCCGAGGAATTACTTCCTCTTCGTTTTCATCACCACAGTGTCCGAAAAAGGGGTTTTATGAAAAGCTTAGGTCATTACGACGATGTTTATGGCACAAGAGAGTAGGCGAAATGCACTGTCGTCCCATTCACATCTTCTGGCACGGCTAACTCAAATAGCAACAAATACGGCACATGATAGCCGCAGCTGTTTCATTCAGATTTGCTGGTATAACCGGCTCCTCGGCAGCAAACAGGCTCAAAAAGCAAAAGCAACTAATTACAAGACAAAACGGTGTTTGAGGCAACAACCCCAAAATCACCTGGTATACTATACAAGAGGGACTGACTCATTACAACAAGACAGATCTTGTAAGCAAAAAGACTGACTCAATACAGAGAGACAGACTCAAAACAAAATAAAAGACTGACTCGACACCCAAGTCAGGATTTACAAAACTAGCGTTGGCAGGTGCTCAAAAATGCGTGCCAAACGCCACATCCAAAAACGTGTCAGGCCTCGCCCACAGGCGGTCCACCTTCTGATTACATACTTGCAGTGTCTGTATCCTCAAAATCCAACAACTGAGTGGTGACAGACTTTACTGAGGTGGGGGGGAGGATAACCTCGTTGTCAATCAAATCTTGCACCTCGTGCCGGAGGCGGAAACAATTGTCGGTAGCATGGCCAGTCTGCTGGTGGTACGCACAGTACTGAGTAGGGTCATGAGTATCAAGGAGATTCTTCGGGAGAGGCCGAGGCTCCAGGGGTTTAAGGTGTCCCCTCTCGGCAAGGATTTGAAGTGCCTTGGACAATGGCATGTAGAGAGCATGGAAGACCCTGCGCCCTCGGGGCAGGTACTTTGGAGCTTGAGCACTCTTGCTAGATGCACTAGCGAACGGATCGACGGGTGCAGCCTTGGATTTCTGATCCTTTCCGGATGCAAGGCTAGGAGGGGGAAGAACTGTTCTGGCATGACGGGGCCTATCCCGATTCTCTGATTGACTGGAATTGCCCTCGGGCGGAGTGGGGAAAGCATCCTCCACAGCTTTTGACATAACTGCGGATATCTGTTGCTTGTTCATTCCCCCGGCTTTCAAAGCCTCTACTGCCCACAGCAGTTGTTCGATGGGGTCAGCATCTGTCTTCATCTTGCCTTTATCTCTGGCCTCGGCCTGATCTAGAGTTTGGTTTGCTGCGTCATTACCATAGCTGGAGGTCATCTCCGGTTGGTTGAGTTCATTACAATTCGTCCCAGTAGTGGGGGCTCCTGGGGTATAAAGCCTCCGGCACATGGTGCAGCTGGTGGCGAAACAGGCATTCCATAGGCGAGATCCGCCACGGATCTTTGAAGATCACCTATCATTCCCATTAGTTCAAATGTAGTAGGCTCGCGAGCCTGATATAGTTGAGGGGTCCAAGGCGACCTGGGTGGATGCGGCATGTCAACAGTAGTCTCATCCTGCGGGGTAATTCCTTGACTCAACGTGGCCGTCATGACCACGATCTCTTCTGAATTCTGCGTCATGTTCAGTCCTGCCTCAGCAAGGAGAAGACACTAGCTATTCTAGATCGACCCTCTGGATTTCTGAACTGAAACGGAAAAACAAGCAGCATTTCAGCCCCAAACGGATCAAACACGGGTGTAGCTGACAACTGTACTTTACTACTGAACACTGTTCCCCAGAATCACTATTCAAAACTGAACTGATACCCGCAGACACAACTGATTCTCAACAACACTGATACTGGTGCCCTCAGGCCGGATACCCAAACTTGCAAACTGATATATGCGTTCCCTGCAGAGATATACTCTAAAAGCACATAACAGGTAAAAGAGAGCCAATACACCCCTATGTTGGGGTAGGGTTTCCCTGTCCTATTTTGTCAGGAGCTAGGGTTTCACTACGCACACAGCGGTTTCAAACAACCTATATCGGGTAAGCAACCTGTCTTAGTTTGGGATGGTCACTATGGATCCGAATACGCACTAGGTCGAATGGTCGAAAAGGGTGCCCCAGTAAAACCGGGGTTTGTGTTCCCATACTGGCAGAGCCCGCAATCGGTCAGCCTTATGGACATGCCTTGACAAGACAAGCCTCCGGCAAACCGCTCAGGAATAGCAGATGGCCAACATGGTGTCCTAGGCGCACCAACGCACATGCAATGCAAAGAAACACATAAGTGTAGTCAAAAACGGATATCACGAGTTCGAGTCAAGCTCTCTAAAATCTCCAACAGAGTCGCCAGAAACTGTAACAGCGCCCGAGTGGGGGGGGCCTTGATGCTACTACAGTTCGGATTCCCCTTTTTGTTTGTGGTTCTAAATCTTGAACCAAAGAGTCCAACTCTGGCAAATCGTTTTGAAGAAAAACAGATTTTTTTGAAAGGTAGTGCCAAACATGGACTACTTTGCCAGATTACAGAGTCGCCACCTAAATATTTTTTTAAAATGGGAAATTTAGGAAACCCTGACTCGGTGCCGAAGGCCACGTGTCCGTCATAACCAAAGTAGTCTTGGCTCGGGAGCTTGGGTACGATCGGGGAAGGTCAGCTATGAGCACCCCCTTTCGCCCGGTTCGAAGACCGGCCTCTACTAACCGTGATATCCGATTTTGAAAACATTACATGCTCTTATTCCAATTATTAGCCTAGAATTACTATGTTATACGCACAGCATACAAGTATAGACTAGATTGCCTAATTTGGAAATCAATATTGCATATCCGTTCGTTTTGAAAATGCTTCGGAATTTGCTACTCGCAAGTAGGCTAAAACACGGATTTCAATGAGTTTTCCAACTCAAGCAACCCAACCTCCACCCACAGGCATTCAAACAGTTTATCTCACATAAGCACTTAGCCGCATGGTAAGCATACTATCATGGCAACATTCACACGCATGTGGTATGCTAAAGCGTGAAATACTTACATCGTACTCCGTGCCAAAACAAGAAACTAATTAGCAGACATGCATGTCCCTAGGTCGTGTTGAGTGGCTAATGCAACACAGGCAAGGATGCAATTTAGAGTAGGCTCGGCTAACCCTAAAATGGCACGTGGAATGCAATCATTTGATGCACGTATTCAAGTTAGAATTTAGAATACAATGCAGTTTGTATGATGTACCGAGCCCGGTGCATGTTTTAGACAAATGCATGGATGCACGCATGCATTGCATAAGGTATGCTAAAATAGACGTGCCCTAATCTACCATCATAAGCAGGTAAATAAAAGGGAAGAAAGAAGTGGGGGTTGGAAGACATACAAACCACTCACCCACACTTATTACAAATTTGCCCCCACTCGGAGGGACCAAAATAATAATACAGATTAATTAACTACGCAAACTAATTAAAATATTACAGTCCAACTAAATTAATCAAATAAATTAATTAATCTAATTAAAGCAGTAAACCGCCTCGAGATGAGGGCCGGATGCAACGCATGCTCGGGACTTGCTCGGAATTGCACTGCCATGCTTAGGTTGCCTCTGTTTTCCCTGCTTTGCATCTCAGAAGACTGCCAAAGTCTTAGGAGTGCCTCCTAGGACACTGAGGGACATCATCGGCTGAGTAGGACTTCCACCGGCATCAGAATGAGGTCACCGGCACAAAATTAATCCATCGGCCATCAATAGACTGCCGGTCGGCACTAAATACTGCCGGCCGGCACTGAATGTCTGCAGAATCTGCAACTCACAGCAGCAGAGGGCAAAAACTTGCATGGCAATGTAATTCCAACAATGTGTGCACCAATCATGCCCCTTATCATATTTGTGACTCAAAGGGGCATGTGCCTCGATTCTCGGGCCACCAATCACGCATTTCCATGCATGATGGCCCAAAGAACCAAACGTGCAACTTCTATTTCAAATGCATGCAAACCAAACAAACACACAAGGGTGCTAAGCCTCTGTCATGACTTGGTCAAGAGGTAGAGCATGCATGTTTATGTGATGCAATCCTAGACATGTCAACTAGTATGCAATCATGCCAATGCAAAGGAGCATACAAGCTAACAAACATACAAGGCATGAAACACCAATGTCAACCATCAAGTATGCAAGGTGTAATGTGGATGTCCAAGCATGCAAACAAGCATGTGACTTCATTCAATCATGTTAGTCCTAACATGCATTTACTTACCAATACATTACAACACTCAAGGAGCATATGCAAGCAACAAGAGGATGGACTTGTACATAGGTTAGGCAGCTCTAAATAAGCCTAAAATCAGTGGCCAAATGCCATAGAAGTGAAGGCTAAGATATATGCAATACATGCACACATGCAAGCATACATAATCCAACACTTAGGCATAAACAAGCAACTCTTAAGAACACTTAAAAGAGGCTAACATGGACATATTAACATGCATATATAAGCTTTAAAATCATGTTGGACATGGTGCCAAACCAAGCAACAAAATAGACTAAGCATGCAACAAATGGTCCAAGCATCCAAGGCAAGCCAAAGGAGACCTAAACCATGGCTAAGCCAACCAAGCCTCACAAGGCCAAGAAGGCTTAAAACAGGTCTAAGGCAGCCCTAGACCATACAAAAGGGACCTCTTAGATGGCATCTAAGTGGCTCTAGAGCAAGGCACACACAATGACCAAATCATTAGGCATACAACATATGCTTTCAAAACTTCAAAGAGGCATGCAAGGCAATCATTCAAGCATGTCTAAGGGACTGAAATAGCATGCTGAATGGTTCCAAACCATTGAAAATAATGCAAGCGAGGCGTGCTATACTTTCATGCTCTTAAGGCCAACAAGCCAAATGCAAAGAGGCTATGTGATGCAAGCTAAGATCGACCAAAGTAACCATGGACAGACCTTATTCACGGAAAAATAAGCATACAAGCTTCATGAATCTAAGCCTAAAGCATGTTAGAATAGAGGCACACAACCTAATGCATGTTAAAGGACTAAAGAGGCATTACGAAGCATCTATGCAAAACATGCAAGGAGTACTAAAACCAACATGATACAAAGTTATAATATGGCAATATGAGCACAAAATACAGCCATGGCATAACCAACAAACAACCAAACATGGGGCTCCCTCAAGAGGCAAAATAGGTCCTTTTCAAGGAAAACAAGGAGAGGGGGTGACCCTCTCCTTCTTGGGACATCAAGGCATCATCTTCACCACTGAAATCCCTCAAGATTTCAGTGGTGAAGAGACCCCAACGCCAAAATCCCGGAGCTCTCACAAAATAGCACAAAATGAGGCCTTTTCAAGGCCTAAGGGTGGTCAAACCTCCCCAAAGCACAAAACACTCTTAACCAACAATAAAGAGGACTAAAAAACAGAACTTTTTTGTATTAAATGCTAAGCACAAAAACAGTTCTAATCTATGCAAAAATGGAGTGCAAAAATGGGGTAAAAAGGGGTAGTTTCTTACCCTTGAAGACCACCTTCACAAAGGTTGATGTTATTGCTTCCTTAAGCTCAAATCCAACCAAAAACTTCAAGAACCAGCCCTTAGAACCTCAGTAACCGAAGGAAGGTGAAACACTAGGTGCTTGTGTGCAATAATATAGATTAAAGCACCTAGTGTAGAAACAAGAGAGGAAAAGAGAGATAGGATAGATACACAAGTTCTAACCTAGAACCAGAGCTTCTTCTCTGTCTTTTCTCTCTAAAAATGTCTAATTTTTCTAACCCTTGAGCCAAGAGAAGAGAGCCCTCTCTTATAAGCAACAAAGCTTACAAGCTAAGCAAACCAAAGGCCCATCCCTCCATACACGTGTATGGAGGGGAAACAAATGCTATACATCTGCTTCAAAATATCTCAAAAAGCAACTGAACAGTAGTCGGCAGGGCAAAATTGTCATTTTGACAAAATTGACTGCCGACCGGCACAAAAGAGTGCCGACCGGCACAATATAGTGCCGATGGCAAAACCAACCAGCCGGTGGCCTCTAGCCACTGCCGGTGGTGTGTGGGGATGCCTCACAAGGCATTCCCTGCCCCTCCAAGGCAAAGCACAAGTGTTTGGTGCAAAACCAGACACAAAACGGTCAAGTTCGGGGGTCCTGAGGCAAGGCGCGTAGCCGAGAACTCCGGGAACTCCAAACGAACACGAACATGGATAATCACCGAGTGTTCAAGCGGTGACGTCCAGGTCTTGAGGACGGTCAAAAATGGGGTGTCTACACATACCCCCATGTGATTTTAGACTAAAATGCTACCTTTAGTTTTCTATCTAAACTAACGGAAAGTGTATCACACACACTACTTTTGAGAGTTGGTTTAGTATTATGAAAAAATAAAGTGAAATTAATACAACAAAAGGACAATTTTATCCTCATTTTTTTCCAAACCTAAAATTATATTAATATGTTAATTAAAATCAAATAAATTAAAATATAATTAAAGGTTGATCTAAAATATAAAATACTAGTGTATGCCTGTGCCTAAAGGCACGGTGCAATTAATAATGAGATTAAAATATAAATCAAAATAAAATTATTAAAACATAATGTTAAGATTTTCCTTTTCAATGGTAGTGGACAGTCACAAAGCGAAAGTGGCGATGAGTCCCTTAGTTCAACACTCATTTCAAAAACTTTTTCAAATTTTCTTAAGTTTTGTGAGGAAATTTTAATTTCTACTATAATACTATTATATGTATTAAAAATTCAGCTCATTAAATTTTTTAAATTTTTATTAAAAAATTTAAAAATTAAATGTTAGTATTTTATGATGAAATATCTTCAAATTATTCTAATATCAAAGTTAATATTTTTTATAAAAATTATTAATTTTATTGAATGTATATTAAAAATAATACATGATATAGCGGTTTGGTTTATTTTTTAAATTGTTTTTTGATTTTTTTTGAAAAAATAGAAATAAATTTGACAAAAATAAATTGTTTGGTTTGATTTTTCAAAAATTTTAAAGGTATTTTCATTTATTTTATTGGATTTTTTTTTTTTTTTGTATTTTACTCATTTTTTGGTACTTTTTAAATGCACCTAATTTAAATATATTTGAAAAGCAAAACAAATTGACTAAAATATTAAAAAATCCTAACAATAAAAAAAATTCAAACAAAAATCTGTGCATTTTTATTTGGATTTTTGTTTTTTTTAATAAATTTTTTTCGTATTTTACTTTTTAAATGCATCTAATTTTGATATATCTAAAATGTACCCAAAAAAAAAAAAGACTAAAATATGGAGAAAAAAAAAAGTTGAGTAATAACAAACGAAAACCAGCCTCAAAATAATTTCTGAAAAATTAGACCAAACAAATATATTTTCAACACCCATTTCAAAATCTTTTTCAAAATCATAAAAAATCAACACTCATTTTTCATTAAGGAATTCAATCCTTTTCATAAATCAAACTAAAATCAAAATCCATTTTATGAAGATCAAATATTCTAAAACATCTCATCCACATAACTTGTATGCATAGATTTGCACTTTGTCTCTCTCTGAAAAAAAGAAAGAAAAAAGAAAGAAAAAGCAAAACAAACCCAGATCTTTAAATTGTCGAACCTTCATTAACAGTAATCACATGGATATAATTCCGCAACAACACTACCAATTTCACCAACCACCATACAAAAAAGAAAAAGAAAAAAAAAAAAAAAAGTACAGGATTTTTTTTTTTTTTTTTGTATTTTACTCATTTTTTTGGTACTTTTTAAATGCACCTAATTTAAATATATTTGAAAAGCAAAACAAATTGACTAAAATATTAAAAAATCCTAACAATAAAAAAAATTCAAACAAAAATCTGTGCATTTTTATTTGGATTTTTTTTTTTTTAATGAATTTTTTTCGTATTTTACTTTTTTAAAATGTACAAAAAAAAAGACTAAAATATGGGGAAAAAAAAAAGTTGAGTAATAACAAACGAAAACCAGTCTCAAAATAATTTCTGAAAAATTAGACCAAACAAATATATTTTCAACACCCATTTCAAAATCATAAAAAATCAACACTCATTTTTCATTAGGAAATTAAATCCATTTCATAAATCAAACTAAAATCAAAACCCATTTTATGAAGATCAAATATTCTAAAACATCTCAGCCACATAACTTGTATGCATAGATTTGCACTTTGTCTCTTTTTGAAAAAAAGAAAGAAAGAAAGAAAAAAAAAAAAAAAAAATCAAAACAAACCCAGATCTTTAAATTGTCTAACTTTCATTAACAGTAATCACATGGACATACTTCCGCAATAACACTACCAATCTCACCAACCACCACACAAAAAAGAAAAAAAAAAAACGTACATGAATTTGAAAAAAAGAAACAAAATTAGAAGGTTTGATTGATGCAGAGTAGTAGTAGGGGAGAGAGTTGGATGAGCATGGGTATTTTGAAATTTAAAAATTGTGAGTGAGACTGAAAGAAAAAAAAAAAGAGGAGAGTTTATAGAGAGAATTCGATAAGCGTGGTTTTTTTTTTTTTTTTGTAGGGAGTGGATGGGTGTGTTTTGAAATTTAAAATGTGGAAAGGTGAGGTGAGAGAGTTCAATGAGCGTGGGTCTCTTTTTTGTAGGGAGTGGATGTGTGTGTTTTGAAATTTAAAATATGAAAAGGTGAGGTGCGACAGATAAAGATGGGTGGTTGCAAAGTTTGTGGCTCTTGGGCGGGAAATTCAGGTAGAGTGAGAGAGAAAGTTTTCATCTCAGCTGTCCATCTAAATATAGAAATGAATCAGGACCATTAAAATGTCCTAGTAGGACAATTGTTTCTAACATATTTTTAAAAACCTTTGTGCCTTATTATATAGATAATTAAGGGTTGATTTAAAATATAATTACATAAAAACAGAAAATAAATATTAATTAATGATTGATCTGAAATATAATTAAATTAAAATTAGATTGATATGTTAGGAATTGTAATAAAAAATTAAGAATTTATGATTAATTATGATCCAAAATATAATTAAATTAAATTTAAATTTAAATTTAAATTTTAGAAATTATAATAAATAATTAATAATTTAGGATTAATTGTGATTTAAAATATAATTAAAATAAAAATGAATTACAATAAATAGCAATGAATTTATAATTAATTATGATTTAATTGAATTAATGTTAAAAATTATAAATTATATGTATGAGGTAGAAAATAGAAAGAAAATAGCAAAAAAGGCTAAGATTTGAAGGTATTATAGTCATTTTACATATATAGTTAATAGTGTTAACTGATGCACTTTTAATCTAAAATTACGAGTAATGTTAGGAATATCAAATTTTCTATTAAATAAATAACTAAATTTCTTACATAAATATAAATATAAGATCCATACTTTTATAAATCTCACCTGCATGTGAAAACATTTTAATCATTCATTTAATAAAAAATTTAAGGGCCATGACATTTTCTAAACAGTCGTGCTAGGGAGCTCGAATCTAAGCTCTCTGAATCCCTCTAATCCCAGAAACGATGTCGTTTTTGCATTATTATTATTATTATTATTTTCTGGTTCAATCAGAAACGAAGAAGATGAAGAAGGAAGAAGGAGAAAAGAAGGAAGGAGGAGGAGGAAGGAGGAGGACTGGAGGGACCCTAATTACAGGTGGAGGCGGAGGCGAGGCAGAGGCGGGGGCTGCCGGAGACGACGATCGGGCGAGGCGACGCCGGGTGACGCTGCGACGAGCTGCTGCGAGGACGCCGGGCGACGATCGGGCGGCAACTGCGAGCCCTCTTCCCCTCTCTTCTCTCTCTCTCTCTCTCTCTCTCTCTCTCTCTCTCTCTCCCTCCCTCCTGAATTTCGGGAGATTCGGGGGAGAGGGGTTTCGAGCTCCCAAGCTTTATTCTTTTTTAAAATCTAATGTGTTGGGCAAAAGTAGATCTATTTTTAAAGATAAATTTGATCCCACCAGGCCACCACTGATATTCATTTTACTCAATCAAGTAATACTGTTCAGAGTAGACCGACAGTCATGTACACTGGAGGTTTCAGTCCGAAGAGTGGACTAGACCTAGACGCAAGTTTCCTTAAAAAAAAAATAAAAAATAATAGAAGATAAATTACATACACATTTCTGAGATCAACACTGCTAGTCACCCCTCCACCTCCACGTGCGGGACTGTGAGAGCAAGATAAGAAAAAAAAAAATTTTGAGCCAATCAAAAAATAGTAGGGGTGGTGGGGGTCACCCCCACTAGGAGTCCAAGTCATTTTTGTTTTGAGATTTATTTAAATTATAAATTATTTCTGTAGTTTTAGAAATTATATTATATCTCCAAAGATTTTTAATTTCATAACAAATATGTCATTTTCTTAATAAATTATCAAGTTAATTAACGGTTTTTAATAATGTTAAAATTTTATTTCAATTAATCATTCAGATAATTTTATTATTATATAGGTGAACAATTAAAAATTTTACTTTATCAATTAATTCTGTTAAATAAAAAATTCTGACAGGGAGATATTTGTAATTTTTCAAACTAAAATGGGCAATTCGTATTTTAGGCAAACCTCAGGGGATGTATTTGTAATTTATCCTAAAAAAATGATAATGCTAGGGATATCAACTTTTTTACTAAGGCCAAGTTTGGCATGTCCTAAAAAAGACAAAAAGTTAAAAAGTTATTACTATTCACCAAAAAAAAATATTAAAAAATTAATTTTACACACAAAATTATAACTCATCAATTTGAACCGATCAGATCTGTGCTGCGTTTCTTAAGAAAAATTGCGCAGTTGGGGTGTAATTTTAACACACTGCTGTTCGGCCTGTGGGCAGGGCCGGCCCTGAGATTTAAGGGGCCCAAGGCAACCTTCGGAAATTGGGCCTTTCTTACATTGAAAAAAAAAATTTTTGATGGATAAAAGATAAGTTACAACAACTTTCTTATTTGTTTGTAGTTATAAAAAAATTTACTTGCACATATAATCATTAAAATTATAAACAAAAAATTACTTTCATATATTAAGATAGGAAGCAATCATTACAAATACTCAAAAAATTAAAAATTTGATTTTGTTGCTTTATAGTTTAGCAATATCCAGTTTACAATTGAACCAACTATCACATAAATATTACTCTTCTCACATTTTTAGCTGCAAAATCATTAATGAAGCTTGCATAATCGAATTTATCCATCATATTTCAATGGATAACAAAGCTAACCCATTCAATCTTTCTTATGACATAGTTGACCGAAGGTAAGATTTGATTAATTTCAACTTTGAAAAACTTCTTTCTCCAGAGGCCACTGTAACAGGTATAGTTAACAAAATTCTATACACAATCCATGCATTTGGGAAACAACCATCCATTGTTTTTAAATAATTTAATACTTCAATTGGCCTTTTGATTTCTTCCGGTAAAACTTCTTTCAAGACATTCAACTCTGAAAATAGATCTCTCATATCAACATCAGAAAGTTCATCATGTTTCAGAAAATCTTCAAGATTAACACAATAAGTCTTCAAACATTCCTTGTTGGTAGAACTAAACTTTTTCAAATCAAACAAAAATCCAAAATTTTCCTCATATACTTGAAATTGTTCAAACCTACTCTTAAGTGAAGAAAGAGCTTGATCAATTATATACATAAAGTAATTAATTCTAAAAGATTCTTCAGCAGTCCATGTCAACTCTTCACTAACATTCTCATCAAATTGCTTCTTTCTGCAAATGACACGCTTTTCACGAAATATTGGATCAATTTCCATTAGAGTAGCAACTTCTTTTGCCTCAATCATGGCATCCAAAAATCCAGTTTCTCTATACTTTTCAAAAAAGGTAATGAGTCTTTTTAACTGAATTATAGCAACATCAATATACATGTCTTCCCTTTAAAATATTTTGCTAACTGAGTTAACTGTAAACAATAAATTGTGCCAAATAATCATGCCAAGCAAAAATTCAAAGTTCTCAATTTCATATGTTGCTAAAGACTCAGCTTCACTCTTTTATTGTGGGGTTCACCAAGATTTGCCAAATGATTTAAAGCATCTCTTATTTGTGGAGCTTAATATCTTATTGCTTTAACACTTACAATGCGACTTTCTCACCTTGTTTGTGACAATGGCTTCAATGTGAGACATTCCACATGATCTTTGAAAACTTTCCACCGCTTTGTAGAATATGAAAACAATAAATATATACGTTGTAATACTCCAAAAAAAGAGATAGCTTTGGGACAAGAGTTAGCCATATCACAAAGTGCAAGGTTAAGACTATGACAGCCACATGGTGTGTAGAATGCTCTAGAATTTATTTCAAGTAGCCTTTTCTGTACACCTTTGTGTTTCCCTTTCATGTTAGAGCCATTATCATATCCTTGCCCTCTTATATCACCAATATCAAGTTGGAGTGTGCACAATACCTCTTTAAGTACATTAAAAAGACGTAATCCTGATGTGTCATCCACCTTTAAAAATTCTAAAAAGAACTCTTCCATCTTTACTTGATTAGTTGAAACATCCACACATCTTATTACAAGAGACATTTGTTCTTCATGACTAACATCTGGAGTAAAATCAAGAATAACTAAAAAATATTTTGCTTCTTTGATTCTTTTCACAATTGTACTTTTGATCTCACCCGCTAAGATCTGTATCAATTCATTTTCGATTTTGTGACCAAGATAATAGTAATGAATTTCATTCCTTTCAATGTGATGAAGGTGATCTTGCATTACCAAATCAAATTGGGCAATCATTTCAATTAAACTTAAAAAATTTCCATTTCTTTCTTGATAAATCTTCTCATTGTCTCTACGAAACGCTAAATTATTTTTAGCAAGAGTTCTCACAACAGCAATTATCCTTAGTAACACATTTTTCCAATGTTCTCTCTCCCTATTGATTTGTTCTTGAACACCTTTATCAATTGTTTCATTTTTTTGCAATCTTTTTTCCAATTCAATCCATTTGCTCATACAAGTAATGTGCTCATTGCTAGTTTCATGACTTCTAAGCCTGTGACCTAGATTCCTCCAATCTTTAAATCCATTAGTAGCCAATTGAGTCTTGTTCCCATCTTCCTTAAACAACTTACACCAAAAGCAAAATACTTTATTTGAAGCATCTGAATATACTAGCCATTTCCTATCTTGCTTCTCTTTACTTGATAAATTTCAAATGTAATATGTAGAGGAGAAATGTCTATCCTTGTCATCTCTAGGAAAATTGACAACATTACTTCTTATAGGACCTCTTTCAACTAATAAATCTCTAAAATTCTGATCAATCTTGTCCCAATTATTTGGGTCATTAATATTTAGAGGTCCATATTCAACATTAAAATCTTCACTTTCAGTGGCTTTCTCATTCACCAAATCTTCATTGTTTTTCTCATACAAACATTCAATAGGCTCTTCAACACTCAAATCTTCATTATCATTCTCATTACATTGATTAAGTTCTTTAATTACCAAATCTTCATCAACCAAACATGAACTTTCTATTTGTTTCTTCCTACCAAAAAATTTATCAAGTGCTCCCGATTGAGATTGAATAAAATTTTCTAATTTTTGCTTCTTTTTCCTTTTTTCACATCCAGAAATATACTTCCTAGGAGGCATGATTACTCTATATAATCACAAATCTACACAAATTCACAATCACTGATCTCTGCAAATAATATACTTTCAGAATTAGAGCATAACAAAAATTATAGACTTTCACTAAAGCACATAAATTAGGTAATTTTCTAATTTAAAGAACAAATTATATAGGGCAAGAAATTAGGAGGAAAATTCGAGGAAAAATTAGGGCAACAAATTAGGGAAAAAATTAGGGCAAAAACTTCCTCCATTTAAATGCGATATATATATATATATATATAGAGAGAGAGAGAGAGAGAGAGAGAGAGAGACGGTTTTGATGCCCAAAATCATTAATGCTCAGCGTCCGTTAAATATGGAGGAGAGGAGAGGACTGAAGACTCACACAGTTTCATTTTCATCAGTCCAATGCAAGAGAGAGATCAGTCCAATTCGAGAGACAGAGATGTGTTTCTTTCAGTGACCCATGTGATGAATTCATTCTTCTCAGCCTCAGGGTGGGTATATTATGATGTGTTTCTTGTTTTTGGGCCCATGTTCATTGGGCCTCTATTATGATATTTTATTTTTTATTTTTTTGACCTCATGTTCAATTGGGCTTATAATATTTGGAATTTTTTTTTATATCTAAAACATAAAATCATATTTTGGGGCCCTATTTTCAACCCAAATCTGGGGGCCCAAGGCACAGGCCTCTTTGGCCTACCCTCAGGGCCGAGCCTGCCTGTGAGGGCCCATCGCGGGTCCCGTTTTGATAACCTGAACCGTTCAATGTATAGAACTCGTCGAATACTATATGTCTGTAAAAAATTATATTGATTGGATATCGATAACTACATAATCAAATTAATTTTGCATTAAAAAATGGATGGTGTTATAGTTAACAGTTGAAAAAAAAATAATCAACGTGATTTTTTTAGAGGTATATGGTATTCGACGAGTTCTACACATTGAACGGTTCAGATTATCAAAACGGGACTCGTGATAGCCCTCACGAGCCGAAAAGCACCGCCCGGTGCAAAGCTTGAAAAGTAGACAATTACTTCTTAGCATCTATTCACCCTGTGCAGATAGACAGCCGTACAACTCACACTCCTAATCTTCTCCTACACATTAATTTATACAATTTTTTAATACACATTTTTTCATAAAAGACAAAAAGTTAACCCAAACAACCATATTTTTTTCCTCAACTTTGTAGTCTAAAAAGTCAAAAAGTGCACTTATTTAGGACACCCCAAACAACCCCTAAATAAATGACCAAATGTCTCACATGAATGTAGGATCCGTAATTTCTTGAACCACACACTCATGTGAAATATTTAGTCATTTATTTAATAGAAAATTTCAGGCATATAACATTTTAAAAATAAAAAAAACATCTACAATTTTAGACAAGAAAAAATTGAACATAGGTCATATTCAACTCTTACATAGTTTTATGAATAAAATTGTAAATACAAAACATTAAAGCAAAAAGAGAGATAATAAAAATGTCAAATCAGTGATGCATGAGGATCACCAATCTTTCTCGGAGTTGGGTGCCTGTTGGGCGGGGTGCACAACAGGCATTATTGTGCGATTCTATGGGTTCATTTTAGGGTCTGTTTTAATAATTTAAATTATTCATGTTTTAGAATATTTTAAATATGATATATTTATAAAAAATTAAATTAATTAGATATCGTTAAACTTTTCATCCACTCATATTGTATCCATTTTAATATTTTAAATCACAATGTCATTTATTTTTAAAAATACAAATATGTGTGGGTGAAGTGGTTAACGATATCCGATTAACTTAAGCTTTTACAAATATATTTTACTCGACGTACTCTAAAATATGAACAGTTCAAATTACCAAAACGAATCCCAAAATAAACTCATAAAATTACATAACAGCACCTGCCGTACTGAGTGCAAAACAGCACCCAAACACCATTTTTCTCCCGACCCCATTTTTCCATCCAAAAATCTATCACCTTCTTCTCACATGGAAGGACTCATATGTCTGGCCTCTTTTGTTTTGTTTGTTCGTTTTTTCTTTATTTTAATGTATTATTATTATTATTATTATTTTGGTAAGGGGTCATTAGACCTTAAAACAATCGATAGGTAGAATGGGTTTGACGTTGATCAAAGAGAGTTTTTTTTTTTTTTTTTTCTTCTTCTTTTTTTTAATGAGAGGCTTTGATCTTATGAAGTGTTTCCAATTTAGTAATTTTAAAAACAAAAATATGGTTGAAATTAGCTAGTAAAGTTGAGTTTAAAGAAAAGAAAGGTAATTAGTAATCACATCTTCTATTGGAAAAAATATATATATATATTCAGTCATATTATTCATTTTGTGCATGCATAATAACAAAGTAAATGTATAGTTTTAAGTATTAAACTAATGTCCAATTAATTATAATAATAAATAAATAAAAACTAAGAAGACACTCAATTTTTTCACTAATAAAAAATTATTATTTTTAATATTTACCCAATGTTTTAGTTTTTCAACAACTTTTTTTTATCATAAACAAAACTTTAAATAATTACTAAAAAAAACCATTGTTAAACCAGTTCAATGGTTATATTAGAATAATAACAAATACGAATCTAAACTACAATATTAATTAATGGAAAATATTATGGTACACACTCTTTAAATATGTACAGAAAAAAATGATATAAGTTCATATTTTTTTAGTCATAACTAAGTTTTCGTTTGAAATGTGGGTTGGCCTCCTTTGACAATATCACTTTTTAGCTTAAAAGCTAAAAAGTTACTAAAAAAATTTAAAAACTAACAACTTATACCAAAAAAGTTAAAGATTCTTTTTTTTCTTTATTTTTTGCATATTTTTTCGTAAAAAATCAAAAATTCATCATAAACATTCTCTTTTTTTTTTTACATCATATTTTAGCTAAAAAGTCAAAAAATTACTAAAAAAACTTGATCCCAAATGAGGCTAGTCCGGGACTAAAAAGTCTCGTTTGGGATGGACTTTTTGATTTTTTTTTGACATTTATGAGAGAAAAAATAAAATGATTATAGTTTGAATGTGACATTTTATCTTATTGATTTTTTAGTCTATTTTGTCTTTTTGTGATTAAAATAGCCTAAGTGATACTAGGATAAATTTAGGTTGTGTTTGGTTGTATTCTCCAAACATATTTCTACCCTATGTTTTGAGTGTGCTGTTTGTTTAGAATTTTCAAAAATTAATTCCACACTCACTTTTGAAAACTCTGTTCAAGGCGGAAAAATTTGGGTTAGCCAATCATCCCCCCGGACGTCCAGCCGGTCATCCTCCTGAACATCCGGTCGGTTGATCGGAACAGTATATTTTTTTTTTTATTATTTACAATTGGTACTTGTTATTTTTTATATTTTAAATAAAAAAAATTATGAGTTTTAAATAGAATTTTGAGTTTTGTATTTAATTATAAGTTGTTAGTTTTTGTATCAAATATCACATGTCACATCAAAAATTTCTCACTCAATTTAAAACTCTTTTCAAAACTCTTTTACCAAACAAATTTTTCACATTCAAATCATAATTCTAAAACTCATAAACTCAAAATATAACTCTATTCTCAAATCATATTTAGAAAATTCTACCAAACGTAATAAATTTTGTTTAGCATGTACTAAAATTATATTTTAACAAATTATTTTATTTGGGTCATCATCTTTTTATTTGAGTCACATTATCTCTCTATTATATTATTTTAAATCTAATTTATATTTTATGTCTTTTTATCAAAAATCAAAAAATATATTAATCTGACTTTTTTTTTCAATTATCACCTGGTTATTTATTAGTTAAAATTGTGATTTTGAGTATTTTTTTTATTAAAATGATAGAAGACAACTTCACAAGTGTTCAGTAATAAATACTCCCTCCATCTTAAAATAGTAGTTTTTTTTTTTTTTTTTTTTTGAAGAATTTAACTTTATTTGGTAGTATAATTATTGCACTTTAAAAAAAAATAATTTTCTAAAATTACCATTTGATAGTATATTTTTTAGGAAATATTAATGTCATAATTGTACTTTTTATGTTGTTAATGAATTTAAAATAATAACAAAATAAGAAATTTATATTATTTTTTTACTGGATTTTTGAAAGAAAACTAATATTTTAGGACAATAAAAAATAGAATAAAGAGCTAATATTTCAAGACCAAAGGAGTAATGTAAAACAATATTTCAAAACCACCAAACCTGTTCTCCCCTCTCTCACAATTTTTCAATCATTATCTCGTAATTATTGAGTACTTAAAAATTATGGGCCATCTCCCTCCTTTTGAACGAGCAATATTAGAAATTGAGAGATATATAAAAAAATATTTTTCAAATACTTGTTGTATTCCAATTAATTTATAACTTATTTTTATATTTAAATAAATTCTATTATTTAGAGATTTGATCTACTAAATTTTAATTATCATATTTAAAATATTTTATGAATAATTTTATCTTTATAAATATTTTTTGAACGATTAGCAACTTAGTGATATGAATATTTATATTTGATAATATGAATGTTAACATCACAAAATATTCACACTGTTAATGTGAATATTATTATCAAGGGTATTTTGGTATAAGAAAATAATTTAGACTAATGCCTTGTTTGTCAACTATACATTTTAGTCAAAAAGTCACCATAAGTTGGCACATCACTCTCTCTACTTTTCTGCACATCTTTTCATAAAAATTCAAAAAGTTATTAAAATGGTTTGTTTCCAAACGAAGCCTAATTAGAATATAAAAAAGTGAAGGGAATTTATGAATAAGTACCTCTTAGAAATTTCAAAACAAATTATTCAAAATTTTACATAATACTTACATGGATATGAGACTCAAATCACATAAAACTCACACCCATGTATATATTGTATAAATTTTTTAAATAATTTTTAAAATATCTAACATTTTTAATTTTGAACGATTTATACGGTGAAAAAATCATATTTATATTTTATAAAGATATTTACCCAAATGACACGTAGAGTGACGATAAATGATTAATTTGGGATATGAAATAATAATGTTCCTTATACCCGTCTATATTTTATAACCTTTGGAGAAATATCATCTCAGTGCAAATTAAAAAAATGTTAGTAAAATATTTTAAAACATTATAATATAAATAAAGGTAAATTACACTGACCTATCTGAACTTTTTGAGAAAATACAATAAGTCTAATAATTTTGACATAGTTACACTGGCTTCTTAATTAGTAAAGTTAAATAGTTAGAACTAATATAAATGACGTGAAAATTTAAGAATAAATAATATATATATATATATATATGTATATATTAGTGCAAAATAGATGATAATATTATTTTTATATTCATTTGACTAACGAATTATTAAATAAGAGAGGAATAAACGTTATATAAATTAAACCATTAAGAAAACTTAATGAATATTATATCAAAATTATAAGACTTATAGTATTTGTTTTAGACTTTTAAAAAAGTTAATTTATTCTATAAATAATAGACATTAAGATATATACCATTTTTTTCTTATAAAAAAGAATTGAAATGTTATTTTCTCATAACTTAATTTAATTATATCAAAATTATAGATGTTACTTACTTTAATAGAAGTTAGTGCAATTTATCCTATAAATAATAGACATTAAGATAAATATTATTTTTTGCTTATAAAAGAATTTAAAATGTTATTTTCCCAAAATTTTTTGACTCTTTCTCTCTCTCTCTAAAAAAAACAAAAAGTAATTGCTTTGAAACAAAAATTCCACGCACCATGTGGAAATGTAGTTGTCAACCGAAAATTTAGTAAACAAACTAACTGATAACTGCCTCCATCATTATGAATATTCAACCATCACATTCCAAAGAGTATGTATACTTATTCATACTGACAAAATCATATAAAATAATTCTTGTTATATATATCATCTAGTGAGATCGATTGTAAAATTTATTATTTCATTTAAATTGTTCTATTTTTTCTATATAATTAATTTTGCGATCGATTCTGTGTCTGTAAATTTATTGTATCTAAATATAACTATCTTAATTACCATAACATATTTCTTCTTCCGTACTCAAGTTTTCAACTTAGATTAAAGATGACAAAAGGAATCAAGATCACCATAGTTTCATTTACTCTTTGTGATGATTATTATTAAAGATTGAAACAATATCAATTAGTAGAAAACTAAAACCAAGATTTGTCAAGGATAAAATCTGCAGATATCTCATTGAGATATAAACAAATATTTCTTACATATACCCTTTTTTGTCCTTTGAGTGCATGACTTCATCTCCATCTCCACAATGTCACAATATAAATAGAATAATGTTATATACCCTTAATATTTGTAAATTTTAATTATAAACATGAATCATTTTTATTCTAGGTATAAGTCCTATAAAAGACTAGTTGAATTTGAACCACATCTGTTTTATTAGGACTTAGCTTTTCTTGATTCTAATTAGATTGAATGGTATTATAGGATCATCACAGATCTACTTTGACAACCAAACTGCCCATTTTATACGATTTACCGAAAAGATTATCCATACAAAATATTAAGTTAATAAAACATCAATAGCCATCTATTTCAATTGAGGTGGACCCAGCCGTCCCGGCTCAATCCTATTTTTCTAAAGCTTGGAAAAGTTGTTTTAGCCCATAGAACCAGGTTGGACCAACATTTTCGGTTCGAAAATGAAGGATTGGATATGGGATTCATACTTTCAACCCAGCCCAGCCCGGCCCGCTATTAAATTAATTAATTATTTATTTATTCATAATACATTAAAATACATATTATCTTTGTTAATTTTATTGAACCTCACATTTGTAGTGATATGTGATTGAATTTATTTAAGAAATTCTTTAATTTATACACAAAATCTTTAAATTTATAATAATATCAATATATTTATTTAAGAAATATAATGTGTGGTTGAATTTAATTATAGAATAATTTAATTTTTTAAAATATATAACCCGATGGATGCTCGATGTTAGGGCCGGACCGGGCTTGAACAGATACAAAATCCCTTACTATGTAGTGTCGACCCGTCCTGACGTTTGTCCATTCCTAATTTCAATCACAAAATTAATCAAAAGAAAATTAATGATCTACTCTTAATCTTACTTGCCATCCATATCTAATCAATCTAATTATTTACATGAATGGTCTTTTTAAAGAATCTTACAAGATAAATGATTAGAATTATCGAAGTGGACCAGTGATAAGCCCACTGCAATGGGTGAACATCACCCCCTCCAAATCATATTTGAACGAGAGAGAAAGTCTTTTCATTGGGGTTAAAATGGTGCAATGCTTTTTGGCATGTAGTAAACATATAAATGCATATGCAAGCATGTTTTGCATGCAGCCATGAATGCAACCATCTGCCTTTGACACTAATGTTGAAAACCTGGTGCAGGTAATGGCATGAATTAATCTTAAAGATACAATTTTCCCCATTGGAACTACACCAACTATTAGATACATAACCCACATACTATACTAGTATGGCTTTTATCTAGTAAAAACATATGCAAATCGCATATCATATGATTTTTCTTCAAGGGCTGGTTTCTCTAAAGTTAAAATTAGATTGGACGTCTAATCTATTATTAGACTAGATGTTCAATTCAATTATATCACTTTATGAAACTTCCTTAACAATAATAACAACAATAATACTATGATGTTGGCGGTGATGATGATGAGAACAAGAAGAAGAAGAAAAAGAAATATTTCTTTAAAGTTTTAATGAAAAATACATTTTCATACTCAAATCTCTTCAAAACATTATCGAATGTACAATAGAAAGGAGAGGCAAGGAATAACATCTCATAAACCCCCATATATAGCTAGTCAATGTCATATAATCCTAGGTTCTTGCTATAGGTAATATTGCAGCTTGGAATGATCGAAGATACCACATCTGAGAACAAGTAGCTCCTTGATCAAGAACTGCAGCAATACTACATACCCAGAAAAAATATTTAGAAAACAAGTCACACCCAAAATGAAATGATCCACATTCTAAATTCTGAGCATTTTTCTAAATATTTTTCTGGATACCTGTTTCTTTAGAGAACTTCCTAAATGTCAGAGCTAAATGGGTATCATCTTGGAATACAGAGAAGGGCAAGAAGGAAGAAGCTAGGGCATCTCAATTGTGAACAGGAGGGTGAGTCCTTGGTGGCTCATAGTCCAAGTTAAACCCGGGTTGTGGCTCGCCCTGTTTCTTGTGAGGTAGGTGCCAAGAAACATAAACATGAGACTCACCAGTTTGGCCTTCCAGCTCTTTGGCCTTTGAACTTAAAGGCTTGGGATGATCATCTTTTCCAACCCTACTTTGCTTCACCATGTCCTCTCCCACAAGTTGGTTTGATAAGGCTTGCTTCAACTTTGGTTCATCTAATGTCTTGACAAGGCTGACCTTCTCATCATTCTGCACAATACACCATAAAACAATTAGAAGAGTTATTTATCAAATGGAAAACCCTAGTCGTACGGAATCACGTGATTTTGTATTTATTTTCTGTACAATTTTTTCTGCTTGTATAACATTATCTTTATTGAGTTATTCTAACCGTTCATGAAAATCTTGAGAAGAAGGACTTAAAATGATAAACAACTTGCACCAACCTTGTTTGGACAACACAACCCAAAATAATTCCTAGTAAATTTATCAAATAGAAAACTCTATTCTCACATAATCACACCGTTATGTATTGATTTTCTGTTCTATTTATATAATATTACTCAAATTATTCTATTGTTTCATAAAAATCTTAGAAAAACATGAAATTAAAATGAAAAAATTTGCACCAACCTTGTTTGGAAGGAGGAATTTCTTGTCATCCTTCCCAATTTCACCAAGATGCCGAGCGTTACATGCATGTAGAGAACTACATAGGAGAAACAGAAGTAGAGAAGATATGACTGACATATTAAGCAAGATTGAAGGATTTAGAAGATTATGACAAAAATTCTTGTCTGGTGTCTGGTGATTGGTGATAGCAGTGACGATAGTAGTAGTAATGGCGATATTTGTAGGGATATCAAGAAACAAAGCATTAAATGCAGATTTTGAAAGAGTTAAGAGGTTGTTTTGAAGAACATGGAGGTGTATGGGGTGGCCTCCCTTCTGTCCCTTTCCTCACACATATCAGTCAATTTGGGACCCAAAACACAGACCCACCAAAGAAAGAGAATCAAACTCAGACCCTTCTGGTCAATATACTATGAGAGAGAGAGAGAGAGAGAGAGAGAGAGAGAGAGAGTTCAAAAGAGAGATTTATGATTGAATTATGAGTAATATAAGAGGAAGAAAGAGGAGGTGGAGTGTATGGGAAAGTACAAGAAAACAAGGAAAGCAAGAAAGAAAGAGCCTGTCCATAATTTGTTTCCACCAAGGAACTCCATTCCTTGTATTTTGTATGGAGTTTTAGGGTCCCTTGTTTCTTGCTATTGCCCAACTTATTATATTACCTAGAATAATTTACTAGTTACTAGGATTATTGTAGATTATTGGCAAAAAAGTAAGAACACTTTTTAGGTTTATGGAAACTTCAAAATGTCCTAGGTACGAGCACCTTGTCTCTTGCCCCTTTGTATCTGTAATGTTAAATAAAAAAAATTATCAAATTTGTATATGAGGGCGGTTTTCCTTCAATCGCATTCGGTATTTTGAGGATTCTTTTTTTATCATTCAAATTTTAGGGGTTGTTTGGGATGACTTAAATAAGTGTACTTTTTATCTTTTTGCGAAAAGATGTGTAGAAAAGTAGAGAGGTGATGTGATAAAAAAAGATACAAAGATGGATTATTTTGATTTTACCAAACTTGGCCTTAGTATCTCCTGAATATATTATTCATGTACAAAAATCAAGTTCATCATAATATTGATTTTTATATGTTAAATATCATTTGTTTTCAAAATAATGGGCGACAAGTATGAAATCAAGGATAGATAGTTTATTTTTTTAACATAAATTTGATTCAAATATGTGACTATCAATATATCTGATTAATCTAATTTTTTTATATAGATAATTTAGTAGAAAAAAACTAATTTTGAATGGTTTAAATTATCAAGACAAATTCGAAGTGCAATCGTAAAGGACCAAATTGGATCATCCGGTCCAATTAATCAATTGAAGACAAGCTTCCTCCTTTTAAATTATTAAACCAAAGATTGTAGGCCTAAATCAGTAAATAACAATGGGACTCACTAAATTTGTGTCTAATGATATAAAAAATTATAAAATAATTCATTTATGTATAACTTCTTTTATATTAAAATAATTCGTGTATGTCTAATATTTTTTATAAAAATATAATAATCAAATGTTAAAGTTTTTGGACAACTAGTGGCTTAATATAATAACTTTGGATTTTCCCACGTACTTCTAACAAATATTTAGAGACGTGTTCAAAATTTAAAATGTGAGGATAAGATTTATTTTGAATGTGACTCATTTTATATCAATTTTAAATATATACTATAAATTCAAATTATAAACATTTTTCATATATAGCATTTTTTTAGGGTAAATTACACTTTGCCCCTACCACTTTCTTACTTTGGCCTTTTATGTTTCAAGGTTTTCCTACTTTATTCCTAAAACTAATTTTTGTTCAAAATTAAACAGAAAATGACATATTGATAGTCATATGATATAAAAATATTTTATTTATATATAACTCATACCTCTGACATAAATTTAAACTCTAATATAATAATATATTTAATATATTATATGATAGTTATTGTGACATTTTCTATTTAATTTTGAACATAAGTTAACTTTGAGAGTAAAGTGGGAAAAACTTAAAACACGAAAGTCCAAAATCAAAAAAATAAGCTTTAAAAATCAAAGTGAAAATTTGACCAAATATAAAGGGGCAAAGTGTAATTTACCATTTTTTATATAAATATATCATATATATCTTCCTTGGAGTGATGAGAGAGTACTTGTTTTGATTATGAAAAATAAAGAGAGATCATTTCCTAGAAAATTTTGAAGTTTGTAAAGCCTTTCTGATTGTTCCTTCCAAAGAACCAAGCATGTAGAATATTAAAACATTTTTTTTTTAATCCATTTTCTCGTGGCATGATGTTTACTCGTACCTAAATTTTACAGCCCATTAATGCTCCCAATGCAAAGGGATAAAAAACAGTCCTTCCACAACAATTCTTTAGGCCGCATATGGTCAGACTCTTTTTTATAACCAAAGTAAACACATATAAATACTTTTAATTATTGGGTAACTAGTGTGGTTCGTACACATGATTGATTGTCTGCTCTATATTGAACCATTAAGCACCAACTTACGTAAAAATTTAAGCTTTTAGACAGAAGCATGTATAACTATCCTCGACACACTTTCTTTCCATTTTACAATCAGTAACAACAAAAAATTCACATCAATAATTTTTTATTTGAAATTTAAAATTAATCAACTGAAGTTTAAAAACTTATAGAGTAGCGTTATTTAAATTTAAAAATTAAGCTCACTTTTCAAATCTAATAATGTGATAATTAGTTAAATATCTGAAGCAACTCTCTTTTGAATATTTTTTTAATCATCAGTCGATCATATATTTTCTATATTATTGAATGTAAAAAATAAGCTTATATATCATTTTCCAATCTTATAACAATGTATACTTATAGACCCTTTATTTTAAATTTTGATACTATGTTCCAAGTTTATAAAATAAAATGAGAGGATCATCACACTTTCATGTTTTGTATATATTGGACTTCCAAAGTAAGGTTTTTTTAGCCAATGCTTCCAAAGTGAGGTTACAAATAAAAATAATAACAATATAATCATTACATTTTTCTATCAAAAGTTGATTATTATTTCTTGCAACATAAACGATAAACTGCTTTTGATATATATATATAAAGTGATGATTACAAATTTATAATAAAAATAATTTGTGTTCTAATGATATCTCATAATCAAAAAAACCTTTTCATTCATTGTTGCAAAATGGATAAAATGTAATACAAACTCTCATCCACCAAATAATTTCTAGTTACGAATGTCTAACTTAATCGAGATATGCGTCTTAAAAAAATATTGATTCAGATATTTCATTATAAATAAAATAAAATAAAATAATCAAACAAACAAATGCCTAACTTTATTGTTTTGTGCTTCCTTCAAAGTAAACTATTCAAATGACATTTGACTACTAACACATTCACATTCAATCCACATATCTATGGCAAATAAGGAAGGGATGAACATATCTATGGCAAATAAGGAAGGGATGAGAGAGAGAGAGAGACATGAAGAGATGGGACCATGTCCTATTGCTCTTCTAGAAAGAGACAAGGGAGGGTAGCCCTCAACCTCCAATACCGGTCGACATGACACGTGGCAAAACCCATGTGACCCAAGAAGGCTGCCACGTGGATGAGGTCCACACTTTGGGCCGCCAAAAAGCCCATTCTCTTCATTTTCTGGGTGGTCCCAATCACCAAACCACCGACCCAACCTCATCAACTCATTCACTTTTTTTTTTTGTTTTTTTTTGGTTTTCGAGTTTCAATTGTATTAATTCATAGATTTGGAGAAAATTTTAAAAAGAAAAAAAGAAAAAATATAAAAAATATTTTATTTATATTTTTTCTTTTATTTTCTAAATCTCACATCAAATTCATAAATTAAACATAATTTTAAATTTTATTTAACTAACAGGGATTTTCCCTCCATATATTTTTAAAACTAATCCATTTATTTTTTAAGAGATGTCATGAAATTGTACAGTTACAATTATCATATTATATAGATTTTTTTTTTAAGTAATAGTCTATGTAATAAATGGAAGAATTATAGCACTGTTAGAATAAAAAAAAAATTACAAAAACATGTAAGGTGTAAGTGATTTTGTGATGGAGTATAAGTGAAATACTGTGAGAGTGCAAGGACAACTTACACCCTTCCATATTTGTGTAAAATAAAAAATAAAAACTCAAACCTACGGGATGTAATTCCCCAAAATAAATTGAGGGAATTATTGAAATAGGCCCGGGGCATTCTATTTGAACTCAAAAAATATATCAGTACACCTAATTTAAAATTTAAAATTTAAATTCTTATTATACTTTAATGTGAATTTATTAATAAGGAAAACATATATTAAATCCTAAAATAATTTTTTTTTTCTCATCATACACCCTAATCAATTATACGTATTCTTCATATTCAAATCTTTGCATATTCTTCCCCAAATCAAAGTTATTTTCTCCCTCACTACAAAACTCTAATCCATTCCATCAAAACTCACCGTTATCATCAACATCATTATTTTTTATTATTTTGAGACCCTAAACCCTAAAAGAAAGTTTGAACAATATTAAACAATGGATGAGAGTAATAATCAAAACAATTTTTTGGAACAACCCATCAAACGTAAGGTAAGTATTCATATAAAAATCAAAATGCAATTATTAATTTCTATAATTTTTTTTACATGTCCCACTAGTTACGTTAAGACTCCATTAGAGTTACATGTGAATATCCTTCATAAAAGAAACACATGTATAACTGTAAAAAGTAGCACCATATGGCATTAAATCTGCCTAATTACACAGTAGAGATGAACTAATGAATTTAAATGGCATGTAATATAACTTAGAGACCAAGATAAACATGGAAATTGGAGTTCTACATAACTTTATGTTATTTTTGGACACACACACACACACAAAAAAGGAAAAAAAAAAAACTATATATTCTTTCTATTATTTTCTCATTGCGTATTCCTCCATTATTTTCTTTTGCGGCAAATATTTTCATTCACCAAAGAAAACAACCCTAGGTCTTTCATATTTAAAAAAATAAAATTAGCTTTCAATTCCTCTGCTGATTGTTCAACCTAGTTTATCAACTTAGAGTGATTCTGCAATATTGTTCAGCCCAAATATCAACAGATTAATTTGGTGTCAATCATGTTCCTTGTATCAAAAGGTTTTTGGAATAATTTAATTTTTTTAATTTGTTTATTATGTATTATTTGAGTATACTTTAAGCGTAATTTGAAAAAAGCTATAAGGTATACTAAAAGTAATATAAAATCTTAAATAATTAAATAAGATGTACTAATAAATTAAGAGTAATTATTAATTTTTTTGGGTGTAAATAGATCACCCAACAGGCCCTATTGTTGTAGGCTTACAAAGACCGAATTGTTGCGGATCGGGGGCACACCAGGGAACTCAAACAAGCAATAACACACAAGATTTAACGTGGTTCGGCAAGTCGCCTACGTCCACGGGCAGCGAATTCACTATATTGAACAAAATGGTAAGAATTATACAATCTCTCTGATAATTCTCTCTCTCTCTTTGCTCTCCTCACTTGCTGTATTCAGCTGTACATTTCCTTTGTCCTCACCCTCTCTATATATACAAGAATAGAGAGCTATGGAGAGGCTTGTCTTTGTGAGCTGTCTGCCAGCTCCTTTGGTGTGCTTTCCAGATTGTTGCCTCACATGGCCTCATGCTTGGCATGGCTGGCCTCATGGCACACACGGCTGGCCTCATAGCCTTTGCCTCATGGCCTCATGGCCTTGGTGATTGGCAAACATGATGCCCCACCATGAGAATCTACAGCCAATTACAACAAATCTCCACCTTGGCGAGGATTCTCTTATCCAACATAGTGATCGATCAACACTGCCATGCACCCGAAGGTGCTCAGTTCCGAGAGACGTTGACCAAGTCCAAACAATGTTGGAACTTGATCCCAGAAACTACCTTTGTGAGCATATCGGCCGGATTATCTGCAGTACCAATCTTTTGAAGCAGAATGTCCCCTTCATTCACAATTTCTCGGATGAAATGGAAACGGACGTCAATGTGCTTGGTGCGGGCATGATGAACCTGGTTCTTTGCCAAACAAATGGCACTCTGACTGTCACAAAACACCTCAACGTGCTTCTGAACAATACCCAAGTCTTCAATCAACCCGTGTAGCCAAATGGCTTCTTTAAAGGCTTCCGTCACTGCCATGTACTCTGCCTCTGTAGTAGACAAAGCCACCGTTGACTGAAGCGTTGATCTCCAACTCACCGGCCCTTTAGCAAGTGTAAATAAATACCCTGTTGTTGACCGGCGTTTGTCTAAGTCACCAGCATAATCTGAGTCCACATAACCTTTCAAATTCTGCCCGAGTCGGTTATCTCTCTCGAACTTCAATCCCTGATTGACTGTGCCATGTATGTACCTTAGGATCCACTTCACTGCCTGCCAGTGATCTTTTCCTGGATCATGCATATACCTGCTTACCATACTCACAGCATGCGAGATGTCAGGCCTTGTACAAACCATAGCATACATTAATGCACCAACTGCATTTGCATATGGAACCTGTGCCATATGCTTCCGTTCTTCTTCTGTGCGTGGAGACATCGAAGCACTAAGCTTGAAATGAGGGGCCAATGGTGTACTTACAGCTTTGGTTTTCCCATTTATGCCAAATCTGTCTAACACCTTCTTCAGATACTGGGTTTGTGTCAGACAAACCGTGCCCTTCTTCCTGTCTCTCTTGATCTCCATGCCAAGAACTTTCTTTGCTTCTCCCAAATCCTTCATTTCAAACTCCCTTGCTAACTGTGCTTTGAGTTTGTCAATCTCCACCTTGCTCTTAGATGCAATTAGCATATCATCTACATATAAGAGCAAGTAGATGAAGGAACCATCGGGAAGCTTACGGAAATATACACAATGATCAAATTGACTTCGTGTGTATTCTTTCTCTATCATGAACCGATCAAATCGCTTGTACCACTGTCTCGGGGACTGCTTCAACCCGTACAACGATTTGTTCAGCTTACAGGCCCAATTCTCTTGTCCAGCAACTTTGAAGCCATCTGGCTGGGACATGTATATCTCCTCTTCGAGATCTCCATGTAAGAAAGCAGTTTTGACGTCGAGTTGGGCGAGCTCGAGATCAAACTGTGCAACCAAAGCTAACAGGATGCGAATAGACGTGTGCTTCACAACAGGTGAGAATACCTCATTGTAGTCTATTCCTTCCTTCTGAGCATAGCCTTTAGCTACCAATCTAGCTTTGAATCTGATGTTGTTGTTGCCTGGGATGCCTTCTTTCTTGGTGTAAACCCACTTACACCCAATTGCTTTCTTGCCTTTTGGAAGTTGCACCAACTCCCAAGTCTGGTTCTTGTGAAGTGGCCTGATCTCTTCATCCATAGCCTCATTCCATTTGGCACTTTCTGCATTCTGCACGGCTTCTTTGAAAGTGCACGGAACATTGTCTTCAATGATTGGAAGTGCATAGGCTACCATATCGGTCATCCAACCAGGTTTTCTAGTAACCCTTTGTCCTTTCCTGATTGCAATGGGTTCTGATTGTTGCGGAGCCTCTGGATCTTCATCTGAACTCTCTTCAGAGCTATCCTCTAAGACTTCTTCAGGATGGTTGATTGGCTGACTAGTCTTCACTGGAGTCTCAAACTCCACCTGCACTGACTTCTTCAATGCTTCCTCATTCTGTTGAGGATCTGGTTGCTTCAACATTGCAGACTCATCAAAGGTAACGTCTCTTCTGATGAGAACTTTCTTTGATTCAGGGCACCACAGTCTGTATCCCTTAACACCGTCACCGAAGCCCAAGAAGATGGCTTTCTTGGCTCTTGGATCCAACTTAGATTCTGTTACATGAAAATAAGCCGGACATCCAAAGATACGTAACTGATCATAATCAGTAGCTGGGACTCCTGACCATACCTCCATGGGAGTCTTGCCATCTAGTGCTGCAGTAGGTAGTCTGTTGACAAGATGACGAGCATAGTTCAATGCCTCGCCCCAATATGCCTTGCTCAATCCTGACTGTGACAGCATACACCGGACTTTCTCCACCAAAGTGCGGTTCATGCGTTCTGCAACTCCATTCTGCTGCGGTGTTCCAGGAACTGTGAAATGTCTCACTATCCCTGCATTCTGGCAAACCTCAAAGAAGGGATCTGATGTGTATTCTCCACCATTGTCAGATCTGAGCTTCTTGATCCGTCTGCCTGTCTGAGTCTCAATCATCTTCTTCCATGTAAGAAAGATGTCTAAGACTTCATCTTTGTGCTTCATTGTATAAATCCAAACTCTTCTGGAGAAATCATCAATGAACGACACAAAGTAGTGTTTACCTCCCAACGAAGCATTCTTGGAAGGACCCCATACGTCGGTGTGGACGTAGTCTAGAATCCCTTTGGTACGGTGAATTGCAGTACCAAACTTGATTCTTGTTTGCTTGCCCAATACACAATGCTCGCAGAACTCAAGCTTCCCCGTCTTGGCGCCTTTCAACAGGCCTTGCTTTACCAACCCTTGTAAAGCCTTCTCACCGACATGCCCTAGGCGCATGTGCCAAAGTTTGGAAGTGTCTGATGCATCATCTTCTGAGCTGGAACTGGTGGAGACAGCCACTTTTCCTGTGACTGTAGAGCCATCTAGGAAATATAAATTTCCCTGTCGAGTACCCTTCATTGCAACCAATGCTCCTCGAACAACCTTGAGGACTCCACCTTCCATGGTTACTCTGTAACCTTTGGAGTCTAAAACTCCCACTGAGATGAGATTCTTGGTTAGATCTGGTACATACCGTACATCTTCAAGAATTCTGATTGTTCCATCATGGATCTTCAGTTTGATTGTTCCAATCCCCTTTGTCTGGCAAGCTTGGTCGTTGCCCATCAGCACAACTCCTCCATCGAACTCTCGTAAGCTCGAGAACCACTGCTTGTTAGGACACATATGGAATGAACATCCGGAATCTATTATCCATTCATCAGACTGGCCGTATGATGAAACTGTGAAGGCTCCTCCTTCATCATTATCTTCATCTCGTGCAATATTCACCTTCTCTTCTGTCTTGTCTTTATTTGGACAATCTTTTGCCCAATGCCCCTTCTGGCGACAAACAGCACATTCGTCTTTTGCAAGACGTCTTTTGTCTGAAGCTTTCCCCCTGGATTTTGAGCGAGACTTCCCTCGCCCTGCATTTCTTCTGTTATTGGTTCTGCCTCTGACTGTTAATGCCTCGGATGTTGAGTCCCTGTTTGCAGACTTGTCTTTCCTTCTGAACTCATTGTTCACCAAGGCGTTTGCAACATCAATATACTTGATCTTCTCTTTACCGTACAGTAAAGTAGTAGTGAGATGATCATACGAGTCAGGCAAGGAGTTTAACAATAACAGTGCTTTGTCTTCATCACCAACGTGATCATCCAAATTCTTCAAGTCCGTAATAATTTTGTTGAAGTTATTTAGGTGTTCGTTCATCGAAATACCTTTAATGTAGTCGAAACGAAACAACCTCTTCCTCAAGTAGAGCCGGTTCTCAATGCTCTTTGTCATGAACTTATCTTCCAGTGCCTTCCAAAGCTTCTTCGCAATGTCATATTCGGTGAAGGCGTACTTCTCCTCTTTTGCAAGGCAAAGTCGGATGGAACTGCAGGCTAGGAGATTCACCCTCTCCCATTCTATCTCGTCCAGGTCATCTGGTTTGTCTCCCAGAGTGAAGTGCAGGTTCATTTGGACAAGCATATCCTTAACTTCGCATCTCCACATGCCGAAGTTGCTGCTTCCATTGAACTTCTCTACCTCGAACTTGGCATGGGACACCGGGGCCCAATGCCTAGAAGTACTTGTACTGGCTGAATTACTTACGGACTCGGTTGATCTAGATTCTGCCATTTTTTAGAAACTTCAATTCAAAAAAATGACCGTACGGATGTGTCCGGAATACTCCAAATAGTTGGGAAGCACTATTGGATCGTCGAAAACGGACTCCGAATGGCTCTGAACTGGTAAAAACAGTTCCCACGGTTCAGATCTGCAGAATCTGGTGCGCTGAGATGCACCGGATAATTCCTCCGGTCAATGGCTGGTCAACGACGGTCAACGGCTCGGTCAACGGTCAACGGAGACGCGGCTCGTCAACGGAGGCTCGGCTCGGCTCGGTCAGCGGCTCAGGCTGACGTGGCGTGACACGTGGCTGCCACGTGGGACGACGTGGCGCTGACGTGGGCTGACGTGGCGGATGACTGGTCGTCTTCTTCCTCTGAATGGCGCGTGCCGGCGCGTGATGAGAGTGGCCGTCACGCGCTTCCTTCAGTGAGCGCGTGAGGGCGCGTGGATGGTTATCTGGGCTTGATCTTTGATGTTCTGGACTCCTCTCGGGGAGCTCTTCCTCCTGGTATGCTCAAAAGTTGATTTCGAGCACTTCGAAATCTGGGCACTTTCGGAAAAAATTCGATTTTTTCGCAACCCGAGCTCTGATACCAATTGTTGCGGATCGGGGGCACACCAGGGAACTCAAACAAGCAATAACACACAAGATTTAACGTGGTTCGGCAAGTCGCCTACGTCCACGGGCAGCGAATTCACTATATTGAACAAAATGGTAAGAATTATACAATCTCTCTGATAATTCTCTCTCTCTCTTTGCTCTCCTCACTTGCTGTATTCAGCTGTACATTTCCTTTGTCCTCACCCTCTCTATATATACAAGAATAGAGAGCTATGGAGAGGCTTGTCTTTGTGAGCTGTCTGCCAGCTCCTTTGGTGTGCTTTCCAGATTGTTGCCTCACATGGCCTCATGCTTGGCATGGCTGGCCTCATGGCACACACGGCTGGCCTCATAGCCTTTGCCTCATGGCCTCATGGCCTTGGTGATTGGCAAACATGATGCCCCACCATGAGAATCTACAGCCAATTACAACACGAATAGCATTTTGTCTAGTCTGCTTCAACAATTGAAAATAAGTTGGGCCCATAGAGCCGGGTAAATTGAGCAGATTATGAAATTATTAAACCGTGAGACCATATTCTAGTATTCAGTTGTAATTTTGGTTATTTAAATTAATAAAATTTTTAATCTTATAATTAATAATATAATACAATATAATTGTGTATATTTTTCTATATCATTATAAAACAAACGTGAACAATAAATGATTATTTACTCTATTAATTCAACTAAATAACATACTAACGACATCGATTATTAATTCTCTCACTATTATTCTTAAGAAAATTTTAATATACACACTCTTAAAAAATGGTATATTATATGCATCCTTAATTATATTATTTTTTTTTTACTTATGACCAATTTTCTTATTTAGTTATGATATTATTTTAGTTATAACTAATGAAATATTCAGTTATGACATTTTTTTTTTTCAATAATGACTCAGAAAATATAAAATGGGGCTAGCTGATCGGACTGGAGGGTACTGCCGAGCCAGTGGGAGCCCATCCGTTTCGATAATCTGAACCGATCAATGTGTAGAACCCGTCGATTACTATATACTTTTAAAAAATTACGTTAATCGGATATCGATAACTACGTGATCAAATCAGTTTTATATAATAATTAAAAAATAGACAGCAAAAAAATAAACGGTTTACAGAAATATGATCTGATGAAATAGCTATCGATATCCAATTAACATGATTTTTTACAAACATATAATACTTAATGAGTTCTACATATTGAACCATTCGAATTATCGAAACAGGACCTATGGTGGGTCCCCACGGGCCAAATAGTACCTTCCAGTCCGATCACAGACTGAAAAGAAGCCCAACCCATATAAAATTGAAAAACGTTTGAGACCCCCATTTTTTGGAGACCCCCACAATCCCCTTTGGATCTCAAACATTGAATGTATATGTGAGACCCATTCATGTATGTGTGGGACTTACACCATCAATGGTGGAGATTTAAAGGGGATTGTGGAGGCCTCCAAAAAATGGAGATCTCAATCATTATTATATTAAATTATATCATTTTTATTTTTAATTATAAGATGCATGTACCATAATATTTCCCTTATTCTTACTAATCAAAGACAGTCATAATGTTTTGTGAAGTTTTCATCCCACTTCTTTTATTGAAGAATGGTCATAAAATTGTTAACTGCTTACACTTTTTAAAATAACTTCTAAATATTTTTCAAATTCAATTCGTTTTAGGGTGAGTTAAAATTGCACTATTTTGACAAAAGAACACAATCGTTTGGTTGTATTCATTGAAGGTGGTGGCGGTGGTGGTAGATTTATGTCGACGGCGGGACAGCGGTGGTTTCCGAGGAGGCCTAGGGATTTGGGGGAGTTGACCATTAGGTTGGTTACATTACCTGTACACTCGTGTGTGTTTGTGTGTGTTTGTGTGTAAGGCTAAAGTAGAACATTCTCGGTCGGCTCAGCAACGTTGTCTCCACGTCAAGTGTTGGTTTGTTGCTTCTTTAAAACTACGCACCCCAAAGATTTGTATTTTACCGTGGTATTAAATACACCAATTAGTATATTAATTAATATATCAATACTAGTAATAATATTATTATTGATTTCACTCATTATATAAATTACAAATACTAAAAATATATTAAATTATGTCACATTATCAATTAATATATTATTTAATACACTAATTCATACATATAATATTATTCTAACAGATTAAGTTATGGTTCAAAAAGTTTTGTAGAGAATTGGGCACAAGAGGCACTGTGACTGTACTCTCCAATGATGGAAGCTAACTGTATGTTCTAACGGAAACCTAGCGACACATAAATAAACTTAAGGATTAATTACATTATGGTAGTTTTAGTTTAATGGAATAAAATGATCATTCTATCAAAAGAATTAATATTATGTTTAGTTGTTTAAAAAAAATAATGAAAAAAATATATTATAAATAGAATCATCAATCATCATTTTAAAGAAATGATCTTACTAACAATTGTCCCTATAACACAAGTAAAACACAAAAAAATGGATAGCACAAGATACTTTTCACTATATTCAATATACATTTACTGAAATCGATATACTTTTTAATAGTTTTATGTATTTTGAAGACACTTTATACACATTTCTCAATATTAAACGATATACAGAGACACTTGTTAGCATTTGCCTTAAATAAATTATCATTCCATATGAAAGCTTAAGGAACGTTCATTCCATTACAACTCATTCTAGTGTACTAAGTAGAGAATATCATTTTACCACTTTTACTTATAAATTTATATATATATATATATTGATTCTCTCAGTTATGAAAATTGTATAAATACATTCGTTTTGAAGGTAGTATGAAAAGAATGAAAGGGATACATTTTTATAGTACATCTCTTATTTATGAATCTATATTTATAAACACCCTCAACTGTGAAAATTGTATAAATGCATTCCTTTTGAAGGTGATTTAAAGATGATGAAAGTAATATATTTTTATAATTACAAAGGTTAAAATTTACGAATTTATAAATAAAAAAAATAAAATGATATTCGTTAATATTAAAAGGGTTTTAATATAATTAACTTTGAATATATATGGAAAATGTTAGTTAGGCCCAGAGCAGTTGTGGGCTCGTGCAAAACTCTTGAGCGTTTGTAATTGATTTCTAGTTTATTTTTAGATAAAGTTACACTAAACTTCTTGAAGTATATTTTTATTTTTTTTGAAAAAAAATGTTATTCTTAAAAATATGGCATAATTTTAATTCCTTATTTTCATTAGTAAAAAAAATATATATATGAATGAAAAAAAAAAAATTTATGATCTTGGTTATATAAATAAATAGGAAAATGGTTGAGGCCTCGAATCTGAGGCCTCGAATTTGCCTCGAATCCCTTTTTTTTTTTTTTTTTTTTTCTTTCTTTCTTCTTCTTCGCAGAACCAGAGGGGAGGGGAGGGGAGGGGAAGAAGAGAGAGAGGAAGGGGAGGGGAGGGGGAGGGGAGGGGTCCGGATTCGCCGTCGCAGCTCGTCAAGCTCGCCAGCCGTCCGATCGTCGCCCGATCCAGCTCGTCGCAGCAGCTGCACCGCCGTCGCCTCCGCCTCCGGCCCGCCTCCGCCTCCTCCTCCTCCTCCTCCTCCCCCGGTGATTATGGCCCCCTCCAGTCCGGCCCACCGGCGGCTCTCTCTTCTTCCCCTCCCCTCTCCCTTCTTCCCCTCCCCTCCCCCTCTCTCCCTTCTTCCTCTCCCCTCTGGTTCATTCGAGCCAAATTCGAGGTCTCGAATTCGAGGCCCCTATCACGACTCAAATAAATAATGTCATTATTTATTTTACACTAAAAATATAATACTTTTACAAAAATCATAACAAAATGATTTTGCAAGTTGGTAGTGGAAAGGAAGTGTGGGGTAAGATGACAGCCGTAGCAGTGATGATGGTGGAAGGAAGATGGTAAGTCTAACTTATGAATTTAAAAAATAATAATATATATTTTAAAATTTATAGTCTTATGTTTTAAAATTTGTGAGGGCTTTCTTGTTCGGGATTTAAAAGTTTTTTTTAAAGTTGACATTTTAAAAAAATACTAAAAATTAAAAAATTAAAAATTGCAGCTACTTTGGTAGAAAGAGAGAGAGAGAGAGAGAGAGAGAGAGGGGATTGTGCAACAATCATAACTGAATAGTTTCTTATTTTTCAAATCAGAACACTATTTTTTTTTTTTTTTTAAACAAAAAGTCAAACCACCCACCAATTTTGAAAAATTATATCATGGTTCGGCAACACACGTGACTTCGTCCTGATCAAACACAATTCACCGTATCTTTTCTTGTTTTCTAATTACTCAATGTAAAATTATAAATCTCATTTTTTTTACTAATCATAATAGACTTAAGACACTACGCGGTCGTGCTCCAACACCACCAAATAAACTTCTCACCAACTTTAGTTGGGCCATTTTTTGAACAAGAGTTTGGACAGTTTGCTTTTGATAACAATTTGTTTTATTTTTTTGGTAAAATAACTGCACAGGGTGCAGTAAAAAAATACAAAAACATAAAAAAGTATAATATTTAAATTAATAAAATGTGTAAATTTTTCCGTTAATTATTATTTTTTTTTTTGGTGCACCATTGTGCAATTATTTCCCCCAATTTTTTTTTACATGAAAGTATAGCAAGAGAATCACATCATACAAGAGCAAATGTCACCAAACCAAAAAGCAGCTTACTTGGTTCCATTTTTTCAAAAATACTTTTCAAAAAATTTTATTTTCTTATTTTTCATTTTTTTTTACTGAATTTTTTTAATATTTTAAACAATTTTTTTACTTTTTAGACACACCTTACATAAATACACCTAAAAAGTAAAAAAATTGTAAAAAAAATCTTTTAAAAATTCACTAAATACCAAAAATATAAAAAAAAATACAAGAATTTAGCACATTTTTTGTATTTTTATGTATTTATTAATTTTTTAAAATATTTTTTCACAAATTTTTTACTTTTTAGATACATCTAAGTAAAAATGACGACTTGGCTAAGTTGTTTAATTAAATCTTTTTTATTAGGAATTGGATAACAAATCCATTCTAAAACTTTATTTAAAGATTTATAATTAATTACAAGTCGGGGAAAGCCACGTTCTAACTCAGCATTTTTATTAACATAGAAGGCAGGACAAGATCATGGTGACTTAGTATGACTAATAATTTTATTTTGCAATAATTCATTAATTTCCTTTTTTGCACATTTCGACTAATTCATGATTCGTTTGAATAGGTCTTGATTTAGTAAGAATTTTTCGTTCATTAAAATTTTTAACATATGGTAATGTGACTACATACTTTTTTCTGTGCCAAAAGGCAGTAGGTAAAGTAGAACAAACAGTTGATTCTAATTTTTGTTTAAATTGTTCAATTTGAGAAATAGTAATAAGATCAGTTAATTGTTGCTCAATTCTTTTATAATTTACTTCTTCTTTAAGATATTTGATTTGCCGAGTTAACCGATTAATAGTTTTAGAAATAGAACAGTCTTTTAACTGGTTTAATTCTTTGACCTCAGGTGGAGATAAGAATTTAAAAGTTATGGTTTGGCCAAAGACTTGAGTAGTTATTCCTTAATTAGAAGTGGTGAAAGGATAGAGTAGAAATATAAATGGTGTTCCTAAAATAATTTTATCAGTCATATTTCTAACTAAGACAAATGATGTTTTAAAACAAATATTATTTTGACAAATATGAACTTTTGATAATTTATATTTAATATGCATCTTGCTACCATTAGCAGAGAGTAATTGTTCACCTGTTTTATGATAATATTTTGTAGAGAGTAATCCTTCTTGAATACAATTAAGATCAGCACCAGTATCTATTAATGCGATGACTTCTAACTCAAAATCATTGACAACTAATTTGATTTTGGAATGCCATTTTTTAATATTAATTTTATTGAAAAGATTTAATCTTTTATTTTCAGGGTTATCAGATGGATTGGATCGATTATCAAACAGAATATTATTGTAGACGTCCCCAAACGCCCCGGGAGGGTGAGTCCCGTTCTGTTCGATTTTGGGCTCACTACAGTTTAGGACTCAAATTGTCACGGTTCTCAATCTGAACCAAATAGTCCAAATCCGGCAAATCGTTTTGAGAAAACAGATTTTTGAAAGAAGTACCAAACATGGACTGCTTTGCCAGATACAGAGTCGCCACCTAAATATTTATTTTGGGAAATTTAGGAAACCCTGACTTGTGCCTAAGGCCACGTGTAAGTCATCACCAAAGTTGCCTCGGCTCGGGAACTTGGGTACGATTGGGGAAGGTCAGCTATGAGCACCCCCTCTCGCCCGATCAAAGATCGGCCTCTACTAACCATGATATCTAGTTTTGAAAATATTGTGTGTTCTTATTTCGGTTATTAGCCTAGATTTACTACGTAATGCACACAGCATACAATTATAGACCAAATCGTAGGAATTGGAACAAATTCAACTCACAGTTGATTTCGGAAAATAATATGAATTTGCCACTTCACGAGTGGGCTTAGGAAAAGAGATTTTTCCATCTCAGTGGGCTTAGTAAAAATAAAGAGATTTTGCCACCTCAGTGGGCTTAGGAAAAGGATATTTTGCCACCTCAGTGGGCTTAGGAAAAGAGTTTCGTTGAATTTGTCCCAATCCAGACAAAAAGACCTCCATCCACTGGCATTCAGGCAGATATAGCAAATAAGCAATTAGCCTCATGGCAAGCATGCTAACATGGCAACACTCACACTCATGCAAGATGCTAAAGCATAACACTCACCGAGTACTCCGAGCCAAAATAGAAATCAGTTAGAAATCAATGCATGATCCTAACTATACAGAAATGCCTAATGCAACACATGCAAAATGCAACTATAGCAGGCTCGGCTATTCTAAACATGGCATGTGAAATGCTACAGCTAACATGTATTCAACTTGGAATTGAAATACAAATGCAGTTAGTATGATGCACCGAGCCCGGTGCATGCAAGACAGATGAATGAATGCAAACATGCGAGCATAAGTATGCTAATTGAAACATGCCCTAATCTAACCATCATAAGTTGGTAAATAAAAGGGAGAAAGACGTGAGGTTGGAAGATATACATCACACACACGCACACTTATTTCAACATTGCCCTCACTCGGAGGGTCCGAATAAATAATACAGTTCCAAATAAATTATTACAGTTCGAATAAATACAAAACACTAATTAATTAACAAATTAATTCTAGGAAAGCAATAAACTAGCATGCAAGCTAGGGACTGCCTCGACTCTGCTCCGGATGATGGATTATGCATGTTTTGAGTTGCCTTTGTGCGGAAATCCACTGTGATGCCCCGATTAGCCTCTGTTTGCAATTATTCTTGGAATGCGTGCCAAGCTCCGGAAGGCTGCTAATTCTTGATTTGCTGCAACAGAGAGCAAGAAAGGGGCATGGCAGTGTATTTTCACATATGTATGCATGCCTCGATCCTCGTGCCACCAATCACGCATCTCGATACATGATGGCCGAGGAGTCGATTTGCACGACTCAATATGAAATGAATGCACGTATGACCATAACAAGGCCTAGACTCCATCATGGACAATCCAGAGTGTCGGCGACTGGGAATTAAGACACGTTCCGTCACTCGGAGTACGAAACGTCCCTCGTTTCCCGTGCTCGGGCTAACTCCTACCCCAAACACAATGCGATATGCATGACATGCATGAATGCAACTAAGATACAACCTAACATGCACAATGCTATGGAATGGCATACACGATGCACGAGGTAACATGGCATACACGATGCGCTAACATATAACCTAGCATACACAATGCTATGAAATGGCATACACAATGCATAATGGACTTACACCAACACGAGTGGACCTCAGCCACACTCACATAAGTGGCCATTAGGATGGAAATGAGACACTCGAGATGCGTGCACACATGCACGCAAACCGAGGACCGAACCTAAGGCACGAATGCCACTCTAGCAAAGCATGGTAAGGCATGGAACATGGTATGCAAACAAGCAAATTTTAGCACTGAAATATGATGCTAAACAGCCCCGAATCATGAAAACATGGCACCCGATGCATGAGGTGAGACTCGAAACTCAAAATTAGGTACATGGAATGACTTACAGCTATACAAAGCATGCATTATTTGACTATGAAGCACAAATACAGAGGCAAGGCAGCCCCAAAACATGAACATTTCTAGTTCAAAGCATGGGCAAAAGATGTTAGCATGATGGACTAACATAGCGTGCAAGATTGACTAGGAAACATGGTTTACATGGCAAGTATATGATGCACATAAAATCTCACCAAATCATCAAAAATCAGTGAACTAAACATGTGAAAATAGGCCCAAATAACCACTGAAATGAAGCCAATACATGCAAAAATGATGAACTCCTTTAGAGGGCTATGCAAGGGATTCTTAAGCACATGCAAGATGGACACTTAGCATAGCCAAATCAACTCTGAAAATCAAATATGATAGCTCTAAAACTCACCAAATTGACCCTGAAATTGGTCCCGGAAACATGCAAAGAAAGGCCTCTTTGAAAGGCCTTCAATGGGATTGGTCTACACATGCATCATAGACATAAAGTATGGCCAAAAGGGCCTTGGACAGCACCAAGGCAAACCTCAAAACTCACAGAATGAGGCCTGAAACAAGACTTTGATGCATGCAAAATAGGGTTCCTTTGGAAGGCCTAAAAGATCCCCAAACAAGACAAGGAGAGAGGGGGTCACCCCCCTCTAATTTTGGTCCTCAAAAACACATCAAGGCCACTGAAAATCCACTGGATTTCAGTGGCTAAGAGGCCAAAACAAGGCCAATGCAAATGCTCACATGTATGGCTCTAATCATGAAAAGATGAAGCATGCATAGGGGAAGATGACCCCAAACAGAGAATAGACCTTAATAAAACATGAAGATGAGACTAAAACAAGATATTTTCCAGTTTATAACAAGTCTCAAAAATGTGTACAAATAGGGCTAATCTATCATGCAAAAATGAGCCTAAAAGAGGGATTAGAGGCAAGGGACAGAAGCTGGCCTCAAATGGCAAAGAGCCCTTCAACAAAGTTGAAGAGGAGCTCAAAATAAGGCACTTCTCAGTTTATAGAAAGCCACGAAAATGAACACAAGTAAGGCTAAACTATCATGCAAGAAAAGGGCCTAAAAGAGGGATAAAGGGACAAGTGGCAGTAGATGGCCTCAAATAGAGGAGAGCCCTTCAACAAAGTTGAATAATGGCTCAAAAAAAGCCACTTTACAGTTTGTGACCAAGTCCGAAACAGCTCACAAATAAGCCTAAAATACTATGCAAAAATAGGCCTAAAAGAGAGTTAAAGAGGCAAGTGGTAGAAGATGGCCTCAAACAGGGAAAGGCTCTTGAACAAACATGAAAAGGGGCTCAAAATATGATTATTTTCAGTTAGGGTCGGAGCCCAAAAATGTAAGAAACAAAGGCTTATAAATGAAGCAAGAAAATACTAGTTTAGGGGAAAAGTGTGCTTACCCTTGAAGAACAATCTTTCCAGCAGCTTTTGGTCCAAAAATCTGAGCTTCCAAACTCTGAGGGACAGCCTTAAGATGTTTTGAATGAGTGATGGAGGTCTTGTGCTATGAGGTATAGTGCAAAAAATGCAAAGAAATCCAACTTCCAAGCTTTAACCACAAGTAATATAGAGAGAGAGGAAGCTTTTTGCCCTTCAAAACTCAGAACCCTGTCTAAGGAAGAAGCCTCTTCCTTATATAGAAAAAAATCAAAGCAAAGCTTCTTGAACAAGCTTGGCAAGAGTTTCATCCTTCCATACACGTGTATGGAGGGCAGATAAGAGGATTCCAGCTGGCTCAAAAGATCTGCCTGGAAACCTGCTGAAACAAAGGATTCTGCCGGCCATCATTGTTGGCAGGCAGTGGCTCATTGATGGCCGGCACCCTATCATTGCTGGCCGGCATAGGGCCGACATTGGCCATTCATGGCCGGCACCCTCTCATAGAGATCAGAAGAAAAAATCAGTCTTAGTCCCTGTTTTGAAGAAAGCCTAAATCCTTCATCTGGATGCCTTTTCAGGTCATTCTTGTGTCCAAAATGAAGCCCCGGAAGTCTTCTTTCCAAATTTGGCAGCCTCACCTCAAAATTCCATGTGTGCTAAGAGATATCCCTCTTTTAGTGAAGACTGCTCAGTTTCGGTCCAACCGGATTGATGCCCAACTTCCAACAACCATATCTCTCCCATCCGGACTCGGCTCGAGGAGATTCTTGAATGAAAATTGAAGCCCCGGAAGTAAGCTTTCCAACGGTGGTGGCCTCATAGCTGAAATCTAAATATTCGAAAGGATAGGCCTGATTTGGCGAGGACTTCTCGTTTCTCTCTTAACGGTTCATGCCCAACTCTTTCCCCAACTGGGTTTCTTCTCTCCTCTCCTCTTTTCTTCAACTCCAAACCCCTAAATAAGGTGTTTTGAAAGATTTTTTCAAAGAGTTCATCTCTCTTTCATTCATTTCCACTTTATCCTCGCTCGGTTTACCGAAAAGCGTAATATTTAACAAAATGCGAGCGTCGGAACATCGTAGAAACCTATTTTCAAAAATGTTTTGAAAGAGAGGGTTTCAAGGTCTCAAAATCTTTTGATCAAGATAATTTTGGTCCAAAAAGAGGTATGAAGTTGGGATTTGCCCTCTCCTTGCCGAAGAAATTGAACTTTTGCCCTACACACCTTTCACCACCAAGTAAACCATCAGTAGTGCCCAAGTCTTAAAGGCGGTCAAAAATGGGGTGTCTACAATTATCTGAATTAGTGTCGTCATTAGTACCTTCAAATTCATTAGACGAGATGGCATCATTCTGTTGAAAGTTGTCTAGTACAGATATTTCTAGTACAGATATTTCTTCTTCTAAAAGTTTATCTTTTCGTTGTAAATCTTTGATAAGATGTTTAATTTGGTTAATTTCTTGTTGTAAATCTTGAAGAGTGATTTCTTGTTGTTTGTTTTTAAATCTTTCTAAATTTTTTGTTAGGCTAATAATTGGTTTATCATGTTGTGGTTTAGTATCTTTGTTAATTAATAATGATTTTAACTTGTCAGTATATTTTTGTTTCAATTTAGGATCATCTAATTTACTAATCAATTCAATAAGGGCAGTTTCTTCTTGGTTTTGTTTCGTAAGGACAGTGATTTGTTTAATTGGTTTACAACAAGTATCATTACTGTCACGACCCAAACCCGGCCCTATGGGTTTAGCACCGTAACTGGCCAGTAATCCGAGATTACCGAAGGCCTGCTGAACAGTAATACAGTTAAACAGAGTACAGGGCCTGGCAGAAGCCAATACAGTAAGTAACTAGTGTCCATTGAGCTGTGACAATCTATATGCCAAAAACATTTTTCATGCATTCAAACGGTTCAAAACAGTACAGTCTGTACAATCATTACAACATTCAGTGCGGGGACTTAATCCCTCAATAACAGTACGGTCAAACAGTAAACAGTTTATACAATAATACAAAACAGTCAAGAGACAGGTGGGGAACACAAAACACCCCAAGCCATAGCATGGCGCCTCGGAACCTCGCAGTGAGACACATAGGCTGGCTTGACAAAACTGGGGACTAACCCACGCTCCTAGCTCCGGTCTGGCTGCTGAGAACCTACATATATATATAAACAGTGAGCTAAAGCCCAGTGAATAACATAATGCGTAAAGGGGTTATGAATGAATGTCCTTACAGTAATGAAAACAATTCATTAAACGGTATTTCAGTCTTTCAGTACGTCAGTCAATCAATCATATGTGGTACATCCATTAGCCTATAAACAGTAGGTCCAAAAGGACCGGGCCTCAACAGACCCAACAGTAATGATGGCCATCAATCAATAAACAGTATGGTTCCACAAGGAAACCGACAGAGCTCTGTAACAGTAACAGTAATCAGTAAGTGCTAAGGATGCCACAGTACAGTTCACAATACAGGACATACATTCATTCAATAACAATATCAGTTCAGTAAACAGTTCTGTTCAGTATTCAAAAGATAGCCATTTTGAACATATCTTTACACAATCTGTTACTCACAGAGATTGGGCTAATAGCAGCTAGAGCGCGTCCCCGAGAGCCAACCCTAAACAGTTAACAAGATGAACACACTCTAAGTTTAACAGTTGGGGAAGTACAATAATTAACTTCCTATTATGCCTCGGTGTGTTCTACATCTATAGCCTCATTAAGATATCTTAAACTAGGCCTAAGAATGCCTAGGATGGAATGAGGATGTGAAAATACACTTAGAAAACAATTCCAGAATTTTCAATGAAACAGAGCCCCGCTCGAGCGCATGTTTCCCCGCTCGAGCGGACAAGCAAACAAAGGTCCCCGCTCGAGCGCAACATCCCCGCTCGAGCGGACCAAAAAGTACTGGATAGGTGAAATCTCCGCTCGACGCCCGCTCGAGCGCGTCACCCAGTCCTCCGCTCGAGCGCCCAATACTCCGCTCGAGCGGACTGATGCACAGAGCAAGATGTTGGGAGCTCGATTTCTCCGCTCGAGCGCTACTTCTTCCGCTCGAGCGGACAACAGAAATCTGGAAATCCCAGATTTGAGTCCCAAGCTCAAAACCAAGTTCAAAAGCAATATTTTCGATCCTCTTGGGCTATTTTCTGGAAAAACTCTTGCAACTCAATGTACAACAAGTTTCAAAACTCAATTTAAGAAATCAAAGCCCAAGGGTGTTTAATTCAAACCCAAACTCAACCCATTTTTCAAGAACAATATGTAAACATGCGATGCATGAGTTTTAAACCAAATTCAAGCTTCAATCCTTGCTCTAAAGAGCTCAATAGTTGGAAAACATTTTGAAAACATGGACTATAATATAAACATGGACATGCATGTACAATTTCAACATGAATTCAACTCAAAATGCACCAAGATGGCCATGCATGCATGAATTCAAGCATAATTCAACCTCCTAGCACTAAATCATGGTTTAATCCTACAATGGAGTATGAACCATGCAAGATGAAGCTTAAAGACAACAAGAAGATGATGATTTCCTTACCTAAGTCTTGTAATTAAAGCCTAGAAGCTCAATTGTACAATCTATGCCTCAAATCTTCAAGTTCTTCTAGCAATTTCAACAATTTGAGTCCAATTCTCTCTTATCCCTCTCTCTCTCTAGTTTGGTCGGTTGGAATGCAAGAATAAGGCTGAGGAAAATGTTTTGATCAAGTGTATAGGCTCAAGGGATAATAAGAATAAACAAAAGCCACTCAATGGCAATCCCGTAAATAAGCTACCACTTGTAATTAATTCATTTAAACCTAATTTAATCATTCCTAATCAATTTTCAGATAAATATACCATTAAATCACAAATATTCTACTGAGTCCAAAACACTAAACGGTTCCTAATTCGGCCGCCGATAAGGCCTCCAATTAACAGTTTAAACACATGAATTCAAACAGATAATCAATCAATCGAACAGATAGAAATGCAATACAGTAGATATACTTATTCAATTTCAGTTTCGATTGCAATCAGTCCATTCAGTACTTCAGTTAATTCAATTATCGGTCATTATCAGTTTAGTTTAGTAGTAATCAGTAGCTAATTCAGTAGTTTATCGGTGATCAGTACGAGGGTTGTTACAGTCTCCCCTCCTTATAAGGAGTTTAGTCCTCTAAACTCGAGTTACCTTCAGTTTGGAAGAAAACAGGATTCAGTGGAAACAGTTCTGGGTATCTTTTAGCCATGTCGTCTTCCCTTTCCCAAGTGGCATACACACCACCATGGTTCTGCCAATCAACTTTCACTAGCGGGATCTCTTTGTTTCTCAGTTTCTTGATCCGTCTATTTACAATTTGTATAGGCCTCTCCTCGTAAGTGTAGTCATCACTCAACACTATCCGAGCAGGCTCAATCACATGGAATGGATCCCGAAGATAATCTCTCAACATAGAGATGTGGAAGACGTTATGCATATGCTCCATTTCAGGAGGAAGTGCAACTTGATACGCCACCGGATTGATTTTCTCAACAATCTCATAAGGTCCAACGTATCTCGGCGCTAACTTGCCTTTGACTCCAAAACGAGTCTGGCCTTTCATTGGTGTCACTTTCACAAAAACGTGATCACCCACTTCATATTCTCGGTCTCGTCTTCTAACATCTGCATAACTCTTCTGTCTACTCTGTGCAGTTTTCAGTCTTTGCTGTATCAGTTTTATCTTTTCAGTTGTTTCATACACAATCTCGGGCCCAAGCAACGGCTCATCTCCAACTTCTGCCCAGCAAATTGGAGATCTACATTTTCTGCCATACAATGCCTCGAAAGGCGCCATGCCAATACTCGAATGATAGCTGTTGTTGTAGGCGAATTCAGCCAATGGCAAATGACTTTCCTAGTTTCCCTGGAAATCAAGGACACACATTCTCAATAAATCTTCTAAAGTCTGGATGGTCCTTTCTGACTGTCCATCTGTCTGAGGATGATAAGCACTGCTCAGCCTCAATTCAGTACCCAATGCAGTCTGTAGGCTTTGCCAGAACCTCGATGTAAACTTCGAATCCCTGTCAGAAACAATAGACACAGGCACTCCGTGCAGTCTCACAATTTCATCAATATAGATAACAGCCAGTTTGTCCGCATTATAGATTGTCTTGACAGGTAAGAAGTGAGCAGATTTAGTCAGTCTATCAACAATAACCCAAATAGAGTCCATACCTTTCCTAGAGCGAGGCAATCCAACGATAAAGTCCATCGTGATATGCTCCCATTTCCATTCCAGTATGGGTAAGGGTTGTAGTAATCCAGCGGGTCGTTGATGTTCAGCTTTGACTTGTTGGCACTGAAGACATTTGGACACAAAGTCGGCAATTTCCTTCTTCATTCCCGGCCACCAGAAATTCAATTTCAAATCTTGATACATTTTTGTATTCCCTGGGTGGATAGAAAATTTTGAATTGTGGCCTTCTTGCAGTACTCTTCTTTTCAGTTCAATGTCATTTGGTACACACAGTCTTTCTTGAAATTCCAGTACATTGTTCTCAAATTTGAACCCCGGTCTCGGTTTAGAATCTCTTTCTTCAATGATTTTCTTCAAGTAATCATCCAGTTGCTGTTTTTCTTTAATTTCTTCAATCAATGCTGGTTGAGCAGAAATAGCAGCCAAGGTTCCACCTTGTTCTCTCAAAACAATTTCAATTTCAAACTTTTCCAGATCATGAAGTAATTCTTTCTGTCCGGTGAGCAAACAAGCTAAGTTGGCAATTGACTTTCGGCTCAATGCATCGGCAACGGTGTTGGCTTTTCCCGGATGGTACAGAATCTGTAGGTCGTAATCTTTAATCAGTTCAAGCCATCTCCGCTGTCTCATATTCAGTTCTTTCTGTGTGAAGAAATATTTCAAACTCTTGTGGTCAGTATACACTTCGCATGTTGCTCCATACAAATAGTGACGCCAAATTTTCAGTGCAAACACCACTGCAGCAAGTTCCAGGTCATGGGTTGGGTAATTCTTTTCATGTGGTCCCAACTGTCGGGAAGCATAAGCAATAACTCTCCCATTCTGCATTAAAACACATCCCAAACCCTTATGAGAAGCATCACTAAATACAGTATAACCATCCATACCTGTAGGCAAGGTAAGAATTGGTGCAGTCACGAGTCTAGTTTTCAACTCCTGGAATGCTGATTCTCTTTGGTCTGTCCAGTCAAATGATGTCCCCTTCTGAGTTAACTGAGTCAATGGTAGGGCAATTTTGGAGAAATCTTTGACAAATCTTCTGTAATATCCAGCCAATCCCAAAAAGCTTCGTACTTCAGTCACATTTGTTGGTCTAGGCCAGTTTACTACAGCTGCAATTTTTTGCGGATCAACAGAAATTCCATCTTTGCTAACAACATGCCCCAAAAACATTACATGATCAAGCCAAAATTCACATTTAGACAGTTTAGCATACAGTTTCTGTTCTCTTAAGGTCTGCAGGGCAAGTCTCAGATGGTGTTCATGTTCTTCTACAGTCTTAGAATAAATCAATATGTCATCAATGAATACCACAATAAAATCATCAAGGTATGGTTTAAAAATTATGTTCATAAGGTCCATAAATGCAGCTGGGGCATTGGTAACTCCGAACGGCATAACTAAAAATTCATAGTGGCCATACCTCGTTCTAAAAGCAGTTTTATCAATGTCCCCTGGTTTAACTTTCAGTTGATGGTATCCCGATCTGAGATCAATCTTGGAAAACACTTGTGCACCCTGTAACTGATCAAATAAGTCATCAATACGCGGCAATGGGTATTTATTTTTCACAGTTACCTTGTTCAATTCACGGTAATCAATGCACAGTCTCAGTGAGCCATCTTTCTTCTTTACAAACAAAACAGGTGCACCCCATGGTGAAGTACTGGGTCTGATAAACTTCTTGTCTAACAGTTCCTGCAATTGTACTTTCAATTCTTTCAGTTCAGTTGGAGCCATTCTGTAGGGAGCTTTAGATAACGGCTGTGTACCCGGAACCACATCAACGGTGAATTCAATCTCCCTGTCAATCAAATCCCCTGGCAGATCATCTGGAAATACATCTGGGAATTCTCTCACTATAGGAATGCAATTCACATCAGTTTTAACATTATCATTAGCAGATACAGTCAGTACAGAACACAGATATCCTTTACATCCCTTTCTAATTAGTTTAACAGCTTTCACGGAAGAAATCAAATACGGAGGAGGTACTACTCCGACTCCACTAAATACGAATTCAGGTAAACCCGGTGGACGGAAAACAACTTGTTTGGTCACACAATTGATAGTAGCATGATATTTTTGTAGCCAATCCATCCCCAATATTACATCAAAATGATCTATGTTCAACGGCAGTAAATCAATAAACAGATGCATATCCCCAACAATAATTTCACAAGCAGGATACATATATGCACATGTCATGGATCCCCCAACAGGTGATGATACAGCTAGCAGATAATTCATGGGTTCTAAGGGTCTATTTAATTTTCGTGAGAAAGCATGCGACACATAAGAATGTGTAGACCCCGAATCAATCAATATATATGCATTCTGAGTACAAATAGGGAGGATACCTGACACAACGGTCTCAGTATTCTGAACGTCTCCCGGTACTAGGGCAAATACTCGGTCCTGCCTCGTAGGCTCTTTCCCGGTAGCTTTGGGGTTAGGCTTTGGTGCTACATTTGATGCTGCGGCGCTCGGTGTAGCTTTACTACTAGCTGGTGGAGCAGAAGGGTAGTCTTTAATTCTGTGGCCCACCTTGCCACATCTGAAACAAGCTCCTGAAATCTGGTAGCAAACCCCTTTGTGCTTATTGCCACATACGGAGCAGGGTGGGATAAACCCACTCCCTTGGCTGGGGCTAGTTGTTGACCCCGTGTTCTGTTTCTTGTTTGCAGAGTTATGTTTGCCTTTCTTGAATTTGAAACCCTGTCTTTTACCATGCCATTCGGTTGTTGGTGGTTCGGTTTGTTTCAGTGCTTCAATATTTGATTCGGCCATCAAGGCCCGGTCAAGAACACCCACATAAGTTGGCAATTTCAACATGTTGACTCTGTCAAGGATAGCAGCATTCAGGCCGCCTTCAAACTTCCTGGCCTTTTTGTAATCGGTGTCCACCATATGCGGTGCATATCTAGCAAGCTCGGTGAACTTCTTCTCATATTCGGCAACAGACGTTGTGCCCTGTTTCAGTTGTTCAAATTCAGTTACCTTTCTATCCCTGACACATTAAGGAAAATATTTTTCAAAGAAGGGCTCCTTGAACTGAGCCCAAGTCACCACAGTGTTGGTGTCACGGATTAACATCCACCACCTTCTCGCTTCCTCCTGCAATGTAAAGGTGGCTAACAATACCTTATGTGCTTCTGAGCACGGAAAAACTTCAAATAATTTTTCAGCCTCCAAAACCCAAGCTTCAGCCTTTAGCGGTTCTAAGCCTCCCTGAAAGGACGGCGGTTTCATCTTGCTGAATTTATGAGTCAGTGCAATAATGTCCACCTCATTAACGTTCACATTCTATACATTCTGTTCCGGTTGTACCGGAGGAGGAGGAGGTGGGGGCTGTTGGTTCTGTTGTTGATCTAGTCTTTCAATTACCAGTCCCATCATTTGTTCAAGTCTGGCCATTCTGGCCTCAGAGGATGATGATTCAGTTTCATTTGCAGTGCTTGCGTTATCCATTTCACTATAAGCAGTTATAACAGTTATCATTATAAATAGTTGTACAATTAAACAGTTTAGCATTTTAACATATATTCAGTCAGTCATAACCACACACTTTTCAAGTTCATGAGATGCCCTAATCACTTTTCTAGGACACTCTATAGCTCATTTGGACACGTGTGTGCGGTATAACTCGTGGTTAAGTATCGCTCTGATACCACTCTGTCACGACCCAAACCCGGCCCTATGGGTTTAGTACCGTAACTGGCCAGTAATCCGAGATTACCGAAGGCCTGCTGAACAGTAATACAGTTAAACAGAGTACAGGGCCTGGCGGAAGCCAATACAGTAAGTAACTAGTGTCCATTGAGCTGTGACAATCTATATGCCAAAAACATTTTTCATGCATTCAAACGGTTCAAAACAGTACAGTCTGTACAATCATTACAACATTCAGTGCGGGGACTTAATCCCTCGATAACAGTACGGTCAAACAGTAAACAGTTTATACAATAGTACAAAACAGTCAAGAGACAGGTGGGGAACACAAAACACCCCAAGCCATAGCATGGCGCCTCGGAACCTCGCAGTGAGGCACATAGGCTGGCTTGACAAAACTGGGGACTAACCCACGCTCCTAGCTCCGAGCTGGCTGCTGAGAACCTACATATATATATAAACAGTGAGCTAAAGCCCAGTGAATAACATAATGCGTAAAGGGGTTATGAATGAATGTCTTTACAGTAATGAAAACAATTCATTAAACAGTATTTCAGTCTTTCAGTATGTCAGTCAATCAATCATATGTGGTACATCCATTAGCCTATAAACAGTAGGTCCAAAAGGACCGGGCCTCAACAGACCCAACAGTAATGATGGCCATCAATCAATAAACAGTATGGTTCCACAAGGAAACCGACAGAGCTCTGTAACAGTAACAGTAATCAGTAAGTGCTAAGGATGCCACAGTACAGTTCACAATACAGGACATACATTCATTCAATAACAATATCAGTTCAGTAAACAATTCTGTTCAGTATTCAAAAGATAACCATTTTGAACATATCTTTACACAATCTGTTACTCACAGAGATTGGGCTAATAGCAGCTAGAGCGCGTCCCCGAGAGCCAACCCTAAACAGTTAACAAGATGAACACACTCTAAGTTTAACAGTTGGGGAAGTACAATAATTAACTTCCTATTATGCCTCGGTGTGTTCTACATCTATAGCCTCATTAAGATGTCTTAAACTAGGCCTAAGAATGCCTAGGATGGAATGAGGATGTGAAAATACACTTAGAAAACAATTCCAGAATTTTCAGTGAAACAGAGCCCCGCTCGAGCGCATGTTTCCCCGCTCGAGCGGACAAGCAAACAAAGGTCCCCGCTCGAGCGCAACATCCCCGCTCGAGCGGACCAAAAAGTACTGGATAGGTGAAATCTCCGCTCGACGCCCGCTCGAGCGCGTCACCCAGTCCTCCGCTCGAGCGCCCAATACTCCGCTCGAGCGGACTGATGCACAGAGCAAGATGCTGGGAGCTCGATTTCTCCGCTCGAGCGCTACTTCTTCCGCTCGAGCGGACAACAGAAATCTGGAAATCCCAGATTTGAGTCCCAAGCTCAAAACCAAGTTCAAAAGCAATATTTTCGATCCTCTTGGGCTATTTTCTGGAAAAACTCTTGCAACTCAATGTACAACAAGTTTCAAAACTCAATTTAAGAAATCAAAGCCCAAGGGTGTTTAATTCAAACCCAAACTCAACCCATTTTTCAAGAACAATATGTAAACATGCGATGCATGAGTTTTAAACCAAATTCAAGCTTCAATCCTTGCTCTAAAGAGCTCAATAGTTGGAAAACATTTTGAAAACATGGACTATAATATAAACATGGACATGCATGTACAATTTCAACATGAATTCAACTCAAAATGCACCAAGATGGCCATGTATGCATGAATTCAAGCATAATTCAACCTCCTAGCACTAAATCATGGTTTAGTCCTACAATGGAGTATGAACCATGCAAGATGAAGCTTAAAGACAACAAGAAGATGATGATTTCCTTACCTAAGTCTTGTAATTAAAGCCTAGAAGCTCAATTGTACAATCTATGCCTCAAATCTTCAAGTTCTTCTAGCAATTTCAACAATTTGAGTCCAATTCTCTCTTATCCCTCTCTCTCTCTAGTTTGGTCGGTTGGAATGCAAGAATAAGGCTGAGGAAAATGTTTTGATCAAGTGTATAGGCTCAAGGGATAATAAGAATAAACAAAAGCTACTCAATGGCAATCCCGTAAATAAGCTACCACTTGTAATTAATTCATTTAAACCTAATTTAATCATTCCTAATCAATTTTCAGATAAATATACCATTAAATCACAAATATTCTACTGAGTCCAAAACACTAAACGGTTCCTAATTCGGCCGCCGATAAGGCCTCCAATTAACAGTTTAAACACATGAATTCAAACAGATAATCAATCAATCGAACAGATAGAAATGCAATACAGTAGATATACTTATTCAATTTCAGTTTCGATTGCAATCAGTCCATTCAGTACTTCAGTTAATTCAATTATCGGTCATTATCAGTTTAGTTTAGCAGTAATCAGTAGTTAATTCAGTAGTTTATCGGTGATCAGTACGAGGGTTGTTACAATTACATCCTAGTTCAATGTTACTATCAGAAGTATCACTAGGTGAATGGTAATCAAATAAGGTATTGGAGTTGGGTAGGTCAGTAGAGGAGTTATTAGGAGAGTGATTTAACTGAAAATTTTCAAATAATTGATTTTTAGATTCATCATTTATTTGGAATTGATTAACTTTATCTTTTAATTTTTGTTTTTCTTTACACTTATTGGAATAATGACCCTTTTTCCCGCAATTATAACAGGTAATATTAGAAGAAGATTTGGAAGGAAATTTAGATTTTGACTTTTTAAAGGATTTAGATTTAGAATGTGATTTTGGTTTATTATAATATTTATCAGGGGACTTATAAGTAGAATATTGCTTGCGAGATTTATGACTTGATTTTTTAGGAAAATGTCTATTTCGTTGGGACTTTCTCTTAGAGGGTGCTATAGGAGGTAAACCATATTGTTCACAGAAGTTGCCGAGTTCATACTTAGCTTTATGTTTATCTTTAGCAGCTTTTTGACTAAGTTTTAGATCAATACACATTTTTAATCCTTCTTTTTGGATAGTACTAATTATATCACCATAAGTTAAATTATCATATTCGATGATTCCAGTAGGTTGACTAAGAACATCTTGAATCTTATGAGCAAAGAGACTAGGTAGACCATTAATAAATTTTTCTTTCCAAAATGATTTAGTACAATCTTCGCGTAGCATTACTCTGGACGTAAAAACATCTTTATACCATCTGAAATCACTTAACATGGGACAAGTAAGGTTACTAAGTTGATCATGTATTCTAGAATATATATTAGTAGGTGTGCCAATAAAATGTCTAACGATAGTATAAATTAGGGTATTGATACCATCAGGTTTATAATATCCAATTGTTTCATCAAATATGGGAAAGTTATTTTCATCTTTTTGACTTGCATGTAAAATAGGTACTCTTTGATCTTCAGTGAGATATTTTTCCCATCAAGATTTTAACATACCAGTAAAACTAGAGGTGATTAATGAAACAATTTTAGGTTGAGTATAATCGGAGTAGTTACTAAGATAACTATTGGCAACCATGGATAAATGGTTTAATTTTTGAAGGATTTGATCTTCACTAAGACCATCTATATTCCATTCGTATAGTTTTTTAGCAGAAACAGAAAATTGATTATTAAGATTAGTTTTTTCATATTGAATATCAGGGGGAGTAGGTCGAGAATACCAATTTTTGGTAAGAGTTGTAGGATTGACTCTAGGATAAGTAATTCGATTAAGATTAGAAGATCGAAATTGCTGAGCTAATAGATTGATGTCATTGTCAGATGTGTCGGTTCCTGATGGCTTAGAAATAATATCTAGAGTATGTTGTTGGTTTAATACAACAAGACCTTTTTTAGTTGAGGGAGAAGTAGCTTTTTCGTCTGAAGGAGAGGCTAATTTAGTGAATAATTGTTCTATAATTTTAACAGTAGAGTTATCCTGAGTAACCAAACTATCTCTTTTGGAACGTTGACTTGGGAGATTAAGTAAAGGTTTTTCTAAAGGTTGTTTTGAGGAATGGCTAGTTGAATATTCATCTAAATTAGTTTCTATTTTATCTAATTATTTACCAATTATTTTTAAATATTGGTTAGTATAATTATTTTATTCAATGACTTTCTTTAATTCAGGTTCATTACCAGCTAAATTAAATGGAGAAGCAAGTATACTAGATCCTTGGTGTTCTATAATTATGGTGGCTAAAGGAAGATGACTGGAACTAACAGTAGTATTTGGAGAAGTTTTCCGTTTAGTTTTTGTAATTGTATTAATTTTAGTGTTGTTTTCGTTGTTCCTGCTTCCATCTCTTTTGGTATCATGCCATTTGGGTGCATCTAAGTAAAGTGCATCTAAAAAAGTAAAAAAAAATGTTTAAAATTTTAAAAATATTCGCTAAAAACAAAAAAAAACACGAAGACCAAAAACCTAAGTTTTCAAAAAATTTAATCCAGAAAACTCAAACCAAACACACTGATAATTTTGTCCCAGATTTAACTACTCAAATTTTTTTAGGCAAGAGATTGTGTTATAGAAATTAAATTTGTGTAGTATAAAATTCATATATAAAATAAATATGAATCATAAAATAATAATTCTAAATAATTTTTAAATAATTAAATCTATGCCGATAAAAGAGAAATTATTCAATAATCCCAGAACACCACGTGGTCATATTCTAAGTCAATTACCAATTATGCCGATAAGCGTTATTTTTCCATGTTATTTTTCCATGTTAACTTGAGCCCTAGTCTCATGTTATTTTTCCATCCCCAACATAAATCGTGGGCCCCTATCCCTCTACCAATTAAAATCTTATAGAATACATATTCCAAGAATACTGAATTATCACCCAATAAAAGAACCCCTTTTCCACTATTATTCCAATAAGTCCCTAAACATGGTGAAACTCCACATGTTCCTGTTTTCCTCTGTCCTGGTGCGTCCTCCAATCTCAACACTCATACAATTTGATTTTTTTTTTTTTAATTAAAACTTGATTAAAAATTAAATCGTAGATGAATCAAGAAAAGACTTTTATGGGGGAAACCACTAGTGCCAGTGGGACAGAAGGAATTGCCCAACAACAATGGCAGTTCAACTTAGCCCCAGCAGTAGCAATGCTGCTTTATAGCAGTTAAATAAAATAATAAATTAAAAAAATTCAACTACTTTGTCCAGCCTAAAAATTAAAATTATTATTATTTTCGAATGGTAAATTAAAATTATTTAAAGCATATGTCATTTCGGAAATCACGTCTTCAAGTACTAAGTGTCCGCTTGCGTCCTGATATTTAAGACCGGGAGCTGAATCAATTGCTAGAGCTCTTGGGTTTCTCGTATGGGTTGCAAGTTGGGGGAGGGGACAGGGGAGGATTCATTGGTGTGGGATTGCCCATGGTCCAAGGGAATTTTCTCCATGTCTTCATTTTATGGTGCGTTACGCAGTATTGTTTCCGTAGAAGTGTGTTTGGATGGCGGCCATACCATTTAAAGTAACTTTCTTTGTTTGGATGGTGACTGTAGAGCGTATTGTAACAATTGATGGGCATATCTTGGTGAATTCAAGTTGTTTGTGCTGTGGCGATGCAGAGTGAGTGGACCATTTGCTCATTCATTTGTTACGACTTTTGGCTTGATTTGGGTGTAGGATCTGTGTTGGCAATTTTGCAAAGTTGAGTAGGGGGTAAAGTTGGGAGGAGGCGCCAAAAAGCCCAGATGATTGCTTCCCATTGTTTAATATGGTTGATTTGGTTGAGCGCAATAAGCATGTTTTTCAGAGTGTCTCATTCGATTCCTTGGTTAGAGAAGCGGCTTCTCATGGTGTTATATAATTGGGTTACATGTTTGGTTAATTCAGATGTTTTGGCTTTTGTAAATTTTGTGAATGATTTGATTTCTTAGCTTTGTTGGGCCTTTGGGGACTATATTTTTGTATTCTTTGCATCATCTTAATACTTTTCTAATAAAGTTTATTTATTTATCCCAAATAATAATAAATAAATAAATAAAAGAAACAAAGAAATAGCAACAATGTTGATCCCTGAAACTTCTAGGGTCTATCAGAAGAAGAGAGTAACAACAATATCCAAACCTTGACAATCCCCAAAACCAGAGACTAAGACTATCATATAAATTAAAAGAGAGCAATGATAAAATCATATCCAGGCAAAAACAAGGACCAGTTGATGACATAAATTGCACTCCCCTTTCTGATCAACACTCATTTCCTAACTAATTTTTGACATCCCAAGCAAAACAATTACAACTGTGCACTGCAATTGCACCGTGCATGCATTGCACTTGCACACAAAAAAAAAATAAAAAAAAAATTGCAATGGGGAAGAGTGTGAGGGGTCACAATGGGAAGGGGCTTAGACAGGTTTGGGGGTTCCAGTGGCTAGGGTTTGGGTCAATTAAGTTGCTGAGTGCAGTGGGAAAGGGCTAGGACAGAGGAGGGGTGGGGGAGTGGTGGCTTGTAAGGGGAGGAGGGTTTTGGAGTGGCAAAGGAGGGCGGGGCAGGTAGGAGAGTGGTGTATAGAGGTAAGAAAAAGGAAGACGGAAAAAAAAGAAGATGAGGGCATTTCAGTAAATTCAATTACTGATTCCCACGTTTGCTTGTAATTAGTTCTGTTTTTCACATTTGAACTGCAATTTCAAAAGGCAAAAAAAAAAAAAACATTGATTTGTAAATCTTTGCCCCATTTACCACTGATATACGTTACTTTCCCTAACATTATCAAGGCATCTGAAAGACCCTTAATTTTCTTTTACATCAACAGCACTCAAATAAAGAACCAGAAACCATGACATTAATACACACAAGCAGGGATATAGAAATATCCATCAGCCATGAATTATATAAATTATATATTAACGAAATATATACACAATATTTCTGTACATTTATAACATGCGGACATGTTGCAGAATTATTTAATACAACGCAATGGAAATAAAGATAACGACAATGACAAAATAGCGAGGAAGACATCAATGATAACTTTTAGGCTAGTGAAGAATTTGCAATCCAAATGTGTTTTCCCCGCTATAAGTAACATAGAGAAACCCATCCTCATCCTTCTTGTCATCATATATAGTAGACATTATTCCACCTATGATATCAAAGAAGCAAAAAAAATATGTTGAGATCGACTGCTTATCTATTATTCTAATAGCTTAAAGATTGCACTGGTAAACAAGAGTGGACCTAGAAGGGGGTAATCGCCCTTATGATTTCAACCAAAAAAAAAAAAAAAACCTTTTTATTACACTACTATTAGCTAATAATTATATTCGAATTATATAAGCTTTCCCACTCTAGGTTTTTTAAAAAATTAATTCATTGCACAACTCGTACCCCTACACCTATGAAACATGGAAATCAAAGGAAAAAATTAACACTATGAACAAAATATAACAAAACAATTAGGTTCTCATATAACTAGTGTCGATTATAAGTCCTAATAGAAGAAGGTAAAGGAGTCAACAATTCATTTGATCACATTCATATAGAAAGACATTGCTTGGTGTTTTAATGATGATTCTATCACTGGTGCCTCTAATAACATGAAGATGTGCACATGAAGGAGTGTCGAGCACAACTCAAGATACTTCACTTTAGTAGATAGATTGTCTTGCAGGCAATATCTTTTGTAAAACATGTTTATTTATATATGGTTTTCCATGTTATTTTTCACCTTTTATGTTGATAAAATATTGATGTTGTAGTTTATACTTTATTTTTGAAATTTATGTTAGTATACACCCCCATGTTAGAATCCTGGGACCGTTCCCACTAGTAAACTAAGAAGAATTTGAAATTTCCACATTTACATCTCAATTTTTAACCACTAAGAAAATTTACGATTTGTCCAAATATACATTGACCTTCTTTTGTAGAAAAACAACAAAGTGTTCAAAGAAAAGTATAGTTAAGTTTAATCAGGATGCAAAATATAATTAGAACTATTATCTAGAATTTAAAATAAAAAAATACTATGAATATAGGGGAGATGCCCTAATTCTGTAACTCTGTAGAAAGAAGCAACTAAAATTCCAAACTAAGCAATTCAACAAAGCACATGAACTAGCAACAAAGATTACCTGTAGGTGGAAGGACATTCTCCACAAATATAAAGATTGCTTTCTCAGCACTCAGTTTGATTCTCTTCCGGATTACATAGACAAATTGTCCCACTGTCAGGTCAGCTGGAACAAGGTATCTGTAATAATCTCATTCAAGTGAGTGAAAAACGTTACAAAACATTTAAGCAAACATATACTAATGTAACCATGGGCCTTCATGGGCAGTGGATATCATTGCTGCTTTTTCAGCATTTTAGGGAAATCCTCTTGCAGACTACATAAATAACTTGCCCCACCATCAGATAAAAATAAAAAAAATAAAGAGAGAGAGAGAGAGAGAGAGATATGAACTTATTTAATTTAACTAAGCACATAGCCCTTAATAGAGTTGAATGACGAAAAAGAATTCATGTAATCAACTTCACGTGATTGGGACACAAGGCTTAGTTTGGTTTGGTTTAGTTTAGTTTAGTTTGGTTCATTTTTTTCCCTATTCCAATTCCATCTACATCCTTATGCATGCATACATAATACAAGCGAGAATATTCCCCACACATTAAATTTCAAGACTAGTATTGTTGGTACTTTCCATTATACATTTCTAAATGATTAGAGTAAAAAGGTAAGTACATTTTTGTTTTTGTGCCTAACTTCGATAAGTTATCATTCACTAGTAGTAATTATGGTTGATACAAGGATGATAAATACTTCCAAAATAATGAGCTAGCTTGATAGGAGTATAGTATCAAGTTGAAAATCAGGCAAATCATCAGTAGGTGAAAACTTCACTTACTTCTTCTTGTCGATGTTGGGAATATCACTTCTCTCAGCCTTCTCCACAATCACCTTTAGAGCAAGAGGAAACATCAAAAGAAACATGACTTTAATCTCCAATGATGTTCAAAAAGTTATTTATTTTTATTTTTATAACTAACAGTTAATGATATTCATAGGAATATTTTTCTGATTGTGTTATTGTTAAAATCTCCATGTTAAATAGAACAAATACAAAACAACATCAGCAAGTCAATAACAAATTAATGTATCATTGATTTAGTAAAATAAAGAGAGGCTGAAACCAAATTCATTTTTTCATAAACCAAAAGTTTCTATAGAAATACACACTTGAAATGCAAAATTACTAAGCGGTTTGAGTTGCTTAATGAATGGATTCCAGCTCCAAAAAAAACAAAAAAAAAATTTACACTCAAGCAAGAAATAAAAAAGATTTTGCCATAACTTTGCTTCATATGTGAAAAAACAAAAACTTCACCGGGACACTTAAAAGTTTTCCATAGTTATACAAATGTAGACCGGAAAAGCACATGGTAACCATATTATGTCTTATGTCAAGAAATATGACAATTAGGGGTGGAGAAAGAACAGTTCAAATTAGTATGGAGACATTAATGTTGGTGAGTCATTGAATTCACACTATACGTAAATATACACAAATTAATAATCACACAAAAATCTAATACAAAAGCAAAATACCATCAAACTCTAAAAAAGAATCTGCAACAACAAAACGAACAAGGAACAAGCTAATTACAAATCATTGGACAAAATTTTTAAATTAAATATGTTATTCTTACTGGAATTCGGTCTGGGTACTTCTCCCTAATTCTTGCAGCCTCAGCACGCCTCTTACCTGAAAATTGGAACACAATATTAAGCCCCAACACCAACATTGCCATGGACAAATATGTGAAAACAACGTGATGTACAGTCAGGAAAAAAAAAAGAAGGTACATACCAAAGTCATGCTCTTGCTTGAAAGAACTCATAGTCATCTTCTGCATAAAGAAAATGAAAAACTTCAATAGTAATAACAAATATGAAAGATCTCAAAAGAGCATGTCTCCAACTAGCACATAACCCTCTTCTTGCATTCCCAAATAATGCTTTCTAGGTCTGTTTGTTTTTTGAAATACAGAAAACAATTCCAGTTCCAGAGGTACAACCACACAAACAAACTTTTTTACAATAGCAGGGTTGCAGATGAATAAAACCCATTTCTAACAAGTAATAGCCCATACCTACATAATTATGAAAACCCAAAAAACCCCAAAAACAAAAAAGGATTTTTCTACATAATTATGTATGGAATACAGTTCAACTGAATTCAAATGAATATGAACCCTCAATACCAAAGAGACAGACCCATTACATAATTATAAAAACCCAAGAAATCCCAAAAGCAAAAAAGATTTTTGTACATAATTGTATATGGATAATGGAATACAGTTAAACTCAATTCAAATCAACAATAAAACCAAAGACTAAGAGGTGGGACAAAAGAACCCAAAAGTATTGGTATGAGAAACAGATCAAAAGCCCTAAGATTGATAGAGATTAACATATGGGTGTGTATATATATGAGGAAAGACTGAAGACTAAACCGATCATATGGTTTAGAAAATCAACGAAAAGAATAGAAGCATAGACTTACCCACCAAAGGTTGAGAATTGACGAATTGTTGGGAAAAAATTCCAAGAACTATCTCTTTCTCTCTCTGTTATATGGATATCGAGAAGTCGTCTCGTCTGTCTTTTGGGTAAAGAATGTTGAAAAACAGCGAGTTTGGTTGAATCGTTGAAGCCAACTGTGGTATTTACTATTTTATATGTGGAGTCTCTCTCTCTCTCTCTCTCTCTCTCTCTCTCTCTCGAGTTGACCTTCGTTCACGACACGTAATTGTACGGGAGAAATATCCTCCGCTTTCCGTATTTCTTGCGCTCCAAGCTTTTCTTGACTGCGTCTATCTCTGCAACACAAAAATGGTGAGCTGCCCCACGGTGGTGTGCCGGAAAGACCCTCCGACGATCAAGTCAGATTATTTGGGAAAGAAATAGGCTTATCAGAGAGAGAGGGTTTTTGATGGGATGAATTCACTTACTTCCAACGTTCCTCTTCCTCCATATTTCTAGGCTGGCCATGCAGCCTCAAGATTGTGCGCGCACTACCTCTGCTCTCACCACCTTGCGCGTGTAAAGGCCTAGTCCTCCCACCAGTACACACAGAACTGCCCAACGATATTGATGCGTGCGTGGAGCAGATGTCCTCTCCCTCACGCTATTGGCCCAGGTGGCACCCCTAAACCGGTGTACCATGACCGGCCTATCGCTTGTGTAGAATGGCCACCATAAACACACGACCGGACAATGTGTCGTCGGCTAGTAACTTGGCACAAAGGGCCGAAGGGAGATCCTCACGGCCGATCTATTTATGACCGGTCCTCCTGATTGCCCGGCCGTGGAGCACGCTGGACTCCCACCGTTCTTCAATCATCCGAGATTATCTGGAATTTGCCCATCTCAGCTAACCGGTCAAAGGCGCGCCGGCCTTCGCCCCATTCGCAGTTCAGCCCGAGCTATCCGTAGCCCAGCCTCCCCATTCGACTGCGTCTCCTGCCGAATGCCTGCGAGTCACAGCTCGGCCAGGCTTAGCTTACGCCTGGGCAACCGTTCTCCTCGGCCGAGCAGAACAGAATCAACGGCCGTCTTAGTAAGGGAGGTAGCTCGGCGCCGTAGAGTTTGTCACGTCTTGCGCTTTTTTAGCTTGGCCGTACTAACGGCGCAAATCTCCCCTCTCAGTAATTGTGGGATGTGTGATCTGAGGGGGTGTTTGTTTTTGAGAGGATTGGGCTTGGATTGGATTATTAGTCCGGATAGATTAATAGTTTGTTTTTTGTTTTAAAAGTTTTGTTTCGGATTAATAATCTCTTCAGATTATTAGTTTCATATTTGTGAGATTATGGTATTTCATGAGGGTGGGATAGAAATTATAGAATAACTCATCCTATGGGATTAGCTAATAAAATTATAGGCTCAGTTTGGTTGTGAACTGAAATCAATTTTCAACACGTGAGCTCGCGCATGACGTTTGGATACGATGTTCAAAAATTGATTCGGCGTGTTAATTCAAATTACATTTTGAAAATCTGTTTGGTAACAAGTATCTCCCTTTTAACCTTTCTGCCTTCTTCATCGTCTCCCAACTTTCACGTGAACCTCATCTACACCAGTCCTTCAGATTCATCACAAGTAGCTTCTCTGTATTAAACATTCGTACTTCAGATTCATCACGGGTGAGTTTCAGAAGTCAGACTCATTTTATAAATAATGAATCCACCCAACCCGCTCTGTACTGGTATCATATTTCACAAATCGACTGAGTTACGATTTGTGCGTTGCGGACGATTCTTATTACGAGCAACCAAACAACGACGACTGCGAGGTGAAATTAAATTATTTACATATTTTGTTATAGGGAAATTATTTGAGAAATTCATCCAAAAAATTTTTTTTTTTTCAGGTCAAATTTATCAAATTTATTGTCGAATCCGACGAGCAAACAGTAACACATTCAATCAGTATACACATTCCTTTTTCAGGTCAAATTTATCAAATTTATTGTCGAATCCGACGAGCAAACAGTGACACATTCAATCAGTATACACATTCCATCACCGACGATAACTATTCAACTCCCACTAATCTGGTAAATAAATCATTCATCCTTCATCTGTTATCTGAAAATGATTTCAGACGAGCCGATCCTTCCTCCTGAACTGTTTTAACTTTTTGTTCTTCAAGAATAGTCAATAAATCATTCATCTGTTATGTATAAATGATTTCGGAGAAGTTGAAATCAGTTCATAAATGGTTTATGAGAATTTGTAGAGGCGTATTTTCCATTTCAGATCGGTTGTTATTTGAAATTATGAACTGTTTAAACCTTTCTTCGATCAGAACCTGAAGCGGCAGTGCCTGGGACACCCGGCCGGTCGTCCCCCGGGTCATCCGGTCGGTTAACCACCCGGTCTTCCCACCTCTCTTCCGGTTTTGTCTTCCGCCTTTCCATTCCTCAATGGTTTGAACCACCGGTCCTCCCCTGAACTGTTTGAACCCACCAGGCTTTTTTACTATTTTTTTTCCGTAATTTCAATTAACAACCAATACTGATTTATTTTGAATTCAAATCAATATAACACAATGTTAAACACATTGTTAAACATTGAATGTTAATTGAATTTTTTTTGTAAAACATTGTTAACTGAATGTTAACATTGTGTTTTTTTTAATTCAGTATTTTTTTTTTTTACATTGTTAACAACCAATACTAATTTTCAATGTTAAACACATTGTTAATTCAAAAAAAAATTACTGATTTCTTTCCTACTATTTAAACACAATGTTAACTGAATTTTTTTTTTTATTTGTGGTTATATTTCTGCTATGTGAATTTTTTTTTTTTTTTGTGATTATATTTCTGCTATTTAAATTCAATTAATCTGCTACGTACTTTTTTCCTTGAAATAAAATCATCTGTTCTTTTTTCTTTATCTGTGTTCTCCTTCAAATCATTTTGCACTGTCATTGTTGTATATCCATCGCAGTCTTCTTTAAAATACTCTGTTATGCTTGTATATTCATCCCAAACTAGTTTAAATATAATTTGTATATTTATAGATGGATGGAAATAATTCCGATGACAATGAGAACACCAAAATGTGGATGCCCAGAATTGAAACGAAATTAATAAATATATTGAGAGATGAGGTTAGAAACAATCAAACAATGGGTCGTACTACTTCGTGGACAATTAGGCATTGGAATCATTATGCAAATCAGTTGCGCAACATATATGGATTTCGGTATACAGGTGTTAAGGTGCGCCAAAAATATCAGCGATTGAAAGCTGATTACCAGACATTTAAGCAACTCCAGGCACAGACTGGTCTGGGATGGGATCCTATTATAGGCACTGTTGTTGCACCCAATGAATTTTGGGATAAGGTTTTCCATTAATCTGTACTATTTTCTAATTTTATTTTAAACATTTCATGATATATACAGTGCTTAATTCTTGTTTTGTATTTGTTGTAGGCTAGTAGAAATGTGAAGAAGTTTAGGACAAAAGGGTTTCAAGAAATGGCAGAAATTATTGAAAATTGTTGTGCTACAGGGGCCCTGTCTCGTGCATCCACACAAGGACCCCTTGACTCTGAAGAAGAAGACGACATGTTAAATAAATTTTGGAACGCTGATGCTGGTGGGAGTAATGCTGCTGAGGCCATTCCTGTTGACTTATTTGGGGATGAGTATATGGATCCAGCAAAGGGCAAAAGTCACAAGAGGGGCCCTGCAACCAGCCAGACTGACAGTGGTCGTTCCAAAAAGTCACGGTCAAGTGGGTTTGATGATGTGTGCGCAGCTTTCACATCCTATGAACAAGCCAAAACAGGACATTCACGTGCACGAGAAAATGAAACTGAGGCTGTAAGTGTAGGTGGTGATGATTATTCCCTTGATGCATGTCAAGATGCATTGCTTGAGCTTGGGGACATACCACCGTTACAGTACGTTAGGGCACTGACACTGTTCAAGGATAAGGAATGGCGAAGGTTTTTCATGCGCACTCCTACCCATTTGCGCCTAGCCATGATTCTCGCTTTGCAGTGAACTAAGAAGTTCTGTTTTGCTTGTGTTAGCAAATCTTCTTGGCTGAACTGTTTGATGATTTCATTATTCCTGATTTGGTTTTTATTATTATTTTTTTTCATTCCATTATATCCTCTTTCCTTTTCTATGTTCGTATGGTTTTTTTTTTTTTTTTTGAACTTTTAAGTGTTTTCTGTTATATTAAAACTATGGAAGTTATTATAATATGACCATGTGTTAAATAAATTTTGTTATCCTCTGAATTTTACTGTTTCAACAATAACGGTAACTGTTAATGCATGAATAACATATTTTATAATTATGCTTTTACTGTGATGTAGACAAAGGCATATGTCATCCGACAGAGAAAACAATACAATGGAACTCTCATCAGAGGAGGATGAGGTTGTTGATGATTTTATGGATTTTTTGATGATTGCTTTAATGCATGACCATATCAACGAGTCAAGTAGTCGCCGACCGCAGCGAACGTGTCCATTCAGAGGTGATGATTACATCTTCGACCTATTAAATGGCCATCCAGAAACAATGATGAACGTTATGCGAATGGATGCACAAACATTCATTTTATTGAAAGACACTTTACTCCATAATGGCTTTATCGATACTGAACATATGCATATAAGTGTGGAGGAATCGCTTGGAATTTTTTTATATACTTTTGCACAAAATGATCGCCATCGAATAATGGCAGATAGATTTCAATACTCCACGGAAACAATTTGTCGACACATAAAAATTGTTATGCGGGCATTGTGCAAGCTTTCATCATCAGTTATCAAACCACATAACCTAGTGGACATACCGAGAAAAATTTTAAATGACAGGCGGTTTTTTCCGTGGTTCAAGATACGAACAGTGTGACTGTCCTGTAAGTTTGTTCATATCAATAAGGGTTAATAAATATTATTATTTTTTAATTATGAAAGTAATATCAAAGTTTGTTTCGCTTTTAATATCAAAGGCTTATATCTGTCAATTAGGATTGTGTCGGTGCTATCGATGGCACATTGGTGGATGCATGAGTCCCTACTTGAAGACAAAATACATTCCGCGGTCGGAAAGCAACGGTATCGCAAAATGTACTCGCAGCTTGCGACTTCGATATGTTATTCACATTTATTAATTCTGGATGGGAAGGTAGCGCTCACGACAACGCTATTCTGGTTGACTCTATTACACGAGCTGATCTACAGTTCCCACACCCACCCAATGGTGACTGTCCCTGAATAACATATGGTACACTTTTTTCCTTGTCTGTTTTTATACATATCAATTGACAGAACTGTGTATTCATTATTTACATGTAGGCAAGTAGTATTTAGTTGATGCTGGTTTCACGAACATGCCTGGATTTCTTGCCCCATTTCGGTCTCAACGGTATCACTTGTAAGAGTTTCGTGGCCATCGTTATGCAGGACCTAAGGAATTGTTTAACCATCGACATTCGTTATTACGCAATGTCATAGAAAGAACATTTGGTGTTTTGAAGAAGCGCTTCCCAATATTGCGGTCCATGCCAAATTACAAGTCTACACGACAAGGGCCTCTCGTGATTGCATGTTGTGTAGTGCACAATTGGATCCGTTTGCATGCAGCTATGGATCTATTCTTCATGGAAGCTGATAATGAAATGGCCGCAGAAGCAGAAGTAGACGGGCTTGTTGGAGACCAAGCTGACTACGTTGACATGTCACAACATGGGTTAACGTCCTAATCGAACGTTAGGGATGCAATTGCTACTGCTATGTGGCAAAATCATGTTCACCATGGGCACTGAAGATTATGATTTTCTTAGTACATGTGTACTTAAATATGTTGTTCATGCAATGTGTAATATGCAAATTTATGTATAGTCTACCAAAGACAATTAAATATGTTGTTATTAATATGCAATGTGTTTCTTAGTAACTTTCAGAAATAAATATGTTGTCATTAAATTAAATGTGGTGGTGGGTGATGGGTGATGGGTGGTGGTGGCAAATGGGTGGTGGGTGGTAATGGGTGGTGGGTGGTGGTAGCAGATGGGTGGTGGGTGGTGATGGGTGGTGGTGGTGGCAGGTGGGTGATGGGTGGTAATGGGTGGTGGATGGTGGTGGGTGGTGGGTGGTGGTGGCAGATGGGTGGTGGGTGGTGATGGGTGGTGGTGGCAAATGGGTGGTGGGTGGTGATAGGTGGTGATGGCAGATGGGTGGTGGGTGGTGATGGGTGGTGGTGGCAAATGGGTGGTGGGTGGTGATGGGTGGTGGTGGCAGGTGGGTAGTGGGTGGTGATGGGTGGTGGATGGTGGTGGGTGGTGGGTGGTGGTGGCAGCTGGGTGGTGGGTGGTGATGGGTGGTGCTGACAGGTGGGTGGTTGGTGGTGGTAGGTGGTGGTGGTGATAAGTTCACTATTTAAAAGTGTAACAAATAACAAATAATAATAATAATAATAACAATAATAAATAAAATAACATAAAATAATTATTATATTTTACTTTTTTATATCACCCGATTTTATAGCAAAATATTTTTTTATATGAAGAATATATAAAAATTCGCAGGATACATCTTCAAGTAGGAGTGTATAATTTGTGTAAACGCTGGGGTATTCACTTTAATTTTCTGTATAGAAGGTTATATGAATTTTTTTTTTCCTTTTCATTAAAAAAAAGAATGTTTATTATTAAATATTTTTTTTTTTGGTACACATGTTTATTATTAAATTGTAACTTGTTGTATTTAATTTCAGAACATTAATTTCATTTTTTCTATTAATTGATGCACACAAATTATTTAATAATTGTGTAATTTTTATTTTTTTATTGAAATGAAGGTTTTCGTAGACATCTATGACGTACTATTTATTAACATTATAACTGTGTAATTAAATGCTTTCAAAAAAAACCCATCGTTCTTATTCATTACGTGAATAGAAAAGTTTATAACAAAATAACAAAAGTAAAACAATCACAACAAAACTCACAAAATAAATAAGCAAAACAAAAAAAAGGGAAAAAAAATATAACCACCGTATGATTTTTAAACAAGTTAAGCATCGTTGTCAGGTGGTGTTGGAGGTGAAGGGAAATGCTGATGGTACAGTTGAGTGACTCGATGGTCAATCAGATCAATGCGGTTCCTTGTCAGTTCAGCACGTCTCTCGGAGTCTACACGGAACTCACCAAATTGATGAATTAGTGAGTTCTGAGCGGTGGCAATTTCATCGAATCGAGTACCAAATTCATCAAACCGAGTACCTAGTGTATTGAGCTGATTAGCCATTTGTTGTTCCCATTGTAGGGGCTGATTGTACCGTTCTTGTTCCAAGGCTAAATAATCAGTCCAGTAACGGGGTTGTTCATTTGGTGGCATGGCATTGTCATTGGGTTCATCCTCATCAGGTATTGGTTCATTTTGAAGATTAAAAGAGCCCATCAATGTGTCAGAACCACCAGCTCGGGTCAGTGTATACTCAGAAATTGGTGAAGTGATTCTGATCCATACTTCACCTTCAAGATTCACATCATGGGCTTTGAAAATTATGGTTAACAAAGCTCCAAAAGGTAGGGACCGGCCATTCAGAGTATCCAATTTTGCAACCATCATTTCTTTTAGTAATATAAAGCATAAATCTAATTTTTGTCCAATTTCAAAACAATATAACAAGTAAACTTGAAAACATGAAACAGTATTATAATGTCCTTTTTTGGGGGTGACATTTTCAACTATCCATTGATGGAGAATACGAATGTGAGGTTTTAAATGGCTGACTTTTAAATTAGTGCCGCTAAATCGGTTGTCACAAATTGTGGTATAAATCTGAGTGACATCATCAACAATTTTTTCTAAGGCAGACTCATTTTGAAAATAACATTGTAAATCTCCTGTTTCGACTCCAATAATTTGTGCAAAACGACGGAGAGAGAGTGTGATTCTTTTCCCCTTAACATAAGAGGTAAGACTCCACGGTTCATTTTGTTGGTCACCGGCTGTCAAGTGAACATAAAATAATCGTACAAGACGGGGATATATCTTATTTGGTAAATTATTTAATGGTAACCATCCCATTGTATCTAATTTGCCAAGAAAGAGTGAATCATATTGAGAAGGTAGTTTTACGTTTCTCCCCGTAACAATTGGTCGAGGAATAAAATGTTCATAGGCTTGTTCATGATGATATGTTGCAAAATCATTAGTTGGATAGCCATCATTTTGTTGCTGTGGTGGTGGTACAGGGTTTGACAATTCACCAGGTTCGGGTCTGGTTTGGTTTGTTTTGTTCTTGGCATGATTGTTCTTGGCATGATGACTGTAAAAGTGAAAGAAAAATGTATATTAAAACATATGAGAGGTAAGAAAAATGTATGAAAAATATATCAAACATTAGTATCTTTTTGTGCATACAAACTTATTTTTATATAAAAAATAAATATAAAAAAATTTGGTGACAAAATTTAATTAGGCAGATGCCAAAGAAACAGATTTGTATAAAAAAAAAAATCATAGGAAATGATATTTGTCGTTGGGGTTTGATTCATACAGTTTATTAGAACTTAGAAACTGATAATTAGAAAAATAAATGATAGTGTGAAAAAATTATAACAGATATCAGAAAATATAACAGATTTATGAAAATGGAACAGATTTATGAAAATGGAACAGATATGAAACGAAGAAAGGTGACTGGGCCGGGATGACCGGGCGGATGTCCCACGGGATGACCGGGCGGTAGACCGGCGGGATGACCGGCCGGTCGTCCTCCCCTTCCCCTCCCTCACTCCCTCTGAAGCTAATGTCTGAAGCAAATATAAAAATGAACTGGCATCAAAACTAACCTGTAAATTATGGAAGTGGAGAAGGAGGACCTAATCAGATGGTGGATATCTTCTATTTGTCTAATTTTTGTTCTGTGATGTAACTGGAGAAGGTGTTTCCGAGATGGTGAAGTTGGTGCGGTAAACGGAATAAGATTCAGATTTAATAAGAAGGGTGAGGTTCAGAAGGGTGAGGTTCATAAGGTTCTTGTAATTTTTTTTTTTTTTTTACTTTTTATTTGTTAAATATAATATTATTACTTTTTTCATGAGATCACATGCGTGTACTGAGCTGCATCCTCTGCTTTTTCTTTACCTCACTGTTGAACACAGCTATTATATAATAGGGAGTAGTTACTAAGTAAGTGAAATTACGATCTTACCCTTTGTATTTTGTTTTATATAATCACTTCTCATTTAAGTCCAGAGGGGCATAATGGTCATTTCGTATGTCAATTCCCACAATTATATGAGCTCAACGGGTACAATTATATAAGCTCAACGGGTACAATAATAGATTGCATTTCTGTTACACATCTGTACTAAATTGCAAAAACTGTAATAAATGGAAAATAAATTGATAATGTTTTGTAAGATTTATATTATGATTTGTATTTTAAAATATTAAAGTTAGTATATTTATTCCTTCTTTATTAATATGTATTTTCAAAAGTTGTTGACTTTAACAAAATGTTAGAAAAAAATTAAAAACGTATTTTATAAATGAATTGATAGAAAAATTAATTGGCAGAAAAAAATTGACATCGGTTTATTTTAAAATGAAAAAATTATTTCGAAATAACAATTATTCAAAAAAATTACTAAAAAAAAATAATTGACAAAAAAAATCAATTTTTAATTTCAATATTTTAAAAATAGTTTGGTTATTATTGTTGATAAAAAATATAGATATAGATATCGATATATGAGTTATGTGTTTGATGATAAATTATTGGTTGAATTAAGTTTTGAAAATTACTTTCAAAACACATCACCAAACAAATTTCACCTTTCACATGTCACATCAAACTTCCAAAACTTAATTCAAAATACATCTTCACAACACAATTCAAAACTCTATTTAAAAATCATAACCAAACAAATTTTTTACACTCAAATCATAATTCTACAACCCATAAACTCAAATACAACTCATACTCTCAAATCACATTTACAAAACACAACCAAACGCAGGCATATTTTTGCCTTCTGGTATTTAATTATGTATTATATTAAGTAAAATTTAATAAAATTTAAATGTTTCAATTTAACAATAAAATAATTTTATTTAATTTTTATTTTTGTTTTATTTATTTAATTTTTTAAAATAATTTTTTATAAATATTTTATTGATGTTTTATTTTAAAATTTTGTTTATATTTTATTTAATTTCATTATTTAAATTTTAATAGATGTTTTATTTTATTTCATTATTTAATTATTATTATTATTTAAAATAAATTTATTTAAAATTTTAATTAAAAAATAACATATATTTTTATTGATATTTAATTTATTTAATTTTTTAAAAATAAATTTATTTAATTGTGCAAAAAATAAAAAATAAATAAATTTTTATTTAATCTAGCTAAAAATAATTAAAATATTAAAGTTGTGTTTAATATTGCTATTACTTAGTAAATAATTGAAAAGGATAAAATAATCATTTGAGCAGTTATCTTTCTCCATAATATCTCAAATAAACATTAGATTCACTAAAAATAGTCTAATCCAGACATTTAATCCCATGACTAAACAAATATAGGATACAAATCTAGTCCAACCAAATAGTCTGGGGACAATGTATCCTAGAACTAATAGTCCAATGGATTACAATTCTTCTTATCCAGTCCGTCCAAACAAACACACTGTCATGGTAAATTACAATGTGGGGGACTTACGTGTACTAATAACTAGATTTGAACCCAAGAGTGTTTGCCAACTTAGTAAAAATTTAGGGTTAAAATTTCAAGTCTCAAGTTTGAAATTTTTTGAATTAATTTTCTGAGCGTAACACAATTAGTTAAGAGGTTAGCCTCAAATTGTTACTATCATAGCACTTAGTGTGAGCCCAATGCTCCCCACTGCGTGAGTCCTGACTTAAGTGGAATTTGTCTTGGAAAGTCGGGGCAAGCTCCCAGATTATAGTAATGCTCCCTTGCTGCACGAGTCTTAATTTAAGTAAAACTTGTCTTGGGAGGTCGGGACAAGTTCCCAGGTTATAATCTCCTTACTCGGAACGGACAATAGGACACCTTAGTGATCTTTGCAAGGGGCGCTGCACTGGACCTGCGGGAGAGTGAGATGATTTTCTTGTAACAAAAAATAAAATAAAATAAAATAAAAATAACTAGATTTACTATTTAATAAGTTTTTTTGTGAAAATTAATAGCCTTTTTTGTTAAATATTATTAAAAAATGTCATTAATTATTAATTTTTAGTAATAGTTTAAAATTTTTGTTATAAAAAAATTACTAATTATAAGTTTTAATGACAGTTTAAAAAAATCATTACAAAAAAAGTTATTAATTTTCAACTGTTAGCAATAGTTTAAAAAATTTGCCACAGAAAAGTATCACTAATTGTAAGTTTTAACAACAATTTATAAAAATCATGATAAAAAATGTTATTAATTGTTAATTTTTAGCAACATGCAAAAAATCATCACAAAAAATTATTTTTAATGACGATTTTACTATAATTTATTTTCAATAAGATTTTATGAGAATTAAATCTAACTATTAAGATCCATTGGTATTTACCCAATTACAAACAAGCTGCTAAATGTCCTTACCTTTTTTCTTTTTTTTATTATTTTAGACTCCCATTTCTTTGGCCTTCCACCACCCATCTTTATTTTTCTTTGGACTCCTACCATAATTCTAAATATACCCTTTGAATCTTACCTTTACACCTTCTATCTACAACTCATCATTCCCTTGTTTGACTGTCCCCCTCCCACTCTGGTGATCATTCTTCTCCAGCGACCTTCCATCAATGTCCCTCATTTGCCAATGGCCCTCTACTCTTCTTTTCGATCTCTACCCTCGTACTTCTAGGACCTCTCTTACATTCTGGCAGGCACTTAAACCCCTCTTTTTTTCTTTATGACCACTCTGGCCGCCGTTTAGAAAACCAATTCCGAACAAAAGCCTACTGTTTGGTAGTATGTAGCCAAACAAAAGGCACGTGTTCGGTTGTAGAGCATCGAACATATTCAACAAATTTGGCTCTATGTAACCGAACGACAAGAAATCGACCAAACTGCAAGATAAAGAGAGAAATCAACGAGGAAAAAGATAGAGTTGCGCATGAAAAAGAGAAAAGAGAGTCGATCTAGATTGCTCGGTGGTGCAAGTGTTCATAGTGGTGTGAGTACTTGTGTCAATCCTCGCCAAAAGTGTTGGATTTTTCTGGCAATGACTTCCGACAGATGCCATTCACAACGTTATTGCTACAGTTAGCAACAGATGAAGTAAGGATACACCAAGAAAGGTCATTGGGAAACAAAAGATGTAGATTTTTGTATGTTTGTGTATATAATGGTCGAATTCGTCATGGATTCCAACAATGTAAAAGTAAATAGAGCATGATTAACTAGAGCAAGAATTTCAAAGTTCAAAGGCCCCAGACCATAACCGGAGGCTTTCAGCGAAAGTGGAAGTAGTTGGTCGCCGAAGGGTATCGGTAGGAGTGGAAGTGGTAGTGTGATTAAGCTTAGGGTTAAACTTGGGAGGAGAGGGATGGGGGCAAAATTGAAATTTGATGTTAGGATAAAATTGTAATAAAATAAAATAAAAAATTGAGAGTCCAAAGTAAAAGATATAGGCATTTAGTAGCTCTCATTACAAAAGTTATGGTGTACACCCTTTAAAGGGTTCAATTTTCTAAGTTATAATTATAAAAAATAAAAATAAAAAATGTCATAACTAAACACAATATGAGACATAACTAAAGAATTCACGAGTCATAATTAAAATAATGTAGAAAATTGGTCATAACAGGGAAAAAAAAATGACATAAGTAGGGATGCATATGATATACCATTTTTAAAGGGATGTATATTAGAATTTCCCCATGGTAAATTACAAAAGTACATATTTGAGGTTTTGCAAAACACATTTGGCCCCTTGATTTCATCATATTGCATTACAATTTCTCCCCAATGCTAGTCAACCAATGAGACAATTTTCAAAATACCTAGTGGAATTTTTTATTTTTTATTTATTTTTATTTTTTTTTGTGCACTTGGGTCAAGTCAACTTGCAAGCCAAACCTTAGGTCCAAATCTTGCCCAACGGATTTGGCTTTAAGTTCACAAATGGACTTGCAAATCGAATTGACATATGAGTCAACATGCCAAGATTTAAAGGCTTTTTTTTTCCCTACTTATTTCATAATTTCATGATAGCTTGATGGGTCGAGCCACATATCAAGCTGAGCTTCAAAACCATAGCCCAGACCAAGTTGGCACACTTAAGGTACATGTTCGGCTTAAAGTAAAAACTTAGTAGGCTGAGCCAGCTTTCGAACCAAATGATGACCTGATTAAGGCCGAAATGTACATCATTGAGGCCGTTAATTAGAATCTCTTAACTTCTCTTGCTGGTCAAACCGTATAATTTATGTGTGTTGAATGTCAAGGAGGTTGTACATCATCGGAGCATAAAATGGGCAAAAAGACCAAATTTGGACAGAGTTGACTTTTTCTGGAAAAGTCAAACTGATGTTTTAAACTTGTTGGGAAATAAGTAGAAGTATAAAAAGAAAAGAGAAAGGCTTTTCTAGGGTTCTGAAACTGTTTAACCTAAGGAGGGAGGCTAGGGTTTGGAAAGGAGAAGGAAAGCAAAAGCTCCAAGATGTCTTCCATGGTGGTTTCTTCTCCATCTTCATCCTTCCACTCCTCCATGAGTGGCTAGTCGTCTTTTCTAGGGTTTTAATGAAACCCTAGCCATGTAACTATTTTGTTTCCCTTTTGATTCTCAATTATGTAAAGGTTTGAACCATTGTATGGTGTTTTAGAAATTCTTTATATATAATTTTCATTATCTTTTTAAATATTTGACTTTCTGTGATTGTTGAATGTTATCCATACATGAGTTTTCTATTCTTTCACATTCAAGGTATGAGACGAACCATACTACGAGGGACGAGTCGTGTCACTACCCTAGTTTAGAGTGAACGGTTCGTGCTACTTGAGATGGTTCGTGCCCGTACATTGAATGTGATGATTTTCTTGTTAAATGCTTTGAACTTGTAGTTGCAAAGCATTAATCTGTTCAAACCCTAGGATAATTGATTTCAATTGGAAACCCTAGTTACGTGGCTAGTGGTGGATTCTTTGCCCTAGTTTTTCCCCCAATTCAGTAAACCAATTTCATTTATTATTAATAATTTAATTCCTTAGTTTAATTTATTCGTAATTAAATTAGGTTATGATCATTCAATCTTTTTATCAAAATTAATTTAGGAATTTAACGATTAAATTAGTTTAATTTCACAATAGTCCCTGTGGATCGATACCTGGACTTGCCATTATTCTAATAGAATTTGGTATAGTTTAGTGATTATATTTTGGTGTGTTCAACGACCCATCATGACCCTTCTATCTCCTTGTCTCTTTCATATTTTTTCCATCTCCATATCATTTTCTCTTTTTCTTGTTACGCCTGATGGTATTAGACAAACATTGAAATTAGTTGGAAACGATTAGGTGTTCTTCTTCACTAGAAATGGTGACTATTCAAAAGCGGGTACTCAACGACAAAATGACTCGGAGGATAGGGTATTGATAAGTGAGGTCTTGGTGAGAATCAAGGGAGACAAAGGGTGAGTAGTGGAAGTAAAGCTACTTGTTGGTAGGTGGTGGTGATCCATTTGTAAGAATTTGTGACTAATTAAATCTATCATACATTGTTGATCATCTTCTTATTATTTATCATCTCTTTTATTTTGGATTTTATGTTACAAGATAAAATTTTGGATGTTATTTTGGATGTTTATACAGAATTTTAAGGCTTATGTATAACATATTAAGTGTAAACAGTGGCAGAGCCACGGTGGATCTAGGGGGGGTCATGTGTCCCCCCTAGGTTTTGTAATATATATTTTTTTTTGCAAACATAAAGAAAACATTTTGAATAAAAAAATTATAAAATATTATTTAGAGTGAAATATCAATGACATTTTTAAAATTATGAAAATAATGATGGTTGTTTTTTTTATTGAAAATAAAAATATTACGATAAGTCATATTATTATTTATGAAAATTTCAATACAATGGTGCTATCCATCATTATTGACATTACATTTGACATTTGGGGTTCATCCTCTATGTGTTTCTTTACTATTAGTTGGTAATATCATATGTCAATAATGACGTGGTATTACTATTATATTAAATTTTTACTAAAATTTTGTATAAAAAATTACTTTATCATTATATAATTTATTTTAAAACTTATATCTGTGACTTTTTTTTTTTTTATATTGTCCATGATATACTAGTTACAAATAATATATATATATATATATTTATCTTTCTTGAAGTCAATTACAAAAATTTATGTGAAATATTTTGGTAAAAAGTTTTAATGTTATAATTAATAAGTGCCCCTTTTAATTTAATTTCGTGGTTCTGTCACTGAGTGTAAAAAGATAATTTCACCCCTTCCAATTAACTCCACTAACATTCTTATTATTGGAAGTGATGTCAATGTAATTTTTCCAAATTAATAAGGCTAAGTGTATTTACATTAATTGGTAGGAGACACAAGCGAAATTTATTTATTTATTTTCTTTTTTTGAAAAAATCAATTGGATTTTAGTAAGCCTTTTCTGGCTTTACTGATGGCACTGAACTTAATGCCTAGGTAAGTATTTTTGGAGCATGCTATTATTGAAATAAAGGTAGATACTTTGTTTCATTCAGTTCAACTATTAAGAAGATAAAACAGTACCACACAAAATTTGACACTTGTCTTGCATTCTCCAATTAAAGCTTACAACAATACTATGATGTCCCGGGTTTTCGGCTTGAATGGTATTGTGTAGTAGGATAGTATGCATTTCTTTCGATGTTTTGTTTACCGTATCGGGTCATTGAGTTTCCCTTTCTACTCCTACTTAACCTCTCTTAACTTTTCCGAGTTGAAAATTTTGAATTTTTGGCATTAGAATTTGCCTTGGTTTGCAAAATCACTTTCTGAGTTATGGGCAAAACCGCTCATGCGGAATTGAAAACCGCCTAAGCGGATCCTCACAAGTTTTCCAAAATTTTTAGAGTTTTCTGGACAGAAAACCGCTCGAACGGATTTTGGGTCCCGCTCGAGCAGATTTTGGATATTTTTTCTAGGCAGCTCTCTGGAGCAATCTACCCTTAAGGCAAAAATTTCCGCTCGTGCGAATTGGGAATTTCGCTCATGCGGAATTGAAACCGCTTGAACGGATTTCGGCTATCTCAAAATTTGTACTCTTTTCCTCAAAATTGATACCAAAAGTGTTTTTTTGCACGGATTTTCTTCTCTCTCTATATATATATTAATCTATTCTCTCTCGTCTCTCTAAAAACACACCCAAATTCAACTTCTCTCTAAGATTTAGCTCAAATTTTCAAGAGTTTGAGGGGGCTTTTTACAACAAATCGAAGAGAGTGACGAGGGTTACGATTATAACTGATTGAATTGTGTTTTTGTCGACATTGATTTCTAGGGTTTTCTTCCTCTTCATCTCCCAAGCTTGAGATAGAGATAATCTTTGAGTTATATATATATTTTTGTAAGTTTATGTATGTTTTGAGTATTTCATCATGTTAAGAGTTATGATTTTGGGTTGTTGAACCCTACATGATGATAGAGGTGGATTTCATCTATTTTTCCTAAAAACTTTTGATAATATGAGTATGTTCTAAGGTGTGGGTGTTGTTTTAGAAAAATCTTTTCAAAAATGAAATAAAAACTTTGTTTTGGTAGAACCCTAGATTTGGGAATTTTGGAAAAAAGTTGTGATATTGTAAAATTGATACTTGATAATTTGCCATGTGAGTAAATGACGGAGGAAATTCTATAATTGTATCAAATGAAGAGATTTCATGAGAAAATGAGAAATTATAGAATTGGAAAGCTTGAGCAATAGTTAATTATTGTTATTGTGGAAAGATCAAATGCTAAAAAATGATGTTTAACATGTGGAGATTACATGAATATTGATATTGTTATTTTGTCTCTTGGAAAAAAAATATACTATGATGTTATATTGATAAGCGATGTTGAATTTGATCACAATGAAGGATTGTATGGATGAATTGAGAAATTGAGAAATTTCAAGACATTCATATAGGAATATATTGCATTGACACTTGATTTAATTATCATCACCTTTTGAATTGGCATTGTTAAGATGTTTAAATGGGACTTTGTTATTGCATTGGACATTTGCGTCGCTATTCCATTTTATCATTGATGCAATTGATTTTGAATATTAAATTGGAAAAAGTATTGCTTTGAGAAAGGGAATTGTTTTGTGAAACAAGATCATATTGATTTGTTTTTGGAATAAATACGTTGGTAAGTCCAGATAAAGGGTGTAATTGGTATTGGTTAAGTTGGCATGAGTGTCTATAGTGAAAGACCGAAAACACACGCGGAGGAAGTACTACGTGCCTTCCGGTTAGCTACCGGTAAAGTGGGGATTGATAGTGCTTGTTATGTTTACTTGCAGACACTAACTTAAGAATTATCTGAGTCGTATTTACCGCCCCTTTTGAACTACATTGAAATTATTGAATTGTTAAATTCTTGAGATTGCATTGTGCACAAAAGTTTCAAAAGATGAAAACATATGTTTTTGAATGTGACATGACATATGCATTCATCCTATGAGATTGTATAAAATGTATATACTTTGTTAAGATTTTTCTATTGGACTTTGTGCTCACTCTATGGGATTTTGTGCAGAAAATGATGTGATGATCCCGCCAAGTTAGAGGCGTGAAAATATGTTTTGAGAGTACCAGGCTTTTTTCTTTGTAGTAATTATGTATGGGTTCGAAAATCACTTTTGTGTAATCGGTCTTAAGTCTTGGAAATTGTAACCCTTGAGGGTATTTATTTGTACTTGACATATATACCACATGCTATAGATTCATATATTAGGGATGTTAAATGTATAACCGCATGTGGAACATTCTTTTGTAAATCTCTTGATGGTTAATGAATACAGATGTTGGAGATTTAAGGATGATGTTAATATTAAGGCATACTTGTGTTTATATTAAACAGTGGAAGTTGGTGAGTTCTTATTGTGCAAATTTTCGAGGCGTGACAAATACCAAACTATGTGTTGGTCATCTTGTTTGCTTTAGTTTAGTTCAATTATTAACTCCTAAAAGTTAGCTTGAGTCACCATTCCTATACTTTTGAAATAAGAGGATTGAAATGAGCTCACACTTGTAGGTCACTTCAATATATGTATTTATTAAAGGGAAAATATCAAATTAGTGGTGTTTTAAAAAAATAATTGGTGATAAATTTTATAAATATTAATAATTAAAATTATAAACTTTTTTTATAATTATGTAATTATTTTTAAAAAGTTAAACTAAAAAAGCAATTTCTCCTTTATTTAATACACAAAGCTCAAATCTCAAGCAATCCTTTTCATGCCTTCATGTTCTTATTCAAAGTGAAACGTGCTCAATTACTCTCAATTGGCATTGATTTAGGGAAAATGTTTTATGAGTGAAAGAAAATGGATCGAATTTAAAATCAAGACACAAGTGATAATTTTATACAACATTTAAGCATAAAAGTGGGGTCATTATTAATTTATTATTCTATCCATTTGAAACATTAATTAGTCCATCACTTAGTGTGATCAACTCATATTATTTTCCTTGATTTAAATGATTTCTTACCCTTTGCACGATATACATTTCATATTATTTTCCTTGATTTAAATGATTTCTTACCCTTTGCACGATATACATTTTTCTTCAGAGTGGCTATCGCATTGACTGTCTAATATGTGATTTTGACATCGAATTAGTATATAAATAATTAGTACAAATGAAATTGATTAGATGATTTGGTGAAGAATCAATTGTTGGAGAATAATTTTGGTATTAATTAATAGCGAATAATAAATAAAATAAAACAAACTTACAACTTTTCGAAGATCAAACTATTGAACGAAGTTGTGATTCAGGCCAATGTATGGACACTGTGTCCTTTAAGATAGAATAATGCCCTCTCCACCGGTGCTCGAGATTAATAGGCGTCTGTCTCCAGGATACAACAATCACCACACACAGAATTCGCACTAACTCTATGTGTATAGTGAACCAGAGTATGTGCTTTGCACTCTCTTAAACTTAGACTCTAAAAAAAATATGAATATGCAGGATGAACAGAGCAGGAGAAAGAAGAAATCTAAATATATATTTTTTTAGTATATATATTTTTTTTTGATCCACCAAAACAAGATAGAGGACTGCCTTAAATAGGCAACAGGAAAAAACTGAATTGGAAAAGACATGTCCATTCACCAAAAGTCACACCCGATTGGAGAAGACACCAAATTGAATTTTGAATTTTTTGGAGCAAATTCAAATATGAAATTTAAATTCTTTCCTGCAGAGTTTTAAAACTAGGACCTTATATTATCTTTTCCAATCTATGTGGACAAGAACACTCAACATCATTTGGGAATTTACATCAACATGTCTCATGTTTATGAACTTCACTTTGGAGTCAATTTTCCATTCACCTATAAATGGTTTTAACTCACTAATTACATAATCTTGTTCACCTCACACGGCAACGAACACATTGCTACTCGGACCCTCCAAAACTGACTTATGGGTCCTACATAATTATCAGCATAATCCGAAAAATCAGCATTTAAACCACTTTTTTCTAACAATCCCCTACATGAATGAAATTGACGAAAAGGACATGCAATAACATGCAACCTGAGAAAGTACAAAACTAAAACCATCCTACATAGGATATGTAACTTTTGGCCTTGAACCTTCCCTTGTGAGAAACAATCGGGTTTATTGACTGATCAGTGAACATGATGTCTTGAATTGTTCTGCCATTAGTGTAAACCGAGACAACAGCTTTCACACAGTTTTGTTTTCATACACAACTAGGTTCTTTCGGTTGTGCCCATTTTGGCCCTAGGCAATACCTGGTTTTCATGAGTGCTCTAAAGAATGTAGCCTTAGCATTCTCATAGAACTGACCTAGTTCACACTCATATAGGTGACGCTCATTAAGAGTATTTTGCTATACCCCACTTCGTTTTCCAAGATATGAACTTCATTAAAAGTAAAACTTATCCTAATTCTCGCTGCAGACATCATTTGTTATCATAGAAATGGGTTGGAGATTTCTCTCTTTAGTGATGGTTGGGAATCATACTTAACTCGGTTGTCCCTTTGAACCTAGATCTTGGGATCTCCAGTCAGTTAAGTTGGGTTGATATTAAGTCGGTTCTTAATTGGTAGGCTTTAACCCCATTCCCCTTGATGATCTTATAACTTGCTCTTTGGTCAAACCTTTTGTAACGGATCCACAATGTTATCTCTTGACCTTACATATTCAATGGAAATAGTTCCACTTGAGAACAATTGCTTAATGGTATTATGTCTACGACGTATGTGACGAGACTTAACATTATACATATTATTTTGTGCCTTAGCCATAGTTGTTTGGCTATCGCAATGGATGCAAATTGCAGGCACAGTTTGGGCCACATTGGAATATCTTCCGGGAAATGTCGAAGCTATTCTGCTTCTTCTCCTGCTTTATCTAATGCAATAAACTCAGATTCCATTATGGACCTGGCAATGCACGTTTGTTTGGAAGATGTCCAAGAGACTGTTGCACTTCCCAAGGTAAAGACATAGCCACTAGTAGACTTAGAGTCTTTAGTGTCGAATATCCAATTAGCGTCACTGTACCCTTCCAATACTGCTGGATATCTTGTATAGTTCAATCCATAATTACAGGTATATCTTAGATATCTAAGTACTCTAATTATGGTTGTCCAATGATCTTTCCCTGGATTACTCGTGTACTTGCTCACTTTACTGACAGCATATGCTATGTCAAGACGTGTGCAATTTATGAGGTACATTAAACTTTCAATTATTCGGGAGTACTCTAGTTGTGATACACCTTCACCCATGTTCTTTATTAAATGAAGACTACCATCCACAGTAGTTTTTGAAAGATGGTCATCATGTTTATTAAATTTCTCAATGATTTTTTTTTCCACATAATGATCTTGAGACAAAGCATATCCATCAGATGTTCTAGTAATTTTAATTCCTAAAATTACATCTACTACTCTCATGTCTTTTATGTGAAACTTAGTGTTCAACATTTTCTTGGTAGTTTTATAATTTTATTATTACTACCAATAATAAGCATATCATCTACATATAGGCAAACAATGACATATCCCTTTTTCTGTATCTTTCACATAAATACATTTGTCACATTCATTTATTTTGAATCCATTTGACATCATGACATTGTCAAATTTTTCATGCCATTAATTTGGAGCTTGCTTTAAACCATAAAGAGATTTTACAAGCTTGCACACTTTCTTTTCTTACCCTGGAACTACAAAACCTTCTGGTTGTTCCATGTAGATTTCTTCATTAAGATCTCCATTTAAAAATGCAGTCTTAACATTCATTTGATGTATTTCAAGATTGTATAAAGCCGCTATAGCAATCAACATTCTAATGGATGTTATTCTTGTTACAGGCAAATAAGTGTCAAAATAATTTATTCTCTCTGTTTGCCTATAACCTTTAACTACAAGTCTTGCATTGTATTTCTCAATTGATCCATCAGGTTTCATTTTTCTCTTTAATATCCATTTATATCCAAGAGGCTTACATCCTGGCAGAAGATCCACCAATTTCCAAGTATGATTCTGTAAGATGGAATCAATTTCACTATTAATAGCTTCCTTCCATAAAGGAGCTTCTGGCGTAGACATGGCTTCCTTAAAAGTTCGAGGCTCATTTTCCAGTAGATAAGTCAAGAAGTCAGGACCGAAAGATTTACTAGTCCTAGCTTTCTTACTACGCCTAGTTCTTCCTCATTTGTTCCTTCTTGATTATCCTCAATTTGTCCTTGACTATGATCAAATGCACTTTCATAAGAACGTTTAAGAGAATTTGGTTCTTCTATTGATTTACAAGGAAATATATGTTCAAAGAAAGATACATTTCTTGACTCGATTATAGTATTGACATGCACATCTGGATTATCACTTTTGTATACTAAAAATCGATAAGCACTACTATTATGTCCATATCTTATGAATATGCAATCATTAGTTTTAGGTCCTATTTTGACCCTTTTAGGATTGGGAATGGCTACTTGTAGACGTCCCCGAACGTCCCCGGGAGGGATGAGTCCCGTTCCGTTCGTTTTTGGGCTCACTACAGTTCAGGACTCAACTTGTCACGGTTCTTAATCTGAACCAAAGAGTCCAAATCCGGCAAATCGTTTTGAGAAAACAGATTTTTTTTGAAAAAAGTACCAAACATGGACTGCTTTGCCAGATACAGAGTCGCCACCTAAATATTTTATTTTGCGAAATTTAGGAAACCCTGACTCGTTGCCTAAGGCCACGTGTCCGTCATCACCAAAGTTGTCTCGGCTCGGGAACTTGGGTACGATTGGGGAAGGTCACTTCGTGAGCACCCCCGCTCGCCCGATCAAAGATCGGCCTCTACTAACCATGATATCTAATTTTGAAAATATTATGTGTTCTTATTCCGGTTATTAGCCTAGATTTACTATGTGATGCGCACAATATACAAGTATAGACTGGATCGCCTGAATTGGAACAAAACATTTCATGTTTGTTTTTGAAAGATGGTTTGCTACTCACAAGTAGGCTTAAAATGCAGATTTTGCCACCCTCAGGTGGGCTTAGAAAACATGGTTTTGCCACTATCTAGTGGGCTTAAAACTCACAATCAATGAATTGTTCCAATCCAAATAACCCAACCTTCACCCACAGGCATTCAGGCAGTTATATCACATAAGCACGTAGCCTCATGATAAGCATGCTATCATGGCAGTCATTCACACGTATGCAAGGATGCTAAAGCATAACCACTTACCGAGTACTCCAAGCCAAAGAAAGAAGCTAATTAGAAATCAATGCATGATCTTAACTATACAGAAATGCCTAATGCAACACATGCAAAATGCAACTAAGATAGACTTGGCTATTCTAAAGATGGCATGTGAAATGCTACAACTAACAAGTATTCAACTCATAATTGAAATACAATGCAGTTAATATGATGCGCCGAGCCCGGTGCATGCAAAACAGATGAATGAATGCAAACATGCTATCATACTGTATGCTAATTGAAACATGCCCTAATCTAACCATCATAAGCTGGTAAATAAAAGGGAGAAAGAAGTGGGGGTTGGAAGACATACATCACACTCACGCACACTTATTACACAATTGCCCTCGCTCGGAGGGTCCGAATAAAAAATATACAGTCCGAATAAATAGTACAGTCCGAATAAATACAAAATCCTAATTAATTAACAAATTAATCTAGGAAAGCAGTAAATTGCACGCAAATCCATGGACCGCCTCAGCTCTGTTCCGAATGATGAATGATGCATGATTGAGTTGTTTTGCGCGGAAATCCGTTGTGATGCCCCAATTAGCCTCTGTTCTCAATTAAGCTCGGAATATTGCACGAAGCTCCAAAAGACTGCCGGCTTCTGATTTGCTGCAACAGAGAGCAAGAAGGGGGCATGGCAATGTATTTTCACATATGTATGCATACCTCGATCCTCGTGCCACCAATCACGCATCTCGATGCATGATGGCCGAGGAGTCGAATTGCACAACTCAATATGAGATGAATGCACATATAAACACAACAGGATCGAGACTCCATCATGGATAATCTGGAGTGTCGGTGACCGAGAATTGAGACACGTCCCGTCACTCGAAGTACGAAACGTACCTCGTTTCCCGTGCTCGGGCTAACTCCTATCCCAAACACAGTGCAATATGCATGACATGCATGAATGCAATTCTAACATGCAACCTAGCATACACAATGCTATGAAATGGCATACACAATACTCGATGTAACATGGCATACGCAATGCTCTAACATACAACCTAGCATACGCAATGCTATGAACTAAGATGGCATACACAACGCGATATGGACTTACACCAATGCGAGTGGACCTCAGCCACACTCATATCAGTGGCCATGAGATGAAAATGAGACACTCGAGATGCGCGTACACATGCACACAAACCGAGGACCGAACCTAAGGCACCAAATGCCACTCTAACAAGGCATGGCAAGGCATGAAATATGGCATAGAAGCATGTAATTTCCAGCACTAACACATGATGCTAAATGGCCCCGAAACATGGAAACATGGCACCCGATGCATGAAATGGTCCCGAAACACAAAACTAGGCACATGCATTGACCTATAGTTATACAAAGCATGCATTATTTGATCATGAAGTCTAAAGACAGAGCCAAGGCAGTCCCAAAATATGCACATTTCTAGTTCAAAGTGTGGCCAAAAAGTGCTAGCAAGATGGACTAAAATAACATGCAATTTTGACTAGTCAACATGGTTTACATGGCATGTATATGAAGCAAGTGAGAACTCATCAAACCAGAAAAAATCAGTGAACAAAACATGCCAAAACATGCCCAAATAACCTCTAAAATGCAGCCAACATGTGCACAAATAATGAGTTCCTTTAAAGGGCCATACAAGGGGTTATTAAGCACATGCAAGATAGACATGAAGCATGGCAAAATTAACTCTGAAAATCAAATATGATAGTCCTAAAACTCATCAAATTGACCCTGTAAAGTGACTTCAAAGCATGCAAGATAGGGTCTCTTTGGAAGGCCTAAAAGGCCACCAAACAAGGCAAGGTGAGAGGAGGTCACCCCCCTCTGATTTTGAGGCTCAAAATAGTGGGTTTACCACTGAAAATCCACTGGATTTCAGTGGCTAAAAGGCCAAACAAAGCATGCAACAAGGGCTTAGTTGTAAGGCTCAAAATTAGAGACAATCAAGCATACAAGGAAGCATATGACCTCAAACAGAGAATAGACCTTAATAAAACATGAAGATGATGTCAAAACAAGGCTTTTTTCAATTTAGGTCAAGGTCCAAAAAAGCTCACACATAGGGCTGATATATCATGCAAAAATGGCTCTAAAAGAGAGATTAGAGACGAGGGACAGTAAATAACCTCAAACAGAGAAGAGCCCTTCAACAAAGTTGAAGAGGGGCTCAAAACAAGATACTATACAGTTTATGGAAAGTCTCAAATATGCTCACAAGTAAGGCTACAATATGATGTAAAAATGGCCCTAAAAGAGAGATAGAAAGCAAGAGGCAGTAGCTGGCCTCAAACAGTGAATAGCCCTTCAACAAAGTTGAAGAGGGGCTCAAAATGGAGCACTTTACAGTTTGGCTCGAAGCCCAAAAATGCTTACAAACAGGGCTAGCATATTATGCAAGAAATAGCCATAAAAGAAAGATAAAGGGAAAGGGGTAGCAGGCGGCTTCAAACAGAGAAAGACCCTTGATCAAACATGAAGATGAGCTCAAAATAAAATTATTTCTAGTTTAGGTCGGAGCCCAAAAATGTAAGCAACAAAAGCTAAAATAGCATGCAAAATAGGGCCAAAAAAGGGGGAAAAGAGACTCACCCTTGTAGCTCAAGTCTTCAACAGCTTTTGGTCCAAGAAATGGTGCTCCTAACCTCTGAAAAACAGCCTCAAGTTGCTGGAATGGGGTGTGGAGTTGTTGTTTTATGGGTTGTAGTGTAAATGGTGCAAGACTTTTAAGGTTTTGAGGGTTGAAATAGAGAGAGAGAGAGAGAGAGAGAGAGAGAGAGATTTAATGCAAGAGCTCCAAACAAATTTTTGTAACCCCTTGAAATGGAGTTGGGGGGCTGGTTTTATAGAGGAGAGGAGTGGAGAAAAGGGGGGGAAAATCAAATTCAAATTTCCCCCCCAAAAGACCCCCCTCGGATACAGGATCTGGGGGGAAACAGAGGGTACAGCTGTAAGGAACCAGGTGAGAGGGTCATGGCCGGCCAGGTTCAGAAGGTTCAGGTGGCCGACAGGCCAGGTTCAAAAGGTGCAAGCAAAGTTAGTGGCCGGCCACCCCAAAAAGGTGGCCTCCCATGTGTGTACGACACAGCTATGTGGAGAAAAACTGGAAAAAGTGAACCAGGAGAGAGAAAAGCTAGCTTTTTAGAGGGGTTCAAAAGGGTCAGGGAGAATTAATGGCCGGCCAACCCATATTGGTGGCCTCCCAGGTGTGTACAACACAATGGTGTGGAGGAAAGTCAGAAAAAGTGGCCCGGGGATGGGAAAAGTCAGCTTTTTAGTGGGGAAAAACGGGCGATGAAGAGCGATGAAGGAATAAAGCTGGTAGTCAGAACAATTGCTGGCCTCCCACCTTCCTACAACCTTCCTAACAATGAAAATGAGGTCTCTGCCAAAAATGGACTCAAACCGATGTAAAACGAAGGTTCGGGGGCCAAAACGCGCGGTCTGGGGCCCCGAAAACTGACTGTTAGGCACCGAAAGTGGCATTCGGCCACGAAGTTGGTCTCTCAAGCCACAGTGTCCCTCAAAAGGGAGGAAATAAGATGTACGCCAAAAACCGGAGCAAACGGAGGTGGTTAAGCGGTCCCGAACCGAGGCATACGGCCGACGGCTCCGAAAACCGGGAATTGGGCTCTAAACGGGAAAAATGGCCTACGACCACGAAACGTAGCCCGCGGCCACTGAGAGATGGTCTACGAGACCTCTCCCTTCCCTCGGGAAGAGAAAACGGAGAAAACAGGGCCCGGTTCGCAAACCGAGGCAAAGCACAAAAGAGTTCGGAAGTCCGGAGGGAAGGGTCGCAGCCGTGACTCCGCAACCTCAGAACGAGCGCAATATGCAACATTACCAGGCGCTCAATCGGTAACGTCTGAGTCTTAAGGTCGGTCAAAAATGGGATGTCTACACTACTTTAGCTAAACACCCCCACACTTTCAGATATTTGTAAGAAGGATCTTGACATTTCCACAATTTATATGGAGTTTTAAGAATCTTCTTGTGAGGTATTTTATTCAAAATATAATTTGCGGAAAGAATTGCTTCCCCCCACAAGTTCTGGGATAAACCTAAGCTAATCAACATGGAGTTTATCATTTCTTTCAATGTACGATTTTTCCGCTTAGCAACTCCATTTTGTTGTGGTACATAAGGCGCAATAGTTTGATGAATGATTCCAAGTTTTGAACATAATGTTACAAAAGGAGCATCATATTCACCACCTCGATCACTTCTTAATGTTTTAATCTTCCTGCCAAGTTAATTTTCAACCTCAGTTTTATATTCAATGAATTTTTCTAAGGCTTCAACCTTGTTTCGTAATAAATATACATAGCAGTATCTCGTGCTATCATCAATAAAAATGATGAAGTACTTCTTGCCCCCTCATGTTTGAACAAATTTCAAATCACAAATATCACTGTGAATTAAATCCAGTGGCTTAGTACTTTTTTTAATGGAATTAAATGGTGCCTTAGTCAATTTTGCCTCAACACACATTTCACATTTATGATTTGAATTAATAGAAAAATTAGGTAGATAGTCCAAGTGAATTAGTCTACGCAATGAATCATAGTTAACATATCCTAATCTACCATGTCATAAATGAGAAGACTCAAACAAATAAGTAGAAGATGTGATGTTCTTATTAATGCTAGGAATTACAGTCAGTACATTCATTTTGAATAACCCGTCACGCGAGTATCCTTTCCCTACATAAACACCATCCTTACACAGAACAAATTTATCAGAAACAAAGACCAATTTACAACCATTCTTACTTAAAAATGATCCAGACACCAAGTTTTTTCGAATTTCTGGAACATGCAAAACATTGTTATCTCCTTGCCCGAAGTCATCTTGAGCACAATCTTCCCTTGTCCTTCAACTTTTGCAGTAGAGGAGTTTCCCATAAAGAGCTGCTCGTCATCCTTAACTTGTTGATAGGCAGTAAACATTTTCTTATCTGTACACACATGTCATGTTGCCCCGGTGTCTACCCACCATTCCTTGGATTTTGATCCCATTAGATTTATTTCAAACACAGCCGCTACAAGGTTCATCTCAGTCACTCCATCAGACAAAGTCTTCAATTCAGCTATATGTACCTGTTCATACTTTGTCTTTTTGGAAGGACGTTGTTGATCTTTGCGATTCCGACAATCTTTGGCCCGATGTCCTACCTTGTTGCACACAAAGCACTTTCCCTTGAACTTTATAGATCCAATTTTAAAACTCTGACTGGTATTTTGTTTAGAGTTTTGCCTCGAACGTTGTCTTTTTTTCTCCTTTTGTCCTTGCTCCAATATATTAGCCTTTGTTTTGAAAATAAACCCCGGATTTCTTTTCTTTTCTGTATCACGATTGTTTTCCTCAACCCGTAATCGGACAATCAAGTCTTCTAACTTCATTTCTTTGCGTTTGTGCTTCAAGTAGTTTTTGAACTCTTTCCAAAATGGTAGTAGTTTCTCAATGATAACTACCACTTGGAAAGATTCGCTCAAACTCATACCCTATGCATGAATTTCATGTAAAATCAATTGAAGCTCTTGGACTTGACTAATTACAGTCTTCGAGTCCACCATCATATACTCAAGAAAACGGCCAACCACATATTTCTTAATTCCAACATCTTCCATTTTGTACTTCTTGTCCAAGGATTCCCACAATTCTCTAGCCGTCTGTAATGGACAATACACGTTATACAACGTGTTGTCCAATCCATTCAAAATATAGTTTTGACACAAAAAATCAGAATGCTTCTATGCCTCAACTGTGGCAATTGCTTGCCGATCAGTTTCGTCCTCATTTAAGGCGGGTGCATCCTCTTTGCCAAATCTTGCCAAATACAGAGTTGTAAAATAAAACAGCATTTTTTGCTACCATCTCTTAAACTCTGTCCCATTAAATTTTTCTGGCTTTTCATTGTGGTTAACCAAGACAATGGTAGGAAGTGAAGTAACCATAGGCGTAAGAACCACGACAGATGCAGATGTTGGGTTTGCATTTCCAACACTGTTTACAGTCTCAGTTGCCATTTAAACTTTCTGATCAAAATAAAATAAAACAAACTTACAGCTTTTCGAAGATCAAACTATTGAACGAAGTTAAGATTGAAGCCAGTGTATGGACACTGTGTCTTTAAGACAGAATAACACCCTCTCCACTGGTGCTCGAGATTAATGGGCGTCTTGTCTCCAGGATACAATAATCACCACACACAGAATTCGCGCTAACTCTATGTATACAGCGAACCAAAGTATGTGCTTTGCACTCTCTCAAACTTAGACTCTAAAAATATATATATATGAATATGCAGGATGAACAGAGGAAAAGGAAGAAGAAATCGGAATATTTTTTCTTAATATATATATATTTTTTTTTGATCCACCAAAACAAGATGGAGGACTACCTTAAATAGGCAACAGGAAAAAACTGAGTTGAAAAAGGCATGTCCGTTCACCGAAAGTCACACCCAATTGGAGAAGACACCAAATTGAATTTTGAATTTTTTGGAGCAAATTCAAATATGAAATTTGAATTCTTTCTTACAGAGTTTTAAAACTAGGACCTTATGTTATCTTTTCCAATCTATGTGGGACAAGAACACTTAACACCATTTGGGAATTTACATCAACATGTCTCATGTTCATGAACTTCACTTTGGAGTCAATTTTCCATTCACCGATAAACAGTTTTGACTCACTAATTACATAATCTTGTTCACCACACGACAACGAACACATTGCTACTCAGACCCTCCAAAATGGGTCCTACATAATTATTAGCACAATCTGAAAAATCAACATTTAAACCATTTTTTTCCAACATCAATAACTATGGTTTATTTGTTTAATACAAAGGCTCATAAAAATACATTCAAGTGAGACCCCAATTTGCCCAAAACCCTTTTTAGATGATAGTGTGCCCTAAAAGCATGCAATGCAATTCTTTATCAAGATATTCAAGAAAATCAGATGGGCCTCTTTTTGACAGGGCCAATATCGGTTAGGGCCTGCCTTGATCGTTCAGTATTTTGTAATGATCAATAGGCCTTAGCCCATAATTTTAGTTAATTGAATTTGTCAATCTTAAGCTTGCGTACTTGTAATGGACCAAAAAACAGCTCAAATGAGTCTCAGAATCCACTGTTCAGCCCATCTAACAGTCCTTGGGGAGTTGAATTCAGTTCCTTATATTGGGCTAGGCCATTCGACCTTGGGCCCTCTATATACTACCAAAGGAGGGTCATTAATAGAAATCTTTTTGCTTTTTTGTTATTGCTTCTGCTGCATACAGGTGACAAGTTATTTATTTATTTATTTTATAAATATATGTAACAAGTTGAGATTAAAGATGAATTGATAAGAGACCAACATTCAAATTTGGAGGGTGAAGCTAATATAATGACCCTTGCATTTTAATAAGGGTGCCCTTAATCATTGCCAAAAATTATTTATTAGGCTAACTGGTTGGTTAAGAGCTCTTATAATTTATTAAGAGATTAAATTGTCCGATTCTCTCCTACCTTTATTGCGAGTATTTTCTCTTTGCATATATTTTGTGTTTTTCTTGTATCTTTATAGTTAAATGTCCATCTAATTTGATATAAATCACATCATCATCAAATAAAAATAGGCGAAATTTATGTAAATGGGTCGGCTATCTGATTTTTTTTTTTTTTTCCACATTCTTCACTATTATAAAGGCTACATGCTCAATTAAAGTGAATAATTCATATTATATTATTATATTTTGTATCAGTTAATTCTGTTTTTCATCTTATGATAATCATATTAATAAAAAAAAAAAAGAAAAATGATACCATGTAAATGTGTGCATGCATGAATTTGCATGAATCAAAATCTAATTTTCTTTTTGGTGAATTACGACGGTAGTCCTTACATTTTGGTTCTTATATTATTTTGGTCATCATAATTCTAATTGACTCAATTTTAACCTTAAATTTATGACTTTGTCTCATTTTAATCCAATTGATTATAACTATTAAAATATTTTTATGAAAAATACGCACATAAGTGAAATGTGTTATATTTTTAAGGGAAAATTATAAACTTAATCAACTCGGTGAGTTTATCCTTAACCAATTCAGTAATAATTTTCTATAAAAAAAATACTAAGGATCCGTTTGATTAGAAAGAAATAAATTATGGAAAGTGAAAATGGTAGAAAGTAAAGTAAAAGAAAAGAAAAGGAAAAGGAAATATCTTTTTTGTATGAATTTGGTTATGATGAAAATTTTGTAAGAAAATAGGAATTCTAATTATAAGTAACTACTTTTATAACAAATTTAAATTTTCTTGTATTTTCTTGTGTTTTTTTTTTTTTTTTTTTTTTGCAAGAATCTGAAAGTTTAGTTGCCATACTATTATGAGTTGTGCAAAAAAATTAATTTTCTTGTAACTTTCACCACTTTCATGCTAAACAAACTTAGAAATTTTTTATTTTTTTCCATTTCTTTCATTTTCTACCATTTTCATCCTAATCAAATTAAGCCTAACGTATTATCAATTAGACCAAATTGACTCAAGATCTAAAATTAAAGGTTAAAATTGAGCCAATTGAAAATGTATGGACCAAAATGATATAAGGGGGAAATGTAGGGACTATCAGTGTTATTTGCCATTTTCTTTTCATTTTGACATTTTTTGGTATAATTTATTGAGTAGCTTATAACTTCTCTTTTCTTTTTTATTTTGGAAATTTACATCTAAGTATTTGGTGCAAGTTTTACATATAATTTATGAGATAAAAATAACCTAAATATGTTGAAAAAAAAATTTATTACTAAAAGCTAAGGACATTATAAGTTAAAAACTGATTACCATAAAGTAAAAGTTAAAAATATTATTTTCTCAACTTTCAGATAATCATTTTTTTTCCACTTATTTAAACTGTACCAAATAATCTCGTACAGACTCCCAAAATTTAAAATAAAAATAAAAATATAATCAAATAAGTTACACAAAACAGCTCCGATATATACTTTTAGTTTTTATTTCTAATTATTAACTTTTAATTTTAATAAAAAAAATTATAGCAAACAAGACTTTATCTGGAGGAGTTGTGACTGATTGATCACCCATGATCTCAATGCGGCGGTCACCTCGTCACAGGATTAATAATTCTTCATTTTAATCTATTAATTTCGTTTTCCATAAGCCATGTGATGAGCCCATAAAACTTTAGATTATTTACATATGAATAATACTTTTATTCATCATTTTTTTTGTATAGCCGTTGAAAAACAAAACAATGAAACTTAGTTTATTAGTATATATCATGAAAGGAAAGAGGGGTGATCATGAACATGTCTTGATAAAGCCTCCCTTGGCCTTTTAGAGTAGTGGTTGGGGTGTAGCTAAGATGACTTCTTAGAACTAATCATTAGATGAGTGCTCAATAAAACAATCCAAGGTTTTTTTTATTTCATGAAAAGTGATTTTGGCTAGCTTTGAAAATGTTTTTGTGGCTTTAGTTGCTTTGATTTGGGGGCTTGTTGTGGATGTATTGCTTGAGAAGTAGTAGGGTTTGCCTTGAGGAGAGAGAAAAGAACATGTTATCATCCTTTTTAACCAATAAAGAAAAGATAATATATTATGATGAGAAACAATTGATAATGTATTATGATGAGAAAATAAAGAAATTTGAAAATAGATAATATGAGATAGGATAGTTAGCCTAGTAGTTTATGTAATTGTCCTTCAGGACATTGAGAAAGTCAAAAGTTTAGGGTTTAAATCAATAGAGCGATTGCAACCCTTTCATTATAATCTAATTTACTAACTTAATAATATCATATCGTTTGTGTAGAATGATAATTTTACATATTTGTCCAAATAATTACAAATAAATATAATTGAAATATATGAGAAAATTAATTTTTGAACAATTTTGTCTTTAAAAATTATGTGCTATTTATTATGTTCACACTAATTGAGCTGTTTACTTTATTCTATATGTTAGTATAGTGGTGTAAACACGATACAATTATATATTTAAAATTTTGGACAGTTTAATGAATAATAATATTTTGTTTAGGGAGGCAGTTTTTGTATGTGGAGCCGTTTTCGACTCGTTCAAAATTTCTTCAATGTTAATTTATTATGTAAATAAGTTAAATTTAAATAAATTTTAAAGTTCGTTGAGTTTTCAAACCAAACTTAAACAAAACCTATTACTCAGTTCGATAAGCTTATATGTAGCATAAAAAATCAAGCTATATTTGAGCTCAACTCATGTTCAATTCATTAAAAACTCATTTGAAATTAACTCATTAGGTAAACAAACCAAACTTGAACACATTTATATCTTAAATTTTCAAGTTAAAAAAATCTGATTAATATAATACTTGGCTCGTTTACAACCCTATGTAAAGAGCATTATTAAAAAAAAAAAATGTTAAACTCATTTTACCTCCTTTTGGTTTGAGGCCAAATCACTTTACTCCCTTTTGATTCAAAAACATATAGGAAGATCCCATATGGTTTTGCACCAAAGTGTAACCATTAATACTGTTAATTATAGATATAAAATGACTATAATATTCTCTCTCTCTCTCTCTCTCTCTCTCAATTTATAATGTCTAACATTAATTTAATTAGATCACAACTAATTATAAATTATTTATTTTAATTCTAAACATTTTATTATAATTATAATTTTATTATATTTTATATCACAATTAATCCTAAATTCTTAATTATCTATTATAATTCCTAACATGTTAATCTAATTTTAATTTAATTATATTTTAATCAATTCTTAAATATTATTTATTTTATATTTTTATTTAATTATATTTTAAATCAATTGTTAATTGTATTTTAATTTGATTTATTTTATTTTAATTAACATATTAATCTAATTTTAGGTTTAGAGAAAATGGAGATAAAATTATCTTTTTTTTATATTAATTTCACTTTAATTTTCAGAAAATAAAATCCACTTTCAAAAGTGGTGTGTGAAATACACTTTCTGTTAGTTTGGATGAAAAAAACTAACGAAAACACTTTAATCCAAAATCATATATCCAAAATCATATGAACACTTTTTTGACTATATTTGAACCATATAGGATTAAAGTACTTTAGCCTCCAATCAAAAGAGGATAAAATGAATTTAACCTTAAAAAAAATGATATCGTTCACATCAAATAATATATGTTTTAATATATATATATATATAGAGAGAGAGAGAGAGAGATAAAATTGTGAATGAAAATCTAAAACAAGGTGCAGGCAAAGAAAGAGGATATTTGAGTTGGGTTCACTTTCCACTTCATAGAAGAAAAGTTGTTACCCATCACATGGGGTGGTGGATAAACCAAAGTCTTCCTAAAAAATCCAAATCATAGGTTTTCTAAATTATTCATGCCAGACCTAACCATGTCTCCCATTCCTTCTCACATAAATGCCCAAACATTTGATCTTGTCTAGAAAACAAAACCACCCCCATTTTCAAGTTCATAATAATGCATGCCTTTTGTGAGACTTTTTAATTATGACTAGCCATCACATTAAGCATGTTCTATTTCCTATTATGAGGGTAAAATAAAGAAGTCAAGAAAATGAAATGATTGATTTTATGAACCTAAATCAAGCATTTAAAACGAACTTTCAGAAGAAAAATGTTATTAATCAAGGCTTCGCTATTTTGAATTATGGTTTTTATGTCAGTTAAAAAATGACAGTCGTAATATATAAAACTCTTGATATAATAAAGTTTAACAAAAATCAGATGTACACACTCTTATCTTTCATATGAAAAAATTGTTTTCGCACAATAATATTTGATACCGTCTAGCGCCATATTGATCATCTTATGGCTTAACAGAGCTTCTAATCTAATGGTATGATCATTAAGAAAAAAATAATGATATACAAACAAATTAATGTACATAAAATAAATACAGAATAATGTGACAAGTGTTGATTTTATCATTTTAAAACAAAATACCTATCAAGCTACAATTTATATTTTCAAAAATATCATGGCCATATTATTCTTGTCAAAAATCGTGAATAAATAATTTGTATGAATATCATTTTCTATAAACTCTAGAAATGCCATTCGTTATATCAAACTGATAAAATCACCTATATTTGGGCTCATTTATGCAAGTTTTATATTTAAAATTCAATTTTTTCTATGTTCAGAAGGTGAAACAATTACACCCAGTTCATTGAACTCTTAGAAAAAAAAAATAGTATCTTAGAGTTTGATCTCTCAAACAAACAAACAAACTGCTTTGTTTACAGATATGCAAGCATGCATGCCTGTCATATGTGGTGAAATTATATATGGTCTAAGTTCAACTCTCAAACAATATAGTTGTATTTGCATGCAACTGAGGAGACACATTACTTGTAGTTTTACTATTGAATTTGTCTAATATTCACATTCATTGCATATACTGCAAGTTTGCAATCTTGCATTGTTGTCTTTGCCTTTCAAATTCTTTAATTTAATCCAATTTTTAACGTACGGATTGGATTTGTTTCCTCAGCGATTTATGAAAGATTCTATTCAATAGTTTCTTATTGTTATGTTTGGATTATAGATTTTGCTAGAGATTTGGGAAGGAAAAGTGAAAAGATATATGAAATGTAATCATATTGCATTCACATTTTACCTACTTTTTCCTATTTATTTTTCAAATCTTTACTAAAATTTATGATCCAAATATAGCCTTATGCTTGCTCCATATAAACAAATACACAGGTAAGATTACATACATCTAATCATTTCTAAAATTTCGTTGTAACAAGAGTCTCTTATACTTAACCTACCTACATTGTCCACATTAATCCAAAGCTGTGTTTTTAAATTGTCTTTTTTTATATATTTAAATCAAATACAGAATCATTCAATTGATCTAAATGAGACACATTCTCATGCATTCACCTTGACTTTATACAAAGCTAGTAGAAACTGGGTGAAAGAAAGAAATTCACAAAATGTAAAACTTCATGCATTAATGGGCAATGCTTGGCTTTTTACAAGTTCATGACAGGTCTAAGAGGATTTTATTTTATTTTTTTTACTTGGTAGGAGAATATTTATAAATATTAAGATAATTACATTAAACTAGAAAATCAAACATATATGACAGTCTAACAAAATAAACTGCCAGCTCAATATCAACAACTATGACAAGAAATAACCCACAAATAAAAAATAGTAAATAATCAAGGGAGCTTTTTTGATAAACTCTCTTTCTAAGAGTTTTATTCCATCCAACTCATATTCTTTTTGACTATTCCATTAAGTCTTATTTGAGGTAAGAAAACCAAAACACCCTTAATCTCTCATGCCCTCTATTAATGTTGATATTTAATGTTGATTGTCATTATATTTTGGTAGTTCCCATAGATTAAAACGTTGTCATTATATTCATATTAATTTGAAATGAATTTTTGTTATTGTGTTGTCAATTACATGATGTGAATATTCACATCATGTAATTGAAATGAATATTCACATCATTATATTTACATTAATTTGAAATGAATTTTTGTCATTGTGTTGTCAATTACACGATGTGAATATTCATACTAAAACATATGAATGTGAATTTTCACATATTACTACATTAGATGAGAGAGAATGTTCACATGTTGTGAACGTTCACATCACTACATGGTGTGAATAAGAATGTATTGTCAATTGAAAACATAATGAACATTATTTTTAATGTGTTGTCAATTAAAAATAAGAAGGTTCACATATTGTGAACGTTCACATCACTACATTAGATGAGAGAGAATTTTCAGAAAGACGTTGTAAAGGTTCACATCAGATGAGAGAGAACGTTCATATTATTTTTAATGTGTTGTCAATTAAAAATATATTCACATACGATGAGAGAGAATATTCACATTATTTTTAATTTGTTGTCAATTAAAAATATATTCACATTATATAATAATATAAAATAATAACATCAATGTTATTTAATTTGTGTATGAAATTTTCGGAAAAAGGGGTCACTGCTGTGCTAAAAGCACAGTGGTGACTGTGGTGCCTCCATTTGAGGTATATTATGGCTTTATTTTTATAATCCAAACCGTTCATTTTGTAGGGTTTGTTAAGTATTTCATGCCTACAAAAAATCATATTAATCGGATATCAACAACTATATGATCGATAACTAAAAAAATAAATAATAAATTTTTCTTTTGAGAAATAGCATAAACAATATGCAATTCGATCATATAGTTATTGATATCCGATTAATATGATTTGGTAGGTATGAAGTACTTAACAAACTCTACAAATTCAACGGTTTAGATTATAAAAATAAGGTCATAATACACCTCAAATGGGGGCACCACAATCACTGTTGTGCTTTTAGCACAAGCAGTGACCCTTTTTTTCGAAATTTTCTATGCCTTGGTCATTTCCCTTCTCTCTCCTCCTCCAACATTAAATATCAATATTAAATATAAGGGTATAAGAGTCTAAGAAAATAGTGTAAATCAAGAAAAATGATTTTATGGAACAAAAGTATAAGCACATAGACTAAATGAGTTAAAAAATTTATTCATAGACTTCTTAAATTAAAACACTTTTAAATGAGATTTATCAATAAAAATCCCAATAATAAATCCTTATATATGGAATAGCTAATAAAATAGGGGTGGCGGTGGTAGTTAGTGGACCGGTAGCGGTGGTCGCTATGAGAGCAGAGGCCAGTAGTACATTGTTTTATGGTAATTTCATGAGGAGATAGTCTTTTATTATAATTATTTGATAAGGTATACTACATTCGCAAAACTCATTAACAAAAGTGTCTGTAGAACCTATTATCTCACTCAACCAAAACCAAAAAACAAGACAAAAAAGACAAAAAAAAAATCCTGAATTTATAGCCTAATTGAAAGGTGGTATGCGACCTCTAAAGAAACTCTTAGCTTATCAAATGTATAATTCTCTTTTGTTATTTACCAGTCTTGAAACATTACACAATATTTTTTACGTACATTACAGGATATTGATTATGTGGTATTCTAAGGGATTGTTTGAGATATTCTAATAAGTGTATGTTTTAACTTTTTGAACTAAAAAATTAAGGAAAAAATATAATTGTTTGGGATAATTTTTTAATTTTTTACGAAAAAAATGTGTATTAAAAAATTGTATAATGTAGCGTATAGGAGAAGGGAGAGAAGAATAGGCAGTACGGTGGGCAGAGTAGTGGGCAGACTAGTGTATGGGATATGCTTGCCTCCTTTTTGAACATTGAATTGGACGGTGATTTTCGGCCCGTGGGGGCCCACCACGGGTCTTGTTTTGGTAATCGGAACCGTTGAATGTGTAGAACTCGTCGAGTACTATGTATTTGTAAAAAATCACATTGATCGGATATCGATAGCTATCTGATCGGATTAGTTTTTTGTCAACCGTTAACTATAACACCATCCCTTTTTTTTTATACAAAACTGATTTGATCATATAGTTAGCGATATCCGATCAACGTGATTTTTTACAGCCATATAATACTTGATGAATTTTACATATTTAACGGTTCAGATTATCAAAACGTGATGTGTAATGGGCCCCCACGGGCCAAACAGTACCGTCCTTAAGCTTGCCTCGCCGCCTGTGTCATTTGTTCTCACCAAAGTCAGGTAAAGGCAACTCACGTCAGAGTTAGGGATGGCAATTTGAATCCGGCCCGACGGGGACCAGATCCCCCGACCCCGATTTGTATGATTTTTTCTCGAAAAATACTCCCGACGGGCTGGGGACGGTGTTCAAAAAATAATCCCCGATAAATTTCGGGCTGGGGACTGTGATAAGTTTTTCCTCCTCGGCCCCCGGCTCGTCCCCGTCCCGTTTCAGCCCCGCTTCTCTCTCCTCTATGTCTCACTCACCTACCCACCATATATATATATAGATATCTCTTATCTTAGACTCAGATCTAAGAATCACAACACACCTCCTCTCTCTCATCTCATCTCATCTCAGTACCCTTCCTCCTCCTCTCTCTGTTTCTCGTCTCTCTGCCGCCATGGCCGCACTCTGCCACTTCATACCGATGACGCAACGAGAGTCTCCATCTTCACCGATCAAGACCTCTCTTCTCTCTATCACCGATCGAGACCTCTCTTCTCTCTTTCTCTCTGTTTGTGTGTGTATGTGTGATGATGACGACAGCGACGACTTAGATCTGCAGATGTGTGCGCGTGTGTGTGTGATGATGACGACTACACAAATCTACAGATGTGTGTATGTGTATGTGTGTGTGTATATGTCTCTGCAGATGCATGTGTGTCTCTGTGTGTGTATATCTCTACAGATGCGTGTGTCTCTCCATCGGGGATTTTTCGGGGTCGAGGAAACCCGATCCCCGTCGTGGACGGGGGTGGGGGGAGTGATGGGTTCCCCGCCAGGGATTGGGGCCGGGGACGAGGAATTTCATACTGTCGAGGATCGGGGACGGAGAGGGAATCCCCAGCCCCGCCCCGCCCCGTTGTCATTTCTAGTCAGAGTGAGTTGTACCTTTTTTGTGTAAAAATAATTTTTTTGATGAATAGTAATAACTTTTTAACTTTTTTAATAACTTTTTGACTTTTTATCTTTTTTTGAAGATGCCAAAACCAGACCTAAATCAATCTTGTAAGAAAAAATTTTACAGGTAAGATATACAACTAACTCACATTTGTTAAGTAATTTAAAAAAAAATAAAAAAATAAAATAAAATGCTCATTTAGTATGTTGCAGTTTTTGTTAGCCTAGAGTATCTCATAAATAATGTCCCCTAATGCTTTGAGAATATCTAATAACTTGTATGTATTTCGTTTTCATATTTGTGGACTTATATAACATTTTTTCCATAACACAAAAACAATATATAAATAACAAACAAATATTTTGGACTACTTCTATTGCATTGGCGAAAGAGTCCTTGGTCACTAGAAGCAGGGGCTGGCCATGAGGTTTGCGTTCAGGGCCCAAACTCTTTTGTGCAAGGGTGACCCTAAGAAGTTGTATTAAGCCGGAACATGGTTTGGCCATCTTGTAACAGAATTTTTTTAATTAATTATTATTTAAAATTAATAATTTACATATTAAAAAAAGTAAATTACAAATACACGTCTTAAGATTTACTTAAAATATTAATTGCTCTCTGTAGTTCTAAAAATTATATAATGCTTCTTAAAATTTCTAACCGCATTACAAATAACCCTTTTAATAATCAATTATTAAGTCAATTAGTAATTTTTCATGATATTGACAATATATTCCAATTAACAATTTTAATAATTTCATTCTTGGATAGAAGGAAAGTTAGAAATTTAATTTAATTTTTTTTGTCAACTCTGATAAATGGTAAATTTTGACAAGTGGTATTTGTAATTTCGAGAACTACAAGGAGGCAATATATATTTTAAGTAAATCTCAGGGAATGTATTTGTAATTTATTCTAAAAAAATATTACATTGATTTTTTTTAGGTTTGAAAAATACAACAAGTTTCATAATTTTTTAATGTAATTACACTGATTTATCTTTTACTAAGGTTAAGATATAGGAACTAATGCAGATGATATGAAAAACAAAGAGAATATGATAAAATATATTTTTTAATGTAAAAAATATAACAATATTTTTTTTAATATTTATATAATTAATAAATTATTGATAAAAAAAAAAAAGAATCAATAAATGGAGATAGTAAACAAGGAAATGGGTAGAAGGAGAAATTAGGATTTAAAATTTAAAATTTTTAAGAATAAAATTGATAATTTTTAGATAAGTATTTGAGTGTTTTGATAATTTTAAATAAGAACTAGCAGGGTCGTACACGCAATATGTGTGCAATTCAAAAAAAACATAATAATACAATTTTTTAAGAATAATAAAAAAGAAAAATGCACACATAGTATGTATTGCACAAGTGATAAGGACTTCTTGTGCCTCTTGTCCTCTTCTTTTTTATATAAACATTTTATTCTCTTCTTTTTTATATAAACATCGACTATAGAGACATTTTTAAAAAACTCAAAATACGAGATACAAATGTGTAAATATCACCAGCAATCTTCTCTTTATATATTAGAATAGATAAATTTGTCATTAAAAAAATATTAAAGAGTCACCATTTAAATTTCTAAATTCATCTATAATGACGTGACAAACTACTTGTATCAAATCAAAATTTAACCCATAATTTATCTTATCATTATGAATAAAATTAATTGAAACTTTTTAGGTCTCAATATTTTTTTAAAAATCAATTTTGAAATTAACAGTTTTTAATAAGCTCATCACCCAGATCAGATCCGTGGCTGTTTTTGGTAAATTATGATAATACCCATAGCCGGCTTTGGACATAAGCCAAACAAGCGATCGCTTTGGGCATCCAAAATTTTGTTGAAAAAGGGCCCCCAAAAATGTTTGCTACTATTATAATTGTTCATAAAAAAATATAAATGGCCCCTTAAAAAGAAGGAAAATTTACCAATAAATCTCATTTTGAGAAATGATAAATCATTTAGTTCCAATGATTTTTTTGTAGACTAATTAATTCCATTGATTTTGAAAAAATAGATTTAATATATTATTTAAAAATTGGATTTACAATTATACACTTATTTCTATTATATTTCCTTCTCTTTTTTTCTTTTATGCTAGAAAAGTAAAATACATAATCTATGAGAATCAAATTTGGGATGCATTTTTATATGAGAATATTTTTTATTTAGAAAACATTTCAAAATGAATACAAAAATTATTTGAAATATGAGATTCTTTAAAAAAAAAAAATTCTTAGTGTACTTTTTCCAAACGTAACATTCCAATGTAACACAATTTTTTTCAAACATAACATTCCAAAAAAATTCCTTAATGTAACATTCTAATGTAACACACAAAAAAACTCCTTAGCATAATTTTCTCAAACATAATATTCCAATATAACATTCCAAAAAAACTCCTTAGTGTAATACTCAAATGTAACACACAAAAATCTTTTTAGGATTCTTCAAAAAAAAATGTAGGATTCTTCAAATTATTCTAAAAGGATTACAAAAATCCCTTAGTGAGTTTTGACAAATATATAATTTCAAACTGTGAGTGTTACGTTTGGAAAAAAATACACTAAAGAGTTTTTAATATTTTTGTGTGTGTTACATTAAAGTATGTTACATTGAAGTGTTATATTTGGTCTTCGTACACTAAGGTTTTTTTTTGTTTTTTTTATGTTACATTGGAGTGTTACGCTTAGAAAAAATACATTAAAGAGTTTTTTTTAGTGTTAAGTTGTAACGTTTACGAAAAATATACCAAAGAATTTTTTAGCATGTTACGTTATTAAGTGTTAAGTTTTTGTTAGTAATGTATGATTTGTTCCAGAATGAGTGAAAATAAAAAACTTCTATAGTGCAAATTGTCCAAATGTGTAATTTTATATTTAAATAAACTCACTTTTATCCCTAAAATTTAACAGACGTGATTGGTAGCTCGAAAGAGAGGCCCCCGAATCCCCCCGAATTAAAAAACGACGTCGTTTTGTCGTTTTGATTTTTTTTTTTTTTTCAGAAAAAGAAAATCAGAAGAAGAGAAGGAAGAAGGAAAAGAAGAAGAGAAAGAGGAAGAAGAAGAAGAAGAAGAAGAAGAACTGGAAGAAGAAGAATTGGAGGGGGCAACAAAATCGGGCTGGAGGCGGAGGCGGGGCGAGGGGGCAGGGGCAGAGGCAGAGGCAGGGGGAGGAGGCGGAGGCAGAGGCGGGGGCTGCGAGGTAGAGGCAGAGGCGACGGCGGGGCAGCGACGGGCTGCTGCGATGATCGACCGGTCGATCTGCGATCAATTGGCGACGGCAGCGGAGGCGAAGGAGGGGCCCTCTCTCTCTCTCTTCCCTCTTCTCTTTCTCTTTTTCTCTCTCTCTTTCTCCATTCGGGCTGTTCAGGGGGGCTCAAAATCAGAGGAAAAATCATTTTTCAAAATTTAAATGCAAACAGGTAAGTGACTATCATTTTGCGTAATTTCTACTTTAATGGGACATTTGGGTTCATAAAAAAAAAAAAGAAAGGACTAAACAGTTCACAATATCATATTTTGAAATTTATTAATGTTTCACCCTAAAAAGAAACCAAAAAAATTAATTGAGGTTTGACTTATTTGAAACAATTAGATAGTTGTTTTCCAAATATATGACTAGCGTATAAAATATTATTGGTTATAGTTGTTACAAATTGCTTATGGGAAAAAAGTTTTTCAACTTTGAAATTGATTAAATTTTACATTTAATCAACCACCTCATAAGAAATATTCAATGGATTTTGTTGACAAGTTAGATAAAGCAAGCTTGACTAGTAATTATTGTAACTAAAAATGTAAAAATGGTAGTGTAACAACCCTCACCACTGATTACTGATTTAATCACTGATTACTGCTAAACTGAGATCAAGTATGATAATTAGCTGACTGACTGAAATCTGGAACTAAATCGATTGGGTATGTTAGTTAAATTGCATTTCTATCTGTTGCCTGTTTGATTATCTGTTCATGTTTTATGCTTTAAACTATAAATTGAAGGCCTTATCGGCAGCCGAAACTGAAATTGATTGATGTTTCATGATCATTAGAATTTATGTGAATTTATGGTATGTTTACCTGAAATATGATTCGGTACGATTAAATTAGATTAAAATAAGTAAATTACACGAGTTGCATTATTCACCATTTTGCCACCACTAGTGGGCCACTTACTTGACACATTTGAGACTCATTCATATGCATTACAAAACATTTCTTCAGCCATTTCTTGAGACCAACCGACTAGAGAGAGAGTATTTGGAAGAAAGCTTGATTTCATCTTGTAATTGCTTGAGACTTAGAAGGAATTGAAGGATAAGTGCATAATTGAGCCTCTAGACTTGTGATTGGAGACCTAAGGTAGAGATTCTATCCCTTGGTTTATGTATTTAAGTTGTATCTTCATGAATCATGGAAATTTAGTGAGTTAAAGCCTAGAATTGATTCTATATGTTGAATTGAAGCTCATATCATGCATGCATGTCTACATTGTTGCATTTTGAGGTTGATTACATGGAATTTGGTACATGCATGTTCATATTATTGTTAGAGTCCATGTTTTCATCATGTTTTTGTAAGAATTGGCTCATTAGAGCATGTATTTGAGGCTTGAAAGTTGTTTAAGTGCATGCATGTTCCATTGAAGTCTTGTTCATGAATTTGGTTTGAAATTGAGTTTAATTGAACTACCCTTGGGCTTTGATTTCCTAAATTGATCTTTGAAACATGTAATATTATGGGTTTTGAAGTGTTTTCCAGAAAATTAGCCCAAGAGGATCGAAATTTATGCATTAAAACTTGGTTTGGAGCTTAGAGCTCAAATCTGGAAATTCCAGATTCTTGACTCCCGCTCGAGCGGGGGAAGTTGCGCACGAGCGGGGAATTCGAGCTCCTAGCATCTTGCACTGTTTTACAGTCTGCTCAAGCGGAATAATGTACGCTTGAGCGGAGGCTTGTGTCACGCGCTCGAGCGAGGGTCGAGCGCCCGTCGAGCGTGAATTTTGAGCATCTAGTACTTTTGGCATGTTTTACAGTCCGCTCGAGCGGAGTTAATCGCGCTCGAGCGGAGTATTTTGTTTGCCTTTACGCTCGAGCGGGGTAACCTGCGCTCGAACGGATCCCCTGTTTTCTGAAAAATTTTGAAAAATGTTTTAAAATGCATCTTTGCATCCTCATTTCATCCTAGGCATTCTTAGACCTAGTTTAAGGCATCTTAATGAGGATATAGATGTAAAACAACACCGAGTCTAAGTAGGGACTAAGTCTTTGATTCCCGAATGTGTAACTTAGTGTGTGCTCGTTCTGTCACTGTCTAGGGTTGGCTTTCGGAGACGCGCTCTAACTGCTTATAGCCCAGAACTCTGTGAGTAACAATTGTGTAAAGATATGTTCAAATGTGACTGTTTAAACTATACTGTTTCTGAACTAATACTGTTTACTGATAGAATGTTTGTCTTCTATTCTGAACTATATTGTGGCATCTTTAGCAACCACTGTTACTGTTACTGTTACTGCTACTGTTACAGAGATCTCTGTCAGTTTCTATCTTGGAACTTCTGTTTATTGTTATGATAGCCATCACTGACTGTTCGGTCTTTTAAGACCTGCTGTTTACTGTATTGCTATGCTAATGGATGTACCACATATGACTGTTATGACTGAATGACTGATATACTGAATCAATGAACTATTTTTATTACTGTAAGGACATTCATTCTTAACCTCTTTACGCATTATGTTATTCACTGGGCTTTAGCTCACTGCTCATATATATATATATATGTAGGTGTTCAGGCACCAGACCGGAGCTAGGAACGTGGGTTAGGCTCCCCTTTTTGTCAAGCCGACCATTGTGCCTCACTGCGAGGTTCCGAGCCTGCCAAACTATGGCTTAGGGGTGTTTTATTTCCCCCGTCTATCTCTGCATCCGTTTTGTAATAACTGTTTAGACTGATACTGTACTGTCTTAACAGGGGTTAAGTCCCTGTCCTGAATGATTGTAAATGTTGTACATACTGTTTTGCACTGATGGTATATATATATGAAAAATCTTTTTGCATACAGACTGCCACAACTCATTGGACATTGTTTAAATTACTGTTTTGGCTTCCGCCATGCCCCTATACTCTGTAATACTGTTTTACTATTAAGCAGGCCTTCGGTAATCTCGGTTTACTGGCCGGTTACGGTGCTAAACCCATAGGGGCGGGTTTGGGTCGTGACAGGTAGTGTATTATTGCTTGGATTATTTGGAACCTTAAGACTAAAAATTTGCACACCCCTAAAACAAATTTTAAAAATAAATTTATATATAATTTATTTAGAGCATTGTGATGGCCTTAGTTTTCTCAATTCAACCGTGCGGTTTTGGATACTTGACACCCGCATAGTTAGCATTAAGTCAGTCTATTTAAACAGAAAGATTCACACACACTTGAGAAATTTTAGAGAGAGAAGTTATTGGAGAATACTTTGCTGGTATTCACTTGGATTACATTTCATTGGATGGTTTGGCCAAATAGGCAACTTAGCCTTCTAGGAATAATCTAGAATGTACAATTAATGTTAGGTGTGGAGTCCTCTTAGGGCCTTCCACAAGTTTCTTAGAACTATCTAAAGTCTATTCTAGAACATTCCTTACAAGTTCTAGAATTATGTATAATATTCCTACAATTTCTCAAGTTTTCTAGAAGGTTCCAAAATCTTCCATTAGCCTCAATTGTTTGAGCCCTTCTTCGATGGAGATTTTATGAAGGCGGCTAAACGAGTCGTGAAGCGAGTCGTGACAATTCTTACACATATTATATGTTAACGTGGGCATGATACCCTACCAAGTACCAATGAAAGTAAAAGGGAAAATAACACTATAGTGATATCAGTGTAATTTAATTATATATTAATAAAAAAAATTATAATTATAATTATTAATATTAATATTTTTTATTTACTTGTAGATATTTTTTGACTGACACATGTTAGTGTAATTTTCCCAAAATAAAACTACATGGGCAACCGAACTAGCCCATGGCCCCGTTTGTTTTCCCTCTTTCATAGTCCAGAGTGGACTGTGAATAATGAATAGTAAACATAACTCCTGTTTGTTTACAGATTTTGGGAATGGATTCATAAGCTGGAGGGTTTCAGATGGGCCTTACATGTTGGGATTGTTAGTCTGCCCCAACACTTGGTATTGAAAATTAGTCCATTAGTATTAGAGGAGTAATTTACTTGTTTACCCTCTTCTCTTCTCTTCTCTCATCTCTCTCTGTTCTCTTATTATTATTATTATTATTATTATTATATATGCATATTTCATTCGGTTTTCTCACCAATCAAATAGAAGTGTAGACAAATTGCAAATTAGATCATGCTCCGATCTTTGACTAAATTAGACAAAAGAGATACAAATCAAAAGACTTACATGATATGAAGTTATACAAAATTGAAATTTGTAAGAAAAACAAAATCGCGTTGACTATGAACATTGGTGTCGTCGTCGTCGTTGACGGTAATGATCGGCGTCATTGCGTTGTCGTCGGTGAAGATCGGTGTCATCGTCGTCCTTGTAGTGATACTCTACTCTTTTTTTTTTATTAACAGAGAAGATGATGATGAATGAACAATGAACCAATATTTAAGTTAAAAAAATCTTTCAATCCACTGTTTAAAACCATGGAATGGTTAAAACCGTGGGCTGGGCTGAGTTGTTTTCATAATTCAGTTTTATAAAAATAACTTAATATATTTTTATAAAACATAATTTTTAATATTAAAATATATCACAAATAAATACAATTTTTCATAATTCACTCACTAATAATTTCCAAATTTCATAATAATGTAACAAGGGTATTTATGAAATTTAACTAGTTAATCCCACTCCTATCTCTCAAAACAAACAGGAATTATTGCTAGTCCACTGGTTATCAAACAAACACAAATTTCTTAGTCCCCTCACTAATAGTCCCCTCACTAACAGTCTCTTTACTAATAATCCCCTCACTAACAATCCCATCCAATCTACCTCTGAAAACAAACGGACCCCATATTCTCAAATTGTTTAGGTGCAAGTTGACAGTAGAGATGGCAATGGTAAGATATGAGTCAGGGCCACCTACTCCCCAAACCCCCCCCCCCTCCCCCACTTTTTTTGCAGCTTGCCCCCACCTCGACCCAATCCTCATGAAACTCTCCCATATCCCCACTCAAACCCAAACCCAAACCCAAACCCAAACCCACAAATGTAACCCCTACTCTTGACTTTATCCGATCCGCAACACAATAAAAAATTTAACAATAATATTAAAATTCAATAAGTAAAACTAGAAAATGATATTTATAATTAAAAAATATATTATATATTGTACATATAATAAAATTATATTATATATATAACTTAGTAGAAATTTTAATAATATATTGTATAGCTATTATGTATAAAAATACAACATATTATATACCTATGTAATATTATTATTTATTTAGGGCTGGTTTGGCATGTTGAGAAAAAATCAAAAAGTCAAAAAATTATTCAAAAAGTAAAAAAGTTATCACTATTCACAAATTAAAAATATAAAAAAAATAATTTCTACAATATTAGTACAATCCAAAAAGCTACACAGTGATGGTACTGAAATCATAGGAAATTTACGCACTGATGGTACAAAAAAAAAGAAGATATATATATATTCATTAAGTTGGAGGGTACTGTTGGACCCATGGGGCCCACCACGGATCTTGTTTCGATAATCCAAACCATACAATGTGTAGAACTTGTCGAGTATTATATGCTTGAAAAAAATCACATTGATCGGATATGGATAGCTATGTGATCAAATCAGATTTTTTCCAGCCGTTTATTTTTCACCTTCTATTTTTCTCATACAAAACAGTTTTGATCACATAACTATCGATATCTGATTAAAGTGATTTTTTGTAGGCATATAGTACTTAACGAGTTCTACACATTCAACGGTTTGGATTATCAAAACGAGACCCGTAGTGGGCCCCCACGGGCCCAACAGTACCTATGAAACCTCATGCTATATATGCATATGGTTCAGATTCTTCTCACCATTTCAACCATTTCGTACAGTCCTTCTGCAGCACTGTCACTAATGAGTCTAGAACGTAGGGGTAAAAATGTAATCTTGCTATTTTATATAATATTTTAATTAGGGGTATGATTTGAATTACAACCCCTTAATATTATATTTGTGGATCGGGTATGATTTGAATTAGGGGTGGGCGCGGGTCGGTTGCGGCCACGGAACCTCCAATCCGCCATCCGTCCGCCAGATTAGCGGATTGGAGAAAATCAATCCGCATCCGTCCGTCAATCCGGCAGATGTGGATTGAGCAGATTGGCGGTTTGGCGGATGGATGCGAATCGGTTTGGCGGTTTAAAATTTTATAAATTTTCAACATAATTCAATTTGTGCACTTCCTAAAAAAAAGAAAAAAAAAGAGAAGAAAGTATTACAGTCAATGATTTAAAAAAGTACTACAATCACTATATATCTTATCCAAAGAAAGAAAATTTGAAACTTTAGAATATCGCAATCATTGTATACTTCATCCACATATTACAATCACAGCATGATTCATCCACATAAAGTATTACAATCTGTGGTTCTTAAAATATAAAAATAATTCAAACCACCAAAACCATGAACAGAGTAATAGTAGAAATTGTATGTCTCTGTATTGTTACATTTATATATGTTTTTGAAAACAAAAGCTAACCAGCATATATCATATTTTCTATTTATTATTTTTAGAGTTAAATTTAAAAACTAAAAAATATAGATAAATAATACGTTTATTTTTTTTAATTCAAAAAATATATTCAAGTTGAAAACTTTTTTTCAACAGAATATTTAATCTATTTTTCAATTGAAAACACAAACAAAATATTTAAACAAATTGAAAATAAAAAGTCATATAAATTAGTAGGGGTGCTCGCGGTGTGGCGGTTCGGTTGCGGTCAAAGGAATCTCAAATCCGCTATCCGTCTGCCAAATTGACGGATTGGAGAAAATCAATCTGCAATCGTCCGCTCATCATCACACATCCGTCCAAAATGCGACGGATCGGTTCGGTTCGGTCGGTTTTGACGGATCGATATATCCGCTGCTCACCCCTAATTTGAATACAAAATATTCTCCTCCACTCTCGACCCGAATGTAATTGGGTGTTTCAAAAGTTTTCTTAAATTCGACGTATCTTAGTCAATCACTCCCGAACCCATCCTATTAGAATTAGGAAGAGTCAGGAACTTCATGGATCGAAATATTTTGTTATCCCTAGGACTATTTTGGGAAGATGGTAAAAAATAATTTTTTGGCTTTTAACCAAACTTTTGGCTTTTTTAGACAAATGATTTGGGAAGTTGGTAAAAAATTAGTTTTGGCTTTTTTGATTAATATTTGTTTATGATGTTAAAGCACAATAAAATGACCAAACTACCTTCATTCAATTTAAAATATTTACAACTTCACCCATGTAGCACATTTTGACCCATGAGGGGTAGAATTATAATTTCACAAGTGGCTGAAAACTAACTTCTCAAATGTCTTTAAATACAAAAAAAAAAGTCAACTTTTGGCTTTTATTACAAACCTAAAAAAGTGACTAAAAGTCAAGTTTCCAAAACACCCCTTAGTTGACGGATTGATAATTTTTTGGGATACTTATGTGTAGGTCCTAATAAATCGATTTGTTGTCTAATAGGTCCTATGGGAAAAAAAATGTCATTAAAAAAAGTCACTAATTGTAAATTTTAACTACAATTTATAAAAATCATGATAAAAAAAAGTCAATAATTGTTAATTTTTAGCGACATATATAAACAATTGTCACAAAAAAATTATTTTTAGTAAAAATTTTATTAAAACTTATTTTTAATAGAATTTAATAGGAATTAAGTCTAACTATTAAGACCTATTAATAATTTATTCTAATTTTTTTATTCATCCCTAAAATACATATTTTAAAAAAAATTATATTTAGAGTGCCCTTACATATCCTATAATACATGTTAGCATAACATGGACAGAGTGATAAACCTAGCAAGTGGCAGTGAAGATAACTGCACGCCCAACTCGATTAGCTCATCTTTTTCTCATATTGCATGGGCATATGTTAGCATAACATGGAGAGAGTGATAAGACCTAGCAAGTGGCAGTGAAGTTAACTATACGCCCAACTCAATTAGCTCATCTTTTTCTCATATTGCATGGGTTAGTTTGGTGGATTGACAATATTCCACACTCTCAAACAATGTTCAAAATTAAATTTTAAATTTTATTTAACGTTCGTTTGGTAATGATTTTTTTAATTAATTCTTTAATTTTTTTAATCTGAGATTTTTTTTGTTTGTTTGATTTTTTTTTTAATTTTTTGACTTTGAAATGATAAATTTTTTTATTAATTTTTTAATTTAATTTAATTTAATTTTTTTTTAAATCTACATGTGATTATTTAGTTCAAAATATTGACCAAACCGGGGCTTAGAATGTTTACCGGCACTGAGAGTGACAAGACTCTAACAAGTAGCAGTAAAGATAATTATATGCCCAATACAAATAGCACATTCTTCTCAAATCACACAAGTTAAGAATTGTTGGAAATGATTTAAAATAAATATATATTATTATTTTTTTTAAAAGGGATATAATAGTAAAAAATAATGTGATTCAAATAAAAATTGATTTGATTTAAATAAGATAAAAAAAATTAAAATAGCATAGGCCAAACAATTCCTTATTGTAGATCGATTTGAATCGGTATATCTGCATGGTTGATATTTTTTATTTTTTTTTATTTTTACATATCCTAAAACAAGTTCTTAAAATAAATAAGTTACATTAACTTTGTTGAAAGTTTGAGAGAAAATATAACTAGTTGCACTTCTCTTTTAGAAAAAGGTAAATTATGCTAGGTAAATTATACTACCACTTTCTGAAGTTTAGATTAATATATATCATTTTTTGACGTTTGAAAAATTACACTAACTCCCTATCATTGTAATTATTTAGATGAAATGAAAATATTGAACCCATGCATTTTTTTTTTTTTTTCTTGTTTTGCTTTACTTCTTCTTCTTCTTTTCCCCTTTCATTTACTATACTTTTTCGAATAAATTATAAATGCATCCCATAAGATTTAATTAAAATACAAATCACCTTCTGTGGTTTTGAAAATTACATTCTACCTTATGAGGTCTCTAATTTCATAACAAATCACCCCTTTTATTAATAAATTATCCAGTCGATTAACAGTTTTTAATAATGTTAAAAATATGTTTCAATTAATAATTTAGGTAATTTTATTATTCTATAGGAGAGTAATGATGAATTTCATCTTTTTTTAGTTAATTATGTTAAATAAAAAATTTTAACAATGGAGTATTTGTAATTTTTTAAACCATATGAACAATCTGTACATTAAGCAAATCTCAGGGAGTGTATTTATAATTTATCTTTTTTTTTCAATGAAATTTTCTTTATTTTTCTATTAGGAATTGCTGCCTTTTGTATAAGAGTAAATTACACTTTGCCCCCTAAAGTTCCACCCATGTCCCACTTTGGCCCTTTAAATTTAATTTTTCTCACTTCGACCCTTCATGTTTGTAATCCTTCTTACTTTGGTCCTTCATGTTTGCAATCCATCCCACTTTAACTCTTCATATTTGTAATCATTTTTACTTTATTCCTAAACTAACTTCCATAAAAAAAACTAACAGAATCTGTCACATTACTAACATATCAACTTCGTGTGTGATGTAAAAATTCACTAAATATGCAAAAAATAAAAATTAAAAATTAAAAAAATTGGATTTTTTTTTAGTCTTTAGTGAACTTTTTTTTTTTTCAAATTTATTTATAAACATTGTTATATTATAGATGCATCTAGATTAGATGCAATTAAAAAAATAAAAACAAATTTAATTAAAAAAAGAAAAAAGTTTACTAAAGATAAAAAAAAATGAAAATATACTGACTCAAACACCTATATTATCAATTCTGAAATGAAAATTTTACTATCGTTTTTTTCGTCTTTAGTGAACTTTTTTATTTTTTTTATTTAAATTTGTTTTTATTTTTTTAGCCACATCTAATCTAGATGCATCTATAATATAATAATTTTATGAATAAATTTGAAAAAAAAAAGTCCAATAAAGACTAAAAAAAATTTCTAATTTTTTTATTTTTTATTTTTTACATCTTTAGTGAATTTTTTACATCACATATGGAGCTGATGTGTTAGTGATGTGACAAATTCTGTTACTTTTTTGGATGGAAGTTAGTCTAGGAGTAAAGTGAGAATAATTGCACACATGAAGGATAAAGTAGGAAGGATTACAAACATGAAGGGTCAAAGTGAGAAAAATCAAACTTTGTAAAGGGCCAAAGTAGAAAGGATTGCAAACATGAAGGACCGAAGTGAGAAAGATTGTAAACATAAAGGGCCAAAGTGAGAAAAATCAAACTTAGCCTCCGTTTGGGAAGTGAGTTAGCTTTTTGGCTTTCTTAGCTATTTTAGCCTGGATTAAAAAAGTTCGGTTTAGGAAGGGCTTTTTGACTTTTTTGACTTTTTTTGTGAGAGAAGAGTGTAATGATTATGGGTTGAATGTGATGTTTTGTTTGTTGTGGCTAAAATAGCCTATTTTGTCTTTTATGGCTATTTTAGCCACAAACCAACTTGCCAAACAACACCTTAAAGGGTCAAATTGAAAATGAGTGAAACTTTAGGGGGGCAAAGTTCAATTTATCCATTATATAAGTATGAGATTTGTGAAATAAAACTATTAACCATAGGGATATAAATGTAATTTTTAAAATATCAAAAAGTAAGATATAATTGAACCAAATCCCAAGAGTATCAATGTAATTTAGCCTTTAAAAAAGTTTAAAAGATCATAACAAACTAATATAGATTGTGTCAAGTTTTAAAGATAAATACTATAAAAATATATATTTTTAGTTTAGAAAATAAATTGATTATTATTTTTATCTATATGACTAATAAAAAATAAAAAATAAAACTCTTATATGAATTTTTTTTTAAAAAAAAATCTATTCTAATTATGCTATTTATAAAATTAATTATATTTTTTATTCAAATCTGAATGTGACCAATATAATTTATTTAAAATAATTTTATAAATATTTTATTTACAGTGTTCACACGCGCTAAATGTGAGAGTGGGCAAAGATGGATTGCAACACCCATCCAAGTAACAGTGAAGATAACTACATCAACAGACAAGCCACACAAAAATTAATAAAAAAATAATTAATAAATAAATAAACAAAAGATAGAGAGAGAGAGAGAGAGAGAGAGAGAGAGGAGGGGAGGAGGAGAGAGAAGATGGGGGGCACTTTACTACTTTTTTATGTTGCACGCATCCATGGCAGAAAACAGAAGACAAGAGTATTACTACTACAAGCACAAGAGGAGGAGGAGAAGAGAAGAACAAGAGAACCACAACCAAACCACTTCCAAGAAGAAGAAGAAGAAGAAGAAGAAGAAGAAGAAGAAGAAACTGAAAGATTTTATATACTAGCAAAGAAAGAGATACATATATATACACATGTATATGTGTATGCAGAAGAAGAGAAAGAGAAATTTCATGTGGGTGGTGGTGAAGTGGGTTTCTTGAATTTCTTGCATTCAACAAGTGTTTTTGAGTCATAATAAACTATTTCTCTTTTGTCTGTTTTTGTTTTCTGTGTTTTCAAAACTAGGGGTAAAGAGAGAGATTGAAAGTATTGTGTGGATCTCTGTTTGATGAAGGGATGCCCTTAGCCTTTGATTTTCAGGGGAAGGGGGTATTAGATTCTTCTTCTTCTTCTTCTTCTTCTTCTTCATTGTCTCCATTTTCAAATCCATTGTTGAAATACAAAGAAAGTTGCTTTCTTGGTAGTGAGCCTACCTCTGTCCTGGATACCATCGGAAGCCCAAGCCCTCCTACTTCAACCTCAACCCTGTCTTCTTCTTTGGGCGGCGGCGGTGGTGGCGGCGGTGTGGCGGCGGTTTCAGGAAACTCATCTAACAAATGGCCTCCAAGCTCGAATGTTGGAGTTGAATCAGGCTCACTGGAGATAACCACCGCCGCCGGCGCCGCCGTGACGGCGGAGAAATGTGGGCTTGGGATGGAGGATTGGGTGAGCATGTTGTCGGAGTCTGCGGCGGCGTCACCGAGTCAAGAGCAATCTGTTCTCGGGTGGATCATGGGTGATGTGGATGACCCTTCAATGGGTCTAAACAAGTTGTTGCAGAGCGGCGGCGGCGGCGGCGGTGGTGCTCAGCCGCCGGAGTTTGAATTCCATGGCGGTTTTGGGGTTGTAGATCAAGGTTTTGGGTTAGACATGGTTTCAAGTGTTGGGAATTTTATGGGCTCTATTAACCCCTCTTTACCCACTTCAGGGTTTTCTCAGGAAAAACTCTCTCTTCCCCCAAACACACCAATTCTCACAAATTACAAGCTTCCAAACCCTCAAAACCCTAATCTTTTCTCCCCCGGTCTCTTCAACCCACCACAGCAATGTCAACAACAGCAGCCACCACTTGAATGCTCAGATGTGAAGCCTCAGATTTTCAATCCACCATTGCTAATCAATCACCACCAAGCTCACCATACCCAAAACCCATCTTTTTTCTTGCCATTTCCACACACCCACCAAGAGCACCACCTCATGCCGCCGCAGAAAAGGCACAACCCCGGTGGCGGCGGCCTTGAACCGATCTCAAAGGGTCCGTATTCGGATTCAATGCTTCATCAACAACCTCAAGGACTTTCTCACCAGCTTCAATTGCTTCCAAATTATCTTCAACAGAGACCAACAATGTCAATGAAGCCGAAATTCGAAGCAGCCGATGAAATGGGTCAACAACAACAGGGCATAATCGACCAGCTATTCAAGGCCGCAGAGCTGGTTCAGACGGGTAATTCGGTTCTCGCGCAATCGATATTGGCGCGGCTCAATCACCAGCTCTCTCCAATTGGTAAGCCTTTTCACAGAGCTGCTTTTCTCTGTAAAGAGGCTCTGCAATTGCTCATCACCAATCCCTCGGCGGCCAATTCGCCATTTAATCTAATCTTTAAGATTGCTGCTTACAAATCTTTCTCAGAAATCTCACCACTTTTGCAATTTGCAAATTTTACTTGTAACCAAGCACTCCTTGAAGCTTTAGATGGGTTTGATCGAATTCATATCGTAGATTTCGATATCGGTTATGGTGGGCAATGGGCTTCTTTGATGCAAGAGCTTGCCTTGAGAAGCACCGGAGCTCCATCGTTGAAAATCACTGCATTTGCATCTCCCTCAACCCATGACCAGCTCGAGCTTGGGCTCACTAGAGAGAATTTGAATCACTTTGCTAGTGAAATTAACATGGCGTTTGAATTCGATATTTTAAGCCTTGATTCATTGCACTCTGCTTCTTCATGGTCTCTGCCAATTCATGTCTCTGAAAATGAAGCAATTGCAGTGAATCTCCCAATAGGTTCATCTTCTAATTACCAATTGTCCCTCCCTTTGATTGTTCGCTTTGTGAAGCAATTATCCCCCAAAATTGTTGTCTCTGTGGATAGAGGGTGTGATCGAACCGACCTCCCATTCCCAAACCATGTAATTCATGCCCTGCAATCATACTCAAACCTGCTTGAATCTCTTGATGCTGTGAATGTGAACCTAGATGCCTTGCAAAAGATTGAGAGGTTCTTGCTCCAACCGGGTATTGAAAAAATTGTAATAGGTCGATACCGTTCCCCTGAGAAGACACCGCATTGGAGGACCCTTTTTTTGTCATCTGGGTTCTCCCCATTAACGTTCAGTAACTTCACGGAATCACAGGCTGAGTGTGTGGTGAAGAGGACTCCGGTTAGGGGATTCCATGTCGAGAAGAGGCAGTCTTCTCTCCTTCTGTGCTGGCTGCAAAAGGAGCTCATCTCGGCGTCAGCATGGAGGTGCTGAGGAGTGGAGGTGTCTTGGCAATGGATTCGATCTCGAAATTCATCCCTGTGGTCGAGAAGTTGTCTCATAAGTTATGACTTACTGCTTTAGTATCTGATATTTTTGAATCTTCTTGCCTGTGATTTCACTCTGCTAATTGTCATTGTGGTTTTAGGCAGATTGTTTAGGAAAAAACCAAAAAAAAAGGGGAAAAAAAAAAAAAAAAAACCAGACATTTTATTATCTGGATGATTTAGTATAGTTCTCTTTCTTTCATCTCTTGTATTCAATGTGGCTATTACTATTAGGGTGTTTTCATGCTGTTGTGGAAGGAACAAGGCAAGACCAGTAATGGAAGGAAAAAAATGAAGAATTTAACCCTTTAATTGATGCCTCTTTGTTGTGTGCTTTGGATGGATATATTTCTTGACTACTGTTATATACTATGATTCTGTAGTTTTGATAATTGGATGTTTTGACAGTAGTTTTCACTGAGTTTGTTATCTTCAGACAGTGAAATTTCACCGTCACTGACTAAATGTTGCATGAACTTCTGTCAACTTGTGTTGTTGCATATTGCTTCTATATTTTTTCTTTTGGATGCAGTGGTTCGATATTTCACTTTATAGAAGTTGTGGATATCACGGGATTGAGTTCTAGTCTGAAATGAACTGGTGATTTAATGATTTGGAGTGGAGTTTTATGCATGACCAATGTTATCATCTGTTGTTGAACAATATGTTGCTTATTCACCAGTTATAGCAAAAACTATGAACTATGCCCAAATTGTTTCCGAAATATTTTGAGTTATTGAATTTAGGCATCCCACTTTCTCTTTCGTTCTAAAAATGAGCGGCTTTACCGGATTTGTAATGCCTTGTATTCTTTCTGATTTCTTCACAATATTGGTATCTTGACCTTTTCAAGATTGTTTCTGTTAATTTTCATTTTTTTACTATGGTGTTCACGAAGCTGAATATTTCATGAATCTCAAATTTATTAGTTATAGTTTGGGGATACTATTCCAGAAGGAAGCATCTCTATATTGCTGGTCTTGCCGTTATGATAAGGTTTTAAATATCAGCTGTTATGTTTCGTATCAGCCATAACATATACAAATATATTAGTTAACACTGTCCAATATTGGCCCTGTTTGGTGCAGCTTAAAAGCTGCTTATTTCAATTTTTAGCTTAATTTAAGTTATTTTGATATGTTTGGTTTAGTTTATAGCTTATAGCTTATAGCTTTTTGGAAGTCAGAAATCAACTTATTCTTTGAGTGGGGCAGGAGATGCTTAATTTATAAGTCAGAAATCAGTTTATGTTCATAGTTATAAGTTATAAGCTGTAAGCTGTTTAGGCATAAGCTATAAGCACTTTCCCACAGCTCTACCAAACAGGGCCATTGATGGATATATGATTATATCGCTGATTTTAACAAGTGTCCTGCTACTGTTATTTAAAATCATCCAAGTCATTCATATTCATATTTCATAGTTTTTCGTTGCCTAGTTTTGTTAGATCTCCTTGATATTGAGTTTAGTGCTACTCTACTCTATTTGTGTTTTTGCACTGAAAATTGTTATTAACATTTGCAAATTACATGTGTAACCATGTAATTATCATAGTTTGGTTGTTGTTTTGTTAATAGAAAAATGCTAAAAATAACTCTAAAGCTTGTTGTGTTAGTATTGAAAAAGTATGTAAAAAATGTATTAAAAAGTGTGAAAGTATTTTGAAGGGCAAATTGCCTACACCTCTTTTGAGATTTAATGAAATTATAGATTTTTCTTTAACGTTTTAAAAATTACATTATTCATCGCAATTAACGCTGTTAATGGATATCATAAATTGACTAAAATGCCTTTTTGACAAATAAGGACAAATTACTTACATTCCCTTGAGGTTTAACTAAATTATAGATTCTCTCTTGAGGTTTACCTAATTACAGATTCTCCCTTGAGGTTTAGCTAAATTATCATTTTTAAATAAATTACGAAGACCAAGCTGCTTATGGGAGGATGGACACCTGCACCGGCCTTGAAACTGAATTGTGAGGGATGTATAAAGGTCTGACAATCATTGTCCAAAAAGGCTTCAACAACGTGGTTGTGGAAACGATGCTCAGAGTAGTCAAGCTAGACAAACACCCTTATAGAGGTCTGGTGGAAGATGCAAGGATCATATTCAATGGCTACCAATGCACTTTCCAACATGTCTATCGTGAAGGAAACTTATGCGCAGATGCTCTAGCCAAATTGGGAGCTGCACAACCTGAAGACATCTCAGTTGTTGTTGATCCCCTACTGAGATTCGAGAGCTGTTAATGGCTGATATGCTGGGGATGAATAGAGTGAGGGCTTAGTCCCATGTCTTTGTTTTATTTTCGTTGTATCGAAAAAAAAAAAAAAAAAAGGTTATGAAATGCAAAATTAAAATAGAAAAACATTTATCACACTACAAAAAATTAAGGTTTTAGAGATCAAAATTTAAGGACAAAATTATTTTTAGGGGACCAAATACTTTTGTTGCGAAAAGTGTCATTATATTTTTAGCAACGAAAATTAAACTTTAATGATTAATTATTATCTTTTGGTATCAAATTTTTTGTCTCAAAAAATAAATTATTTTGAGACCAAATTATTTTGTTCTTAAAAGTCTATTTATTATTGACATTTTTAAAATTTTATTGTTAAAAACCTTATTTTTTACTTTTTAAGGCAACCTTTTAGCGACTATTCTCGCGACGACAGAAATTAGTCCCTAAATATCTTTTGCAACAAAATTTTCACTTCTATAGATAAAAAAAAAAAATTGGTTTCTAAAAACTTATATGTTGTAGTGTTAGATGGTAAAAATATCATAAAATTAATAAATAATTAAATAAATTAAAAGCACAAGAAATGACTTGTCAAAAAATTCTTAGAATATGTTTGGTTTGTTTTTTAGAAATTTATTTTTAAAAAATTAAAAATTAATTTGGTTAAGAAATAAAAAATAAAAAATTATTATTATTTTTATATAATTTTATCTTTTGAGTGGTTAGAAATAATTTTTACAAATTAAATATATTTTTTTATATTTATATTTATTAAATTATTTTTTATTTTATTTTTTTAAATTCTGAAAATTTTTTCTAAACAACAAATCAAACATGGTTCCATTTTTTTTTTTTTTTTTGAACGTAATTCTTTTGTAAATTTTATTGATTTATCAAAGGGATTTTAGTAGGGGCAATATCGTCCATCAATTTATATTTTGGTAATGTCAGCTAACCATTCTTAACGTTTAGTTAACGATAGGGGTTAAATTGTTATGCGAATATAAACCTCGGAAGGCGAAATGTAATTTTAAAAATTTCAGAAAAGAATTTATAATTTAACTAAGTCTCAAGAGAGAGGTGTAGATAATTTGTCCTATTTTGAAATATGTAAAAAGATGTATTGAAATTATAAACATTTTGATATTTTGTGCGCCGCATTAGTAAGATATTTGCTAGAATGTTGAAAAACTTGGGGCTTGTTTTGTTGTGTTTCTATTTTCTATTTTAATTTTCAAGAAACATAAAAAAAACGTGTTTGACTAACTGTTTTTAAAATTATTTTTCAGATTTTTTTTTTCTAACCCATTTTAAAGAAACGTGAAAAAATTATTTTCTAATTTTGGAATAGAATATTTTCGCATAAAAAATAAAAATGTTATGAAAAACAAAGCGTGTTGTTCATAGTTTTGTTTCAAAAATATGTAAAAAATAAAAAAATAAAATAAAATAAAATAAAAAGTACAACCAAATGCATTGCCATGAGATGGTAGTCTTAGCATGTGAAGTGTAGGAAGCACAAAACAGACATATATTGAGCTAAACCACATATCAAACTTCATCTTTATGTACTTTGCATTGCTGTTGTGTCGATTTGTTTCAACCATTGCAGATTGTTGATATAATGTCATGTCCCTATTCAAATAGTTACATATTTGTCATATTTGATTCATTCTCTTTCAAGAAATATGGGTACTCAAATAAGATGGTTATTGAGATCAATAATTGTAAGGGAATTCGCAAATAATAACTCTAACCATAAATATGACATTTTTCTTTTATTTTAGGCACCGTTTGAGAAGTGGTTTTGTGGGCTTTTTTGGCTATTTTAGCCACAAAAGACAAGATAGGCTATTTTAGCCACAACAAACAAAACATTACATCCAACCCATAATTATTACACTCTTCTCTCACAAAAAAATTTAAAAAAAGCCAAAAAGCCCTTCCCAAACCAAACTTTTTAGCCCAAGTTAAAATAGCCAAAAAGCCAACCCACTTCTTAGTATAGTTACTATAAAGATCAATAATTGCAAGGAAATAGAATAATTCACATATAATAATTCTAACCATACACCTATATTCTGCTAGGGAAAGGCAAAGATGGACTTAGAGGGAGCGATCACTCTTATGATTTCAAAATTTGAAAATTTATCTATAAATTCTATGGGGAGAAATGTTCATCTATTTAGTTATAAGAGTTTTTTTTTATAAATCAATTATACCTTTTCGTTTTGCAAAGTCGTACTTATTTGATTTGGTGTTATTTAAGTTTAAGTGAATGTCATTTTTTGATTCATTTTTTAATTTGTTTTTGTGATGTAAATGGAAAGGTGAGGTGTATTTGGGAGGGGGGATTGGTGATTAAAATGTTAGTTGTCGAATGTGAAAATTTACATTTTTATTATTGTGGTTTTTTATATTACATTGGAGTGTTACATTAGAGTGCTATATTTGAAAAAAAATATACTATGAAGTTTTTGTGTTACAATGAATACTACGTTTAGAAAAAAATACATTAAAGAGTTTTTTTAGAATATTACATTGTTAAATTTGAAAAAAGTACACTAAGGAGTTTTTTTAGTGTGTTACGTTTGAAAAAAGTATCTTCAGGAATTTTTGTGTGTTACATTGATTGGAGTGTTACATTTGGAAAAAGTACTCTAAGAAATTTTTTAGCGTATTACATTGGAGTATTATGTTTGAAAAAAATACATCAAGGAATTTTTGTGTAGTACATTGATTAGAGTGTTACGTTTGGAAAAATTACATTAAAGAGTTTTTTTGGAATGTTATGTTGTTATATTTGAGAAAAGTATATTAAGGAGTTTTTTAATATGTTATATTGGAGTGTTACGTTTAAAAAAAGTACACAAAGAAATTTTTTTGGGCGAATTATACTAACAGTCCCTATAGTTTGGGGTTCATGTCACTTTGATTCATGACTTTTCAATTATGACACATTTGACCCTAAATTTTGAATTTTCTTCCAAATAAGGACAATTAAAGATACCATTGCTCAATTTCAAGGGCAAAGTCGTCAATTTGATAAAATATAAATTAATTTGACAAAAATAATTGTTGAAAAAATATTTTTGAATTTTTAAAAATTATTTCTACTCACCAAAAATAAAATTATGTAAAATTGATAAATCTTTTACATTTTTTTTTTACCAAATTAATTTTTGTTATATATTTGGATAATGATCACGTAATGAGTGATTGTTAGACTTTTAACATATTTAATATATGAAATGTTTTTAGTTTTGAATTTTTTGATTTAATGAATTGGTTTAATAATAATATCAAAGTTATCACCATATTTGACTTTTGAAAAAATAGAAACTAATTTAATGAAAATAAAAACAACCACCCATTACATGATCATCATCCAAACACATAACAAAAATTAATTTGGTAAAATAAATAAATAAAAGATTTATCAATTTTACATAATTTTATTTTTGGTGGATATAAATAATTTTTAAAAATTCAAAAATATTTTTTTGATGTTTATTTTTGTCAAATTAGTTTATATTTTATCAAATTGACGACTTTGCCCTTGAAATTGAATAATGGTATCTTCAATTGTCTTTATGTGGAACAAGATTTAAAATACAGAATCAAATGTGTTATAATTGAAAAGTGAATTATCAAAATGACACGAGTCTCAAACTATAAAAACCGTTAGTGTAATTCACCTAATTTTTTTTGAAGTGTTACTTTAGTAATTTCAACATTATGAGAAAATCCATATTTATCCTTCAACTTGTGCTTGACCTTTTATGTAATTCACATTAAAATGAGACCTTTGGGCCTATAAGAAAAAAAGAAGGACCAAACAGTTTATAAGTTCACTACTTAGAATTTATTGGTACTTCACCTTTCAAAATTTGCATTTATTAGTAATATTAATCATTTAAAAATTATATAGGTTCACTCTACCAAGTTTTTTTTTTTATTTTTAAATAAAAATAAACTGTCGGTCCCTAAATTTATTTATTTATTTTTAAATTTAAGTCTATATAATATGAGTGTCAAAGTATAAAATAAAAAATATTTAGACAATATAATTGAAAAAAATTAGTTTTTCATAACAAGTGTCGTTTACAAGTCGAGAAGTCAATAATTCATTGAGAAAGATTGCTCAAGATTTTAATGTTGATTTTTTTTTTTTTTTTTAAGAATTCGAAATACAGTTTATATCTAGTCTACTCAGAATATGAGGAAAGAGAATTGCTACATAGCAAGAAAAGTGAATGTTAATTCTATTATAGATTACAGTTGCTATATTTTTCAACTCAATGCAGAGACAAGAAAATGTGTTTATCAATATATATTTTTATCTTAATTTTTACTTTTTATCTCAATAAAAATTGATATTATAATCTATACTTTTATTCTGAAATTTCTCTTCTATGTTAGATTCATGGGTCTAGTCTATCTTTGTATTTTTAACAATGTTTCAATGGTCAATTTTATTATTAATTATTTTGTATCTGTAAAATTATTGAATTAAGATGACTGGTGTCCATAGGTTTTGGAAATTGTGGGTCTCAATGATAGGATGTTGGCTTAAATTCCCTTCTAGTACATGCATCTTTAGAACTCCACCATCTTATCTATCTTCCACTAATTATATATGGTAGGTGCATTATACTATGATTGTCATTGCTATATTTTAATTGCATTGTTATATTTTTTTTCCCCCAATTTATGATGTTATTTATGCATGCCAACACTTGCATTATTATGCATTGAATTTGCCAATGTCTTAGTTAATTTTTTGTGTGCCACTCCTAATCAAATCACATGGGGCATGTACCATTGGACCCCTCACATGATTAATTTAAACTTTAAAAACTCTTCTCTTTCATCTCCTTGAAAGTCTTCGATTTGTTTTTTTATTATGTTTTTCTTGAATACAAATGACAGAATTGTAAAAGAAAAAAATAAATTAAAAATACATAAATCAATCATAGAATTGAAAATAACATTTTCACACGAGATTAGTCTTATTCTTTTTGCAGATCTAATATTTATATGAGAGAGTTCTATTTGATTCTGTAATTAATTTCTATGCCAATAGAAGAATATGATATTAAACCATTGAATTCATGTTAAGAGAGAGAAAGAGAGAGAGAGAGAGAGGGGGGGGGGTGTTTGGCTCTATTATTATTAGTAGTATTATAGTTAAAGGTATGAATACTCTAATGGTCCTGCAGGAAACTGTCTTATGAATATTATAATTCAGCAGTTTTAGGTTATAACAATAATTTAATATGATTGTTTAATTAAAGGACTCAGCCTGACTTTTATCAATAGGGTCCCCTCTATCAATTAGGGCAGAAAAAGCCATAATTGCCCATTTGATACAGCACATAACCACACATACCAGTGGTCCAGTTGCAAGGCGATGCATCACCTCCCCTCCTTGTTTTTATTGGCTTATCTTGTTATTATCAAAAGGAAGGTTGAGGTGATGGATTGAAATTTCAATTAAACTAAGGTCATGGTTCCATGTCGAATTAAGTTGATTGGAATTTTGACTACCATCGTATCGAATGATGAGATTATTAATTTGATGATATTAAGTTAGGAGATTTAAGATAAATTATATTTATTTATACATTAGTATGGTATATTAGTTGATTGAGATTAAAATCTATATAATTATGCAAAAACTCATATTAAGTGATGAGATTCTTAATTTGATGATATCATGTTAGAGATTTAAGATAAATTATATTTATTTGTACATTAATATGATAGTATTAATTGATTGAGATTAAAACCTATATAATTATGCAAAAACTCTCATTATATAAAAAAGTGACTTTGTTCATTTTGTAAATGTGGGCAAGATAAGCTTTTCATTTCCAATCTTACCCCACCCCATTGGTAATGCCAATCTCACCCTTAAGTCTCGTAACTTTTTTTTTTTTTTTCAACCAAACATAATCTCTATCGAGCCCACAGATTATTATTCTAATCCTTTTTCCAAGCTGGTAAACAAACATCATCCAAGAGTTGAGACCAAGAGCTAGATTAAGTGAAATTGTATGGGGTGTGTTTTTAACTCGCATAAATAGCTCGGTTGTCAAGAATTTTAAAACAAATCGTAATGCGTCTGGATTTACCCGATACACTTGATTAGCAAGTAATTGTGTGAATCACGAATTTAGCTCAAAAATTTGTTCAAAGTGACCTTTTCTTAAAAAAGTTTCTCATTAATAAAAAAGTAATATAATAAGAAAAAGTCACTATATTGTTGTTATTATAACAACAAAAAATGAAATAATTTTATTGACATGGTAGAGTCCAGTGCAGAACTCAAGCACCACCATGTTGACTTTGCCCATTTTCCCTTGTATTAATACTTTGATTAAAATTCACTGCATTTTGTCACACATTGATACTGATAAAATAATTGCAATTTGAGTATATAATATGTTATCAACCTAATTAATAGTTTGGGAGGTGATATTTGGATTGTTTCTTGTTTTTTTATGGCAATATTTTAATATATATAGTTAGTTTTAAAAAACAATGAAGTGTCGAGTAAAAGTTTAAGATACAAATGATTAAATATTTCAATTATTAAAAAAGTATTTAGTAGGGTAGAAATTGTATTGTTTCTAACTACTCCAATTTTTTTAAGTAATAAAAAGTGGTATATTTCGTAAAAAATAATTATACATTATGTTGCAATTATATCAATTGTTGTGCATTGCTGTACCATTAAGCATTACAAACCATAATATCTAGAGAAAAAAAAGAAGAAGAAAAAAAAAACATGACAAACCATTAAATAAAAGTGGTATTTAAAAAAATAAACAAATCACTATATTTTGTAAAAATTGATAAAATGTTGTCAAATCTCTAGTATTATTAATTTTTCTTTATTTTACTTGAAGAAATTTATAGATTCAAAATACTTACAAAATATAAGCCTATTTTGATAAGCAGATTAAAATTAATTTTTTGGTCAAAAAATCAAAAAATTAACTTTTAATTCAATGGTCAAAATAAGCAATAGTATATTTAGGTCCAATATATATCATACATATTAGGGTTTATAGAATTGATTGATTTGACAGGAAGATGGATCCAGAATTGAATTAACTTTACAAAAATGACTTGGATCCTCAGTGGGGGTGATCCCCAGCACCCCATTGTTTTTTGATTGGCTCAATTTTATTTTATTTTATTTTATTTTATTTTATTTTATTTTTTGTCTTGCTCTCACAGCCCCCCACGTGGAGGTGGGGGTGCTAGGGGTCACCCCCCATTGGGGTCCTAGCATTGTTGTTAACTTTATGTTAAAAAAAACTCATTAGTAAAACGTTTAAGCTTGATCAAAATCAAATCATAAAAAAATAATTAGATTGACGGTACAAATTACAATATTAGAAGAATAAATTACATTTTGTATCTTTATATTTTGCATTAAATATCACTTTGGCTCTTATATATGAAATCATGACAATTTACCTCATGCATTTTTAGTTAAATCATTATTTGATCCCTGTACATGAAATTATGACAATTAATTCCCTATACTTTTAGTCAATCTCACTTTGGTTCTTATAAAAGTGCCAATGTCTCCTTTCTGTTACTCTATTATTTAAATGTTTAACAGAATCTAATCATTTGATAAGAATATGGCTATGAAATAAGGATAAAAGAGGAAAATCATCTCAATTTCTCACCAAGTCCTACACAGATTGTGAACTCCTAAGAAAATGATTTAGAGTTCTGCATAAATAGAAATCATAAAACTCTATTTTCCACAATAGCATAGTGTTTGGTCTATTCTTCGTCCTTTCAGTTTGATTTCTCTTATGCCTTTTTTATTTCAATAGTTCTATTTTGTTATTTTTTTTGTCCCAATTTTCAGCATACGAATATATATATATAATATTGTACAACTCTCATATACTTATCACATAGGACAAAGTATGTATTGGTGGGAAATAAGAATAATTTTTTACTCATACCCTCATTTCGTAGTCACATTCTTATTACATGATTAGATTCTATTAAAAATTTAAACAAAGTGACAGAAGAGGGACAATTACACTTGTGTAGGGACCAAAGTACGATTTGACCAAAAGTGTAAGGAATTAATCATCACGATTTTATTTGTAGTAATCAAAGTAAAATTTGATCAAAAGTGCATAAGATTGACAGTTATATTTTTGTACATAAGAATTAAAGTAAAATTTAATGCAAGTATAAAAGTTCACAATGTAATTTATTCATATTAAAAATATTGGTTAACAATATTGATTGTGTCAACTTGTCTCTCTTCCCCTTCGATTAGCAATTTAGGGTTGGTTTGGGATGTCCTAAAAAAGTGCACTTTTTGACTTATTGGTGGGTTTGGGTTGGGTTTGATGTGATGTGTTAGAGAGGTGATGTGATTTAAATAAGATGATGTGACTTAAATAAGATAGTAACTTTTTGACTTTTTGACTTATTTAGTACATGCCAAACTAGCCCTTAGTTAGGCCGACCCTCGACAACATCTTGACCACTAGTTAAGTTTTTTAGCAAATTGTGCAATGAGTATATATAAGTGTCATTATCTTTTTAAAAGTTACTCTATTTTGAAAGTGATAATTAGATTGTGCTGTTAATACTTTTGATTTTACTATGTCATATATTTTTTTTTCTTTTACCATGACATGTTACTTTAATTTTTATATATTTATAATTGAAGAGACAATTATCTTTATAATTTATTGTAATCATTCTGATTAAGGTAAAAACTGCAACAATTGTGAACGTAATCTTAATTTTAAAGTAGATCATGTGAATTTTATATTTTTTACTGCAACATCTAATATCTAAAATATAATAATTAAAAAGTAGAAATTAAATACACCTCTCAAACTAATTTTTTAATTTATTTAAATTATTTTTTATCTCATAAATTATAAACAGAAATTACACTACATAGAGCCACACTGCACCAAAAAAGTTATAAGCAATTTTAAAAATAGTTCTTTTTGTGTGTGAATGTAACTTATAATTTTTATGCGTCTATTCTTTTATTTATTTATTTTATTTTATTAGATATTACGAGTTGCTAACAATTTGACTTCGATGTCCAAACCTAATTCATAGATATAATCATGACATTGACTAAAGTTTTACAATTGCCTTTGCTTAATGACGATTTAAGGATGTTGATTAAAATAATGAGAGGACTTCTCTTTATTAAAGAACATTGGGGGTTCATATATGTCGATGTTGACAGACTAACATGTCTTCTTAAATGTCTTCTTTAAAGCACTCATGCAAATTCATGTGATTTTATTTATCAAATTCAAGTGTTTTTAAAATGTATTTCTCAAAGTATTTTTAATTTATTTTGTAAGGTCATTTATTATTTTGTGGAGACACAATTTCAATTAATTTATTATACAAATTAAACAAGATTTAATAAAAATTAATGTATCTATTTTAATTAGAACATGCATTATTAATATTATTCAGTGTGTTTGGTTTGAATTTTTTGGATTAAGTTTTTTAAAAATTGAGTTTTTTAGTTTTCATATTTTTTTGTTTTTAGTGAATATTTTTAAAATTTTAAACAGTTTTTTTACTTTTTTAAATGCACCTTACTTAGATGTATCTAAAAAGTAAAAAAAAAATTGTAAAAAAATATTTTAAAAAATTAATAAATACAAAAAAATACAAAATATGTACGGAATTCTAATATTTTTTTATATTTTTGGTATTTAGTGAATTTTTAAAAGGTTTCTTTCACAAATTTTTTACTTTTTAAGTATATTTATATTAGGTATGTCTAAAAAGTAAAAAAAATTACTTAAGATATTAAAAAAATTCAGTAAAAACAAAAAAATATAAAAAATAAGAAAATAGAATTTTCTGAAAAGAGTTTTTGAAAAACTCTAACCAAGCATGCTGATTATTATTAGAAGTAGTAGTAGTAGTAGTAGTAGTAGTAGTAGTAGTAGTAACCCTTTGGTCTAGGTACAAATTGGGAGGGAGGGAGGAAAATTATTAAATTTCAAAATTCATAAGTTTAAAAATGACTGTTTAATCATTAAAAAATATTTATATTAAAATTATTTTATATTTTATTATAATTAGGTATTTGTATTACTAGCTTTATAAATATTTTATATTATTAAGTATAAAATATATTTTTCAACTCTGTATATTATACTACGTATATTATATTAGGTGGTGTTATTTCTACTCACCTTTTTTACAAATATACAAATATTTTTCTTCTTATTAGGCAAAATTATAATAAAGCACTTTTATTTTTTGTCAACTATATATGAGTTGTCTCTTCTCTTTACACTTTTTTTTTTCCATTCTCATCGAGTGATAATTTTATCATGTACGCAAAAGTTACATTAACGACAAAACAAAAAAAGTGTAATTGATAAAAGGAGTTTTCTTAGGGGTGCAACCCACAAAAGTTGTAGGTGGGTTGCACATCATGTGCCACTTACACAAAAGGTGTAAGTGTAAGGTGTAAGGTGTAAGTGTAAGGTGTAAATGTAAGGTGTAAGGTGTAAGTGAGTTGCACACCATGTGCCACTTACACAAAAAGTGTAAGGTGTAAGGTATAAAAGGTGTAAGTATAAGGTGTAAGTGTAAAGAATAAGGTGTAAGGTGTAAGTTGCACACCATAACCAAACCCATTGATAAAAACGAAAATGTGAATAGAATCTCTTCTGATAATTTTTTCATGTGAATTATATTGAGGGTTCTTATAATTTGAAATTTATATTATGTTAATTTATAACTTTTTAACGGTAATTTATTTGATTTTAAATTTTAAATCTCGTTTTAAATAAAGATAATTAAAGACATTATTACTCTATTTTAAGAGTAAAGTCGTCAATTTGATAAAATATAAACTAGCTTGACAAAAATAAATATCAAAAAATTATTTTTAAACATTATTTCTACTCACTAAAGATAAAATTATATAAAAATAATAAATCTTTTACATTTTATTTTTTTATTTTTTTACCAAATTAATTTTTAATATGTATTTGGATGATGATCATATAATGGGTAGTTATTTTTGTTGATATTTTTTTATGGTTATTGTATAATAGATGGTTGTATTGTTGTTAACAGATATTTTTTTATGGTTATCATGTAATGAACGATTATTTGCCGTTTGGTAACACTTACGTTTTTAGTTTTCTGTTTATATTTACAAAAATTTTAAAAACTCAAATAAAAACTTGTTTAGTAAAATTTTTAATTTATAAATCAATGGTCTCAGTTTATAAATTTGGCCAAAAAATGAAAACATAAAAAATGTGTTTCCGTTTTAAGTTTTGAGTTTTTTTTTTTTACCACCCAACACTAGCCACCACCCGTCACCATTTTCTACCACTGTCTTCCACCGCCGCCACCCACCTCCACCACCACCTGTCACCACCACTCACCACCCACCTACCACCACCCACCACCCACCTGCCATTCACCCGCCACCACCCATAACCCGCCACTACCATCCACCGCCCAACACCACCACCTACCACCTACTTGCCATTACCACTTACCACCCACTTGCCACCACCATCCACCACCTGCCACCCGCCACCACCACCCGCCACCACCACCACCACCACCACCCACTCGTTACCACCTACCACCCGTCACCGTCACCCACCTACCCACCCACCCACCACCACCACCACCACCACCACCACCACCACCTGCCATCCGCCACCCACCTGCCACCACCACTCACCACCCGCCACCACCACCACCACCCGCTCGCTACCACCCACCATCCGCCACGGTCACCCACCCACCACTCACTCGCCACCACCCGCCATCCGCCACCCACCTGCCACCACCACCCACCACCACCACCACCACCCACTCGCTACCACCCACCACCCGCGCATCGTCACCCACCCACCATCCGCCACCCACCCGCCACCACCCACCCACCACCACCACCAGCTACCTATCACCCATCGTCACCACTTTCCACCACCGTCTTCCGCCGCCGCTTGCCACCACTTGCCATTTCTCACTCTTTTTTTTTTTTTTTTATATTTTTAAATTTTTTTAAACATTTTGTCAATTACCAAACTCGTTTATAGTTTATGTTTTTTTAAAAATAAATAAAAAATAAACAAAAACCAGTTTATAAAATTTTTGTAAATATAAATTGAAAATGTAAACGTTACCAAACACACAGGTTTTTAATATATAATCAATATGTTTAATATATGAAATGTTTTTAGTTTTAGATTTTTTTTTATTTAATGGATTAGTTTAATAATGACATCAAAATTGTTTGACTTTCGAAAAAATAAAAACTAATTTAACAAAAATAAATATAAAAAAATTATTTATACCCTCCCAAAAGATAAAATTATATAAAAATGATGTATTTTTAATTTTTTTCAGCACTTTAATTTTTAGTTTCTTAGAAAAAAAAAATTGAAAATAAACTCTAAAAATCAAATCAAACCGAACAAAACTTTATTACAAAAAAAGTTTCAACATTATTCATTAAAAAAAAAAGCCATTATATTTCAAACAACATATAATTTAACCAATACAAAATAAGTTGTAAGTCAACTTTGCCTTTCAAATGGAACAATAATATCTTCAATTGTCTTTATTTAGAATAAAATTCAAAATTCAGGATTAAATATATCATAATTAAAAAGTTAAAAATCAAAGTGACGCAAACCCCAAACTATATAGACTATTAGTGTAATTTTTCATTTTCTTCATTTACACAAAAGTTACATTACTGATAAAAAACGAAATGTGAGTAGAATCACTTCGTATATTTTAACTATTGTCTGTGCATGTTTTTTCTTCAAACAAACATCAAATAAGCCAAGCATACAAGTTTCAAACAGAGATAAATTTGTTATTTATGAAAATGTTACATAAATAATGACAAAATAGAAAGTGTAATTGGAGAAAAGGAAAATGTGAATGGCATTCACTATTGTGTGTACAAATATTTTCTTTATTTAAAAAAAAATTAAATAAATATCAAATAAACCAAATATACAAGTAAGACGATGTTTGGTTAAAATGCAAAACCCATCAAATCGTCACACACATAAACGAAAAAAAAAACAGAAAAAACGAAGAACTAAGAAATGTCATGTTAACAATTTTCTGATGTTGTCTGAAACACCCTTTTTGTTCCTCCAATAAAGCTATTGACCCAAAAAAACTAAATTAGAAATGTAATCAGAAAATTTATATATATTCCAGATTCAACTATTGCATAACCCACATTTAAAATGAATTTATACCATATATTATAATTTTTTAGAATAAATTACAAATACATTATCTGTGATTTACTTAAAATACAGATTGCTTTCTATTACAAATGCCCCCTATCAAAAAAATTTATTTAATAGGTTTAATTGAAAAAAAAATTATTAACTGCTCTCCTATATAATAATAAAATTATATAAATTATTAATTGAAATAAATTTATGACATCATTAAAAATTGTTAATTGAATTGATAATTTATTAATAAAATGAATCATTTGTTATAAAACTAGAAATTTCAAGAGGCAAAATGTAATTTTCAAAACTATAAGGTGGTGTTTGTTTTGAGGGATTGAGGGGTGAGATTGGACTATTAGTCCGTTGTTTGGTTCAAAAGTTTTACACCGGAATATTAGTCCCAAATCCATTAGAGTATTGTGTCCCATGGGAGGACACAAATGCACTACAACATTTTCTTAGTTTAATGACATTTGAAAGTGCCACAAAACTATTCTTTTAATGGCATTTTTTGGTCTTGTGGCATCTTGAACAAGTGCCACTTCTATCGGTGCCACGATAGATACTTGCAAGTGCCACTGCACCATCATGGCTAAAAACTTTCAATGATATTTTAATATCATGGTAGATATTATTTGTGGCACTATCAAGCGCCATTAAAAAAAGAGTTAGTGACACTTATAAGTGTCATTACACCATCAAGACTAAAACCTTTCAGTGACACTTTAATGTCATGGTAGGTACTATTTGTGACGCTATCAAGTGCCATTCGTGATAATAATTCGTTGTAGAATAATTCGATCCGCTCTTGCAGAGACTCGAACCGCCAACCTCCCGCGCCATAAACCTTATACACCACACTCTTCCCACTACATCTCTATAGCACCATATGATTATATATGCAACATATATTATTTATATAGTACATACATCTATATTAATATAAAAGTATATGTATAAACATAATTATTTTATTGAACATAATTTATGTAAAATAAACTATTTACTAGTAAAATAAAAAAAGACCACTTTTGGCAACTAAAAATATTTTTTAGTCGCCAATTTTATACTTTTGGCTACTAATTATTTTTTAGTTGCTAAAAAACTTAACTTTTGCCGACCAAAATCGGATTTGGTCACCGAAGATGCACTTTTAGCTACCAAAATTTTGATCGCCAAAAAATTTAATTCCCACCTTAGGATTTTAGTTCTCCCGCGCTAAAAATAACTACTTTTGGCGACTAAACTTATTTTTTAGTCGCCAATTGTAGACTTTTGACTACCAAAATTTTTTTAGTCACTAAAAAGCTTTACTTTTGACTACTAAAATTTTTTTAGTTGGTAAAACTCATATAATCAGTGACCAAACTTATTTTTAGTCGCCAATTGTAGACTTTTGGCTACTAAATTTTTTTAGTCGCCAAAAAGCTTTACTTTGGGCTACTAAAATTTTTTTTGTCACTAAAACCAATATAATCACCGACCAAACTTAGTTTTGGTCGCCAATTGTAGACCTTTGGCTACTAAAATTGTTTAGTCGCCAAAAAGCTTTACTTTTGACTACTAATACTGTTTTGGTTGCTGAAAGCTATACTTTCAGCGACCAAATTTTTTTTGGTCAGGAAATTCAGTCGCCGAATATGCTTTTTCCTGTAGTGTATATTGAGTTTAATTTATTTATTTTTAATCATTACTGCATTCTAAAAATTTTAAAAATATATTGGTATTTTTTATTTTTTTAAAAATGCCATTATAAGCTTGGAAAGTTTTTGACTTAGTGGCATTTCTCAAAATGCTATAAAATATTTGTTTATGAAACTTTTCACCTAAGTGCCATAAAAAGTAATTTGCACCTACCTAGTGTTCTGACATTTTTTAAAAAATGCCATTGCTACTAAAGTTTAGTGGCATCTGTTGGTAAATGTCACGAACATAATTTTTTGTGTCATTATTTTATAAAATGTTATAAACTTGATGTGACATTTCTTTATTGAAATGCCACTAGAGCCTTATATGTTTGTGATTTTGTGGCATTTATCTAAATGTGTCACCAAATATTATTTTTGTGGTATTTTCTAAAAACATGCCATTAGTATAGTATCACTAAAGTGTGTTTTTGTTGTAGTTTTGTGGCACTTGTTTATCGAAATGTCACTAGAGCCTTTTATGTTTGTCGTTTTGTGGCATTTTTCAAAAACGTGCCACTAAATATCATTTTTGTGGCATTTTCTAAAAATATGCTACTAGTGTAGTGCCACTAAAGTATGTTTTTGTTGTAGTTTTGTGACACTTGTTCATTGAAATGTCACTAGAGCCTTTTATGTTTGTCGTTTTGTGACATTTTTCAAAAACGTGCCACTAAATATCATTTTTTGTGGCATTTTCTAAAAATATGCCACTAGTGTAGTGCCACTAAAGTATGTTTTTGTTGTGAGGGATAAGGGGAGATGAGATTAGGTGATGAAATGACCATTTTGATCCTCTACTATTTAATTATGTATTATATTTAGTAAAATTCAATAAAATTTAAATGTCTCAATTTAAAAATAAAATAATTTTATTTAATTTTTATTGATGTTTTATTTATTTAATTTTTTGTAGATATTTTATTGATGTTTTATTTTAAAATTTTGTTTATATTTTATTTAATTTCATTATCTAAATTTTAATAGATGTTTTATTTAATTTCATTATTTAATTATTATTATTTTTTAAAATAAATTTATTTAAAATTTTAATTAAAAAATAACACATATTTTTGTTGATATTTAATTTATTTAATTGTTTAAAAATAAATTTATTTAATTGTGTAAAAAATAAAATAAAATAAATTTTTAATCTAGTTAAAAATAATTGAAATATTAAAGATAGGTTTAATATTGCTTAGTAAATAATTGAAAAGAGTAAAATAGTCATTTAAACATTTATCCTTCTCCATTATATCCCAAACAAACATAAGATTCATATCTTATTCAATCAAATAGTATTTTCCTGACATTTAATCCCATGACTAAACAAACATGGGATAAAAATCTAGTCCAACTAAATAGTCTGGGGACAATGTATCTCAAAACTAGCAGTTCAGTAGATTCCAATCCCTTCTTATTCAGTCTGTCCAAACAAACACACCCTAAGCCAACACCAAAAGATATATATTTGTAATTTATTCTTAATTTTATAATATTTTCTCCATAAATTTTTTGAATGAATCACTAGCATTGTTGTTTTCCTCTTTAACATAACAATTGGTCAAATCACATGGAAACTTAGAAAAATGAAAATGACATGCAGTGAATGTCTTGTAAAGCATTCTAGAATGTCACACTCTTACCTAAAACTAATCTTTAAAAATTGTTTTGGATGGTTGGTAAGCTTTGACTAGATCACTTGACATTGCACTGAATGGAAATTAACTAAAATCATAATTATATCAACCAAATTTATCTCTACAAAATATGTGTTTGGGGGATCTAAAAGTGGTTGAAATTGAAGTTACATCTAACTAAAATAAACTGAAATTTATTTAATATGATTTTTGCTACTAACATGATTAATTATTCATTATGATGTAATTAGGAAAGCTTTTCTTTCTTTTCTTTTCCCTTTATTTTCTATGCCTCTTTGGTTGTGATTTGGAAAGTGATGTGTTATGTTCTGCTAACAACTAACAAGTTATGTGTTTTTGTGACAATGGTTTACAAAAATACATACAAAGGTTTGTTTTGTGGAGTGAAATTTATGAAATTGAAACTTCGCCTTAAATAATTAATTATTACTTGTAACAAAAATGTTACATACACAAAAATAAAGTACACAAATATACACAGAAAATATGTGTGATTCAAATTTATTTTAAGTACGTAACAAATTTAAATCCGATCGGCACATGCATTTTCTGTGCACATCTTTGTAAACGTGATACTGTCGGCGAAAAATTGAAGCTTTAGTTTGTTTTGTTACCATCATCCGTGCCCCATTTTGAAGCAATATATTTAAGTTCTAAAGGCAATTGAGCCAATTAAAAAAAAAAAAAAAAAACTACCAAAAGATTGATGGACTTCGAGGATTTTCATTAAAATAATTAAATTTTTAGTTAAATTTTAACTAAAAGTCTATTATTCTATTGGCTAAATTACACTTACACCCTTTGAGGTTTGAGCATATCACTCCTGACGTTTAGAAAATTACACAAACTCCCCTGTTATTGAAATTATTTAAACGGAATAACGACGTTGAACTCATACACTATCTTTTTTCTTACTTTACTTTACTTCCTCTTTTTTTTTTTTCCCCTTTCTTTTGCTTTACCTTTTTTTTTCAATGTAATTTTCTCTATTTTTCTACTAGAAGTTATTGCCTTTTATATTAGCAAGAGAGTTTATGAAATGAGACTATTAACCACAGGAGTGAAAATGTAATTTTCAGAATGTCAGGGAGGGAGATGTAATTGGACTAAACCTCAGGATGTGTCAGTGTAATTTACCCTATTCTATTTTAGCTAAACATATTTTCAAATACATTCTCTAACAAATTTTCTATGTTTTACTCTATTCTATTTTTATTTTATTTTTTTCAAATTTCAAATTTAATATTTAAGAGAGAAGTAAAATAATGAATGATCACATTTGTCTAGGGTAATGATATATAAATAAAATATTGGATAAATTACATTCACATCTCTTAAAATTTCAAAAAAATATAATAAATGTCACAAGTTTGCATAATTATATTAGACTCCTTCAAGATTTTAATTTACGTAAAACTTAATCCATTTTTCTCCATAATATGTTACTCTTGTGGATAAAAAAGTTATTGTTGTCATTTTTTATATTAAAATGTATATTTTATTTTATTTATTTTTAAGTTTTACCTACATTCGTTCAAATCCCTTTAATTTTACTAATAAAGAGGTTGATTTAATTTTCTCAAAACATATAGTTTGTTATATCCAAACTTGAGGGAAGTCAATGTAATTTATCTTTAAAAAATTATTATATTGAATTCACATACAAAATGACATGACACTTTATGTTCCGTTCATCTCAATTTAAAATACTTATTATTCTAACTTCTATTTTCAAAAGTAACGCAATTATATCATTCTAATTCAGTTTTTTTTTTTAATACAAATTTTGTTTATAAATATTTTTTTTCTTAATTTATCAAATTGTGTTTTTAATTTTGGATATTACAATTGCATTAGTTTAATGATTTCACCACTCATGTTTATTATTAGTATAGTAATAATTGAGTAAATGATAAATAATGTAATAAATAAATATAATATATCAAATATTTTATTACCTAAAATCATTTGCTAAGTCCTCTTTTCCTAATTACATATAGTTAGTGGTTTGATATTCAACTAAAGTAGTTAGCCAAAAATTGAGTTTGATGGAAGTATATTTCTATAGTTTTGTACTATAAAATAATTAAGGGAAAACTTTAATAAGCTTGATAATGATACTCACGTGAACTTATTTAACCTAAATTTCAATCACTTTATCAAAGTCATTGAGCCCAATTAATGAAAATGAAAAACAAGAAGAATAATAATAGTTGACACATTTGGTATATTTAGATTTTTTTTTTAATTTTTAAAATAAAAACTTTAAAACAACACAATTCTAATTTTTGAAAGTTGAGAGGACTACTAGTGTGCGTAATAGGCAATATAGCTCTCTTATTTTCCTCATTTAATCTCTCTTACTAGTATTAAAATTATTCATAATTCTTAACTCCAAGCAACTAACAACCTCCCTTTAGAAAATATGTGAGACTCAACTATCTTTCACCTATAATCTTCTTTTGTTATTTCAATAAGAAATAAGACTATGTACACATAAAATAATCATTGTCATACATATCACATGGTAGAGTTTATCATAAACGATACAAGTTTACTCAGATTGTTCACTTATGCTTTATATGATTTATTTTGTGATCAATTTTGTATCTATAGACTTATTATTCTTATTTATCCCAAACATTTAATTAAAAACCATGCCACTAATTCCCCCACAAAAAAAAAAAGAAAAAGAAAAAGAAAAAGAAAAAGGCTAATCCCGTTAAAACTGCAATCAAACATATCCTTAATTTTGTTAAGTAATATATTTGGATCTATTTGGGCCTAATTTGGGACTTTTAACCTATTTTAGATCACATTACCTCTCTATTTTTTTACACATTTTTAAAAAAAAAAAGTCAAAAAGTTAACTTTTAACCAACTTCCTAAAACAACCGTGCAGCTTATTATAATATAAACATTGATAATCAGAAAAAAGAAGTTGAAAATTCCTCAACATTCAAATAATTATTTTTTTTAATTTATTTAAGTTATTTATACGTAATAAGTTATGAGCAGAAATTACTCCAAAACAATAAGACACAAACTCATAAAATTAAATAACAATTTTTTTTTTTAAAATAAAAATAAAAATAAAAATAAAAACAGTATGCTGCACCAACAAACTGGAGAGCCAATTCTTGCTCAATTTTTATTAGGTCTAAGTAAAAAAATTAAAAAAAAAAAGTGCAAATTGGTCCGATTCAGACCAAATCACAATGTTTGGTTTAAATTAGTTTTCTTAATGTATGATTCGATCCTGATTTTTAAAATAGGTGAACTTTATTTCATGGTTCGGTCCATAGTTTTGTAGTTACGATTCCGAATTAGATTCGAATCGGATGATTTAGGTATATACATATATATAATTTATTATTTCCAATAGATACTCAAATATATATTCATAAGTTACTAATTCTTTTGCTTAGAAATGCATTTTTATATAATAATAAAATTAGTTCTAAACAATTATTTAAACAGTTATATATATAATAATAATAGATTACTTAATCTTTAAATAAGTTGTGAATAATGACAAAGTTTTTTCTAAAAAAAAAAAAAAAACGTGATTACAAACCAAATGAAATTGCCTTTTCATAGTACAATTTGTTTGATTCCAAAATAATAATTTGATTTTAGTTTATTTTAAATCCAACCAAATGGAAGGATGTTCTCACTTAATTTTTACTGTTGTTGTTTTAGTTGTAGTTGCTATATTTGGTAATCTTGAAGCATGGTTATGTGGTATCTCAATTGAATTATGATTGATAAAAAAGATAGAATTAACGATTTTATGTTGAATAATTAAAGAATGTAAAGAAATATGCATAATAAATTATGATTAATCAAAACCCAAAAGGGTAGCCCAGTTGGTGAGGAGAAGAGTCTCTGGACGTGTCTATAAATCCAAATGTCTTGAGTTCGAATCTCACCTCCAGCTAAGTTATAACGGATCACTATGTCTTTATCTGGATGATCAATTCAAAATTCCAAAATCAATCAAGGTACCTCACTCCAGAGAGGTACTGAATCGGATACTAAGTAATTTTCCAACTATTGTGATCATTCAAAATTCCAAAATCAATCAAGATACGTCACTCCAGAGAGAGGTACTAAATTGGATACTAAGGCTGTGTTTGGTTATGCTCTGAAAATGTGATTCAACACCATCATTTGAGTGTGGTGTTTGGATGGAGCTGTGGAATTAATTTTTCACAGCTCTGCAAAACGCCTGTCGTCTGTCTGTCGTCTGTTCTGTAAAACCCAGTGCCTGTTTCAAAATTTTTTTTTTCGAAAGGGTCGTCTGGCCGGTTGACCGGCCGGTTGACCAGATGAGCGATTTTTTTTTTTTTTTTTTTTTTTTTTTTTTTTTTTTACAAATTTTTACAATTGATATATAATCGAAAAAAATATTTTCTGAAATTTTTAAAATTTTTTATGTGCTTCAAAATAATTTTGAGTTGTATGAGTTGTAAATTTTTGTATCACATATCAAATGTCACATCAACAATTTCCCACTCAAATCAAACCTCTTTTCCAAAACTATTTTCAAAACTCTTTACCAAACAAATTTTCTACACTCAAATCATAATTTCACAACACACAAACTCAAAACACAACTCATACTCTCAAATCACACTTACAAAACTCTACCAAACGCTACCTAAGTAATTTTCCAACTATTGTGATTGATTGTCTCATCTCATAACATCCATTTCCTGGGGAAATAGTCAGATGATAGTGACAACAGATATCCTCAACAACTTCCATTAGGGGTGGTACCCACATTATTTTACAATTCTGAATTGTCTCAATCGTGTGGGGGTGTTGCCACGTGTACGGCTGATTCCAGTGGAGATCTCGGTTCGTTTTCCCATCTTGTATTTCATTTCAAGTGGCACGGTAGTGTGCACGTACACTGTGTATACACACATGATGATCAATCCAAAAATCTACGGACCCGAATGGTTCAAAATTATGTAAGTGGTCCTAGTAAGGTATATAGTACATCAATTTTATTTTAATTGGTCTAAATAGTAAAATTAATATTTTTAACACTTAAAAACAAATAAGGAGTAATTACAAAAAATATAGACTATTTTTTAAATTCTAATTTTTTTTATTTATTTTCAATCTAAATTATTTGCTTATTTTTTTTAAAGTAAAATCGATAAGAAAATTATATTTTAGCCATTAAACTAATATAAATATACATAAAATGTATAAAATGCTATTTTTTTTATATTAAGTTTAATGACTAAAATATTATTTTTTTATTAATTTTACTTAATAAAAATAGATAAATGATTTAGATGAAAAGAAATCAAAAATTCAATATTTAGGCCTTGTTTGTCATAACCTAAAAAAATCAAAAAGTCATTATCCTATTAAAGTCATATTATCTTATTTAAGTCACATCACATCTCTATCACATCACTTCAAATCCAACCTATGCCCAATTCATATTTCATAAAAAATCAAAAAATACACTTATTTAAATCATTCCAAACCACCCCTTAAATTGATAATATATAGAAGAGTAATTATTGTGTCTTCTAGGAATTTATTGATCGCGTGTTCAACAAAAAGTAGGGAGTTAAATGAATAGTTGACACTAATTACAGGCAATTTGTGATAAATTACAACATATCATTGGTCGGCACATGAATCTATAGTCCTTTATTTATTTATTTATTATTTTAAAAAGGTGAAATCCGCCAATTTTTTTTTTTTTTTTTTTTTTTTTTTTTTTTTTTTTAAGATGGTGTTAATATAGTTAGATTATAATTGAAGGATTCGTTCCTATTCCATCAGCTCAAACTCTTGACCCCCAACTCACCACATTTACGCTGTGTTTGATTGGGAAATTTTTAAAAGGAAAAAGGAATATGAAATGTGAATAAAATATATTTAAATTTCACTTAATTTCACACGCGTATTTTCCTTTTTCTTTTTTCAAATCTCTTCTCAAATCTCTCAGTCAAACACAACATTAAAATATAACTACTAGACAAAATCACCAAATAACCTCTCGATTAGTCATTGTTGGATTAGTACAACGCTTAAGACATTTCCCATCTTATTCAAGTATCATTTGTGAAATGGTGCGCCTAAATTTTAAACCATAGTTATTTTTAGTTATACCTTCATAAAATTATTTATATTTAGTGATGTATTAAAGTTTGAATCAATTAAATCTTCTGCCAAATTTGACACATGGCACAAGTTTTGGCTTTGTCAAAATTTTCACGTCAGAGTATAATCATAATCAGTAGATATTTTTAGAAAGATAACTTCATCGATTAAAAATTACAGATAGTCTAAACGTTTAAAAAAAGATCAAAAATTTAGTTAGATTTTTAAATCAATGGTGTATATTTTGATTATATATTTTGGACAATTTTCTCTGGTTCAAATTGGCTATTTAAACGGAACAATTAAACTCATATTGCATTAATTAAATTACATAATATCAAATAAAATTATATTTTATAAATTACATTCTAGAGCATGAAACATGAAATAAGATTAATAGAAAAACAAATTTAATTGAAATATGAAAACAATGAATCAAACCAAATTATGTGTAATACCACAATGTTTTTAAAACAGATTAGCCACCTCACCGTGGGTACTAAAGGAACGTTGACTTCTGTCTCTCAGGATAAGATGGCTTAAACCGACTAATGTAAAAACACTTTCTGTTAGCTTGGCGAACCGACAATGGTAGCACTCTCTCATACATAAATGATTATTATACTAGTAAGCAAACTGAGCCTCCGTTTGGGAAGTAGGTTGGCTTTTTGGCTTTTTTGATTATTTTAACCTGGGACTAAAAAGTTTGATTTGGAAAGAACCTTTTGATTTTTTTGACTTTTTAATTTTTTTTTGTGAGGCGTCTTCCTATTAAATTACTAAACTGCCATTCATCCACGTTTGGTAATGTCACCAACTCAAATCAACTCCTCCACGTCAGCCTCCGTTTGGACCGAATTTGGTTTTTATTTTTTATTTTGGGTTTGGTTTGGGCGTATTTTCATGGTTTTTTTTTTATTTTATTATTATTTTTTTGTCATTTTTCTTTTATGATACATTAATTAGTTCTTCTTCTTTAATTTATGTTTTTTGCCTTATTTATTTTTATTGGTATACAATAAATTTTTTTTATTTTTAAAAAATGAGTTTTCATGTGTTTTATTTATTTGTAAATTACGTGGCGAATGATAATTTATGTTTTTATGTTTTTTTTTTAATGTTTTTGAATGAGGCGTTTTTTTGTCGTCTTTTTTTTATTTATTTAGGTTTTTGTCATTTTTTTATTTGTACACATTAATTTGTTATAATATTTCAAAAATGGGTTTTTATGTGTTTTATTTCTTTGTAAATTACGTGGCAAATGCTAATTTCTGTTTTTTGGTTTTTTTTTGTTTTTTTTCGATGATGCGAATTTTTGTCGTTCTTTTTTTTTATTTACGTTTGCTGTAATTTTTTTTGATTTGTATACATTAATTTGTATTTATATTTCAAAAACAGAATTTCATGTGTTTTATGTATTTGTAAATTACGTGGCAAATGCTCATTTCTGTTTTTTAATTTTTTTTTAAATTTTTTGGATGAGCCGTATTTTTGTCATTCTTTTTTTTGAAATTTCCGGTTCTGTCAAATTTTTTGATGTATACATTAATTTGCATTTATATTTCAAAAATCGGGTTTTATGTGTTTTATTTATTTATAAATTACGTGACATAAACTTATTTCTCTTTGTCTGTTTTCATTAAAATGATGTGAAAAATCATATATTGTCATGGCACATGACAAAAAATGGGTGATCAGAAATGGTTTTTTATTGTTTTCAACTGGCGTTTTTATGTTTTTAATTGACATCGCACATGATAATTTCTGTATTAGTTTTTTTTTTTTTTTTTCTTATTTGTTTCGCCTTGTTTTCTTTTCAGAAAAGGCTTTTCTCTGTGGTTTTTGGTTTTTCAAAGTTAGGCACGTCACCAACTGAAAGGGAGTATATTCCCTTGTAAACACATACATATTGTACATGATAAAAACACCATAAGAAATCTGTTCCACGTGTGTTACTAATGTTACAAACCTACGAAAATTAGGTCGACTATTATATATTTCCTAATGTTCCGTTATTACGCATGTAACATAACTTGTCGCATATGCGAAGGCGCACCAATGCCATATGCGGGTCCTCATCCCCAATCATTAAACTATCCTCGTCATGTTCAACTTCTGGTATGGCATTTACTATTGTCATAGCCTCTTCCTCGTCACAAATTGGGTGCACAGTTGTTGGATTACCTGTGTTTCGCCGTATATAATTATGTAATGCCATTGACGCACCTACTAACTGAACTTGCACATTCGCAAAGTCATATCGAGGCATGTCTCGAATAAACCCCCATCGATTTTTTCAGGCACCGGAAGTGCGTTCCACCACATTGCGTAACAACGAGTGAACTTTGTTAAATAATTCCCTTGACGTGTTTGTCGTCTTGTTCCGTTGAATACATCGGAATTGTTGTTGTTGGTGGTAACGGCTGCCTCGGAATGGTACTAAGTAACCTATCCAGTTTGGATAGCCAGGATCGACAAGATAATATTTGCTTGTAGACAGAACAACAATGTATGACACCAAAAACAAACATTGTACTTCATTTTCAAGTAACGCTATTTGACAAAAAATTATAACCCATCAATGCAGAATTCATGGCATTGTGTTACCTTCGTCAGGATGTGGAAATAGGACATTGTCATTTGTAAGTATCTCGTTAAAGATGCGACTATCATGCATACTTCCTTCCCATCCGCACGAAATGAAGATGAAACACATGTCAAAATCGATCGCGGCCATGATATTTTGCGTGTGACAGTATTTCCTACCGAAATATGTTGCCGCATCTGGGCCTATAACCCATGCACTTACATGTGTTTCGTCTATTGCTCCAACTTTGTCCTGCAAACAACCCAATTATTTGCTTGCTTAAACGGGTAACAAGTAATGGTTTTTTTCATCACGTCACGTCATTTTCTTAATAATAAAAACAAAATAACTGCACTTGTCCCACCTATATGTCAATAATGTTTTTCAGTAGTACCTTGAACGGTAGGTATTTCTGTCTAGACCGCACGTATAGATGTATACGATGCTGACTGTATGTGGGCCGGCAATGAACAACAGTGAACTCTTTCATAGAAGTTAATACATTATGCACGTGCCGAGACACAGTCTCCCCCGAATGTTGGAAACTTTCTTGGATTTGCCGATTTTGCATCCCTTGCAACATGTAGAGAAACATTACAACGCTTTCTTCAACAGCTAAGCCATGTGGACGTTGCGGTACTTGTAACCCAAAATCATTTACTAATGTCTCACACAAAGCGGCAAAAACTTCCTTCGGCATACAAACATTTTCCTCAAATCGACCCATATGGCCCGCATATAGTTCGCATATCCATGTATGCCCGTTCAATATCGAAGTGCGACATGGCGTTTTAGCCATGTGTTTTTCGTACCATTCTGTCGCATACTGGCATGCTTGTAGAAATGTGCAATTGTGTTCTTGTTGCACCTAGACCTCCATTTGATTAAGCATTTCCCTGAAATCGTCATTGTTGCTTCCATCCCAGGGATTCATCACGTCTTCGTTGATGCGAAACCTACAAGAGTGGCACTGTTTCAATCAGTTTGCACGTGATTCATTGACTCAAATTATATTAAAGTTTGCAATTAAAGAATGCCGACATTGTTTTTAATGTAAGTAATGCCGTCACCAATGTCATTACTAACGCATAATGATATGAATTGAACAAATTTTGAACCTGGTCATTATGGTTTACAGGGGGACCATGGTGGTAACAACCACAAAAAATGACGTCAAACTAAACTAACAGTTAAATTTGCAAAATATAGCCATACAAAAGCTAGCAAGAAAACCGTCGCTGCGCAAAATATAGGCATACATTTAATTAAAACAGAAGCATCCCATTCCTTCCCCAAAAAACATGCACAACCATGCTTCCATTCCATCTACGACAAACTTAACTAAAAGTTTTGTTCACCATAGCTAGCAAGAAAAAAAAACAACAAGGAAGGAATAAAAACATGCAAACACAACCATTCTGTTTTAATACAGTGCCAACAATAACATAAGTAAAAGTTTTCAAAAGCAAGAGAAGGACAGGCATCTTCAACACTCGTAACACCGCTATATCACATCCGGCGAGCCCCAAACAGGTTCGCAAACGGCGCCGACGCAGTACACTGGAGCTGCTTTTGTGTAAGCCACCCTATGATGTGGTCGTCATCAGGCTGGCATATCATCACCTCCCGGTAATCGGCGTTATCCATAAGTGTCGAGGCGAAATGGAATCGCGGCGTACCAATCAGGGATGGAATATTCGTTAGGCGATGCATGCACTCTGAAATAGTGTACAACGATTCGTTGCCTGTAAGGTGCCTCACCGTAACCTACTGATTCTTCGTACTCACCACATCTGTGAGATTGTTCATGCTTTCCGCAATAACTGACGCTCCACTTGTTGCCTTCTTCGACTTTGAAACACTTGTTGATGGCGTCTTTCTCCTTTTTCCCTTTTCAATCGGAACATGCTCCAGTGAAGAATCTGAATCCACGTCCTGTACTCCTGCGGGTATCGGATTAGCTAATGGCTGGGCTCCCAGACTATGTAGTGAATCAGATAAGTCACCAGCAGCTTCAGGAAGTGTCTCTCCCGGGGTCCAATGGTGCTTACCAGTAGCTGATGCCCTCATGAAGACTGTCTCCATCAAGTCACGAGGTTCCAAGATTTTTTTCCTGAACTTGGCACACACCTTGTTTATCTACAGAAATAACAAGTAATGAAAGAGAAAGACGTTACATTTCATATAATTAATTAAAAGTTAACTAAAAAGGTTAAAAATGTACAGGTAAATGACAATTATGAAACTTGTTTGTACATGTACTCACCGATTCCATCTTGTCCCACCACTCCTCAGGCGCCTGAAACATACCGGTGTCACAGTCAAACCCTATCCCTGACACTCCTTTGCTTGAATCCATCAACTTTGTCCACGCTTGCCACTCTTTTTTCAAACTCATGTATTTATTCTTCAACTGTTTCAGTCCATGTTTTCTTCCTATTTTTTTCTCAAATTTTCGTGCCAAGGACTTGTACCCTGCTTGGCTGAGGACTAGGAATGGGCGATTTCCTTTTGTAATCTCATTTGCAATCAACTGCACGAAAACTCGGATTGAGTCACTGTCCTATGAGGCCTTGTGGCTGAACTGATTATGTGTCTCTTCAAGACTGCTTGACTTGTCAGTGACAATGCCTTTGCTTTTGGATGGGGTATGCGGAGAAGTACGTATGGAAGCCATTACTAATGTACGGTTACAAAAGATTACCATCACAAATTCGGTTGTTATATACAAACGCATAAGCCATTACACATTAATAACAACAAACAGAGAGATAGGATGCTAAATTAGACAGGATATAACCATTGCACAATAATAACATACATACACAGGTTCCATGGAACTCAGTAGTGGACATAGTTATGATAGTCATTAATACGTCTACCGTTTCGTAGTGGAGGAAGGCAAAGGCAGCTTAAAGTCATACTAAAACATACTACCAACATACTAACAACCTCGTAACGTGTTTGTACATACCCTATGCATCGTAACATTGCTTACATACGGAACAACAAAATGACAACGACAATGCATAGCACACACACAATGGTCTTAAGGACACGCAAGGATTGTTGAATGTCTATGACATCAGCCCGCAATTGCATGACAGTTTCGTCTCTGGGTGACACATAGTCTTGGTTCTCTCGCCTTGGTTCTTCGCACCAACCAATCCAACTAACACAGGGCTGATGAGTGCAAATGATGGAACTATAAGTCAATGGGTTGTTAATGTTCATGCAGTTATGACCGGTAAATAATGGTCACTCACCACAGGGCGGGGACATGCAAAGTAGGGACGCCTTGGATTTTTGGTGGGCCTAGAAATCTTAACAATACAGGAGCCATGTCCACAGGCACACATTCGTCGTGGCCATGTACTGGAAGTTGCAGTAAAGGTAAACGAAGCCATGCTATGCTTTACAAACATTCAGAAGTGACAATGAATCATATAAGTAATTAGGTTATGTTATCCATATATCAGGTTAAATATGAACTGACTACGCTGATGCACAAGTTAAACACAAATGGATGAAGCATAGGGGAAAATCCAACGGTTTAGATTGTGTACCATAGGGAAGCATAAAATCCGCATAACATATGGAACTCTACAAGGAGAATGAAACATGAACCAAATTTTAAATATGGTGTTTTGTTATGAATAGGACAGGGATGGTTTGTATCAGAACTAAATGGTTTCACCGTGGAAGTGATCTAGAAAAGAAGACCTTGACCAGGATTGGTGAAAACTTGTAAGTAAAAAAGAAAATAAATTAAGATGGATACAAACATGAAGAGAACACAAACCCATAAATGTAATGCAATGTGATATACATGTATGTACAACCAAATGGTTCGATCATAATACACTTGTCAGTTGTCACTGACGGAGTAGTTGTGTTTGAAAAAGTGAAGTTGTGTTTGACGGAGTAGTGGTGTTGAACAAATCAATTAAAAACGTTTATGTTATCCATAATAGTTGTGAATACGCTGATGCACAAAAACAGCAGAGGGAACTCTTTCAGATTTATGAATACAACAGCAAAGGGTTTTATTTAGATTTACCAATGCTAGCAAAACATATTTTTGAAATTTCTTTCTTCATTCACTAATGTATGTTACCAATGTTACAAAACAGAAATTTGTCGCAGAGTCACAGATTTCATTCACAAAACCCATTCACAGACTCACAGACTGACAAATGTGATTCACAGACTCACATATATGATTTAGAGATTTCATTCAAAGGACCCATTCAGATACTCGCAGACTCACAGATTTGATTCACAGACTCAATGATATGATTAAAACATTTCATTCACAGGACCCATAAACATTTTAGATTTCATCTTTCATTCACAGAATCATAATAGAGTTCAGCATTGACAAATCAATTTGAATAACAGATCTGAAATGTTTTATTAGGTAATGAAATATAAGAAATGCAAGCTACCAGTGTTTAAGAGAATGAGAAATATAAGAAATCAACTTCAACTTCTGATATGAAAATGTTCACAGAATCAGATTTCATTCACAGATTGAACTTTCCATTTGTTTAACAGACATGATGGAGAGATGTGATTTCATGAACTTTCCGTTTGATTCACAAACTCACAGATGTGATTCACAGAATCAGATTTCATGAACTTTCCATTTGATTCACAGACTCACAGATGTGATTCACAAAATTCATTCACAGAACCCATAAACATTTCAGATTTCATCTTTCATTCACAGAATCAGAATAAAGTTCGGCATTGACAAATCAATTTGAATAACAGATCTGAAACATTTTATTAGGTAATGAAATATAAGAAATGCAAGCTACCAGTGTTTAAGAGAATGAGAATTATAAGAAATCAACTTCAACTTCAACTTCTGATATGAAAATGTTCACAGTATCAAATGCCGTGGCACAGATTGAACAAAATGCTAATTCTGTTGTTTATAAAGATACATGGAGACAGGGTGTTTGTAAATTCAAAATGTTTGACATGGAGCCATTGGCAAAGTTATGAACACAGAAAGTTCGTTTTCAGAGAACTTGCAAAAAAATTGGTATACAAAATACAGAATGATAGGGTTTACGATTGGGAAAACATATGAACTGCATGTTTCATATTCCAGAAAAATCTAATTTTAGCAATGAGATTTCAGGTGAGGCACAACAGTGAGTTTTATGAAGAAAATAATTTTGATTTTAGATTGGGTGACAAATCAGGATGTAGAAATTATAGATCTCAGGAAAAAATTGGTAGGAAAAAAAAACAGAAAATGGGTGTTCGACTTTGAAAAAAAGGGGTTTACGATTCAGACATCGTAATGTGAAGAAAATGTGTTTTGAAGCACAAATCGGCCGTATTTTTTATTTTCCATGACAGATTAAAAATCGGAGTGAGGCTTTGCATCTATCTCCACACAGATATAACGGTGGGTTTCCCATTCTGCAAACCGAAATGAAAAAAATGTAACCCAAAGTGGAGGATAATTTTTTAAGCAGCAACAACAATGGGTTCCAAAGATCAAATCACAGATCAGGTTGAAGGAAAGGGTTTTACGCAAACAAACCCCTCTCTCCCCCCCAAAAAAAAAGAAAAAGGGAAAGCTTAGTTTACCTTCAAATTGTAGATCTTTGAGAGCCTGAGTTGCAGGGTCGCCGGCGATATGAACTCCGGTGGCACACCAATGTCAATTCTGTCATCGTTCTTCTTCCCCTCAAGCGCCGATTGGATCGCGTCATTTGCTTCAACTCCAAAGTGGATGACCTAACTGGTACGAAATGTGTTCGAGGGTGTGATAGTGTGCAAACCGACCCAGAGGTAATTTGGTAATTTCATCCCTCCTTGTATGTAAGATACAATTCAAACGGAGGCTGAATTCAATTTTGTCGTGTTGTGGCTAATTTAGCAAATTCTGTCGTGTAGTGGCTAAATTAGCCCACAACTCTCTTGCCAAACGGACGCTGACTCTATGATTAGAAAGCAAAAACTTCTGTACCAAATTAAGGAAGATGGGTCTCCTCTTTATATACAATGGGGAAGAGAGGAGGAGTCTTCAGCCATCAAGGATGGCCACTAATAAAGGCTATTTGTGATGACCGGTTCGAAAGCCGTCTCGTTTCCTTGTGTTACGTTGGGTAAGTCGTTGTGGAAAATTTCTTCTCTAAACATTTTCAGTTTGCGTTGTTTCCTTTTCGAGTTTTCACTCGTTCCGGAGGGTCGGGGGAGAAGCCAGAGTTTTTCTGGACTAGAGAGCCAGGGCCGCACGTACGGGGAGGGGCCGCACGTGTAGGAAGAAGAGGTTTGTGCTGTGTGCACACTGCCTAAAAGGAAGGTGAGTAAGTAGAGATGCGGGGGAGATCGCACGTACGGGGGTGATAGCCGTAAGTGCGGGAGAGGCGTTCCGCACGTGCGGGAGAGGGCGCCGCACGTGCGGCCAAGCGCGTTTCTACCTCATTTTTCATGCATTTCAGCTTTGTATTGCTTTTGCCCCCTTTTTCACTTCATTTCTTATATATATCTCTCTCTCTATACAATATTTCTCTCTTTTTCTCTCATCTCTCTCTACCAAAACCCTCAAAATCTTGTATCTTCTTTGATCTCAAGAAATCCGTTGGGATTTTGGTGCTAGTCCCTTATACGAAAATGATGAGCGTATCGAGGGCTTCGTCTTAACTGGTGGAGATCGTATTTTGGCGAGGTTGATTTTTAAGCTTTTTCTCCTCTTCTCTCTTGAGGTAGGGATTTCCTTGATTTTCTTCAATGCTTCACCTATAGATGGACATGTGGTATGTTCATATTGCATAAAAACCATGTAGTATGGATTTATTTTTGAAAATCATGATAGAGGATATAAGATTTGGGTGTTGAGATTGAAATTTCATGAGGTGGGTTGATGTTGGATTAAATTTGGGTTGTGATGCAATATATTCATGATTAGAGAGATAAGGCCCTAATTTTTGTAGTAATGCCTAATAGATAAAAAGGGGTTAAAATTGTAGAATGATTATGTTATGAGTTTAAGAAATGTGATTAATGATTTGATAATTGATTTAAGATTAAATTGGGTCTCATGATTTGAGCATTTGTTTGTGTGGGAATGACTATGTTTAAATATAACGAATTGATAATTTGTTAATGGTCAAAAAGGGAATTTAATCATGAGATTAGAACATTATTGATTTACACCACCATTAAATAGAAATGATGTAAATTACAAGTTGCCACCCATGATAGAGATCCCTTATTTGAAATGAAGGAAATTGAATTGGTCGTATTATTGTGAAATGAAATAAATTGGATTGAGGCGTAAGGTGGAGAATTTTAACGCGGGGGAATAAGGTAATTGATTTTGAAATGAAAGGAATGAGACGCTAACACCATATGAGTCTCGGAAAATTTCTTGAGATTGGACCACAAATATTTTATCTCTTCATTGTCATAATTGGATTTAAAGTTTCATGAGAGTTGGATTACTGTTAATGTCTAAGTCGAATACTTTTGCTTAGAGGTTTTGTCCTTGGTCATCGGTGGAGGATGACATTGTTGTGTTGTTTCGTTGTGTGTGTATGCATTGCACTCGTTGGTTGTACCTATTCATGTTGTGATGGTCAATTGTGTGTGCTGGGCTGAGAATCAAATGTACCATTCCCTTCCAGCTAACGTGTAACACCCTCAAAATAAACCCAAAAATCATACATCCTTGACATGCTTAGACATAAGAGAATAAAGCATAATTACCTAACATTAGAGTATTCATTACAAAATGTATTACATATTGACAACAAAAGTAAATGCCCTACGGGCATACAACTTTCCAAGTCAACACTTGGTTATAAAAAGAGAGTACTAACTCTACACAAAATAAGCCCTTGGCTTGATATACATGTAATACAACAAAAACAACAGAAGAGTCCAACAACCTCAAGCCTTCCAAGCTACGTCTTTGGAGGTGGCATAATACCTGAACTTGAAAATGATGTCCCATATAAGGTGAGCCAACGCCCAGTAGAGATATGCTAAACATAATATGAGCAATAACTAAAACATTAGCATTTGATAAATGTTTAACTCACATGAATCAATTCTTAACCCATTTCAATTACATGACAAATGTGTCCATGTTTCATTCCATTTTCCATTTCTTATTCAATTTCTCAATTCATAATCCTGGCTCAGAACCTGCCCATATACTTTAAATGAGATTACATCTCATATCAATAATTCTTCCATTTCAACAATTCAAATGAGATAACAACTCATATCAAAACACTTCCATAAGCCTCAATAGATACACATATTTGTTGTATCAATAACACATAAAACACTTTCATACTTCACAAATGATGCACAGATTTGTTGTATCAATGATTCAATAGATACACATGTTTGCTGTATCAATGGAGTCCATCCCCTATCTCCTCCCAAATAACATCCGGTTTAGGAGTCTATCCCCTATCTTCCCCTAAACCGTAGAGTACATCCCCTATCTCCTCCCACACAATACAATGTATATAAACATATATCATATACATAATCAATCAATACATAAAGTTGATGTATTATTCCAACCGTCATATTCGATGACATCTCAACTGATTAGTTTTAGTTTGCCTAATCATCATGCATTGTTTACAACAATCAAGACTATCCTCCACCGATAGTGCAAAACAATTATTTCTAAACAGAAAATAATTACATCAATAGATAATTTATCAACAATTTTCAAAGGTGAGTGATTAATAAATCCAACTCCACTATTCCATCTCATAATGAGCCAATTTCATTATTTCCAACTCAATTTCATATTTCCATAATAATTGTCATTAATTACACTAATGACCCAAATATATCCAAACATGGCATTTTTTCCCTTTTTCTCAATATTGACCCAAAGGCCCAAATATTACCAACAATATCAATAACCTCTTTTTTAGACCCAAAACACATAAGTTTGAATCAAGAGAACAAAACTTTACTTTCCAATATAACACATTACTGTCACGACCCAAACCCGCCCCTGTAGGTTTAGCACCGTAACCGGCCAGTAATCCGTAGATTACCAAAGGCCTTTGTACAGATTAGCAATTAATAAGGGGCTGCGGAAGCATTAATACATAATAAACAAGGTCCAATGAGCTGTGGTAACGTACATGGGACAAAAGATTTAAAAACTTATTTATATACATAAACGTGCCAGTCAAAGTACACCAATATGTACAAGGTATTTACAGAATGTACTTCCCAAGACCTGACTTAGCAAAACATATACAGAGACTAGCATGGTAACAAAAACAGCCAAGACATTAGACGTCGATCGGAACCTCCTTGGGAGGCACAATAGTTAGCTGGCAAAAACAGAGATGAAGGCCGTCAATTCTAGCCCTAGTCACACGCCGGCTCACCTACATATATATAGTAAACTGTGAGCGAAAGCCTAATGAACAATAACAGAGTAAAGGGGTTTTAATGAATGAGTCCATCCAGATTCAGAAATCATAATTCAGTTCATATCAAAATCATATTTGTCCAGATCATATTCAGAAATCATAAGTCATGCATAAGCATACGTGATACATTCATTAACTCTCACAGATACAGTTGACCCACAAAGGGACGGCCATAAAGGCAAACAGTTGACTCACGTGCACAGAGACGATACAGTTGGCTCATGAGACATATAGTTGGCCCATAAAGGGACGTAAGGATCCATAAACAGTTGGCTCATGAGACGTACAGTTGGCCCATAAAGGGAAGAAACAGAACATATTTGAGGCTAAGAATGTCACGAATATATTTCAAAAAACATTGGACAACCATTCATTCATACAAAAATATCATTTCAGAAAACAGATCTTGTTTCATCACACAGAAAGTAGATACAATTGAACATAATTTTACTAAGTTATTACTCACAGTTGATCTTGAATCAGACAGACGAAGCAGATAGGTCAAACAGGACACGGCACGTGACCTACATAGCACATAACAGACACACACTTGAAACACACGTTCTAATTATACAAAACTTACGTCGTTGGTTCTTAGTGTGTTTCTACCCTTTAATCCTCACTATAGAGTCTTAAACATGGCCTAGGAATGCCTAGAATGGAATGAGGATGCAAAAATGCCTTAGAAAATATTTTGCAAAACTTGCTGAAAACAGGGGTCCCGCTCGAGCGTGGCTTCTTATGCTCGAGCGGATATGTAGATAAAGGTTCCCCACTCGAGCGTCACTTTTCCCGCTCGAGCGGACTGTAAAACATGGAAAAAGTATTGGATGCATGAAATTCACGCTCGACAGGCGCTTGACCCCCCGCTCAAGCGTGTGACTCAGGTCCCCGCTCGAGCGTGCATTCCCCCGCTCAAGCGGACTGTAAAACAATGCAAAGTGCTGGGAACTCGAATTCCACGCTCGAGCGTTACTTTCCCCGCTCGAGCGTAAGTCCAAAATCTGGAATTTCCAGATTGAATACCAAGCTCAAAATTCAACTTTTAACGCATCAAATTCAATCCTTTTGAGCCAATTTTTTGGAAAACACTTGTCAATTCATAGTATAACATGATTCAAAGCTCAATTTGTAAAATCAAGACCCAAAGGTGAGTCAATTAAAGATAATTTCAAACCAAACTCAAGAACTTGAAGATTAATGCAAAACTCACACATGCATGAGTTCTCTTGAACTCTAATGCCACAAAACATGACCAAATACAAGTTTTAGCTCAAGGACAAGATGAATTCATGGACTACATTTAAATTATACACATGCATGAAAGAATTTCATGAAGAACAACCTCAAAATGCAAAGATAGGTACATGCATGCATGAATTTCTACTCAATTCAATACTTTAATCCAATTCTTGACTCAACTCACTCAATTACCATGTACCATGCAAGAATCTACTAAATTTCATGATCAAGAAGGGAAATTCTCTACCTTAAGTCTTGAATGTTGAGGTGTAGGAGCCTACAGAATTCATGAATTGTGAATTATTTCATCTTCATATTCTTTTTGGCCAAATGTGATCATCTACTTATGTTCCAGGTCTCTCTTCTAGATATTGAGTATCTTGTTTTTATTTATAATAATAATAAATAAAAAAAAATTGTTTTTTTTCCCCGCTCGAGCGGATATTCCCACGCTCGAGCGTAGTTTTGAACCTTGCAGTAGTTAGCTCTTTGCTTTACAGTTCTGAGAGGGGTGAATTGGCGCTCGAGCGTCCTTGTTCGCGCTCGAGCAGGTCTCTGCGTGTTTTGTCTCACGCTTGAGCGTTAAAACCCACGCTCGAGCGGAATGGTTTTGTATACATTTCCCTCCTTCGTCCTTTCAGTTCATTTTTTCCAAAGTGCTCTCTCTCTCTCTCTCTCTCCTAGGGCTTTCCTTGCAATTCCCGTCCTCTACCCTTCCTTGGTGGTTCCTTGGTGTTCTTCGTGTGTTTACACATCTCAGGTCTGTCTCTCTTTTTCTGCTTCTCTGTTTATTTTGTCATTCTTGTGCCTTTTTACTTTCCTTGTCGTTGTGTTGCTTGAGTTGGTTATATAGCAGGTCGATGGGTCTATTTTGTCTATGTTTATTATATTTAGGGTTAGGCAATGTTGATTTTGACTGTTGCACAGTGGTTTTGGTTATGTACCTTTCATGTAGGGTTTTTTTGATTTGGGCTTTTTGCTTGGTTTTTCTCTGTCTTTTACATTGGGGATTGTGGTTGGGGATTTTGGTCTACATCTATTGCCTTGTGTTTCTGTGATCCTATTTTCTTTGATGATTAAGTCCCTCACCATGCTAGCTACATATGTGCTTGACTACTGTTTTCTTGGTCCTAGTTCACATCACATTTAGCCTCCGTTTGGGAAGTGGGTTGGCTTTTTGGCTTTTTGGCTTTTTTGGTTATTTTAGCCTGGGGCTAAAAAGCCTGGTTTGGGAAAAACTTTTTGACTTTTTTGATTTTTTGACTTTTTGGTGAGGTGTCCATATGTAATATTACTAAACTGCCCCTGCAACTAATTTTGTCCAACTGTGACGTCACCACTCACTTTCCCTTTTTTTTTTTTTTTTAAATTTTATTTTTATTTCGGCGGCTGTGCTATGGAATTGTTGACCCAAATAGTTTTTTTTTGTCATTTTAATATATTTTTTTTTTATTACACTAATTTGGTTTTGTTTTGTTTTTTTTTTGGTCTTGGTTTTTTCATGTGTTTTTTTATGTTGATTTTAAAATTATTTTTTTTTAATTTTCTGTAAAATGATAAAAAGTTAAGTTTTAAATAATTGTCCTGTGTATTTTAAGGTCTTTTTTTTTTTTTTTTGCAAATGGTTTTTTCATGTGTTTTTTATTTTTATTTTTATTTTAATTTTTGTTTTTCATTTTCTGTACAATGATAAAAAGTGAGGTTTTAAATAATTGTCCTGTGTACTGTAAATAATTCAATTTTAATTTTATTCAATATTATTTTACATATTTAAATATTCAAAAATTTTAAATAATTTAAAATGTTAATATTTTTAATTTGAAACAACTCTATACTCAAATCGTAACCAAACACATAAAACAAAACTTAATTAATTTTTAATTTTAATTTAATTTAATTTTTATTTTTATTTTATTTTAAATATTTAAATAATGTAAATAATCTAAAAAATTTACGTTGGCAAAAATTTAAAATAAATATTCAAAAAATTTAAATAATTTAAATATTCAAAAAAATAATTTTAACAAAAAAATTGAATAATTTAAAATGTTAATATTTTCAATTTGAAAACAATTCTACATTTAAATCGTAACCAAACACATAAAAACAAAAACTTAATTAATGTTTTAATATTAATTTAAATTTAATTTTAATTTTAATTTTATTTTAAATATTTAAATAATGTAAATAATCTAAAAAATTTACCTTGGCAAAAATTTAAAACAAATATTCAAAAAATTTAAATCGTAAAAATTTAAATAATTTAAATATTCAAAAAAATTAAATAATTTAAAATGTTAATATTTTCAATTTGAAAACAACTCTGCACTCAAATCGTAACCAAACACATACAAATAAAAGTCAATTAATAAATTATTTTAAAACTCATAACCAAACACATACTCGAAACTCCATACTACTTTCACAACTCTACACTCAGATCATAACCAAATACATAACAAAAAAATTAAAATATTTACAAATATTTTTATAAATAGAGTTTGAATTTATTTTTAGAAAATATTTTAACAAAAAACAAGAAAATGTTTTTAATTTTTTTTTTTCAACTTTCTTTGTTTTTTTCCTGGGAAAAGGATTTTTTTTGGGAAAAAGTTTTTTTTTTTTTTACTTTTCATGTGCTGAGGCGTTGCCCATAATTCATGTGGGGGTAATTTTGTAAATTTTACGTTGCCCCTGATTGTTGCCCAGCACCAAAACAACTTTTTGTCCTCACTTGGCTAATTAGCCTGTTTTGTCCTCACTTGGCTAAAATAGCCCAGCATTTCCTTCCCAAACGGTGCCTTACTCTACTTCATACTTGCAATATTTGGTTCTCTTATGCTTATATTTTTGCCTCATAAGATATCTTTCATTGCATCATGTTGCTATCACTGTAATACTAATGTTTTGTGGTTTCTCCGTTGCCTGTTGTTTGGTCTTGGGTTGGGGATTGTTTGTCTTGGTTCTTTTCTCTTGGTTTAGTCATGTCCACCTTCAAAAGACGAAAGTCTACTGCCTCTCGCCCCACCTATAACACTGACCGCTTTCCATCGGCTGACAAAGCCAAGTTATACAGAGAGTCTTATCCCGGTCGCTCCATCCATCTTGAACGGAATGTTCAACCCTCCACCTTTGAGTCCATTCCTATCCGGTCTTTCTTTGATCCCTTGGGTGGGAATCAGGTTCTTCTGTTTTCTGGATCACAAAATCTTACTTGGGTACGGGAATTTTATTGCAATATGGATGGTCTTGATAACATTGGACCCTCTTTTAAGACCTGGGTTAGATCCAAGGAAATCACTGTTACCACTGATATTATCCGCGAGATTTTAGGGATTAGTGAGAGATTTCCTATCTTTTACCCTTTTCTAGTGCGCCCCACATGTGATTTTGATGAGGTTGCTCAAACCATTTGTGGTTTTCCTCGTTCTTGGCCTTCCGGTTCCTTGACAAAACAGAATGAACTTCTCCCACAATTTAGGTTACTCAACTTAATTGTGTGTGCCAATATCATAGTTACCACCCACAACTCTGAGATTAACCAGGATCAAGGCTTTGTTCTTCAGTATATCACCCAAAACCGTCCCATCGATCTTGCCACCCTTATCATTCAAAAGATGGTTGCGGTTTTTGAGCGCAACAATCTTGGCTTACCCTATGGCTGTCTCATCAACCGGCTTTTAGTCAAATTTGAGGTCCCTACATATGATGAGGACAAGTTTGCTTCTCCTACATGCCCATTTACCAAGAAGACTGTCTCCCAGAGTCAGTCTCACATTAGGGGGGTCCCTTCTGGTTCTGGTAGATCTAGTGCAGGTCCTAGTGCTGCTGAGGCCATGGCAGAGGAGGCCGAGTATGATGCTGCTGCTGGCGGAGATCTTAGTGAGGGGGAGCAGCACCCTCCAGTTCGTACAGTCCGTGGTCAGCTTCAGTCCCTCGAGCGCTCTGTTGGTTCCCGGTTTGACCATCTTGAGGTGCAGATGGATATATTTGAGGCCAGACTCACCGATCTTGAGACCACTACCGATACCCGTTTTAGTGCCTTGGAGGCCTCTTCCCAGCGGATTGAGGATTCTGTGGCACAGTCTTCATCCCAACTGGCTTAGATCTTGACCTTGCTTCAGATGCAGTCTTCGCCTCTGGCTCCTTGATCTTTGATCTTTGCTCTTTTGTTTTATGCCTCATTCTTTTGTTATCTCTCGGCCAAAAAAGGGGGCGTGATTTTGGTACATGGTACAGTTGTTTTACTTCTATCCTTCTTTGGTACAGTTGGATTGTCATATGTTTTGGATGGATAACATATTTGGATATATGTTTTGGATGGATAATATATTTGGATAATGTTTTGTTGATGATGGACTTATCTTTTGTTATTTAATCCAGTTCTACATATTTTTGGTTGGTTTGTGTGTGGTTGTTTTCTTTCAGGATAATTGTTCAAGCGCATGGATTTGAGATTTGGTTGTGAATGTTGGTTCATCGTTGGTGGTGTTGATTTTGTGATTTTGGTTGGAAAATTGTTTTAGAATAGTTTGGATCATTGTTTTCGTACTTTTGTGATTTTGTTAGGAAAACTGTTTTAGAATGGTTTTGTCCGGGATTTGACAAAGGGGGAGATTGTTAGGACCCTTTGTTGTCAAATTCCGTGCATCAAAACCAAGGTTGTAACATGTTATAGCTTTCCAGATTTTCCAATTTTGGTCTCCCCGCTCGAGCGGGGAAAGTGACGCTTGAGCAGGGATTGCAAACTCACAGCATCTCTGCTTCGCCTGAAAAAGTACTAGATGGTGTGATTCAACACTCGAGCGTGGAAACTGCCGCTCGAGCATGAAGCCTATATGAATCACACAATTTTGAAGCCTCCGCTCGAGCGGGAATTCCTGCGCTCGAGCGGACCGCACGAACACAGATTCTATAAATTCGCGTGTTAGGTCTTTTTCTAGGATTACTTTTCCTAGATCTTATTCAAGAGTCCTAAGATTTTGTTTGAAGTTTTCTTCTGAGATTTTTGAGAGTTTTTCCTTGATATTTTGAGAGAGTTCTTCACTCATGATCTAGGATACATACATCAAGGAGGTTGTTACTTTAAAATTCAAGAGAGTTCTCTTTGGTGGATTCTGGAGATTCAAACGTGGAGTTTCAAAGGAGTTTGATTCTGTACGTAGTCGTTTATTCGACAAACGAAGTTGTGGATTCGACTTTAGATCAATCAGCTCCAAGACGAAGGCTTGGTGAAAGAGTTACAGAAGATTCGAAGACAAATTGACTGAGTTGGGTAATTTGTGTATTATCTTTGTAATCTTTCTTTCTTCAGTAGTGGATTGATTAGTGGCGTTTCGCCCGTGGTTTTTTATTACAATTGAAGGTTCTTCAATTGTGGTTTTTTCCACGTAAAAATCGTTTGTGTCGATTTATTGTTTATTCCAAAAAACAAACAGTCTAAATCACTTTCGTAAGTGCTTGTTGATTTAGATTGTGTGTTCTGGATAATTGGGATTTGGAATATTTTAAATCTTGAACTAATCATGAATCACTTAGGATTTTCAGGCTAGGATTTTAGCCAAAATTTTGTACATGGATCCAATGAGGCTAATTGGCCTATAATCCCTCAAGCTTGAGGAGCTGTCAACTTTTGGGATTAGAGCTATAAAGGAACTATTTAAACCACTCACAAAAGAGGCATTTTGATGAAATTCTCTTAAAAATTGCATTACCTCAGGTTTGACTACTCCCCAACATTTCTTATAGAAGGCCAAATTAAATCCATCAAGACTAGGTGCTTTGTTACCATCACTGTTCTTGATAGCACATCTGACTTCCTCTTCAGTAAAATCTACTTCTAACAGCTCCACTGCTTGACGACCTCCAATATTTTGAATTGGCCAGACAGTGATGGTCTAGTAGCCCAAGATTCGGAAAAAAGATTTATGAAGTGTGCCTTCACCTCCAGCCGAACCTCTAAAGGTTCTTCCACCAATGAGCCATTCACCAAAACTGAACACAAAGAATTTCTGCTATTTCTATTAGAAGCCATAATGTGAAAATACCTTGTGTTCCTATCACCTTTTGATGCCCAATTAATTCTGGACTTTTGTAACCAAGTCCATTCCACCATTTTGTTTAACCTCCAAATTTCACTCATAATTTCCTTCCGCCTAGCTTGTTCAGCCCCCAGAAAGGGTTCTTTCTTCGGCAATTAACTCTATAGCATGAGCTTCCTCTTCTGCAGCCTTAAGCTTAGATTCAAGCATACCAAACTCTTCAATATTCCACACTTTTAATTTGTATTTTAAGGCTTTGAATTTCATGAAGCATCTATATCCGGCCCAACCTTGAACCTGAAATTCTAACCAAAATTTGTCCACTAAACCTGCAAACTTAGGATGAAGAGTCCATGCATTCAGAAACCTAAAAGGACGGGGACCCCAATCTCTTTCATCCTCCATCAAAAGGATAGGGCAATGATCAGAAATCAATCTAGGAAGACCCCATAACTTGAAGTTGAAGTTCTGTACCCATTCATGATTAAGCCAAAATCTGTCTATTCTACTCCATTTCTCTCTAATTTGTGAGTTACACCAGGTAAATTTCCTCCCAAGCATGGGTAAGTCAATCAACTCCATTTGTTCTACCATGGCATTAAGGTCCCTCATGCCTCTGTCTCTTCTTGAGCACCCAATGCGTTCAGCAATATTCCTTATTTCATTAAAATCCCCCCCCTCCATGCACCAGGGCCCCAAGAACATACTCTTCAATTGAGCAAAAAAGACCCATAATTCATTCCTTTTAACCACTTCGGATGGGCCATATACATTTACAATCACACAATGAAAAGAGGAAAAGAGTGTACCAGACAGAATGATGAATTTACGGTGGCCGCAGCAAGCCTCTAGTTGAAACACCGCAGTACTCCATATACATAGTAGCCCTCCAGCTCTACCTTCGGCGTCCACTTCCATATACTCAAAATTATCATCATACCTAAGAGCCTTTACTAATTCAAGCGTAATTGAAGATCTCTTTGTTTCTTGAATCATCACAAAGCTGATTTTTCTTGCTGCCAAAATTTGTTTAATTTTTCTTCTTTTTCCTGGTCTACCAAGACCTCTAACATTCCAAGATAGTAGCTTCATAATAACAACTTTTTCACTGAAGACCCCCTAAGCTTACAATTCAATGGATATCCCCACCCCTTCGCACCTCTTTCCCCTTATCTGTGGCTTTCAGTTCTTCTAACTTACTAATCACCTCTTCCTCCTTGCCATCACAATCTAGCCCCAGCACTTTACCAATTTGGATGGATGCTGCTGCCTCTGATAACCGAACACCTCCTCTACTAGATTTACTTGCCATTGAGAGGGAAATGGAAGCTACGGCAGACCTGAATACTACCCCTTTCCTCAGATTGAGTGTTTGCTTCATAAATTTCTTCCCCATTTCATGTTTCCCCTTTTTCCGTCGTTTGTGACAACCATTTTACTCACCTCTCGCCTGCAAACTCTTCTTACTGATAAGGATTGGGCCCATTCTGCTGTGTGTATTATAGGGCTGCCCCACCCCATTAACCATTGCACTCATAGGATGAATGCTGGCCTCAGCTCTAAGACCTGTTAACACATCCCTCTAGGCCAACCAATCCCCACTTGAGTCCTCTTGGGCCCTATTTAAATCCACTTCCAAGATAATGCCTTGTTTCTGCCCAGCAGACCCAATCATACTGGGAAGAAAACCAAGTGGAAACCCAAATCTTGATCATTTGGACTTTGTATTAATTTTTTTATGATTACATAAGAAACTAACAACAAATTTGACATACTAGGATGCCCAAATTTGTGTTGGTTTTTGGTGCTTGCATACTTAAAGGTCACTATCCTCCACTTACCTCAAATATCTACTTCAAAATTCAAATAGAAAAAAAGAAGAAAAAAAGGGAAAAAATTGCCTCAACTTGTCTTCAAAAAAGACATGTCAAATAGACTTTTCCACTTCAAAATTTCATTGTGTTTTATTGATGTATAATGCCCCTACATTGTGCTCATTTTATCAATGATTTTTTTTTTTTTTTTTTGTCAATAAAAAAAAAAAATCATTTTCTTTTCCTCTCTTTTTTGGCCTGGAAAAAGGGAGAATCTCTGAAATTGACCCTTACTCTGATGAGCTAGTTGACCCTAGGTTCGAAACTTTTTTAATTTCCATTGCACCAAGTTATGCCTAGTGTTATTTATTTATATTTTAGTGTAAAGTTACACATTTGGGAACATGGGTATGAGTTACAATGGAGCCTCCTTTTGAATAGATATGTTCTTGTTTGGAGGAGGAAGTGTGGGCTAAAGATTGAAGTTTACTCAACATAATCCCAATGCAAACCCAGAGCCGTTGTTTCAATTCTCCATGGGTTGTTATTATTAAAATTATTATCACTTTACTTCTTTATGGTGTGGCCTATTTTATAATATCTTTTTTATTTGGAAACAAACATATAATTAACTCTTTCCGACTTGTGGACTAAAGTGAACCATCTAACCCTTAATGACTTGAGCAAAAAAAAATTAAAATATCCTTGTACATACGTAATCTCATTGTGCAAATCACTAACATTTTTGTCATTTTTTGGGTGAAAATTTTTCAATTTAGCCCCTTATGTGTAGTTTATCCCTCTGAGATTTGAAAATAAGTATATAATCTCTTTAGGTCTCAGCATATATTTCACGTTTGCTAATAACTTGTTCGGAATATTTGATAATGTGTTTTAGTCTAATAATCATAAATAACGATATATTTATTTCCAAATATGAAAAGGTAAACTACAGAGAATAAAATAAAATTTATCCTTCTTATTTTCACTCTTGTGTTTTTATTAACAACAATGCTAGAGGGTCACAATTTTTGTGGCCACAATGGCTCAAAACTGCCAAAACGACATGTTTTGCACCCAAAACGACGTCGTTTTGGCAGTTTTGAGCCATTGTGGCCACAAAAATTGTGGCCCTCAAACATTTTCCTTTTATTAAAATGAGTTTCACCACGATATTTTTTAAAAAAATTTATTCAAACGTCACGATATATCTAATTGCAACAATGATACATCCCACTAATTTGAGAGTACTAATGGACCACTAATAAGGTGGAAATTCAAAAAGAAAAAAAAAAAAAAAACTTAAGACCAAAACATCACATCAGTCAGTGAAACTCACTCTCTAGAACTCCTTTAGTGCTCCCAATTTAAAGCTCCCAAACATTTTTCATCTAATTGGATAAAAGAGTGATTTTTTGCAACATTGGTCTTTTCACGATGGAGCAATTGTACTTTGTACAAAGCTCATAGCCCTGACAACCAGATTCCCTCTTTCCATATTAATTAATGAGAAGTTATTCATGGGTTATGGAGTATTGCTCCACGCAATTTATTAAGAGGTAAGTATTTTATTATCTTTTAAAAAGAGGTAAAAATGTGTTGGGTCTAGGGCTGCAAACGAGCCGAGCCGAGTTGAGTTTTGCTGGGCTCGAGCTCGGCTCGTTAAGTTATCGAGCTCGTTTATTGAGTTCGAGCTCGGCTCGATAAGGGATTGGGCTCGAGCTCGGCTCGGCTCGTTAATTTTTATCGAACTCGAGCTCGGCTCGGCTCGGCTCGATAAATTTTTTTTAATATTATTTATATTATTTAAATATAAATATTTAAATAAAAAATATTATTTATATTATTTAATATATAAAAAATGCATTTATATTATTATTTATATATATATTTATATATTTTTAATATATAAATAATGTATTTATATATATTTATATATTATTTAATATATAAATAATATATTTATTATATAATTTAATTAAAGATAAACGAGCCGAGCCTACCGAGCCAAACACATGCGAGCTCGAGCTCGGCTCGTTAACGAAACGAGTCCAATAATCGAGCTCGAGCTCGGCTCGTTTACTAAACGAGCCGAGCCGAGCCGAGCCTGTTCACGAACAGCTCGGTTCATTTGCAGCCCTAGTTGGGTCTCACTAATTCAACTAATAACAATCAAATTGAAGTACCACCTCAATTTATCCACACAAAAAAAATAATCAGTGTATTTAGTTTGAATTTTCTGAATTAAATTTTTTGAAAATTAAATTTTTTGATTTTCGTATTTTTTTGTTTTTAGTGAATATTTTTAAAATTTTAAACATTTTTTTTTACTTTTTTAGATGCACCTTACTTAGATGTATCTACAAAAGTAAAAAAAAAATTATAAAAAAATATTTTAAAAAATTAATAAATATATAAAAATATGAAAAATGTATTGAATTCTTGTATTTTTTTTTTTTGTATTTTTGGTATTTAGTGAATTTTTAAAAGATTTTTTTTTATATTTTTTTATTTTTAGGTGTATTTATGTTAAGTGTGTCTAAAAAGTAAAAAAATTACTTAAAATATTAAAAAAAATTATTAAAAATATAAAAAATATAAAAAATAAGAAAATAAAATTTTCTAAAAAATATTTTTAGAAAAATAGAACCAAGCAAAATTTTCCTTCATTAAGAGTCATTTTGTTTCTAGTTTTCTTTGTAACACTATTTCAAGTGCCAATTCAAGTTGATGAGGTTCACTGACTACACTTTAGGGGTTATTTTGGGTATCTTAAATAAGTACAATTTTTATCTTTTTGGACTAAAAAATTGAGATTGAAAATATGGATTTTTGAGTTAATTTTTTTACTTTTTATGGAAAAATGTGTAATAAAAAATTGTAAAAATTGATTTGTAGGAAAAAATTCGAATTGAAAATTGTACAAACGTAATTGTTGATTTTTGATAAATAATATTAACTTTTTGACTTTTTAAATAACTTTTTAACTTTTTAATTTTTTAACAACTTTCTAAACTTGGCGTATTCCATTATTGAGTCCTACAAGATTCTAATTTCCAAACTTGGCGGCAAAGCTCTAAACAAATGGGTCCAAAGTTTTTAGTGACTCAAGCATATCTTTGGCTCTTCCCCAAATTGATGTCACTTTTACGTTCCATTTGTTTGGATTGCCATTTTTATTTTTTCAAAAAAACGCTTTTGAGAGAAAATATTTTTCTACGTGGTAGTAGTAGTGAGATGAAAGTGAAAGTGGAGGTGTTAGAGCATCTCCAACCCAATCCTCTCACCAAGAGGATGAAAATAATTTTTTTTATTCAAAAAGTAAATATAGAGTATGTTACTATTCATTCAAACTCCAACCACAAACCTTCAAAACCCTTCATCTTCCTTCATCTTCCTTCATCTTTCCTTTATCAAAAAGTAATTTTTGTTCATTAATAAATATTTAATTTTAAAATTTTTGTAAAATATATTTAATATTATACTCATTTTAAAGGTATGATTTCATATTTTTTAATGATGTCAATTTTATAAAAATTAAATTTATATATTAAAAGTTATTTGTAATATAATGAAAAATATAGAATGAATAGTGTTATAGAGATGGTCCTTCATTTTTCATACTCCCTTCAAATTTGAAGGATGAAACATCCATCCTCCCAAATGAAGGAGGATATGGAGGATGGATTGGAGTGAATTTTTTGAAAGGATCCTCTATATTTGAAGATATAGAGGATGCATTGGAGATGCTCTTAGAGTGGTACTAGGGTGGTGGTTGCGGTGATAGCAACGAAAATGGTGATAATGGCCTTGATGATAGTGTAGTGATAGAGGTAATAGTGATAGTAGTAATATAAAAATATTAGAAATTTTAAAAAAATTATCAATTTTTTTTAACAAATATTTTATATAGGTGTGGGACTTACATGAGACTCACATAGTGTAAGTTTCATACCTATATGAGACGTTTAATAGCAAATTTTGTAAAAATTTTAAGATCTCTAACATTTTTAGTATTAATATGGTGATATTGATAAAACTTTAATTTGAAAAATATTTTCCGGTTTAGTCAAAAAATTATTAAAAAAGTCAAAACACGAATAACTCATATCAAAAAGTCAAAAATTCTCTTTTCTCTCTACTTTTTGCACATCTTTTCATAAAAAGTTAAAAAGTCATCCCAAATATACTAACTTTTTTTAACTATTTTAACTAAATAGTCAAAAAATTACTAAATTAACATGTTCCCAATCGAGGCTTATTTTTCATTGAGAGGAAGATACGCCATGTGACCTCCTCCAAGAGGTACGTCACGGATCCATCCGGCTGAGGTAAGCAAGAAGGTAAAAAGAAAGAAAACCAAACCCATGCACACACATGATGCTTGGACTATTATCATATCTTCCCTATCTCCAAGCTAAAAGACTAAGTTAGCCCATCGGAGGGTCTGAGAGGAAGATACCCACAAGTGAATCCTCACAGGCTTGTTTTGCAGGAAAACAAAGGTGTGGAGTTGGACAAGACTTCACAGGTCACTTATCTCCTCAACCATTGGACCACTGGAAACTAACATTATTATTTTTTGCCCAAACAAATGGAGCATAAAAATACCAGCACGGCTACTCGACACTTGGAAAGTTCAAAACCCATAACGTTGGATGCTCCATTCTTTGGTGAGTCACATTTTCTTTCTTCAAACCATTAAAAATAAACTAATTATCATGAAATTAACATAAGAACTAAATAAAGACAATTATCATTCAAGTGCTTATAACAACTTTGGTCTAGTTGGAGGTTATTCACTTCAATTGCTTTGAAAAGTCTCCTTCATTAACATGTTCGAGAAAATGGTGCCAAATTCCTCCTTGAAGTCAATTACTGTGTATTAGATTGTAGTTCATTAGGCACATAAAAAAAATACAAAAGTTATATAAATTGTCACAAAAATTGCATGTCAGCCCCATAACAGCTGTGGAATTTGCATGCAACTTTGTGTGTGTTTGTGTAACTTTTTATTTTTTATTTTATGTGCAAATTATTTGAGAAACAACAAGTATTGGAACAAAGCATTACTTAATTCTCTTTTGATGGACTGAGGGATAAGTAGTTCAAATTAAAATGCTTTTTACATCTATGATGGTTGGAAAAGCAATGTATGGGCTAGGAACAAAGGGAATTTCTTTATCCACAAAATGTGCTTTAGAAAGAGAAAAAGAAAAGGAAAAAAAAAGCAATTGAAGAGTCATTTTGAAGAACTTAAAAAGGGTTTTCTTAAGTACAAAGAAGGCCTGGAACCCTTACCCTCCACAGATATTGTGCAGCCCCACTTCAATTAAGTTTTTTATTTTTATTTTTTTATTGTAGCTTTTAGATTTTCTATTTTTGTCATTTGCACAAAAGTGCTTAAGCTTGAGTAGCTTTCAGTGCAAAATATTATTGATCTATTTCCACTTCTTCAACTTTTTTCCTTTTTTTTTTTTTGATCAGTAAAGAAAAATTTCATTAATCAATATAAAATTAAAAGTACAGGACGATGAAATGCACTGAGAGCGATTCGGACAGTACAAAGTACCCCTACTATTGCTACTCGCAACCATACAATCAACCCCTTGGCCTCACGATTTTTTTTTTTTTTTAAACAAAAAACGTTAAGAAGGACTTAACAAAAAATAAAATACATGATTCCCCACAAAATCAACCCATCAAAACACCCAAACTGCTAAAAAAAATCTATTCTAACACCCAAGTTGGTAACCCAAAAATTTTAAACACCAACTGCACTCCCAATGCACCTGCACTCCCACGCCTATACTGCCCACGCCTGTGCCAAGACCAACTGCCCAGGCCTATGCTGCACTCCCACGCCTACACTGCCAATGTTGATGCCTTCCTAAGGCCAACCACTCACCTGAACACCTAATCTGCTGCACTCCCAAGGCTACACAACAGCTATGTTGCTACACTCCCGAGGCCACACCATCGGAAAGCTCCATAGCCAACAGCTCCAAGGGCCGACACCGGTATCAAACATCGACCAACCACCCAAGAAAACTCCAACGCCTATGCTGCTGCATCTTCCCTGCTGAACTTGACATTTCAGCTCCAATAACCCTGCTGCAACTTCCCTTCTACAACTTCCCTGCTGCAACACCGGAATGCTTCTTCACACCCACGCCTATGCCGTAGACATAACAAATACCCACTGCAACTCCAAAACCAACACCGCTAACGCACACCCACTACAGATCCACACACCGACCAAAACACCGACCAACCGCTGGGACACCTCCAAACATTTGGAATAAGATCACCCCTCAAACTCTCACACAAAGAGGAGCGCACGAATGAAAACCGAACAGATCTGGACCTACTACGACACCCTTGTTTCCGCCCAAACAAAGCATCAAAACTTGACCACCAATCTGAACCAGAGTTCACTCCTCAAGCTCCTACTTCACCAGAGAGCGCACGAATGAAGATCTTGAACGACCAGAAAATAGAAAAAAAAAACCAACCGCAGCAACACAAAACAAACCGAGGTGGGTAAAATGGGGGAATCAAGTTTATTGGAGGAGAAAACTAACAAACGACCGCCGGAAAGAGCTAGGCCAGCCAACCGCCATAGCCAAATGCGGTGGCCGACCGGCCCAAAAAAAGGCCTGTGGAGGAGGTTTTTAGAGTGAGAGAGGTTTTTTTTCGTTTTGTAACCCACAAGTAATTTGGTAGCACAATTGTCCAAGACTAGTACAACACGTCGGTTAACAATTTGATTGCACTACAACATTTTTTTAATTTAGTGACATTTGAAAATGCTACAAAACTATTAATTTAATGGCATTTTTTAGTCTTGTGACATTTTGAACAAGTATCATTTGTATCCGTGTCACGGTAGATACTAGTGCCACGGTAGATACTTGCAAGTGTCACTACACCATCATGGCTAAAAACTTTCAATGATATTTTGATGTCATGGTAGATATTATTTGTGGCACTATCAAGCGCCATTAAAAAAAGAGTTAGTGACACTTATAAGTGTCATTACACCATCAAGACTAGAACCTTTCAGTGACATTTTAATGTCATGGTATGGTAGGCACTATTCGTGACGCTATCAAGTGCCATTCGTGACGATAATTCGTTGTAGAACAATTTGATCCGCTCTTGCGGAGACTCGAACCGCCAACCTCCAGCACCATAAACCTTATACACCACACTCTTCTCACTACACCTCTATAGCACCACATGATTATATATGCAACATATATTATTTATATAGTACATACATCCATATTAATATAAAAATATATGTATAAACATAATTATTTTATTGAACATAATTTATGTAAAATAAACTATTTACTAGTAAAATAAAAAAAAGACCACTTTTGGTGACTAAAAATATTTTTTAGTCGCCAATTCTATACTTTTGGCTACTAATTGTTTTTTAGTTGCTAAAAAACTTAACTTTTGCCGACCAAAATAGGATTTGGTCGCCGAAGATGCACTTTCAGCTACCAAAATTTTGGTCGCCAAAAAATTTAATTCCCGCCTTAGGATTTTAGTTCTCCCGCGCTAAAAATGACCACTTTTGGCGACTGAACTTATTTTTTAGTCGCCAATTATAGACTTTTGGCTACAAAATTTTTTTTTTGGCACCAACAAGCTTTACTTTTGGCTACTAAATTTTTTTTAGTCGGTAAAACCCATATAATCAGCAACCAAACTTATTTTTAGTCACAAATTGTAGACTTTTAGCTAATAAATTTTTTTAGTCGCTAAAAAGCTTTACTTTGGGCTACTAAAAAATTTTTAGTCACTAAAACCCACATAATCAGCGACCAAACTTAGTTTTAGTCACCAATTGTAGACTTTTGGCTACTAAAATTGTTTAGTCGCAAAAAAATTTTACTTTTGGCAACTAATGCTGTTTTGGTCGCTGAAAGCTATACTTTCAGCGACCAAATTTTTTTTGATCAGGAAATTTAGTCGCCGAATGTGCTTTTTCCTGTAGTGTATATTGAGTTTATTTTACTTATTTTTAATCATTTACTGCATTTTAAAAATTTAGAAAATATATTGCATTTTTTATTTTTTCAAAAATGCCATTATAAGCTTGAAAAGTTTTTGGCTTAGTGGCATTTCTCAAAATGATATAAAATATTTGTTTATGACACTTTTCACCTAAGTGCCATAAAAAGTAATTTGCACCTACCTAATCTCCTGACATTTTTTAAAAAATGCCATTGCGACTAAAGTTTAGTGGCATCTGTTGGAAAATGTCACGAACATAATTTTTTGTCATTATTTTATAAAATGTCATAAAATTGATGTGACATTTCTTTATTGAAATGCCACTAGAGCCTTATATGTTTGTGGTTCTGTGGCATTTTTCTAAAATATTTAATGCCAATTTTTATTTTTGTGGCATTTTCTAAAAACATGCCACTAGTGTAGTATCACTAAAGTGTAAATTTGTTGTAGTGACATTTTTGTTGTAGTGAGTAACACTTTTTTTAATTGAAATGCCACTAGAGCCTTGTATATTTGTGACTCTATGACATTTCTAAAAAATGCCACCAAATATTCTTTTTTGACATTTTTAAAGAATATGCCACTAATATGGTGTCACTAAAATGTGTTTTTGTTGTAATGTTGCCTTGTTGATTTACAAAACATTTGAGAGTCAGTGTCTCAAATTTCAAAATTCCAATGTTTAACAAATATATTTTTAGCAACTAAATTAACATTCAATTTTTAAATTTTTTTTTTTCAAAATGGAAATAGAAATATAATGACTCACCCATATAATTAGGAATTGGGATATATAACGGCTTTATTGAGTTGAGTTCATGAAATTCCATCTTTTGGATTACGTAACAACAATTCTATGATGATCAAAATTTAATACATAAATTTAATCATCATAGCATTCACTACAACAATTTATACTTTTGGCGATCAGATTTGGCGACTAAAAAGAATATAGTCGCCAAAAGTTAACTTTTTGGTTACCAAAAAATGTATTAGTCGGCGTTAGTTTAGGCTTTAGCTCCTAAATTTTTTTAGTCAAGATATATTACTTATTAGCAACTTAAAAAAAATTAGTAGCTAAATATGCCATAATAGGTGATTAAAAAAAATATGAGTCATGATATTAAATGCGATATTAAATTTTTTTGAAAATTTCTAAAATATTAGTCGCCAATTGGGAATTTTTGGCAACTAAATCTTTTTTAATCGTCAATTACCTTTCCCAACAATTATTCAATGACTAAACTAGCCACCAAAATTTTAATCGGTAAAAGCTTTGGATGACTAAAATGTGATTTTTGACGACTAAAAATTTAGTCGCCAAAATTGTCATTTGTTGTAGTGATTATTGTTTATGTAATACTCATTTTAATGAGTAATTAGTAATTCTGAAATACCAACTCAACATATTGACATGGTATTAGTTATAAAATGAGTAAAGCTAACCTAACTCACTTTGGTCAGCTAGAGGATGACAAGATCGGCCCTATCTATTTCTTTTTATACAACTTTATCGATTGAAAATATCAAGAATAATCCAAAAAAACTAAATAACAAAAAAAAAAAAGAAAAAAGAAAAAGAATGGAAAAGGAGCTTTCCCTTATCACTATCGAGAAAACCAAATTCAAGAAGGGTAGCTCTTTGATGGGCTTTCCATTCCATTGTTGCCTTTAGTTAGTGTCACCTCAAATGGGTGAAAGCAGATTCTAGAGACAGAGTGAGTGCACCAAGTGAGCATCTTTTAGATATTTAGAAGCCCATAATTATTTTTTAATAAAAGGGCAAAAAAAAATTTTGCCCACTTTTTTTAAAAGCTCTAAAAATCACCCTTCCATGGAAAGTATAATGATAAACGACTTTTCATTAAGGAATTGAGGTAAGCACTTTTGTCATGGAGAAGCCTCCTAGGAGTTAGGGATTTAAAAAGAAACATATAGACATAGATATAGTAGAGATATATAGATATGCTCATGACCCAAGACATCTATCCAACCTTTTGCATTCTTCAAAGAATATAAAATAGAAAAATATGATGAATGGTCATATCAAAATCTACAAACACTTTTCCAAATTTTAATATATCTTCTTCTGATTTACAAAAGGTAAAAGAAATAAGTGAGACCCACCAATTACAAAGTAAATTTCATAATATCAACTCAATATTGGATATAATTTTTCTTGATAAATAAAAATAATATTTATAGAATAAGTCAAATCAATTCATTATGATATTTTTAAATTATTGAATAATTATTTTATTATTGAATTATTTGTTTCACTTCAACTCAACTCGATATAATCAAAACTAAGGTGAACAATTTGGTTAGGATTTTTAGTAATCTTTGAATCACTTCATCTATCTTATACTTCTTGATTGTGTTTTCTAATATAGTATAACCATGACCTCAACAATTAGAGTTTTTCATGTACCTTAAAAATTAGATTCATAGTGAACCAAAAATATGGGATCAATAGAGTTTTATGCATATATTGAGTGTCTATTGCATAAATTAAGGCAAATAATGTTCCCTATCATGTAAAAAGAAAAGAAAATAATAACTACTCATCTTCGATATATATATATATTTTTAACTCACTAACTTTGTTTGAGCCAACACAAATCTCTAATTATCAATAATAAAAAAAAAGGGGGTTAATCCATCAAAAGTTATACCAATGAGTAATTAAACTCAATTCCTTAACTTTCAGGTTGTGAGCTCGAATTACAACTAATTTAGTTCCTCATTTTCTACTCAATCTACTACTTGCAAATCTCGTCTAATGGAAACTAAACTCAGCGTATTTATACTATATGCCTATGTACTGTTCACTTTTAGATTTATTATAACTTCCCAATGCAAAATTGTGGATTTACTCTTCTTATTTAGATTATTTAAATGAAGGACTAAATTTTAACTACTGATAACTTTATTGTTCACCAATAAATAAATAAATAAAGTAACTAAGTGAGTGGATAAAAAAATAAACTACAAGCCAAGGCTAAAGCCAAAAAAAAAACCATGTGGGCATCCAAGGCAAATGATGCAAATGAGCTAAGAGAAATAATAATAAATAAATAAGAAAAGGAAAGGAAAAAGTAGTGTGAGGTGGAGGGTTGTGTGGGGTGGGTGTGAGGTGTACATGGAGGTGCAACAAAAGTTAGGGTTGTCACCAAGCAAAGCTCTCTCTCTCTCTCTCTCTCTCTCTCTCTCTCTCTCCTTTTTCTCTTTTGTTGATGCTTGCCCACCATATCTTCTCCAACTCTTTCTATATGTTTTTCCTTTCATTGTTTTCTTTTTCCTTTTTTTTCTTTTTTGGCTTTCTTTCCATTTCTTGTTATTAGTCAGCTTAAAAACAACGCTTCTCTTCCTTCCCACATATTTCTCTTTTTAACACCAAAAAAAAAAACCCTAAAGCAAGCACTCATAATGCTTGTCAAAAGCCACACTTATTGTAGGGCCACACAATCACAACAACACAACATCCCCTCATTGGTCTCCCACTCTCTCTCTTCTAGCTCAAGACTCTCTCTCTCTCTCTCTCTCTCTCTCTCTCTCTCTCCACTATTTGGTGGAAATTTGACTCCACAAAGGCATTGCATGGATGAGTTGAGTAGCCTCCATTTGCATGGTTTTCTTTCCTTTCTTTCTATCTATCCCAACTTTATTTTCTTCTATTATCACTATCTTTTTTTGTTATATGAGAGAGACTTGATTAAGGTCAACCCAACATGCACCTCTCATGTCTCTTTCATGCTTGCTATTGTTTTATCTACAATTTTTTTTTTTTTAATTTTAGTTTTTTGTCATTAATATCAACTTGGGTTGGTATGGTTTCTTCTTATTATTTGCTTACTTAATGGTCTCAATAATTAATTAGTACATTATTTGCTCCTGTAATTGGAGGTGGTATGGGTCTTCCTTGCATTTGATGGGAGAATTTTTTTTTTATACCAATATGTATATTTAGTTTTTATATATAATTTAGAGTTCGGGTTGTTCAAGTTTTGGCCGGATTTCTCCACACAAGCCCGACCTAAAGTTAATTCAAACTTCTAAATTTCAGCCCAAGCTTACACCAAATTTAAAATATGTTATTCAAGATCTATAAGTTTTGAATTAAAATCGAGTTATATGGGTTGAGCCTACTCAAGTTACATTCCTATTCATTGATGTAATTTAGGTGTTCTCTCATTTGCTTTATATATATATATATTTGTTGATTTTAAAATTGAACGGAACGGATCTAGATTCCTACTCAAATAACCCACCAAACCCGCTCTGGATTGAAAATCAACCTTCTTTTATTTTTCATTTTTTTTAACTAAATCAGCCGGAACCGTGGTTCAACTAGCTACCCGTTCAAACGGGTAGCCGAGTCCTAAAAAAAAAACAAAGACAAAAACAAAAATAAAAACAAAAAAAACTCCCAATACCAACAACAAACAAACAAATAATTGGTATAAATTTTTCTTACAAAATAACGTGGTACTATCATGTTATTAGTAAATTGAGTGCTTCTTTTTTTTTTTTTTTTTTTTGAAGTTTTATTATTACTAGTTACATCAATTTATAATATATATATATAATATTTGTTTTGTATAATAATTTGTAGTTAATCATATAATTTAATGAAAAATTGGTGCACCAACCCTGGAAGTGGATATGTAGAGGAAGACGTGTGAGGATGACATCAAATATGCATGAAAATTAGTAGCTTTTTTGAGTCCTGTCTTGTCTCTCTGCTCCATTTGTTCCTTTTCAAGTTTAAATTAATTAATTAATCCCATGCAAAACCTTTCTTCTCTCTCCTTTGTTGTTTTCAAGTATTGTATCTATCTTGAGTAGGTTTTGTAATCAAACATACATCTTTTCAAGAAAATTGAGAAATGGATGATAAAAATTGGAGAAATTACAAATTAATAATGTACTTTTCAAAAAATAATTGATTGTTGGAATGGACTTGTTGACATGTTTGAAGCCAAGCCACATATGACCTATCCCTCCTCATCCATTAAAGATATTACAAGTCAACTTTCAAATATAATCTTATATAATGAACAAACCCAATCAATAATTAATAGGATAGTAATGATTATTTTTATTTTTAAAATATTGTATGGTGTTCGGAGTCATTTCATATATCATATACATTATTGCCTGAATCTACTCTTAAACAATTTCTTATAATTTGACCAACAAACACATGATTGGCGGACTTTATTATTAAATAATTTCTTATAATTTGACCAACAATCACATAATGTAATATATATCAATTTTTAATTTATCATAACATTCAATCACTTAATAAAACTCACTTAGAAAAACTCGGGCTCTGTTTGAAAGGATTTTCAAATCATAATTCTATCCGCACATTTTAACATCATGTTTAGATAAAGTTTTCCAACTATATTTCCACAACAAACACAAAACTCTGCAGAAAACTCTGTGTAAAGCGTGATTTTTGAAATTTGACCTAACTGATTGTCCCACCGGATGTCCTTCCGGACGTCCCACCAGTCGACCGGCCGGTTGACCGGAATAGGAAATTTTTTTTTTTTTGACATATGTTAATTTTTATATATTCGAAAAAAATATATTTTGAATTTTTAAAAAAAAATTTATGTGCTTTAATAAAATTTTGAGTTGTATATTTGGTTATAAGTTGTAAATTTTTATATCAAATATCATGTCGCATCAAAAATTCTCCACTCAATTCAAAACTCTTTCACCAAACAACTTTTCCACACTCAAATCATAATTCTAAAACTCACAAACTCAAAATACAACTCATACTCTCAAATCATATTTAAAAAGCTCTACCAAACGCAACCTCAATTTTCTTGTCACTTCAATATATAAGTGAATTTAGAAATTTAAAGTGAAAATATCACATTTCTTTTTCTGTTTATTTATTTATTTATTTTATAACTAAAATTCAAAGGTATGGTTTTATTTAAAAATTAAAATCCTTTGAATATCTCTTAACACTTGCCCTTCTCCTACATTCACATAGGAGTAGGCATTGACCACATACATAAAAATCCCGTTTGAGTCTACCTTTAAAATGATATTAAAATTTCACATCCACCCAAAATCATCTTATATTAAAAAAATTAAATATTACACATTTATAAATTTATGATTTAACTGTCATAAAAATTCAATATTTATCTATTACATCTTAAATTCAAACTTGGTGAGCATCTTTTTATTCTTAAAATACAATTTTTATTGAAACAAAAATAAAATTCTAATATATATAATGATACTCGGGCCGGGCTAGGTGCAAGGACAATTTGCACTCAATCCATTTAATAAACAGTCCGAAAATTTCAGCACCCTACCTAGCCCCATGAGCTAAAATATAAATTCCACTCTACAAAGCGAACTGGACTAGGCGGGCTACCGGGCTAAGCCCACCCGTACTCTCACATGCATGAAGAATTGTACTCTCATAAGATGGTAAATAGAATCACCCAATGCTAAGCGACAGCTCTAATTTGGTGTGACTATAATACCCCAACCTGTTAAGAAATTATACAAAAGGGCAAGGCCCAAAATGAGAAATTCAATCCACAAGTGCTTCTTCAAGTCAATCTAAGCCATATACCCTGATCTGATCCAACCTCATGATGATAATCACCCAAGTCAATTATCACATATGTTAATCAAATTTCAACAAATTTCATCGGTCATACGACAAATTTATGCATCCTTACCCTATTTCTGGCGAAACTGTTTCTCAAGAGTACAGAGCAATTATCATTTGTTAATCAAATTTCAACAAATTTCATTGATCATAATACAAATGTATGCATCCTTACCTCATTTCTGGCGAGACTCGTGAGAGCACAGAGCACTACTAATCATTTATTAATCAAATTTCAACAAATTTCGTTGATAATATTGCAAATATATGCACTCTTACATTATCTTAGCAAGCCTTTCTCAAGAGCCCAAAGCAAATTAGCAAATTCCAACAAATTTCATTAATCATATTACAAATGTACGCATCCTTACCCTATTTATAGCAAGACTTTCTCAAGAGCTTTCATATGCTTCCACATAATGTGAGAATTTTTAGAACATAGATCCCGAAAAAAAAAAATAAAAATAAAAGGATGAGTATCCAATTCTCGTATCCTGCAACTTAATAAAATATTTTGTACATCATTTAACAACAAATAAGATCGAGTGTAATCTCACCTGTTGCGGGTTCACCTGCCCCTACCACTTAATGGCTCTCCTTCCCACATAAGTGAGCTAGATATATAAAATTATTCCAGTCCTAAAAAATATCACCCAATTTTTTTGTTTTTTTGTTCACAGATTCAGACTGAATTCTAAAAACTCAAATTCACAATAAACATAGATAACAAGTTGCTCAAGTCATATATCACAATAAACATAGATGCCAGGTAATTTCTCAGAATCCGCACCCAATTAATGCCCCAACAGCCTGCCCAGGTAGCTTATAATTATACCAAAAATGTCCCGTAGCTCGATTTATTGAGGCCCAAGTGGCCTGAAGTATTCTCTCTCTCCTCCCCTCTCTATTCTACTTGTGTTCTCCTCTCTTCTCTAAGTGTTCTCTCTCCTCTCTTCTCTATCTCTGTTCTGTTCTCTTTCTTGCTTGCCGTGACCACCGTGACCACCCCCCCCCCTCTCTGCCCAACACTACGGTGGCGCAATAAACGGCTCCGGCAACACCACAGTCTACACCTTCAGAGAGTGCATGAAAGACCTTTCTCGCTCCAATTGCAACCTCTATTTCGCCCCAATCAAAACCCAGATCCTTCGTTGCCTTCCTTTCCAACGTCTGATTCGCGATGATCGATTGTTCTACGATGGGTGTTACTTGAGGTACGACAATTACATGTTCTTCAACGAAAGTTTGAGTGGATTGGATCAAACTGTGTGTGGGTCAAGTGGGTGGGAATGAGACTCTATTTCGAGAAAATGTCGTTGATTTTGTGAGGAATTTGAGCTTGGAAGGTGTTAACAATGGTGGATTCGCTGTTGGGTCTGTGAATAGAGGGAATTTAACGGTTTATGAGTTAGCTCAGTGTTGTTGTTTTTTTCTTGTGTTGTTTAACAATGGTGTTCTCCCATCTCGTTTTTTTTTTTTTTTTGTGTTGTTTAATAATGGTGTTCTCCCATCTCTTCTGTGTGGTGTTCTCCCATCTCTTTTTTTTGTTTTGTTCTCCCATCTCTTCTTCTCTCTCTCTCTCTCTGTTGTTTTTGTTCTGTGTTGTTCACCATCATCTTTCTCTCTCTCTCCCTCTCCCTCTTCTCTCTTCCTCTTGCCTCTCTGTTTCACTGAGAAAAAAGAAAAGAAAAAAAAAAAATAGAGGTAACGATGTCATTTTGGCACCTCGAGCCATTCGAGCCCGCCCATTTTTGAGCTACGTAGCAGAGTTGTAATTATACATTCAAAAGACTAAAAGCAATATTTATTCCCAAAAAGAATAAAAGATTGACTTGTTTCTTATAATTTTCATAATTTGTTTTTCATATTTTGAAACTAAAATCAACCCATAAATTTTCACTAGCAAAAAGGCATTGCCTATTATCAAGGAAAACTACAATACCCATCAATAGGCGGAGAAGGTACATGCCACCAGCTTATGCCAGAATACAATTTATTTGATTCATGTAATTCAAGAAAACACATAAAACGAATATTTTCCTGAGCAAAGAATCAGATGTGAATGAGCTAAACCTGGCGGAGTTGCATTTGCAGTCTCAGATAACCTTCCCCGGGATTCTAACAAAACTCTTGGTCCAAGTTATTGATTATTTGCTCGTGCTTGCTTCGAGTTTTGCCGAACCAATTGAGCAGAAAAAACTAAACCTTTTTCATGGCTGTTCCATATCAAACTCCATAAAGTGGTAGCAAAGTTTTGACGAAGGAGTAGGCAAGTGCGCCCGTAAATATGTAGCTGTCTACCCTGTCTAGCAGTCCACCTGCAAAAATCACCGCCTAGGCATTGAGCATCAAACTAAAAATTGTTCATAATCAAGAGTAAAGAGATTGTCCAAAGAACTGCTACCAACAAACTCAGTCAGCCTAGCACATCGAGATTGGAAGCTTTGCTCCATTACCTGTTAAGGTAAGGTTTGCATGCATGTTTTCTTTGCATTGACAAAGGACCTTTTCAAAAAAGAGTTTCAAAGAAGCACAAAAATCTTGTTTGAAAAACATGTATAAAAAGCCCTATGTTAAGTGGGGTGATTGATCGTGCTTTTATAGCGATAGATCACACTTTTAACAGTGGCAAGCAATCAGTAAGTGATCAATTGCCTGAAATTAATTTTCAAGCAGTAAACAAAGATAAATTGGTTTGGTTTGGTAAACAAAGAATAATTGGTAAGCAATGAAGAATTTAATCTCTTTTCATTATGTTAAGATAATCTTGATTATTTGATATGAAAGGATATGTTACTAGACATAGTTTGCACTCGATTGTTTAACAACGCTATCCATGACAATCAATACCCTAGTCCGCATAGGGTGGGATTGGGGTCATGGCAACAAATAACCTAATCACCTCTCCATCTCTAGCAAGAGCGATATATTTCCATTGCCACCCTCTCTCTCACTAAGGCCATTCGACCTCTTGCCTCTTCCATCTTTGGTGATCCCCACACCATCTTCTGAAAAGGTCCTAATTGACCACCTCATCATCCATCATCCAGACCTCTTATGAAATAGAAAAGTCAAAATATTGATTCTCAATAAATATATATACATATATATACATCCTCCCTTCTCCAAAAAGAATAGGTAAAAATGCATCCAATTTAGTCCCCATTCGATGGGGGGTCTAGGAGAGGTAAAATAAATATAGACCTAACATTGCCATTATTTGCATAAAGTGGCTTCCCTCGGGTATGAACCCACAACATCAAGGTTGATAGGTTGAGTTTTAACCACTAAACTAGTGGCCACCTATTCCCCTTCTCACCCATAAAAATAAAAAAAATAAGAAAACCGAAAGAGACCTAGTGCATTAGCATTATAAAAACATCAACATTTAACCTAATTTGTACACCCAGGAAATAAAGTACAGCAGCTCATCCCTTGCTGATAACCACACACCAGGTGATACTTTTCGGTGTCAGTCAGTAAATAAAGACTGTTCCATCACCAAAGTTACCCAAGTAGTAATTGTTTGAAAGAAATTTCATGTTCCTTATAATCATCTCAAGTGTCAGCTCAGAAAACTAATATCAGCATTATCAATTTGACATACACCATAACTGTCCCTCTATAATAGCAGAACAGCAAAATCAATGCGTCTATTACAAAATCCTAAAAGTAAATTTAGCAATTAATGAATAGACAATTAAGTCAAATATTTCAGATGTTTCTGAAATAATTTGGCAATACTTGCCAAAAACAAAACAAAATAAAATAAATAAATAAATAATTTTTGACAGCAAGATGTAGTAGATGCACACAGTTACAGTCCAAACACTTCATACGAACAGAAACAACATAGTGGTTAAGGAACCCAACACTTGCCTGAAAGATTAAGCAGCATAATAGGTTTGTTGTCACATAAAATAAACAAAGGAAGAAACATCATCATACTAGTACAGTGTATAACTACAGAATTCAACAAGAGCCAGAGGTAGTTACCATGTCCAGGTATAAGGGACCCTGAGTCCTTAACACCCGCATCACGCTTGATCATTGACTCGGTAAGGTCACCAAAAAGAGATCCAAAGAAGTTCAGAACACCAAAAGCTATTGCACTGATAATCATCCACGAAACTATGTTAATGCACATTTTCAAGTTTTAAAGAAAAAAATTTCTAATTTTAGATTTTGTAAAATATTAATTCATCAGGTCAATGTACCACACTAAAATACAACCCCCTCATGCTATATCTTATATTTCTGCTAAATGACATATGCATAGGAAATCATAGTGCACCCTTTGATTTTACTTTAAGAAAAATTCCATTTTCTCCAATAATGTATTCTGCTTTCTGGCTAGCCAAAGCTAACAAGAAGATGAGGATTGAAACCAGGATAGTTGACGTGACAAAAACATTACGCAATGTTAGTCCCTGTTGATTGATAGTGCTGGGAGGGGATACAGATGATGGGATTGATAGTGCTGGGAGGGGATACAGATGATGGGATTGATAGCACTGGGAGGGGATACAGATGATGTGATATCCAACAACTACCATTTTGATCAAGGTCAGTCCAGTCAGTAAGATATTAAGAACCCTTTTTAGGAGAGCATACAGAAGAAGAAAGTGAACAATTCATATGAAAATATTTGTTTTCACCATTTGGTTCACTTGTAAGGGAGAAAAGAAAAGAAACGAAGAAAAATATTTTCAAAAACATTTTAGCTTACCCAAAAGAATCCCACTCACATAACAGATTTGCAGGTTGGGAATTGGGTACAACAATTGGGTATGTTCCTCCAATCTTATTTGGGTGCATAGACACTAACTTTCTCCAACTACAAGTTTAAATAGCATTTTTGTCACCTAGTCTCATAATTGTTACTACTATATCTTTACAATGTTTGGTTACAATTACGCATACAACATTTCTATGTTTCTCGTTTCCAGTAAAGTAAATTTTGTACCTGACTACGTTACATGGACTCGGGTCTAAGTGTCAGGTGCGGGTATGTATCTAGAGGTCGGACTCGACAAACCTCTAAATGAGAGATACGCGGGCACGTCTAAAAAATACCAAAAATTAGACACGGGTACATGAATACGGCTAAATACGGATATATCAAAAAAATATTATGCATTTTTTAGGCATCCCACTAAAATATAACATATAAAAACTATTTTAGGCATAAAATAATTTATACTATATATGATTTTATTATATATATTTTTAAAAATAGATGATTTATTTTATATCAAAAATGCTAGAGATCCCAAAAATTTTATTAAAAATTTTACCGAATGTATCACATGGGTGTGGGACCCACGTGGGACCCACATTGTGTGATTACTCATTTATATATATATATATAAATAAAATAATAATTTATGTAGATAATTATTTTTATAATATTATAATTTATATTATATATGATTTATTTTGTTCTCTTGAAGAGAGAGAGAGGAGAAGAAGAGGGAGATTGAGAGGAGAGAAAGAGGGAGAGCAAGAGACGAGAGAGAAGACAGATCGAGAGAGAGAGAGAGAGAAGGAGATCGAGCATCGAGCGAAGAAGATTGATGTCGATGTCGAAGTCGAAGTCGAAGTCGAAGTCGAAGCCGTTGAAACCAGCGACCAGAGGAATTGAAGTCAACAACAAGATCAATGTCTTCACCCTTTCAAACGGCAACCAGGTTCTCTCCTTGCTCTCTCCTCTTTCGTTTCTTTTGCCGTATCTGTTTGTAAAGAGTCGTATCCCGGCCGTATCCCACACCCATACCCGTGTCGTGTCTTGTTGACACAGGTACCTCCAAAAATCCAAAGAGTCCATGTCACGTAAGTACCCGATTATTTTCTATTTCATTTGCTTTCTCACCTACTCACTTAGTTTTTTATCATCATGTTATACTTACTTTCCTTCTAATCATAGTACCTACTAAAATCATAGTTTTACTTGTTAGTGTTCCAATATTCCAAGTTGTTAATATTAATATAAACCTACAATCCTAAGCTAACTTCTTCACCCATTCTTGTTCAGGAAAGTGTAGAGACACTTGCCTATTTTCATGGCACATGAGCGCCAATGTGGCCTCCCTTGCCCAAAAAACCTGAAGGCAGGTGCAACTAATCGCTTACAGGAAATGCCCTAGACCTTATTCGCATATTTATATTAGGATTCATATCTATAAACAATCTACTGGGGATTTTTATGTGGTAGTTGTCAGAGTACCTAACACACAACCACCCTCCTGATCCAGGTTTGTGATACTAAGTAGTTTCCAAAAGGTCAGTAAGCATGTGGGCAAATGCATGTGCGAGTGCAACAGTGAAATAAAATAACATACCTTAGAAAAGATGTTGGCCAACTAAGAATCCTTGATAATATAACAGAAGTGGCTATACAACCAGCTAAGCCCGCAGCAGCTCCCTCCCATGTCTTCTTTGGACTAATATTAGTAAGTGGCGTCCGACCAAATGCCTACATTGGAGTTCAAGCCAACAACACATTTTATGTAACTAATCGGCTAGATTGTCCGAATAACTGTATAGAACAGATAGTAACAAAAATATATATATATATATGAAGAAATCTGCAAGTTTTATTTTCATTCAAGTAATCAACAAGCAAGCAAATGATATTGACATATCCTTCAACTTAGAAAATCTAACATCCGTAAAATTTTCTAAACATTGATAAAAATGTAATGACTAAATTTCACAAGGCATATGAAAGAAATTACAAGCATAAATGCTCCACTAATACGTACTAAATGTATTTAATAAGTATTATTTGCACTGACTACAGCGATTAACATATTTTAAATTTCTGAGATTTTAGGTATAATCACCCAGACAAGTGAGCAAGCAATAAGACATTACAAAAGAAATCATTTAAAAATCAAGGGTGCTGATTTTCTTTTAAAAGTAGATTGTTCTCATTGCGTGTCAATATTTAATTGTGAAACAACCCTTCAAATTGAAGAGGCGCATCATTGTTCAATAGTTACTAGTTATTTAACTGTAGAATTTAGAAACATGGTGGAGATGGTCAACAAGAACCCTTCTGTCAATCAAAACTGGTGAAATCCCCTTTTAAAGGCACTCTAAGATGGCAAATTCAAGTGTTCTAGTAACAAGAAGGGTTTTAGAGAGCTAGGTAGCTGTATCTTGAGGAAAAAATATTTTTGAAGTTACATGATCATACACATACTATCAACAAGGTGATGTGGCTTAATGTGGTATTGATACAAACAGAAAATTCAAACAAAATGATGTGGCTTAATGTGAACCTTTCACTTTAAAACAAAACAGCCATGAAGAGGCTTTATTTTCAACAAAGACATTGCCACATCTTTCTTATAATAATTTATGTATAAATTTTCTGTATGAACAGTTTCCCTATTGAATATTGCAAGAGACAGTAGAGAGGTCCAACCGCTTAACTTCAGAAGCACAAATACCTTGCCACCAGCAAAAGCACAAGTATCAGCAGCAATTATGCTGCTAATAGAAATTAACGTTGCCACAAGACCCACTGTCCACAGAGTTTGGCCACCAAGAAGCAAAGGCCATCCTGTTACCACTCCTGCAAAAGCTAAACTTATTAGGAACAGTGTAATAAAAGTACCAATAGACCATCACAAACTTGGAAATTAATTTTAAAAGAATATGAAAAGGTTGACATAAACAAATAATTAAGAGTTAGTGTTAAAAAGGAAAATTGGTCTAAAATGGAGTACCACCTAAAGAACTCGAAGTAAAACCCATAATATCAGCAAATTAATAATTATGAAGCAGCAAATTTTAATGCTGTCAACAGCAGAAAAGATCAAAGCATTTTGATAAGAAATGCTTCACAAACCAAATACGCATCGAGATCATTGCCTAATGTGAGTAATAACTTTGTGAGTGGCCAAAAATTGCAGAAAGCATTTCAAGTTAATCATCCAGAATAGTAACTTTTCAACATGTTTTAATTAGTCAGGAAAGCATACAAACAAACGTAAACATGCATGCACTGAATGAGCAACTTCATTTACAGCAAACATTTTTTTGACAAGAAAATTCATTACCAAAACAAGAACATAAAGAATATAATTCCATTGGTGTGTGCATATCGCCTATAAACTGCACAAAAGACAAAAACCGAGAAAAGACAGTACTCTCTCTACCGAGAGAGAGAGAGAGAGGAGTAAAAATCATTACGCACAAATTGGTAACTCTCTACCCTCAAAAGACCTCCTATTATGCTCCCTCCACACACTGTCCATAACACAACCAGTGTTGCAGTCTACAGTCCATTACCTTATGGACACATACGTTGATGGTAATCTTTCTCCCAACATCCTATTAACATCACCATTATCCATTTTTAAACTTTTGTGAAAGTATAGAACCAAATTCTTACTTGAATTTAAGGCTGGAGCCGCTAAACCACAACGAAGCTTAACCCAGAAGGAAGGCAGATAACCGCAATAAAATAGCCCAAACATGGTACTACTGAGCTGAGCAAAACGTGGATTTCCCCTCTGCAAAAGCAATGTCATAGCAACAACAAATGCTGCAGATGTCACGGAAACATCAAGACCAAAATACCTGACAATAAATTTAAAAAAAACCAATCAGCAATAGAAATCTATGAAAACAACAAGAATGAGTTGCAAATCAAACGTCATGCACAAAGGAGGAAAAAAATTGTCTTATCAATGTTCACCCACCCTCTCAAACTTGATATTCTTGTTTCAAGCATATGCTTGATTAAGCAAGTTTGCAACTACCAACAAAAACAAGCATAGAAGTGTACAGAAAAATGTTTAAATTTAAAACCAAGAACTATTTAATGAGCAAATACCTAAACAGGGAAAGAACCAATTGACCATTTGTATGGCAGACAGAGTGTTAAGCTTACAGTTGATCAGGGAAAGAAGAAAAACAAATATCAAGAACATTGCGAGAAACGTCATTCACCATTACATTATACATACATACATACATACATATATCATTCAAAGTTAATAGAAAAATAGAACATAACAATAATTTTTAAAGTTTAAAGAGGATGGATTAATAGATATAAATTTACAATTTTTTTATTTTTTATTTTTTTATCATTATATCCCAAATTATTTTATTCAAACTTCTAATTTATTTTATGTGTGTCTAAAAGATAGCCATGTGTGTCTCTCAAGCGTCTAATGAGTGTCAAGAAGTATCCAACACGTGTGTTGGAAAATATGGTTTTTTGGTTTGAGAATTGAATGAAAATTGTCTCAAAAAATTGGCCTCATGAAGGAGACATTGAGAATGATGATTGAGCATTTTACATATGGTCTAATCATGAGAGACACGTAGCCTAACCATGAGAGACACATGGCCTTAATAGTGTCTTATGCATGGACTTAATAGTGTCTTAGACCATGAGAAACATATAGTCTAACCATGAGGGACATATGGTTTTGGAAGCTACGAGGGACACTGCTTGGAGCAGGGTTTATCAAACCCATCCAACATCCCACCTGGCTTTCTAGTATCGTCTCAGTTATCAAAAAGAATGGTCAAATTCGAGTGTGCGTTGATTTCAGAGATCTAAACAAATCTTGCCCCAAAGATGAGTTCCCACTCCCAAACATAGACACCTTGATTGATTCAGCGGCGGAGCACCATATGTTCTCATTCATGGATGGCTTCAGCGGCTACAACCAAATCAAGATGGCTCCAGAGGATGCCCCAAAGACGGCATTTTGCATCCCTATAGGTAACTTTTTCTATACTGTAATGCCTTTTAGATTAAAAAACGCGGGAGCAACATACTAGAGAGCTATGACAGCCATCTTTCATGATATGTTGCACAAATCCTTGGAATGTTACATTAATGATTTGGTAGTGAAATCCAAAGAGGAGACCAGTCACCTTAGAGACCTTCAAAGAGTCTTTGAACGCTGTAAGAAATACAGACTCCGAATGAACCCGCTCAAATGCGCACTTGGAGTCACTGCCGGCAAGTTCCTTTGCTGCATCGTTCATCGCCATGGGATAGACCCCGACCCAGCAAAGGTCGCAGCCATCAAAAATATGCCACGACTAACCAATGTAGATGAGCTGAGAACTTTCCTTGGTCGGGCATCTTACTTGAGACGGTTATCCCAGCTATGGCCGAAATAACACAACCCTGCAATTCATTACTAAAGAAGGACGTAAGGTTCATTTGGAATGAGGAGCACCAACAAGCATTCGAAGGAGTAAAGTCAGCTTTAATTTCCCCTCTCTCTATGACTCCTCCTCAGCCAGCAAAGCCCTTACTCCTCTACATCACTTCTACGCCGAAATCAATCGGAGCTCTACTCACCCAGGAAATTGACAGACTCGAACGACTCGTGTACTACATAAGTAGTGTCGTCCAAGGGGCTAAGATCCGATATTCCCCCATTGAGCGGCACTGCCTCGCCCTAGTCTTTGCCGCTAAAAAGCTCCGCCATTACCTTCTTTTTTACCCCATCCATCTCATGACCAGGAGTGATCCCATCCGTTTTCTCCTCACTAGACCAACGCTCTCCGACAGGCCAACCCGCTGGCTCCTATCATTAGCAGAATATGACATCACTTGCAAAGCTCCCAAGGCCATCAAGAGTCAAGCGCTTGTCGACCTCTTGGCTCATTTCCCTAGTAGAGAACATGAGCCGCCCTCGGATGAATTGCCAGGAGATGAGTTCCAAGCGGCTGAAGTAAACACTGAAGGAGAATGGAGTTTGAGTTTCGATGGATCGTCCACCTCTAAAGGAGGAGGAGCTGGAATAGTCCTTATTTTCCCAAATCAAACTGAAGACAATTTGTCATATAAACTGGATTTTAAATGCTCTAACAACGAGGCGGAATACGAAGCCCTGATATTAGGGCTTATGGCCGCACTCCACCTAGGAGTAAGTCTCCTATGTATCAAAGGCGACTCTAATTTGGTGGTCAAGCAGACCAATGGAGACTATGCTATCAAAGAGCCCCCTTTGGCCTCATACAGAACCATTGTACAAAGGTTGACAGACAAATTTAACATGGTAAGGATAGAACACGCTCCTCACTCCAACAATCGACACCCAGACGCCCTTGCTACCTTGGCTTCTAAGGTAGAATTCGCGGAAGAATCAACTAAGATAGAAGTTCTAAAGCGCTCCATGCCGTGCTCGGTAACAACTATTTTTCCTGAAAAAGAACCCGCCGACTGGAGAGCCCCAATCATCGATGAGCTCCGCGCCCCCCAGGTAAACTACCTTTGTGCGAAATCAAACACTTCACGATTTATCAAAGAGTCCTCTACTACAGAGGGCTTGGGGGTCTGCTAGCACGATGCATCGACCTTACCGAAGCCAAGTCTAAGCTAGAAGGGGTTCACAATCGTTCTTGCGGAACAGGAGACGCGAGCCTTTACAGGAGGCTACAACGACAGAGATATTATTGGCCTACTATGGCCAAAGAAGCAAACGACCTTCAGGGAAAGTGCACCAAATGCTAGGAATTCCCTCCAAAAGTTGAATGCAATTTCGCAGAAATCACCTCCGACTGGTGTCAGGTGTATATAGATTACCTCAAAGAAGCATCATTGCCGCCAGACCGCACTGCAGCTGCAATAATCAAGAAGCGAGCTCCGAAATTCTTTTTGCAAGAAGGGCAAGTTTTTAGGCATGGCTTTGACGGGAAGCCTTTACGCTGCTTATCGAGAGCAGAAATCTATAAAGTTTCAGAACTTGCTCATGGGTCAGAGCACCAAGGTGGAGCCAAGCTATTCCAACATCTTTTGCATATAGGTTATTATTGGCCCACCATGGAAACAGACGCCAAAGTGTATGCCAAACGCTGCAAACCTTGTCAACTCCATGGAAACCTTATTCACGCACCAGCCACTGATCTGTATGGTTCAAGCTCACCATGGCCTTTCCACACGTGGGCTATGGATCTTATTGGCCCCATCTCTCCACCGTCAAAGGGACACATATGGATTGTAGCGGCCACGGAGACTTACACTAAGTGGGTAGAAGCCATCCCCCCCTAAAGAAGGCAACAGGAGCTGTTGTCTCCAATTTCATTCGAGAATTCATTATATGTCGTTTTGGTATACCCAGAGTAATCCTGTCAGATAATGGGACCCCTTTTGTCAATCGTCAAGTTGGGCAACTCTTAGTCTCCTACGACATCACACACCACAAATCAACGCCTTACTATCCCCAAGCGAATGGACAAGCTGAAGCAATCAACAAAACACTCCTTAGAATCCTTTCAAGGACTCTCAAGGATTATCAAAGGGACTGGGCACATGTGCTTCCAATGGCGCTCTGGGCATACAGAACATCCAAAAGAAGACCAACTCAAATAACCCCATTTTTGTTGGTATATGGCATAGAAGCCGTCCTCCCGGTGGAAATTGCCATACCCTCAGCTCGCACGGCCCTCCGAAGTGGAACTAGCCCGTACTCCAGACTGTCAGAGCTGGAAGTCCTTGATGAAAGAAGGGACAAAGCCCAGACTAATCTTAGAGTTTACCAGAGCCGTATAGCTAGAGCTTATGATACTCTGGTATGCCCAAGACAGTTCCAAGAAGGTGATTTAGTGTTACGGGCTGCACCTCACGTCATGAGGGGAACATCAACCCACAAGTTCACACCTAAGTGGCAGGGTCCTTATGTAGTAAGGGAAGTAAATGAAAATGGCTATTACAGAATTTATGAGCCGGACTCTCAAACCCTCCTGAGCCCTATCAATGCGAAATGGCTAAAGGCTTACTATCCTTAGAAATTACTCATTGCTATATGATGTACCACACTAAGATGTATTGTGCCCATTCGGGCTTCTTCAATGAATATCGTCCTTTTCCACACTTATTCTAACTATAATCACAAATAATAAAAGATGACGCTCTAACTATGAAGTCGGCACCATTAAGTAGTTGAAGATTTTCAATTACAAAAAAGAAAGGGAGGCCCAAATCTCCAACATAAAAAAAAGTTTTAGACTATCATATAAAGCTATCATATGCTACAAAGCTACGATCCAACTAAATCAAATCAAGACTCTAGAAGCTTGATCTTCTTCTTCTTCACCCGCCAATCTTGCTTCAAGAATTGCTTTCTTTTCCCTCAAGCTAGAAGTCGCCAATTCTGCTTCATTCAAAGCTTTCTGTGCTCGCTCAAAAGATAGCTTACGTTCCTCCTCTACTCGCACAGCAGTAGCCAAAGCCTTATCTACCTCGCCTAGCTCAGCCTTAATCATCCTCCTCCTGACCCGGGATTCAAGAAGAGATAACCAATCATCCAGCCAACCCACCTCCAATATATTAATCCGGCCATCTCAAAATTCGCCCAAAACAGCACGTTGGGCGATTAAGAGAAGCTGTCTCCGGGGACAACTTGTAAAGCTCCTTAAGGAATTCTCCAAAACCATCCAAAAAATAAGTCCGAAGATAAGAGCTACTCAATCGCATGAAAGTGGTGGGTTTATAATGAAGAACAAAGAGTAGTCGAGGAATTAACTCTACTTTTACCCCGGCAAACAACACAGCTGGATCCAGTAGCTTTTCCTTCCCATTGATCCCTTTAAGAACCACACTGCCACGGGGAAGATGAATAGGAGAAAAATCTCTATCAGTAGCATGAATGAGGGAATAATCTCCATCCATAGCTGGCAGTGACGGCTTTTGAAGACTACTCCCAATATCACTGGCACCCTTCTGAATAAAGCCAAATAACTCGCGTACGAGCACACCACCCAAGTCTAAACCAGCTGAAACAATAGATGAGTTGACTCCAACTTTACAGCTCGAAGGAATGGTGGGCACATTACTCTCTAGGCTCGCAGAAGTCGTAGAAGCATGTAAAGAAATGGGTGCAGAAGAGCCAACGCCAGATGACAAGCTCACGGATGTACTCGCACCTCCAACTTGTGAGCTAAGCACATCACTATGTGAAAAATTACCACCACCTTCAAACAAGCGAGCAATAGGGAAACCACCTCCAATCTTGGCCCGCAAAGGAACCAATGCATTCCTAGAATTCGGTGTATCCAACAAAGAAGGCCTAGCACTAACCATGCCACATCCAACATCGTCTTCAACATCATTCCTTTCCCCCATAATCTCAAGACACTGGTCTGAACCCTCTTCATCATCCTCTGAATTTTCTGCATCATCCTCAGTACTCTGCAACAGTCTATAAGCATAAAGTCTTGCCTTGCTTTTACCCATCTCAGAAGTAGGAACTGTCGTAGGAAAAGCACTAATTTCCGGAAGGCACTCCGTCCTCAAATCCATAGTTGTGTCACCACTAACATCAAGCCCTTCGAGGGGATCTAGAGAAACTGGGAGGCCACCATCATGAGACCCACCTCCACCTGTGGGCAAGGCCTTGCGCCGCGCCAATTTTATCCGACACACGCCAGCCGACCCCTGCAAACAATACAGGTATTTTAATACAAACGTATGGGAAATGCCACAAACACACAAATAATTTCAAAATACAAAATGTGACTTTACCTGTGATGAATCAATGGTATCAGTCGAGCGACCCCTCGCTTGGCGAGCAACCCTGGTTTTAGTAGGTGGATCGATACCTACGACCTTCGGAGGTACTCTCCCAGGCACTGGAACAAGAACAGAGGCAAGGGGTGGCCTTTTACGCTTGGCACAAGATGGACGGTCAAGAGAAACTATCTGGGTTTGCTCCAAAGTAATAGTCACCTCAGATAGGCGAGCTAGTGGGCTGAGTTCCCCCCTATCTGCAGCTAACAAGCCCCGCTCTCCGCGAGCCATACATAACTCAGGGTCGTCAAACGGAATGAGCTCAACATGGACAGGATCAAGATCACTACTTAAGAAATCCCGAAATGATACAAGATTGCATCTCCAATACTTCCTCCAACTAGGGGTGGTTCCGCCAATTCTATCCTTACTTGCTAACACAACTCGACCCCGACGCCTTAATTCTTCTGAAAGAAAAGAGTATACATACAATTGCATACAATCGGCCGCAGAAAGCACAGGGGAAGGAAGATGTTGAGGAACCCCTTGGTCCAAATCAAACTGTCGAGCAACCCTTAGAGGATTATAGGCTACCACACCGTATATGCCATCCACAAAATAAGGTAAATACCTAGAAACGGTGCTAAGAACCATCACTGAATTAGCATCCCCCAAATAAGATACACCCGGTTCAAGAACAAACTCGCAATCATCTGGGCGGTAGGCAATGGTAGAAGATACTCCACAAACTGACATGACATAAGGACGAGCAACAAACTTGTCCTCAAAATCAAAAATGCTGGCCAAACTCCCTTGTACACATCCCTCAGCCCACCTAGCTGAACGCGGCTCACTTTCTTCAATAGAAAATACTCTTGGCATAGGGGCCAAGCTAGGAAATCTCTAATACAAAAATAACTGCAGAAAGGTAGTAGAGAGGAAGCTAATACCATCATACCGACCTTTGGAACGTTCAACACCCTCCTGATACATATCCAACCTCTTATATAGCCCACCCAGAAATAAAGGAGCCAACGGAATCGAACGGCTGGAAGCAAGAATTACAGCAAGAGGAAAGAGCTCATGACAAATACCGTCCTGAGGTCTACCCATCAAGACGTATCGCGACAGCCAATAGGTAATGAAAGCAGCTAAATGATCAACACTCCCTTACTTGTACCCTTCCATTCCTGGACCTATAAATCCATCATCCACATTTCCTTGGACCTGATGGCTAAGATCTCGAAACCAGTACCGAAGCCATCCCCCAAAAGTGTTTTTCAGTCGTTTGCGTAATCGAGGTGTAACCAACACTTTATTCTGATAACGACTCAATAACTTCCCTGCCGGTGCCACGGCCTCCTCTAACCTCCCAACAATAGCCATCTGGCTAAGGGACAAACTTCCTGCACTAGGATTTGCTAATCCAAGGTGCTCTAACCCTGTCAAAATAGCTACATCCTCTAGAGTGGGGGTCGTCTCGCCCCACTGCGCAATAAAAGTGTGGGAGCTCGAACTCCAACGTGACAATGCGAACTCCAACCAAGATGGCTCCCGTCTAATCCGCATACACTAAGAAATAGCAGCAGCAATTTTAGCTCCTGCAAGCACCTCACAATATGAGGGATGACGAAAAATTGCTGCGCTCCAGACATCAAAGTCATCTTTGGGTCCCGTATAATCCTCAAAAGCAAGAAAAGAATAAGGATAAATGCCCCTCTCCACATGAAAACGCACAATAGACTCTGGAGGAACAAAAGCCTCAACCCCTTTCTCTAGCTCAACCCCACCAAGAAAAAAATCAATTAGGCCCCCGCCATTGTCATCAAACAAGTCCACCCTCGCCCAAAATAAATCCATTGCACCAAAGAAAGGTGTTCTACACCAATATTCCGTTGAAGGGACAATTGGGGGATCTGTGTCCTTCTTGGCCTTAAAAATATTTTTCTTGGATTTACCCACTTTTAACTTGGAAATGCCAGAAGAACCCAATAGTGATTGTTGCGTGCCACAGCGGGAAACAACACTTTCCCCTTTTACTTTAGCCATATCACAAAACCTCGCCTCTCCTGCATCAACACAAGACTTATAAATCAGAAATGGCATTCACCATTGAGGTGCATTTTACTAAAAAAATAAAAAAATAAAAAAATAGCCCTCTTCCCCTCGCTAAGGCACTATTTTGAGTTAGGCCTCTCTCCCTCGCATGAAGTACACCTTCGCTCCAATTCCCCTCTCCCTTACCTTCCAGGTATGTTTCTATCCCTCGTAAGTTTTCTAACTATTTCCACCGAAGTTTGAAAAAAAAAAAAAACTCTTTCCCTCGCTAAGGCTAAGGCACTATTTTGAGATAGCCCTTTTTCCTCACATAACAAAACCCATCCCTCGCAACTCCACTCCATCCCTTGCACTTATCTTCATTTTCCTCGCATAACAAAACCCATCCCTCGCAACTCTCCTCCATCCCTTGCACTCACCTTCATTTCCCTCGCATAACAAAACCTATCCCTCGCAACTCCCCCCACCCCTCGCATTAATCCTTACTTCCCCTTGCCACCCCCCTCGCACCAATCCTCACTTCCAAAAAAAAAAAAAAAAATTAATAAATAAATAAAAAATAATAGCCCCTCGCTTCATTATTTTATTTATTTATTTATGTTATTTCTTTATATACTTCTCGAAATCCTTTTGAGGGCTTCCCTTGCTTCAACTTTTTTGTCATACCAAAAAAAAAAAAAATTCTCTCATAGCTCTCAGTACGATCCTAAAATTTTGCCAAGTACGATCCTAAAATTTTCATAAATAAAATAAAAAATAAAAAAAGAAAGAAAGAAAGAAAGAAATAAAAAAAAGGTTTATGTGGAAAAAAAAAAGTTATATCATTGTATGAAATTAACTAAAGTAAGAAGCATAGTTTCCTTTTGGGTATATCTATTTGCTAAATTCAATAATTTTCACCTAAGACCTTCCAATTGATTTAAATGATAAACGCTACAATACAGAATATTGAATTAAAGTAAATTATCATGGGTATTCAGCAAAGTGCTGGCATACAATACTAGAGATATTTATGAGCAGATAACTACTGAGGCCATACGTTGCAGATAAGATATACCACTCAAACAGACATCCTGAGTAAGTTTAATGATTCACTCAAACTACTATTTGGTACTTGGCAATAATTACCCATATCTCCAGCATTCATTTGTTAAATTTGTAGGACACAAACTGTACCATCAATGTGCCAAAAAAATAATTGGATATCACAAAAGTTTCAAAATAGTGTTTCCATGTGTAATAATGTACATTAACAAATCTTACAGTGTAAGGATGGGTATGAGAGTGCAGATAACAGAGCAAAATCGTGACACATATCGAGGAGGAGGTGTCATTCCTGCAGCAATTCCACGACTCCTAACTAGTTCAAAGTACTCCCGTGAACCAACAAAAACCGCAGCAGCAATAGCCACCGTGAAAACCCATCCTCCAGCCAATACCACACCTCCACAAGAAATTCCAATGCCAAGCCCAAAAACAATCCTTTTCTTCAACTGACCTGCTTTTTGTTGGAGCTCTGAAGCTGAATCTACCTTCAATAATAAATTATAGCCTTTGTCAACTTCCTAAAACATTCCCCTCTCGGAGATTTCAGTCAATTAACCATGCAAGCTTAAGATAATAAGAAAAATATTAAAAATGAAAATAGAGCAGTTAGATTAACTCCCAAGAAATTTCCAAATGATCTCTTCAATTCCAAGAATGTATAGCGCCATTCTGCAGAAACTGTCATTTGTCCAAAACCCTAGAATTATTGGATTAGACTATTCAATGGGAAAGTGTTAAATTTAAGGGCAAACTGTTCTAGAAAATGGGGAGAAGGATGGCTTTGCCTGCTTTGACCTATAACATATCTTGCAAAAATAACCTCATATTTCCGATTTTTAAAAAAAAAAAGAACTGTTAGGACAATATGCTGATGACCATTTATCCAAGCAGTTTGGTGGTCTTAAATATGTGAGAGGTTTTGCTTCCCATATTAGCTTAGCAATGAACTAGGACCCTCGTGTAAGTCCCCACTTTTATTGGACTATCCAGTTATATTCATTTTTTCATTTGAAAAAACCTGTCAAACTTTAGTATGGGTTGAAGAGCTTGGCCATTGGTTCCGTTGTGTTTAACATGATTTGTATGGGGTGAAAGAATGAGGATATTTCAAGGAATTGAGGAGCCTTCTATAGATTGAAGACCTTTTTCTTGGCTATCCTGTATAATTAGAATTCAAGGAGGGAGCTCCCAAGCCTTAGAGTTAGAAAGAAGTGTATAGCCTTATTTTGACTGAGTTTATAGGCTGCTCACTCTTTTTGAGCATATGGAGGTTCTAGACAAGGCTTACATTTTTCCTTTTTTTTCTTCTTTTTAATATGGGTAGCATCCCCTCTTGATGCTTTTCTCAATAAAATTTTACTTATTAGAGAGTAAAAGAAAGAAGAGAGAAGAAGAGATCATTACCAGTTTAGGTTTACTTACATCTATATTGTCATGCATCTTATTTAAATTCATGAACTCATTCCACATAGCAAAAAATAAAATAAAAAACGCAGTACCTAAACTTAACCCAACCAATGCATAATGCCCAATTAAACGAAGGTAACTTTACACGTGTGCACTGCAAGGGGATCACCACACTGAAGGGAAGGGCATTGAACATCATAATTCAGATACACTACTACAATGTGACAAAGCATAAAGGAGTTGATCTTCAACTACTTACTGATGCATATAAAAACAACATTTTTGTCAAGAAAACTATATTTCCACATTCACTCACTAAGGGTCTTCAAAAGAATCTCTTATAAGGGAAAATGAAATTACATGTTGGATGTGCAGAATATTACCAAGGGCAACAAATATAATAAGTGTCACCCTATCTACATGCGGAAGAGCTGCCACATAAGACACCTCGTGTATGTGTCAAAACATAGCACTAATGTCAGTATCCACATTTCATAAAATAATGTGTAATTGGTCATGAATGCATGCCAAGTCAAGCAAGCAAGGAACAAGATAGTACTTGGGTCAAGCATGTGATACGACGCATGCATGTCCACCAAAGGGACATGAGACACGAGCAGAATAGAGTGTTTGAACACACATGTAAGGCCAAAGAATAGGTATGACCCACATTTGAACGTGCAAGACAAAATTATGTGAAAATGTGCAACAGGAAAGAACAACAAAATAAGGGCATAAACATGTGCTAGGCCAATAGGAGATGCCTCATGAATAGCACTTGATTTTGTTAGAGAAAGTGAGTATGGTCTGTGCCATTTTTTATGCAATATATGATGGGAGAAGTTGGAAGGGAGGTTTCACGATTTATTTACATACTCAAACAAATAAAAATTTCCCCCTGCAAATTCTACAATTGTGACCTCTATGGGCTTTCTTATAATTTGGATATGCTATTTTGGAGGGTGAATGTTGTAGGTAATACTGCCTAGGGGTCAATGAATAGTACATGTCACAAACACGAAGGGCAAAGGGAATGTTCAGTGACAGACATAGCAACCCAATTTGAGAAAGAGTGGCAAGAAGCATCATGGTGTGAGCAAAGGACCCAAAATAAAGATCTCAAAGATGACCTCTTTGGAGTACGTGTGTAGAATATTGTGATGTAAGGAGGGTATCACCTATTTATAAAAGGTAGGGCACAAGGTCCTTAACAAACTTCTAAATATTTCAGAATTTTGTCAGCATATGTTAAAGATGTGTCAGAATATATCATTTTGTTAGGATTCATCTCAATCCCCAAGCTCTCTCTCTCTCTCTCTCTCTCTCGTAAGATGAACTTAACACAGTAAACAACCACGACAATCATACAGTCACTTGCCTTTGTCAATGGCTTGAGGCACGAGTTTTGAACACAACGGTATTTTTAGGTGCATGGTATCAACTCCACAATAGGACTTGAATCACTTTGCTGAATGCTAGTGAGTCCTTTAATGTCGTTTAGTTTGAACATCAAAGATATTTCTTCTAACACATGCGAATTATTGAGGACACGTGTGTCAATCACATGTCTTCATCTATGTGTACACAACACATGGCGCTTTAGGAGATATCCACAGTTGTCATATTAAGAAGTGCTACAAGGGGAAGAACCAGTGGGAAAGCCCAACCAGCATAGACTGTAAATTACAGTGTTTTAAAAGGCGCTTGGCGCACCGAGGCGATAAAGTCTCCTACAGGCGCAAGTAGTAGAAGAAAACCAAAATTATAAAATAGGCAAAAATTTTAACATAACAAATATATATAGAATTTCAAAAATAATAAAACAAGTTTCACCATTTCAAATAATTGATAAACATAACATTTAATCTTCTAAAAACTAGAAATATAATATCTAACAAAAGATACAAAATATCACATCCACATCCACCAAAAACCTCGGGTGTGTTTGGTTTGTTTTTGTAGAGTAGTTTTTTAGATAAAAAGTACGAAAACTTATTTGGTTTGTCTTTTTTCAGAAATGGTTTTCGAAAATTATTTTGGGGAGAGAGTTTTAAAAAAAAGTAATTGATTTGATGTGTATGAGAGAGAGATTGATTTTGGAAAGTAGGTAACCAAACAAAATTTTGAGATTTTTTTGGAAAAATTTGTTTGGTTTGATTACTCTTGAAAATTTGTTTGTAGAGAATTTTTCCCAAAATTTTTTTTGAAAAACAAACCAAACAAGGCCCTCAAGTTTTAAGATCATCCACATAAAATTCAAAACTAAGCTTCTAGTTTGCAATTCAAAAAAGAAATAAAAAGCACTTAATCAACAGTTCGAGTAGAAAAATAGATAAAGCCCATGAATCCCGCGCCTCGTGCCTCAAAAAAAAGCCCTCGCCTTAGCGCCTAAGCGTGCCTTTTAAAACACTTGTAAATTATACCTATTGCTACTACCTTATACCGATCACATGCTTTCCCCTTGATACCTTCCTTAAAATCCAAAAAGAGCCACATTAATATTCATTACTACCAGCATGCCAACCTGTATTCCATATTCAACAAGAAACCTCTCGAACTCAGAGAATGGAAACATGTCTTTCTTATGTTCTTAGTTACCTTAGGCAGTCTTGAGTTCGGTGTTCTATCTTCTCCAAAATCTACACAACATTTCTCCATCTACTCCCAAATTCCATGTTGTCCCAATCCCCCAATAACTTCCAACACCAAATTCATCACTTAGGAGCATATTAACAATAACATTCCCAAACTAATCTAAAATTTTAAACAACAAAACCCTGCATCCCAAAGTTAGAAAAACATAACGAGCATTTATTAACATAGCTAAAGCCCATATGCAAGAAACAACAATGATATATACACTACAGATTCAGTAGCTTCTGTTTGGTTTCTCAGAAAAATTCCTCAAATAAACCTACTAGCTGAATTTGAGTCATTAGAATTTGTTTGAGTTGGCCTTTCACAGTTCAGAACTAAAATTACCGTAAAGTGTTTCTTTTCTTTTCGTTCGTTCAATTTTTCTAGGCAGCCAAACAAAAAAGAACCAATTTCCCTGAATTTTATCAACCTCAAGTAAGCAAACCCACAAAAATTACTCAATTCTCAGGCAGTCAAATTGGATTTACCTCTTTGGTTTCCCCTTCGTCGAGTCGGTCCGGTTCGGTACTAGCCACAGCGGTGATTACGCGGGGGTGGTTCACGGAAATGCCCGTGGGAACCCTGAAAACGCGTCTGGAGCCATCGAACAACAGACTGAGTCTCAAATTAGAGGAATTGGATCGAGCTAGAATTAGGGTTTTGAGAGAAGAAGAGGAAGGACGACGAGACTGGCAAGCGCAGAGCGAGGAAATAGAGAGAGGGATGAGATTGCATCTACTGATTTCTATATAAGACGCCATTGAAAATTGGTGTTGGGGTTGTGATTGTAGGGTTGTCCTAAGCGTAATTCACGAGCATGTTCGTGAGAATTACAATGGAATAGCCATTAATGGAGAGAGAGAGAGAGAGAGAGAGAGAGAGTTGTTAGGTGGAGTGGTCTGTTTTCGTCTGCTGGATGTATGAGTCAAAAATCATCATTCCTTTCTAAGAAAGATAATGTGGGTGTTTGGGAAGTGAGTTTTTATGTAGATTTTAGGAGATGTAGGTTTTTATGAGATAAAAATTTTTTAGTGTTTGGGAAGATAGTTGGGTTTTTATGTGGTTGGATGTGATGTTTGTGAGAGAAAAAGTGAAATGATTATGGGGTTGGATGTGATATTTTGTTTGGATGTGTTTTTTTTGGTTTTGTAAAACTTTTGTCTTTTAGTGGAAAAAATGAGATAAAAAATTTGGGAAGTGGCTTCCCAAACAAAAATAGGAAAGAACAACTTATTAAACTATAATAATATTATTAAAATACTTTTTTATATTCTGATTTTTTTTTGGCACTGGAAGTGGACATATGTATTTTAATAAAAATATAATTTCAAATAAGTGGATTCAAATTAAATAATAAGTTATTTAATTTTGATTTGTTTATTCGAATTATTATGACGAAGTAAATGAATGAATAATCATTTACCACCATGTCAATTAACAGTCTAAAATTTTTTGGGAGATCAAATTATGAATTTATTTACTATTGAATGACCAAAAAAAAAAAAGTTGTTTTAACGTTTACAGAATAGTAATTCTATGGTCCCATAAATAAAATCAAAAAAAAAAATTATAATTGATATTTAAAGTTGGTATTGTGAACTCATAGTTTAAATATTGATGTAAAATTCTAGATATTTTACAGATTTTTTATGTCTAGAATTGTTGCTCTTTATGCAAAATTGATAGGCAAAGTTAGTAATCTTGTTACACAGAGTAGTAAGTAGCAGATCTTCTTATGTGTTTAGTGAACTTTTCAAATGTTTTTGATAAAAAATATTTGGTTGGAACGAAGATATATTTTATTGTCAAATCTAATATGACAAATGGATAAAAACATATGTGTCCGGATCAATCAATAGTTCAAGTCACCCACTTGGTCAAATATGTCACATGGCAGGATTGAAGGAAAATATCCAAATGCATGTCTTATTTTTTCAATAATCCATACTTGTAGCAATGAGTATGGTGAATTTGCTTAAAATATTAAAAAAATCACTAAAAAAAATTTAAAATATGAAAATAAAAACTCAACTTTTAAAAAATTGAAAACAAATAAGATGATTGTTCCTCTCACAAGTGATAATGATTTATTACAAATATATATGATTTATCTTCTCTAAACTTGAGGTCCATTCACAGAATGGCCGAGTTGTGGGATCTCATTCAAGAATTCCTAAAATAAATTCCCTACCCCGCTATTAAAAAAATAATAGGAAATTAGAAAGAAGAAAAGAAAGTCTAGATTCATGGCAACACATACTTTATTTATAAATTTTCCATAGGCATTGCAGCACATAAAAATTATAAGGTTCATTGAAAAGGAACAGAAAGAAAAATTAAATTACCAAAAAGAAAAGTGAAGAAGCAACCATTAGTATCATTTGGAGGTGGAAAGAACTGCTGATAACAAAATGTTGCGACAACAAGGTCTGTAGTAATAAATTATACAGATTTTAAGTAATATAAATACCAAATCGCAGATATGACTCAATTTGCTCTGCTATTGAATGATTAGCAGCCAAAGAACAGACTTATGAGAGCTGCAACAAACACATCCTGCCAATGGTGCCAATAGAACACATCCCAAGATGAAAAATTGAAACAAAAAAACACGCACTTGGAAGAAATCAATACCTTCCTAACAATGCAAGACAAGCATCCACTTCTGTTGAAACTCGACCAAGACAGCTTTGCAAGTTCACTACCAACATGTACTAAAGCCTACAGATTCCATGCTCAGTTGTCAGACCACCAAACTAACCACATATATTTGTATGCACACACATACATCTATATTTATATATTTGATGTGTGACTAACTACATGTTCAATTGCGTTAAGAAAAGCTACCAACCTTGTTAATGAAACAGGACATTCGAACATCTGAGCCGGCCAGCCCATAACACTCGGAATCTGCCAACGTGGTATCCACAGCACTCTACACCCAGGAAACAAATTTACACAAAAACCAATCGTATTCATAAGCTCATGCGCACATCACACCATGCAAATACATTGGCAACCATGTAGACTACTTGCCTAAAAATCCCATTTTTGTGATTGGAATCTCACAATTTCATAACCAAGATTTCAAATTTAAATAGCAATCATGTTTGTGAATTGCATAGGTTCAATGCCATATATGTAATATGATTAAATTGATACATGTGTATGTGTGTGTATATATATTATCCTAAACATTGTATTGGGAGACTGCAGATACCGAGCAGTAGAGAGGAGCTGACAGTGGCAGCAGTTGGAGGAAACCTGTAAATAAAAATATTGGAATCAATGAATTATAAAACAAAAACCCAATAATCTGCTGAAAAAAGACCCAAAATAATTTGCAAAGCAAGTTTATGTTTATGGGTTTTTGGCTTGTTTCAGGCCAAAAATGTATTAGATTCATTAATTTCGATTAGTTTTTGAGTTTATATTGATGGGTTTGTGATTGTTTCGGGCTGCTTGTGTTTAGAATGTATTAGATTCATTCATTTCGATCAGTGTTCAAGTTTTTATTGATGTATCTTTGCTTGTTTCAGGTAGCTTGTTCAAAATCTATTAGATTTTGTTGACTAGTAAATACCCATTTTAAGCACCCTGATATGGTGGTACACACTTTCCTAGTGTGTGTGTATATATTAAGTGAAAGTGCACAACCACACTGTTGCATGAATAACTTCAAAACATAATCTAATGAAAACTGATTTACCCACGTCAGTTCCTCCAATGCTTGCTCCTTTCAGGTTGCGAAGAAGGCAAGCTGCATAAAGGGAAGAATACAAGGGGAAAACAAACTGTGTATCAAGTCTAAACAAGACTGGAGCATGAGTCAAATTGTTTTGAACATTTTTGTCAAAGCAAAAGCAAGAGCCTAGTAACCATTTCCACGTCAAAAGCAGAATACCAGCAGCAGCAGCAACAATAAGAGGAAAAATTAATTTCGTATAGGTTTTGCGATGATTTTTTGCTGCTTTAGGCATTGCATTAAATAGTTGGATGGCAAAGAACAAATGTATAAAAAGTAAAAATCAACAACCACTAATCCAATTCAATGTAATGTGATGACAAACCAAACTCAGACACAAAGAGCCCAAGACAGTTCTCAATCAAGCAACCATAGGATAATAATGGAAGTAAAAGAATTTGATTGCACAACTAATGGAATATGGAAGTTGAGAAATGGCATACCTCATCTGTTTCTTGAACCAGATTGACAACACAATTTGCATCAAGCCAACCCAACAATCCTCTTAAAATAGAACAACTTATGGAGGAAGGAAGGCCAGCTTGTTTGAGAAACATCGATCTTGTTTGGTTTGATTTTGGGAGAAATTTTTTATAAATATACTCTACGAATACTTTTTTAAGGCCTTGTTTGGGTACCCAATATAAGTGCACTTATTTCATCTTTTTATCTTTTTTTGGTCACATCAATCAACATCTCCTCTCTACTTTTTCTACACATAATACAAGAAAAGTCAAAAAGTGCACTTATTCTAAACTTCCCAAACTTGGCCTAAGTGTAATCAAGCTAAACAGATTTTTCCAAAAAAATTCTCAAAATGTGTTTGGTTATCCAATTTTCAAGATTACTTTTGAAACATGGTTGCAAAAAAGGCAAACCAAGTAAGTTTTTATACTTTTATCTCAAAAATTACTCTACAAAAAGACAAACCAAACAAGTTTTTGTACTTTTTTATCTCAAAAACTACTCTACAAAAAAAGTCTAAGTTATTTTAGAGAGAATATTTGGAAAAAGACGAACCAAACAAGTTTTTGTATTTTTTATCTCAAAAACTATTCTACAAAAAAAATCAAAGTTATTTTAGAAAAAATATTTAGAAAAAAGCAAATCAAACAAATTTTTATACTTTTTTATCCCAAATATTACTCTACAAACACAAACCAAACACCCCCATCATCTTTCACCGAGCTTGCTGAAGAAGCCCCAAACAGTGCATATCTTGTGGGGCAATCTTCGTCAAGGGTGGGTGAATTTGGCATCTCACCTACCTTAGACACACTACACTGACGTTAGAGGCAAGTTTTGCTGCTTTTATAGATTATTGTTATAGATATTGTTAAAATTGGATTTGAAAATTTAACAAGATTAAAATTTTGTTAAATTTTTTAAAATAAGTTTAATTTGTTTACTTTATAAAATGTTTTCAGAATATTACGTGTCTGTACTCCTTAGCCAATTATCATTCAATATGGCCTTTATATTTCTCAATTACCCACCACAATACCCCACCTATCCACATTCTCGACCAATCACAATACTTCGTGTCTATACTCTGCAATTATGGAATATTTACCTATTAATAAGTCAATCTCGAATATGTTTTTAAATAATTAAACACGAGTTGAAATCCAGCAACATGGTTTGTTTTAGCAAGCCTAAATAAAAGTTTGGTAAATTATACTGGCCTCCTTTAAAATTTAATAAAATTGTAGAAACCTCTCCTGAGGTTTTTAAAATGACAAAGGCCTCTTTTGGGAAGTGAGTTAAAAGCTACTTCTTAACTTTTAACTTATTTTAGGTCATATCGTCTCTTATATTTTTTACACATTTTTTCAAAAAAATCAAAAAGTCAACTTTTAATTATCTTTTCAAAACACCCAAAACCCTTCCTTGAGATTAGTGTAAGTGAAAACTAACCTTAAAAGGGATTTTTATCATTTTAAACCTCTGAGAAAATTTCTACATTTCATTAAATCTTTAGGAAAACGTAGTGCAATTGATATTTAAATCTGTGTGTGCTGTTTTCTGACCACACTGCCAAATAAGTACTTAGCTGGAGAACACTGGCAGAATAGATTGCGTCCAAACGACCTGTCACAAAAAGAAAAAGACTCCGGTGGTGGTTCGTCCACCCAGGGACACTCCGACGATCAAGTCAGTTATCTCTCAAAGATAGCAAAAGTGCTTAACTCACTATTCAGAATATAAAAAGCGTACCTTAAACCCACAGGGGTGCCTTACTTTTATAACCAACACTGACCTGATCCCTGTAGAAGCCTAGCTTCAATGGACTCTGGCTCAATGCCTATCCAGGACTCTCAAATAGATAAAGATAAACTCCCTAAGAGTTTTATCCTTATCCAGACTGAAGTCCTTCCTCATTCTAGGACTCTTATAACTTATCCGCTCATCTCGGATTCCAGTATCCCCACAGATAACCTCGGCCTAGCCGAGATTACCTCGGCATCAAGACAAGGACAGGTGGCACCTCGGCTGGCACTTCGGTGCCACCTTGGCCACGTGTTGCTATCCAAAAAATATGTCCCCACAACTGCCCCCTGGGTTTTATTACCTCGGCATCCTAAGGTGATGGAACCTATACCATTTGAACCCATAGCACGTCGGCTAAACTTGCTCTATCATTCATTACCGAGGTTATCACACATCGGTTTCCATATGATAAACACTTCAGTGTGTTTGCATCAATGCTTTAGAACTAATAACCAAGTTTTTTCAAATTTCTCTAACCGAGATCATCTCCCTAGCCGAGGTCTTTGCTTCATTAAATCAAGAACTCCAAGAGTTTTCATACGCGTATGAGCTGTCACGCACAGTAATTTAACCGCTTTTGCCACGCGTCTCTACCCCATTGAACTGTACCTGACACGCGCCATTAAGTCGCGTCACATTGGCCTGCGCCGCCTGACAGGCACGTCGTCCAAGGCACATTCATTATGGTTTGCCACCCTTTCGTGTTTTTTGACAAAATTCTGCCTTCTCTCTTCGCCGTTTCACTTTTGCATCTTTGTTTTCGTTCAAACTTTCTGTCTCTAACTTTCTCTCCCAAATCCTCCATTGCTGCTTTCACGAAGCTTTCTACAATCGCTTTCATTCTCCCCTTCCGGTGAGGTTTTTGCTACACTTCTTTGCGCACTGCTACTGTCTGACACCAGCATACCTCACATCGACCTTATTTTCCCTGGTAAGCCATTGTTCCTCTTTATTTCAATTTCTTGTTTTGCTTCAGACTGCTATGTTTGTACATTGCCATGGTGTTCTTATTCATGCTCTTAATTTGTTTTTTGTGTGTTGATTTCCACCATTCGACATCTGTTTTACGATTCTACTGTTGCACTATCTGTTGCTGGGATACACATACACACACATACTGTTTGTGCACTTGACATTCTTGATAGCTTGTCATCGTTTTTTATTTTGCTTTTTGAGCTCTACACCATATTCTTACTCGTCATTCTACCACTGTTTTTGGTGTTTTGTATATCTGTACATGCTTTTGAAACATGTTTCTTGGGTTCTTGTTTGTCTTCTTGAGTCTGAATCATACTCTTGTTTCTGTTTTCTTGTTGCATTTTTGCCAGATTCTTGCCTCCACTTTCCTGTTTCCACATAGATTTTAGGCTTGGGTTTTGTTCTAGAACCCCTATCCTTAGGAAAAATTGAAACAAATTCCCCTTAGATCCTCAAAAACATTTGCCCCAACATACGTTTAGGTTTTGCCGAGGTCCTTCACACCCTAGACAAAAAACACTTCCTTCTGAAATCCAACACCTCGTCCCTCTAGCCGACATCATGGGTATGTTCAGGTGGAGGGTAAACACCCCAACTAAGTTAGAATACTTTAGGCAGGAGTTTGCCATCCCTACCAATGTTCATCTTAGGTTGGCAGGGGAGGAGGACTCCATCATGTCCAAAGATGACTCCATGCCCTTCCTAGTAGTAGCCTTCATAGAGTGTGGACTTTGGTTCCCTCTTGACACCCTTTTCCGAGAAGTCCTTCACTATTACAAACTGAACCCAATGCAGCTTGCCATTAACTCCTACCGAGTTATCAATGGTATAATTGCCTTAGCCAAAAAAGAGAATGCTAGGGTTACCCTTGCCGACATCCAATACTGTTACACTATGTGCGGGCTAAAGTCGGAAAAGGGCTATATATACTACCTTAAACCGAGATCCATGGACTACAAACTTGTTGCCGACCTCCCAGACTCAAACAAGGGTATTGGAGACGATTACTTCATCGTCTCGGGCAACTGGGAGTTCCATCCAGATAATGACATTCACCTCTATCCCCTAAGCCGAATAGTTTTCAGAGATGGAGATGATAAGAGCCAAGTGTCACTTTTACTTGCTTTCAAGTCTTTCTTACTTTAATATTTTTGTATGTGCTAACATCTGTTCGTTTTGTCTTTATAGCTCTTCCTCAACCCCCGAAGAACTTCCGTAAAAACTTTTATCCCAGTAAAGATTTCAAGAAGCTGCTGGACTTACCTATCAATCAGCACAAGGCTCCTCTACTTCTGAATTTCATCCCAACCTACAAATCAACGTTGCCCGATGTCCCCAAAAAGAGCAAGTCCCCTCCTTCTGCCACAACTCCTGCTACGACTTCTTCACCTCGGCCAGATTAGGATCAACCTCTGATCTAGCAAAGCAGCCATCAACTTCAGCTTCACAACTGATTCCACCCTCTCAGCGCCAACGCCGATGTTGAGCTCCACTACTTGCACCAGCAAGCAGGACTCGAAGCCGACGACGCCGGAGTGCCGAGGGGTCCTTATATGATCCAGCCAACCCCCCAACTACACTTCCAGCGATCCATTTCGACACTAAGGTCACCATTGTCGTAGACGCCGACGAGATGGGTCGTAAAAAGGTTGTAGCAGATGACCTTCTAGCTAACATCCCCAACATCGTCACCATACAATCTTCACTACCGCAATCCTAGCAAAAACCAAAGCAAAAAAGGCTAAAGAAAGCCCAAGCTAAGGCAACGGTAACTCAGATTGATTTTGAGGACACCTTGCCAATTTCAAAACTAGCTGAGGGCGAGAAGACCTCCTCCGCCGCTGAAAAGAGGCCCACCGAGGCCGAACCCTCCGAATCTACTAAGTCAAAGAGGCTAAGGTCGGACTCTGCGGCCACCTCGAGTTCTCTCAAATCCGATGGCCCCTGGGCCCCCTCAATCACAATTGAGGACAAGCCAGTCAGAGCTGGTAACAGCGCCGATGACATCGAAGTCGGCGTTGCCCTCTCTACTACCTTGCTCTTTCCCAAAGATCTCAACCGCAATGCCAGGGTTAGCGAATATGAAAATTTTGCTCTGATGTTGCAGCACTCCGTAAAAGTAAGCCCTAACACTTAATACTCTCCATACTTTGTTTTTCCATACTTAGAGTTTTATTAACTTTTGTTTTGTCCATTTCTTCTAGGCAATCCAGCACGCCCCCTCCTTCGCGATGCAGGCTTTCGACATCAAGAAGGAGTTGGTCAACAAAACCAAGGAGGCTGCTAATTTGTTGAAGACTGTCAACAGAGCTGAGGCCAAGATGAAGACGCTCATAGATCAGGCCAAGGCAGCCAAACAAACCCAGGACGAGGCCAAGGAGAGGGCAGGCGCTGCTGAGGCCATTGCTAAGGTCCTGGAAGCCGAGAAGAAAGAGACCGAAGCAAAGACCACCAAGGCCCAAGCTGAACTTATTGCTGCCCTGGCCACAAGGGACGCCAAGATCAAAGCGGCGGACGAGAAAACGTATGTCGAGGGTGTGACGCCCCAAAATTTGAGGACATCATGATAGGGTTTAAAGTTTAAAATCAATTTTCTTAATTAAGAATCCTCATCAATGTTGCCACCAAATTTATCACCATCCTTTAATTAACAACACGGAAACTAAAAGTTCTTAAATTACAACTCCAATCAAACTTAAAACTTTGTCTTAGTACACAAATATAAAAAGACTAGAGAAAAACTAGAAAACTCAAAAAAATGGTTCATGGAATTTTGGCACGCTTTAAGCTAACCAGGATTGAATGTTGCCTTCCAACACCTCGGTGTTTCTTTCGGTTTCTTCGGTACCTGGCATGAAACGCCAGGGCAACGGGAATGCCAATGAGCGACGAGCTCAATAAGATACTACAACCCAAAAATACCCACCCCGATAATAATACTCACAAATAATAAATATTGTGTAATAACAGGATAATAAGCAGCATTTAATAAGCATAACAGAAATGCCAACAGTTAAAATAATGACAATAAATAAATAAATAAAATGGCAAACGGAAATAGTGATTTATCATAAGGAAAATGCACACTCTTCTTTTTAAAGTCACATAGATTTAGTTTAACAGGTAAGTTTAAGTAACTCCCTGCGGAGCACTATTTCCACTCAACCGCTAAGCAATGGCCATGGGCAATTCTGACTTCCCCTTGGTCAAATATTCAAATGTTACTTACTGTAACTACCAATGATGCCCACGCACCAGGGTTACGTACCCAAGTCGTGACATCACGGTCTGCCCCAAGGGAACGGTCTATGTTGTGACACCCGTACCACCAACCTTATATCACCTACACCGATAAGAGCCGAAATACCTTCCCATGCCATGTTAGGATTTGCAACTCACTTGCGCAAGATTCTAAACCGGGCTCACCCCATCACTTTTAAATTTTATATGTATCATCGGTTCAATTTCCTGTTTCTTTACTTCGTTGAATCCACATTTTTATGCATGTGTGAGTTTTAGTTTGAGAATCACAGTGACATAAGGTTTATATAGCACAACACAATCATATATGGCAACCAAAATAAATGTGATAGAATGTCTTAGGAATCATCACACGATTTCCTAAGAATTCACACACTTTTTCTTTCAGCACTGTATGATCAGACAAAAAAATATGAAACCCATACCCAACAAAGTTCAACCATTATAATATTTTAACCGGTGCTAGTTCATCGAGTTAGGAAAATATTTTGAGAAGAATACCAGGGCTAAAAACAATTTTAAAATGGAGAAACAATTTTTGGAAGAAAACAGGTTTTTAGGACAGTGAGTTACTTTAACCTCCAGCACAGGTGTTCTGTGTTTGAAAAATAAAAAGGGTCCTCAAACGGTGTCGAAAAGAGGCATGGTCTGAACGGTTTGCTAAATTTTTGAGTTTAGAACATATTTCCAGTAGAGTGTGAAGACTGAAAACCAGTCAAAGATGGTCAAATAATTTTTATAAGAAAACTGGACAGATTCAGTCACATTTTGGAAAAATTGGCATTTCTCTCTCAATACTTAATAAAAAAATTATGAAACCAGTGGCGTTTGAAAGGTAACTTAAAAATCTAACTTTTTCGATTTGAATCACTTGAAAATTTATTCTGGGAAATAAACGGTGACCTGGTAAAGTCAGCATTGTTGCTGCCTCCAAACAGCAATGAAGTAAAAATATATTCAGGCCATGAAAACGTCAGCACAGGTGTTCTGTGTTTGAAAAATAAAAAGGGTCCTCAAACGGTGTCAAAAAGAGGCATGGTCAGAATGGTTTGTTAGATACTTGAGTTTAGAACATATTTCCAGAAGGATTCGAAGACTGAAAATCAACGGAAGATGGTCAAATAATTTTTCTAAGAAAACTGGACAGATTCTGTTGCATTTTAGTAAAACTACAATTTCTCCTTTTAGACTTATCTATTTTTTGTGAAATTGGTGGAAAATGAACGATAACTCTTATATATAACTATTCCAGGTGGTCGTGCAGAAAAATATCATTTGTAGAGAAAATGGGACCTATTTGAAGCCACTGCTTCTGCTGTGTTGTAGGCGATGCTTAGGGAAAATATTTGTTTCGGTAAGAAAATGGTGTCCAATAATTTTATAAAAAATTTACACAGTGTATAACACCTATATCTACTTCCAGTATACACAGATTTTAAACATCAATTATTTTCAATTTATTAGAGCCCTTTTTTCCGATAAAGTTTGAAACAGTGAAGAAGAATCTAAGTTTCAGATAAAAGGAAGCCATTCTCATCTCATTTTACTCTCTTGCAAGATTATTTCAACAATGGAGGATATTGAACACATAAAAATAGTAGCTAAGCCATATATCTATATTTGAAATTATAACATAATGAAACCCTCACCCTATCAAAATTTCAAACATGCATGGTACTATTTTCCTATATATGACTTAACCATACTTAGTCTTGCATATATAATTTATATAAATTCAGTTAGAAGTATCTAAGGGAGGATAGAGGTGATGTATTCTTACCTCAATGAAGTAAAAAAATACTAAGTGTTGAGCCTTTCTTTCCCTCTCTTCTCTCCTTCCCCTCTTGCTTTCTCTTTCTCTTCCCCTCTTGTTTGCTTAGTTACGTATGTGTGTGCAAGGGACTGCTGAAGAATGCTCCTAATTGTAGGAGTTTGAGGCCTAATTTATTATTATTATTATTATTATTTTAGTTTTACTTTATTTCTCTTTTGGCTTAGGAAATTCCACCTAATAGGATAGTTTACAACTGCTACATATCGTGGCTACTTTGGCAAGGTCTTGAAATTGGCCATCTATGCATGTGAGCATAGAGTGGCAGGAAGCAAAGGCGTGCCTAGCATGCCTGGGCTGAATTTCTCTTCCCAAAATGAATTTTGATTTGATTTGATTTGATTTTTTTTTTAAATCAATTGAATAAATATATATAACCTAGTGTAGACGCGCCCGAACGTCCCGTGAAAATCCCGTTTTGTTCATTGGGCTTACTACAGTTCGGACTCAATGTCATGGTTCTGAATCTAATCTCACAAAGTGCAATGCAAGATCGACAAATCACCAAAGAGTCCAAATCCGGCAAATCGTTTTGAAAAACTAATTTTTAGAAAGAAGTGCCAAACATAGACTGTTTTGCCAGATACAGAGTCGCCACCTAAATATTTTATTTTGGGAGAATTTAGGAAACCCTGACTCGTACCTAAGGCCACGTGTCCGTCATCACCAAAGTTGCCTCGGCTCGGAAACTTGGGTACAAGAGGGGAAGGTCATGCGATGAGCACCCCCGCTCGCCCAATCAAAGATCGGCCTTTACTAACATGATATCTTGTTTTTGAAAACACATGTGCTCTTATTCCGGTTATTAACCTAGAATTACTATGTGATGCGCACAGCTTACAAGTATAGACTGGATTACCTAAGTTAGAACAAAGCAGTGCATATTCGTTTTGAAAACGGTTTGCTACTCGCAAGTAGGCTAAAATACGGATTTTGCCATCCTTAAGTAGGCTTAGAAAACATGGTGATTTGCCACTCTCAAGTGGGCTTAAAACTCACAATCAATGAATTGTCCCAATTCAAGTAACCCAACCTTCACCCACAGGCAATCAGGCAGTTATATCACATAAGCAAATAGCCTCATGGTAAGCATGCTATCATGGCAGTCACTCACACACATGCAAGGATGCTAAAGCATAAACACTTACCGAGTACTCCAAGCCAAAACAAAAGCTATGTTAGAAATTAATGCATGATCCTAGTTCATGTTTAGGATGGCTAATGCAACACATACAAAATGCAACTAAGATAGGCTCGGCTTTTCTAAGATGGCATATGAGATGCTACAGATAACACTCATTCAACTTGGAATTGAAATACGATGCAGTTAGTATGATGCGCCGAGCTCGGTGCATGCAAGACAGATGAATGGATGCAAACATGCGAGCATAAGAATGCTAATTGAAACATGCCCTAAAACTAACCATCGTAAGCGGGTAAATAAAAAAAGAGAAAGAAGTAGGGGTTGGAAGACATGCATCACACACACGCACACTTATTACAAAATTTGCCCTCTCGATGGAGGGTTCGAATAAATAATACAGAACCAGGTAGCTAATCTAAACTAATCTAATTAAACTAGTTATTACACAACGAAATAAATAACAAGTTACAACTACTTATTACACAACATTAACTAAGTAAGCAATCTAAATGAGCATGCAAACTAAATAAATGTGGGCTGCCCCAGCTCTACTTTGAATGACAAAGGATGCATGCATGCTTGAATTGCCTTGTTCGAAAATCCCTCGCGACGCCCCGACTTGCCTCTGTTTGCAATTGACCTCAGAACACTGCACAAAGCTCCAGAAGGCTGAAACTCCACCCTGGGAATCTGTGGGAAGGCTGCCGACTAGTTATTGGCCTTGGAGACCACCTGCCGACCACTTTTGTGGTGAAAAACCAGAAAAAATGGTCGGCCAGCCACTAAATTTGGTCGGCCGACCAGTTTCTGCCCCTGGTTTCTGGTTTTCTGCAACAGAAGGCAAGAGAGAGAGATGGCAAAGTATTCGCAACACATGTGTGCACAACCACTCTCCTCATCATTGTATAAGCTCAAGGGAGTGTAGTCATTGACCCTCGGGCCACCAACCACGCATCTCGATGCATGATGGCCGAGGAGTCGAATTGCACGACTCAATGTGAAATGAATGCATATACAAGCACCTAAAGCCAACAACTCTGTCATGGGTAGTCAAGAGTGTCGGCGACCGGAAATTGAGGCACGTTTCATCATTTCAAGCATGAAACGTCCCTCGTTCCCCGTGTTTGGACTAACCCCTATTCCAAACACGATGCAACAAACAAGGCATGCACCAATGCAATTCTAACATGCAATCTTAATGCAATGCAACTAAGTCATGCAAATATGCAAGGGATAACATGCAACTAGCATACGCAATGCTATGAACTAACAATGGCATACTCAATGCACATGACACTTAGCATACACAATGCACGTAGAAACTAACATACACAACGAGATGAACAAGGCATGCACAATGCAATGATCAATCATGCGACAACATGGCATACTCAATGCTATGAACTACAATGACATACTCAATGCAAAATGGACTTAAACCAAAATAGATGGGCCTCAGCCACACCCAAATCAGTGGCCAATAGATGATGGAAATAAAGCATCAAAACACATACGATCATGCACAATGCAACGGCCCCAAGTCTGAGGCACAAAACACAACTTTCCAAACGCATTGAAATGATGAAATATGGAGTGCAATGACACATGTTTCAGCTCTGAAATAGCATACAAAATGACTTCGAATTATGCAAACAACTCATGTAATGCATGTTGAATGGCTCAAGCATCGAAACTAGTGAAGTGTATTACACTATAGGCATGCAAGGCAATGCTCAAATGGCCAAACCAACTCCAAACAGACCCTATGCAAGCCCAAAACAGTAGCAAAATGAGTTGGGATGATGGCTTGAAAGGCACAAAAATGAAGCTCATGCAATGGCTCACAAAATAGGGTATAAAAGCACAACTCTCAAGGGCACTTAAAGAGTGGAAAACATGGAAGTATGACAGCCCTATATGCTCTGAAATATCATGCTCAATGATGCCAAAACATGAAAATACCTCAAGTTAAGCATGCAAGGGACTTCAAAACTCAAAGCTAGTCAAGGCTATTACACTACAAGTATGCATGGCAAGCATTTTTCGACCAAGAGGCTACAAAACAGAGCTAAGGCAATCCAAAATATAAACAAAACCAGGTTGGAGTATGGCCAAAATATGCTAGAATAGAGGGCCAAAACATCATGCATTCTAAGCTAGTAAACATGATTTACACTACAAGCATATGAAGCATGTGAGAGGCTACCAAACTAGCTAAAAACAGAGTCATGGCATGCCAAATAATGACCAAAAACCCACTGAAATATGACCAATACATGCAAGAATGACATGCTACTTTGATAAGCCACAAAAGGGATTACTCTACACATGCAAGAGGCAAATCCAAGGTGACCAAACCAGCCATAGAAAGAGTCTAGGAAGGCCCTAAAAGTCACCAAAAAGTGCCTGACCCGAGCCTTGAAAGTATGAAAACATATGCTCTTTTGATAGGCCAAAAATGCAAGCAAATAAGATCAAAAGAGAGAGGGTCACCCCTCTCTGATTTAGGGCCTCAAAACCACATGCCAACCACTGAAAATCCATTGGATTTTAGTGGCTAAAAGTCCATGCAAGGGTTAACTCAAAAGCCTTATGGCATGGCACAAAACAAGGCCAAATAGGGCATGCAAGAGGGAAGATGACCCTCAACACCAAAAGGGCCTTAAACAAACATGAAAATAATTTAAATATGGAGCTTTTTTCAGTTGACAACAAAGCTCAAATAAGCATGCAAGGATGGCTAAGAGAGTGATCAAGACAAAGCTTAAAAAGAGAGAAAAGAGATTACTCTTGAAGCTCAGCAAAACCAGCAAGTTCCTCAGCCAAAAACCACTCTTTTAACCTCCAAGAATAACCTCTAGGAACCTCAGTTCAATGGTAAGGATGTATGGCTAAGAGTTAGGGTGTTAAAGGTCAAGAACAATACACACTTTTGGCTCAAAATATAGAGATATAGAGAGGGATATGTGTTTGTGCCTTAGGAAATTTTTTGAACCTAGTTCAAGGAGAGGGAGAGCCTCTCTTATAGAAGAAACAAAGGGTTCAAGCTTCTTGGAGAAGCTAAACTTGGATGCAATCCCTCTACATGTATGAAGGATACAGTCTGTGCCTCCAGCTGGCACAGCTGGCATCCATTCAGTCAGACAAAACAGGAGGAAACCTACCAACCAGAAAAGGTGGTCGGCCTGCTACTTTTAGTGGTCGGCCGACCACCTAAAGTGGTTTCCCAAAAAAAAAGTGGTCGGCCAGGGTAATTGGTGGTCTCCACACTGAAAGCAAGCCAATGGTGGGGTGGGAAACCAAAAAATGTGGCCCAAAGACCAAGAAAACCAGTTTCCCGACCAGAAAACCGGCTGACGGGGAGAAAAGTGGTTTCTAAGGAGAAAACTGGTCTCCCACCCTTGTACCACCTTCCAAACAAGGAAAACAAGGTTCGTGCCAAGAACGAACCAACATAGATGCAAAACGAGAGTTCGGAAGGCAAGACGCGAGGCCGGGGGCCTCGAAAACTGGCTGTTGAGCACAAAAAGTGGCGTATGACCACAAAAGTGGTCTCCCGGACCACAGTGTCCCTCTAGACAGAGGAAACAAGGTGTGTTCCAAAAAAGTGCCAAACAAAGAATGTTAAGCGGTCCCAAACCGAGGCGCACGGCCGATGGCTCCGAAAACCGGAAACTAGTCTCCAAACGGGAATAGTGGCCTACGACCACGAAAAGTTGTCTACGACCACTGAGAGATGGTCTACAAGACCTCTCCCTCCCTCCGGGAAGAGAAAACAAGACTTAGTCCGCAGACCGAGTCAAAGTGCAAAGAGTCCCAAGGTCCGGAGGTGAGGCTCTCAGCCAAGAACTCCGAAACCTCGAAACGAACACAACATGCACAATCACCGAGCGCTCAATCGATGACGTCTGAGTCTTAAGGTCGATCAAAAATGAGATGTCTACACCTAGTCACTAGATATTTTTCTCCCCACTATCCTCTAATTAATTCAGTTACTATTTATTTAACTCATTTAGTTTCCACAACTGTATTTTGATACAAAAATTTAATCACAGTAAGACAAATAATTTTATTTAAAAGAATTTAATATTGGTATTAATTATGGTGCTATTAATATTATAACATTATAATTTAATAGTTTAATAATCACTATTGATTGACTTAATATTATTATTAATAAACTAATTAGTTGTCTAAAAATTCAGGTTCTTCCAGAGAGAGCAGCCGACGTCCGCGAGGACTACAAGAAGCAAGTAAAGCAGACATGCAACAACGGTTTCACCCTTGGTTGGATGGTTGCTTTAAAAGAGTTGACTATCCCCGAGGACTCGCTTCTAAGAGAAAATAGCCACATCATCCTGTCATTCCCTAAGCCAATCCGAGGACGAAGCTGAGTCCGAGAAGGAAGCTGAGGCCGAAAAGTCTGAGAAGGCTAAAGATGCTGGGACCAAGTCCCCAACTCTGAATGAGCAAGTCTTAGACTTGACTCAGGATGAGGAGGATGAGGTCTCGAAAGGTGCCTCACCCCAAAAGACAACATCCGATGTGCCAATCGCCGAGAGGAGCATTGATCAGACTCTTCGAGAGATCGACGCCAAGCTTGAGGCTGAGAAGGCTGCTGAGGAGATTCCCCAGTTGTCTTCTGGGGCCGAGAAGCAACCCGCTACTGATGCCGAGTAGTTTTATTATTGACTCTTTCTTTGTATTTGGTAATTTTCTAAACAAATGTTTTCAGTTTTCATATTTGGCCGATGTGCCACTTTTGTAACAGAGCAAGTAGTCTTCTTTGTTAGGCCGAAGTCCCCCTTTTCTTCTTTTAATGCAAGTACAGCTTCCTTTTGCTTTTACTAAGTGTTTTGAATGCTTGTCTTTCTTTTACTATCTTGTATGCTTCCATACTTAGAATATTTTGCATGCCTTCAAAGTACACCTTAACTGTGTAATCTCTTTGGGATAAAATACCTCGGATATACTTACTCACTGTCTATCTCGGCCTTATCTTGACACTTGAAAAACTTTGTGAGAACATTTTCACAAGTGTTTAAAACATGCCACTTCACTTTCAGTTTATCAAGACTTCCGTCTTCCATTATTTTCCAGATCTTGGTAATATGGTAATCTCGGCAAATGCGTAGATACTTCTTTAAGAATAACTTTGGCTTACTTTCAACTTGTAAATTGTTCTTAAAATTTCAACAAGTGTTTAAACCAATTTTCTTTCAACATGACCTCGGATTAACTTCAACTTGTAAATTTAAAATTTCGGCAAGTGTTAAACCAACTTTAACTTATAAATTCCAACTTCCAAGCATTATTCTCCAACTCTCTGCCCCCTAATGTGAACTTAAGTTTCACTTATGTTCACATTAAGTATGTACCTATGATCTTGTCGCCGAGATCAGATTCAAATAGAGACTGGCCGAGGTTGTCAACCTCGGTCTGTGTTAATCTAACTGATATGTATTTACTACTTAGTTCAACTCTATTATATGCAAGTATAATTCAACTCTGTCATATAATAAGTCTAAGTCATTCGTCATGTTTTAATCAGAAACATCGCCGACTTAGTTCAACTCTATTATATGCAAGTATAATTCAACTCTGCTATATAATAAGTCTAAGTCATTTGTCATATTTCAATCAGAAACATCGCCGACTTAGTTCAACTCTATTATCTACAAGTATAATTCAACTTTGCCATATAATGAGTCTAAGTCATTCGTCATGTTTCAATCAGAAACATCGCCGACTTAGTTCAACTCTATTATATACAAGTATAATTCAACTTCGCCATAAGTCATTTGTCATGTTTTAATCAGAAACATCGCCGACTTAGTTCAACTCTATTATATGCAAGTATAATTCAACTCTGCCATATAATAAGTCTAAGTCATTCGTCATGTTTCAATCAGAAACATCGCTAAGTGACGGTCAATCATTTTACATAAGTTTGCAATAAAAAATCGAGCTAAAATTTTATTAATTACTTCGGCTAATAACAAAAGTTTTTAAAGAAAGAAACAAAATGAAATCTTAATGATAGAAGAACTTTAAGTTGCAAGTATTTCAGGGTCTTGGCAACTCTTTGCCTTCACTGTCTTCAAGCCGATATGCCCCATTGCCCAGGACTGAGATGATTCTATAAGGTCCCTCCCAGTTTGGGCCAAGCTTGCCCTTTCTGGGATTCTTCTTGTTACCGAGGACCTTTCTCAGGACGAGGTCCCCAACTTGAAACTCTCGTGGATTGACCTTTTTGTTATAAGCCTTGGCAAGCTGCTGCTGGTATGCCCCCAGCTGAATTGCTGCATTCTCTCTTCTTTCTTCCAACAAGTCCAGATCTCGAGCTAAAAATGCATCATTAGTCCCATTTTCTACTACCTGGGTTCTTATCCCTGGGATACTGACCTTCAGTAGGATTACTGCCTCTGTTCCGAAAGCCATGGCAAATGGGGATTCTCCAGTTGATCTTCTCGGCGTAGTCCGATATGCCCAGAGTACGCTGGGCAACTCATCTATCCATTTTCCCTTTGCTGCTTCCAGCTTCTTCTTGATCCCATCCAAGATAACTTTATTGGATGCTTCTTCTTGTTCATTGCTTTGAGGAAAACTTGGAGTGGAATAGTAATTCTTGATCTTATACTTTGCACAGAAGCTCTTGATTAGCTTACTATCAAACTGCGTTCCATTGTCTGCTATCATTGCTCTTGGGATCCCAAACCTGGTGATGATGTTCTTCTATATGAAGTTCCTTACATCAATGTCCCGAATCTTTGCAAGGGGTTCAGCTTCAACCCACTTGGTGAAGTAATCTGTTGCCACTAGTAGGAACTTCCTTCGTCCAGTTGCCTGGGGCAGCTGTCCAACAAGATCCATACCCCATTGGGCAAATGGCTAGGGGCTGGACACTGGGTTCAAATCTGCTGCTGGTTGGTATATCAAAGGTGCAAACCTCTGACACTTCTCACACTTTCTGACATAGGCTTCAGCATCTTTCTGCATATAAGGCCACCAGTACCCCTGAGTAATGGCCCTATGAGCAAGTGACCTGCCTCCAGTGTGGTTTCCACACACTCTTTCATGTATCTCATACAAGAAGTCTTCAACTTGTGAAGGATACACACACCTCAAAAGGGGACCAGTAAAAGATCTTCTGTAGAGATGCCCCTCTGCTGTCAGACTAAATCTTGCCGATTTCAGTTTGATCTTGTGTGCTTCTTTATGATCATCTAGCAGTTTTCCCTCTTTAAGGAATACCATTATTGCATCCATCCAGTTTGGTCTCATCTCCACACACATTGTTTCCTGCTCTGTGTTCAGTGGTTCTATACTTGGACCTGATAAGTAGTCAACCATTATTGTCCCTGCATCTCTTGGTTTTATTGCACTAGCTAGGTTGGCCAAGGCATCAGCATGGCTGTTGTCATCTCAGCTAACTTGCTGTAGTCGGCAATTTTGGAACAATGCTATCAGTCTGCCCACCTCTTTTACATAGGTCATCATCCTTTCATCTCAGGCTGCATATTCGCCTGTTGCCTGGTTGACAATAAGCTAGGAGTCACAGAAGACCATTACCTCGTCGGCTTCCATTGTTGCCGCCAACTTTAATCCTACGATCAGTGCTTCATACTCTGCTTCGTTGTTTGAGGCCTTAAACCCCAAATGAATGGATTGTTCCAGCATCTGCCCATCCGGTGATACTAGCACTACTCCTGCCCTCGTTTCCTGTCGGTTTGAACTTCCATCAACAAACAGGCGGAAGGAGTCGCCGACGTAAATACTGCAAGGCTTGAGTTTCTCTTCTTTCCTCTGTTCTGCTATCCTCAGCTGGGTTTCTCTTTGTTCACCTGGACATCGCGTACCTCGGCTCAATGGAGCCCGATATATGATGGCGCCTGGTGTGAACTCAGCCACGAAGTCGACCAAAACCTGGCCTTTGATTACTGTTCTAGGTCTGAATTCCAGGTTATATTGGCCTAACACCACTGCCCATCTGGCTATCCTGCCTGTCAGATCTCCTTGCTGCAGCAGGGACTTCAAAGGATGCTCAGTTAACACCACAATCTTGTGGGCTTAAAAGTAATGATTCAGCTTCTTGGAGGCCATGACTAAAGCTAGTGTTAGCTTTTCCAAAGGTAGATATCTGGTCTCAACATCTGCTAGGGTTTTACTTACGTAGTAAACTACCCTCTGCTTTCCCTTATCTCCCTTGATTATTACTGCACTTACTGCATGCTCTGAAACCGCCAAGTATAAGAACAGCTCCTCTCCAGTTGCTGGATTTGAGAGAACTGGAGTTGTGATCAAGTACTTCTTCAAGTCGGCCAAGGCGACTTCGCATTCCTCTGTCCATAAGAAGTCTATGGCTTTCTTTACTAGACTGAAGAAAGGTTTCCATTTATCAGAACTTCTGCTTATGAATCTGTTTAGGGCTGCAGCCCTCCCGGTCAGCATCTGCACTTGTTTTGCCGACGTTGGGTTCTATAATTTCAGAATGACCTTAATTTGATCCGGGCTTGCCTCAATGCCCTTTCTGGTGACCAAGTATCCCAGGAATTTCCCTGACCCAACTCCAAATGCACACTTCGATGCATTGAGTCGGAGCTGAAATGCCTTTAGGATGTTAAAGACTGTCTTCAGGTCGGCTAGATGATCTTCAGGTTCCTTGGTGTTCACGACCATGTCGTCGATGTATACCTCCACTATTTTGCCTATTAGATGTCTGAACATCTTAGTCACCAATATCTGGTAAGTTGCTCCTGCATTCTTTAACCCAAAATGCATCACTCTGTAGCAATACAGCCCTTTTGGGGTGATGAATGCAGTTTTCTCCTCATCTTGAGGGTACATGGCTATCTGATGGTACCCCATGTAAGCGTCCAGGAAGCTCATCCTTCCGTGCCCTGAAATGGCATCCACCAATTGGTCAATCTTGGGAAGTGGGAAGCTGTCTTTGGGACAAGCCTTGTTCAGGTTGGCGAAGTCCACGCAGACTCTCCACTTTCTATTCTTTTTCTTCACAACAACCGTGTTTGATGACCATGTCGGGTAATTTACCTCTTGAATGGCTCTGGCTTTCAGAAGTTTTTCCACTTCCTCTTCTACTGCCTCAACATGCATTAATGTCGGCCTCGTTGCTTGCTGGATGACAGGTTTAGCCGACCTGTCCACATTCAGTTTATGGCAAGTGACCTCAGGGTCAATGCCAGACATCTCGTACGGTGTCCAAGCAAACACCTCAAGGTTTGCTCTCAAGAATGCTTCTAATTCCCTTTCATCTTCTTCGGCCATGCCTGAGCCGAGGAGGAAGAAACGTTATTCATCCCCTTGCTGGACTAAGATCTTCTTTAGGGCTTCCTCACTTTTCTCGACTGGTTCCTTGTCGACGTCCTCAAGGACCTCCAAGTCCTCATCTTCAATCTCTGCTGCTTCTGCTTCTCGTATGTTGCAGGTGGATTTTATTGCTGCCATAGAGCAATTCTTTGCCTGTACTTGATCCCCTCTAACCTCCTCAATTCCATGCTCTGTTAGGAATCGCAACAACTGGTGAAATGTTGAGGGAACAGCCCCATTGTATGCAGCCATGGCCTTCCCAGGATAGCATTGTAAGGGGAGGGAGTGTCAATTATTGTGAACTCAGTTTTTACCTTCTTGGTGCTAGCCTGCACCTCCAAACTTACTGCTCCCAAGGGCCGCGTCGACGTTCCATTGAACGCAACCATTGGACCATTAGATTGTTCCAGATCATCTTGGTGAAAGCCGAGCTCCTTGTAACACCTGACATGCATGATGTCACAAGAGCTACCCTAGTCGATTAGAATTCGCTTTACCTGGCACTCTCCAATCTGGAGGGATATCACCAAGGCATCGTTGTGTGGATGATGCACCATCTCTAGGTCATTTTCAGTAAAGGACACCACTGGTCCCTGGCACTCGTTTGCCCTAGGTCTCTTCTATCGGACCTGATACACATGTTGGAGGTGTTTTACCTTATGAGTTTCCCCCCGTATCTCGTTCTCATTCACCTTTGAGTGAATCACATTGATCACTCGAGGTTCGCCTGCCTGTGTTTGTGGTGCTGGCGGAGGTGGTGCTGTTGGTGCCTAAGGCAGTCTCGCTTGCTCTTCTTTTGTCCTGGTCTCATCTATCAAGTCTCTTAAATGACCCTGTCTTACCAGGTCTTCCAGATGTGCCTTTAGGGCTCTGCACTCTTGAGTTAGATGCCCATCCTCATTGAAGTAGGCACAATGTTTCCCCAGACTTCTTCCTATAAATTCACCAAGAATCTTTTCTGGTGCTCTGTAATAGGGCTGATTCCGAATTCTTTCCAAGACTTTGTAGACCGGAATTCGGAGTACGGTTGTGACTGCCTGTGCAGCCTTTAGTCCTGTTTCTTGCTTATTGTATCCACCATTACCTCAGCCTCGCTTCGGCGAGCCATTTTTCTTCTCTTGTTTTGACACTTTTGTCTCCAGCGTGTCCTCCTCGGCCTTGGCATACTTTTCTATCATGGCCATAAGTTCCTCCATATTTTTTGGCAATGTCTTTGCCAGTGATTTTCGAAGCAGGCAATCATTTTTCAGGTCGTTCTTAAAAGACACAACCGCCACCTCTTGGTTACATCCTGGTATTCGGTTGAACACCTTATAATACCTTTTGGCATAGCCCCAAAGGCTTTCATCCTCGCCAATTCTCAGAGCCATCAGGGTGTCCACCCTTAATGGTTGTAGTTTGTTTGTCACAAATCTAGCCACGAACATCTCGGCTAGGCCTTCCCAGCTTTTCACAATTTCTTTTGGCAACTTGTCAAACCAGTCTGATGCAATTTCCCCAAAGGATGAGGGGAACACTTTGCAGAGCAACGGCTCATTCCTGGTGTACAGTGCCATTGAGTTCAGGTACAAGCCGACGTGAAAGTTAGGGTCCGACTTACCGTCATATATTTGGAAACTCGGCATGCAGAACCTTTTCGGCGCCTTAAATTTGTCCAACTCCACCGAGAACGGCGTTCTCAGCTTAACCGGAGAGGTTACCTCGGCATCTTGTCGCTTCCTCTAGAGGTAATCCCTCAGATCTTCCTTGGTTCGTCCAGGAGCTCGGCTATCGACGGATTTCAGCCTTTTTGGTGCGCTACTCCCCGTATCATTATGAGTCCTTTTAGACCTCTCTTCATTAGTTGCATGGAAACAAAGTTCCTTCTCTTGAACATGCCGATATTCTTTGGGGTCAGCTTCCTTGGTACAATGCGTCCTCTGAGAATCTCCCCTTCTTGACTCTCCTCGCCCGACCTCCCTTGAAGGCCAGTGAGAGTGTTCCTCGGTCCTGGTGTGCTGGGGGACTGTAGAGACTATTTTCTGCCCTCCTTTCTGGGCATGGTTCTTGGCCACTGGAATCGGCGTGTCTTGTAACAGAAACGGTGGCTGCATGACGTTGTTCTGCATTATGAAATTGACGACTAATTGCAGGTCTGCCAATTTGTTTGCCATTTCTTTCATCTCGCCGTCTCTCCGCAAGCATCTATCTTTCCATACCTGGAGGTCGTCCTTGTTATAATACCCGCCTCGGTCTGACTTCTTTTGTACGTCATCCTCATTGCTGACGTCTTTCTCTCTAGGATTCTGGTCCCGAGTTTCTTCGTTGCAGTTATCCTCCTCCACGTTAGGGTCAATGTGCTTACCACTCCCAGTAGGGATGTCGTCTCCAACCTTTTCTTTCTGTTCTTCGTTGGCCAGTACTCAGTTGGAGAACACTGGCAGAATAAATTGCGCCCAAACGACCTGTCACAGAAAGAAAAAGACTCCGGTGGTGGTTCGTCCACTCAGGGGCACTCCGACGATCAAGTCAATTATCTCTCAAAGATAGCAAAAGTACTTAATTCACTATTCAGAATATAAAAAGCGTACTTTAGACCCACAAAGGTGCCTTACTTTTATAACCAACACTGACCTGATCCCTGTAGAAGCCTAGCTTTAATGGACTCTAACTCAATGTCTATCCAGGACTCTCAAATAAATAAAGATAAACTCCCTAAGAGCTTTATCCTATCCAGGCTGAAGTCCTTCCTCATTCTAGGACTCTTATAACTTATTCGCTCATCTCGGATTCCGGCGTCCCCGCAGATAATCTCGGCCTAGCCGAGATTACCTCGGCGTCAAGCCAAGGACACGTGGCACCTCGGCTGGCACTTTGGTGCCACCTTGATCACGTGTTACTATCCAAAAAATATGTCCCTACAAAATCTCATGGGATTTAAGAAAATTTTCTATAGTTTCATTAAGAGAAGCATGTGTAATTTAGCCACAGAAGTTAATGCTAAAGTATAGAATAACTCTACTTTCTCTTTTTATTTGTTTTTATGCCAAATTTTATAGTAATTTTTTAAACATTCTCACTCCTTCATATAAATCACTTCTTACATTAAATTAAAAATTTGATAAAATCAAACTACCAACATAATCGAATAGCTTATCATCATGTTCATTAAGGTTAGGTTTGGCATCTCTTAAAAAAGTTAAAAAATTAAAAAGTCACTATCCTATTTAAGTCACATCATCTTATCTAAGTCATATAACCTATCTACCACATCATTTCAAACACAACTCATATTTCATAAAAAGTCAAAAAGTACACTTATTTAAAACATCCCAAACAACTCCTAAATCTCTGCGGTTCACGTCTCATATTTTGATGAGTATGGAATTCAAAATCAGGATCATGAGTTTGACAAAGGATCTGGCTTCCCTCCAGTTCTAAATCAAATTAGAGGGTATTGTTGGGCTCGTGGAGGCCTACCACAGGTCCCATTTCGATAATATGAATAATTCAATATGTAAAACTCGTTGAGTACTATATGTCTGTAAAAATTCACGTTGATTGAATATCAATAGCTATATAATCAAATCAGTTTTGCATAAAAAAAAAAAAAAATGGACGGTGAAAAAATAAACGGTTGATAAAAATCTGTTCCGGTGAAATAACTATCAATATCCGATCAACTTGATTTTTTACAAATATATAATACTCAAAGAGTTCTATACATTGAACGGCTCGGATTATTAAAAACGAAATCTGTTGTGGGCTCTATGGACCCAACAGTACCCTCCAGTCGGATCTGGGACTAGAGGGAAGCCATTCCATTTGATAAATAGGACACTTTATCATTTGAGATCATGTTTGAAAAGTTGAATTTGGACTAAAATAATTAATAAAGATAAAATGAGTTAAACTAGTTAAAGATAAAATGTTATATCAAAATCATATTAATCATTTTATTATTTCTCTCACAATTATCAAATTAATTATAAAAAAAGGAGCTAATTATATTCTTAAACACAACTTTTTCAACTAGACTAAGATATCGTTTGTGAACAAACTATTTTAGTAATTTTTTAATTTTTTACAAAAAAATATATAGAAAAATAAAGAGAGTAATATGACAACTTATACTAATTTTTTAATTTTTTAACTAAAATATATAATTGATAACGAAACCTAAAATAACTAAAATAACTCATTCTCATACTGGGCTTGAGTAGGCCATATATGTGTACATTTTTATGTTTGTCATTATTATTTTAATATTATTTTTTTAGTAATGTTGCCTATTTTGTTAGCACGACTAAAAATCAATTTTTTTGAGTTATTAACTTTTTTTAAATTGCATTACCTTTTTATTTTTATTTTTTTTGCACGTTTTTTAAAAACAATTAAAATATCAATTTCTAACCTAATTCTAAAATAAAAAAATCATAATTAAAGGGCGTTGGTGTAATTAAAGATAATTTAGAATGATTTAAATAAATGTATTCCTTCCGTTTTAAAATAATAATTTTTTTTTTGAAGAATTTAATTTTTTTTATAGTATAATTATTATATTTTAAAAAAATTAATTTTTTAAAATTACTCTTTGATAGTATATTTTTTAGGAGAACATCAATGTCATAATTATACTTTTCATGTTGTTAATGAATTTAAAAGAAGAGTAAAATAAAAAATTTATATTATTTTGTATTTAATTTTTGAAAATAAACTAATATTTTGGAATAATAAAAAATGTAATAAGAGATTAAGGCTCCATTTGGTAAGCTCTCAAAATATAATTATATCCATTGATTTGAGTGTGTTGTTTGTTTGGAGCTTTCAAATCATAATTTTACACCCGTTTCTCAAAATTCAATTCAAAACATAATCATTACTTTTCAAAACTCATAACCAAACATATAATTCAAAACTCAATTCAAATCAATATTTTAATTTTTTTAATATTTAAATATTTTAAAAATATTTTAATTTTGTTAAGATTTTAAATATGTTACGATTTTTAAAATTTTTTAATTTTTTGAATATTTTAAAATATTTTAATTTCAAAATATTACGATTTTAAGTTTTTAAATTTTAAAATATTTTATAAAAATAAATTCAAACTCTATTTTATAAAAATATTTTTAAATATTTTAATTTTTTTGTTATGTATTTGATTACGATTTGAGTGTAGAATTGTGAAAGTAGTATGGAGTTTTGAGTTATGTGTTTGGTTATGAGTTTTAAAAATATTTCTTAATTGAGTTTTGTTTTATGTGTTTGGTTACGATTTGAGTGTAGAGTTGTTTTTAAATTTAAAATATTAACATTTTAAATTATTTAAAATTTTTGAATATTTAAATTTTTACGATTTAAATTTTTTGAATATTTATTTAAATTTTTTACTTATTAAATTTTTTAGATTATTTAAATTATTTAAATATTTATGATTTAAATTTTTTGAATATTTATTGTGGAAAAAAATTATTTCCTTTGTAGTATTTTCAATTAAAAAATTGATTAATGTTATTTTCTGTTAATAATAATTTTTTTTAATTGAATTTTAAAAAGAGTTTGGTTATCAGTGTTGATCAGAATTTTCAATAGTGTGAAAATAGTATATTTTATTATGAGTTATGATAATTTGAATTAAGTTTTAAAAACTCTTTCCAAAACTCATAACTAAACAAATTTTCTTACTTCACATGTCAAATCAAACTTTCAAAACTCAATTTCACACTCAATTCAACACTCTATTCAAAAACCATAACCAAACAAATTTTCTACACTCAAATCATAATTCCACAACTCACAAATTCAAAATATAACTCATACTCTCAAATCATATTTATAAAACTCTACCAAATGCAACTAATATTTTCATACGGAGTACATTTTAACTTTCTATTGAAAGGGACGAAAAGATAAATAATAATGTTAAGAATCATGAAAAAAATATCATAAAAAATTCTTTCCCCTTAGATTCTATATGTAATAAAATATCATATACTAATTAAAAAAGAAAAAAATTTCATAATATATTTTATAATTTTTTTTCATTACTTAGAGATAAAACGTGTGCTGTTGTAACTCTTAATCCTTGCAAGAATTACCCTAATTATCTACAAAATTCCCGCGAATTTCTAACCGAGAAACCCTTTCACTAAAAAGTCTTCAGTTCGACGATCCAACTCCGAATTCAGAAACCCATTTGCGAAAAATGATCAGAGACGATCTCTCAGACTCTGACACTCAAGAAAACGATTCAAATTCGAGTTCGGAAGACCTCGAAACCCCAAACAATGGAGAGACCCAGAAGATGTCAGAGTATGAGAAGCAGAGGATGAAGAGGATGGAAAGTAACAGAGCAAGAATGGAGGCTTTGGGGCTGCAAAAGATGGCTTCTTCGTTAATGGGTTCGGTGAAGAAGACGAAGAAGAAGACCGAACCGAAAGGGAAGGCAAAGATCGTTGAGGAGGATGAGGAGTATAAGCCTCCTGAGATGGACGAGGGGTTGAGTTCTTCAAGCGATGATGAAGTGTTTGTTGGTGAGGGAAAGAGCAAGGTGATCTCTCTCTCTCTCTCTATTATCTGTTTGGTTGCTGAGAAAATAGAAGAAGAGAAAACAACTTTGAAGTATCGAATTTTATGTTCAACATTGTACAGAATATATACTCAATTACATATACATATATAAAAGCATTTTCCAACCCTTCACCAATTTTTTCATCTAATTTGATTTCAAATTTGAGTAAAAAGATTGATTTGATATGAACTACTCCAATCCTTTTATCAAATTATCCCAAATTTCATTTTTCATCAAATTTGATGAAAAAAAAAAAAAACTCCAATGCTTCATCTTTTTAAATTTTAATCAAACTTATATTTGATGAGTTCTCAATTTGATGGAAAAAAAAATGACTCTTGATTTGATGAAAGGATTGGAGATGATTTTTTAGCACTTTAAATTTGATGAAAGAAATGGTGAAGGATTGAAGATGCTCTTACTAAATTAAATCATTGTATTCAGCCCCACATTTTGATTAAAACTAAAAATAGTTTTAGAGCAGTCCACTCCTATTTCTTAGTTTGCTCTCCTCTTTCTTTCCATTTTACTTATAAAATCACTGGAATTCTCTCCTTCATTCAGTGATTTTATGCCCTATTCAAGAGACTGCAATGTTTATCTTCCTAATATTTTGTTTTATGAAAACCCATACTTCTTTGTTGTTTTTATTTGAATAAAAGTTTTAAAATTGATTTTGTGAGTCACACCATCTTATCAGATTCTCACTTTTCCAAATAAAATGTGCCAACAGCAGTTATCCATTTCTTGAAGCCAATTTAGGTATTTATTGATTTCTGCTAAACTTTAGTGATCATCTCTCTCAGATGGTTACTTTGGATATTTTCCATGGATATGATAGATTCTTTGAGTTCAGTTCACGCATGCTACCACAGTCATCCAGTGCAAAAGAGTTCCATATTATTTATATAAAAATAAAATAAAAAAATGTTCATCGTCTCTCAATAGAAATAATAGCATCAATGAAGTATTGTACTTGTATTTTTACCAATATTAAGTCTATCTTCTGCACAAATTTAGCAGAGCAATATTTACTGAGGTGTGAGCTAGCTTAGTTGGTGAAATCTCTTGGTTGTCATATGAGAGAGACCTAGGGTTCAATTGCATCTTCATCTGGGTTTGGGGTTGTCAACAAGAAAAATGGCACTCCTCCCTCTTCAGAAGAGCAACATTTTCATCCAATCACAGTCTTGTAGAATAATTGCATTAAAGAAACGAAACTTGTTTAGAAGAACAAACTCAATGATAAGATGAAAGTCAATAGTAGAAAAATAGTAAAGGCAGGTCTTTAGGAAGTTTTAGATTGCAACATGCTCTAATGCCTTGTCTTCGTCAAGAGAACAAAAAAAAAAAATGGTTTAATGATATATTTAGGTGCATGTCACATGTAGAAGACAACACATTTTTGTTCTTTACTATTACATGCCTATATTCTTGATTGTGCATGTCTGAATTGTCAGATGCTCTTTTCACTTTTTTGCCACCATTATAATTGTAATTTTGTATTGATTCAGCATTTCCTGTTGTAACTGGAATTATTAAACTAGTTCTGATAGCAGCTCTGTAATGTGATGAACACTTAATGTTTAAATTCATGCATATTGCCTTGATTTTCTCTCATTCCAGGTAAAGAAAAAAAATTTAACGCCTAAGAGTAAAGTCCCTGCCCAGAAGCTTACAAGCAACTCAGATTTTGTTGATGACGATGAGGCTTTAATGCAAGTAAGTAGGTTCTTGTACATGTTCTGCAAAGTTTTACCAAAAGAACAGCACTAAATCATCATTATATTGATGTAGGCAATTGCTCTTTCACTAAAAGATTCTGTAGAGTGTTCAGATGTCGGGTGCAGTGGGCTTTCTCAAAGTGCTGATTTGCATTTGACTGATAGTATGATTAATGAAAGAAAGGGAAAAGCCCACAGTCAGGAAGACACAAGAAAGAGGAAGAGAAAAAAACCGGTTTGTTTTGTGCTTGGGTTAGTGAGTTTCTAAAAGAGGCTGGTTTTGTTTCTTTTGTTTTCTCATCTTACTTGCACGTTCCCATTTGTTGTCAGTAGGTTACTAGTCGAGTGCAAATGACTGAGGATGAGTTGGTTCTACACTTCTTTCAATTTGATGGTAAGCTCAAGTTCCTTCTGAGACCAACAAAATCAACCAAAGAGTACTTGAAACTAATTTCTGTGGCCATCATGTCATGTGTATGTGTGCTATGTGATGTAAAAAGTTGTGTTTATCCCCTGATTGTTGTGTGAACAGTTTTCAATAAAGTTTTCTACTGCAAAACAGTTTTGTCCTTATGTGTAAGCTAACAAACTGAGTAAAGGTGGTAATATTTGATCTAGTAATTTTAAACAATATTCCCTTATATTTAATCTAGAAAGTGTGATTTTGGTTGTGATCCCATATTTACCTGGTATATGTCTTGAATTTAGGAAAACCTGTGGGGCAATGGTTGAAATTTGAAGCATGCAAAACATAGAGTAGTAACAAATTTTTAGTGTTAAATTTTCATTGTTGAGCTAGTAGTAGTATGAGAATCCAAGCATGAGGAAGTAATGTGGAATACCCCTGCAATTTTGTGGAAATGATACGATCTCATTATGTTTAGCATTTTTAATTTTTGAGAAGTATAAATTGTCAAATTTATGATTGATCCAAGTGTTTCGGAACTTACTATATTCGAATTTCTCCGTGGAGTGCTCAATTCATGGTCTCAGTTCACATCATATCATTTTTATTTTTGGAGCCCACTATTGAAAACCGCAATCTCCTAATCTTTGAAGCTCTATCTGATGGTGAGACCTTTTGTCCTCTTGGACCCTTTTCTACCAAAACATCATGCTTAGCTACTGTTGTATTTTGCTTCTCACTTCTTTGATGGCTGAATGCCTGAAACCATTTCTAGAAGCTGTGATGCACCTATGCAAAGAGTGTTTTCACTCCTCATGAATCCAGCCTATATTGCATGGACTTAGGAATGGGTGTCGGATGCGGTTCAATTCATCTAATTCCCATGTCCAAGGACATGGGGACACGATAAAATATTCATCTTCCTTAATTTACTTCTTTTATTTTATAAGGTAAAATGGTGTTCACAAAGTGTCATAGAGCATTTCATGCATAATAATTAATATGCATGATAATTAATTTACTTCTTTTATTTTATAAGGTAAAATGGTGTTCACAAAGTGAGCATTTCATGCATAATAATTAATATGCGGGTTTTATGCATCATTTTATTGTTAACTTGAATTACTAAATATGTTTGTTAAGTGAATATGCAATTACACATGTCGGACACATATCCCATACCCTTAATCCAAGGGTCGAGTGTCCGACACAGATACTTCATATATTTAGAAGAGTCCGTGTGATGTAAAATCCAGTTTTGCAGTTTCGTTGTATAAAGATCTATGTATGCCTGTTTTCAAAAAATTGTGCTTGTTTTCCATAGTAGTAACAAATAAAATATAACCACCGTAGTTGTAAGATTTGGTTTGATGAACTATTCATATATGCCTTCTATTACCCCTTTTAATATCACAAAACTATATAATAATTATATGGTCTTCATTCATTTCTATAAAAGCAATGCATTTGAAGAACTTCTGTTTGAATGGACTCTTCTTTTTTCTGTACCGTGTTTATATCTCTTGTTCATTGATGAGGTGAAATGCTGCTTGACAGAATCAGGGAAAGGGGGCATATCTCTTCGAGACTTAAAAAGAGTAGCAGCCGCTCATGATTTTACATGGACAGACAATGAGATGGTTGATATGATCTATTGCTTTGATAGCAATGGGGATGGAAAGGTAAATTCTTGCTCTTTGTCAGTATATGTTGTTGGCGAACATTCAAATCTGAAAAAGGCTTTCTTGAAATGCCATTCTTCTTCAAAGAGAATTATGGGTTTGATTTCCAGACAGTGCAAATCTGGTGGAAGTACCAAAATTTGAGAGAATTAAAAATTAACTTTATGCATAGGTTTGACGTAGTGAATTTTGTAAGGTTCTAGCACATTAAGGAAAGGATAAATCATGACTTGTGAGAAATTCTTTCTCATTTTCTTCGTTATTCTTGTAAACAAGTATCTTTTTAAAAGGTATGTAGCTGAATTTTTCTGAAATGACCTGAAAGCTAGAGATATCAATGTTTGATTATGTTTGAATTAAATATAAGCAAGTTGTAATTAACCACATGCTTTGCACCTATGTTCTGTATTTTGGGAGCATGATTAGTAACTGTAAATTTTGGTGTATGTACACTATTTGTTGTTTGGCCATCACAAGTATGTTATGCATGATTTAATGAGTTCCCATGTATCTGTTTTGTTTTTTTGTTTTTTGTTTTTTAACAGCTGATTAATATCGTGTTTTAATTTCCTTGCTAACTGTGGTTTATTCTTGACTGTTTTAATTTTGTTCCAAATTTCAGCTGAGCCTTGATGATTTTCGGAAGATTGTTGGTCAATGCAACATGACACAAGTTTCCGAAAATTCTGTGATAGGTTCAAAGGCATGATAGCTCGCAAAACCTAGACTCTGGAAAACGTTCGTATGTTGCTAACCTCTTATTCTCCTCCTATCTCTGAGTTCTTGAATTGAGGAGTTAAAGATGGTTCTTCTCTCCGATGGCAGGCATCTGTGTCATCCTGGTATGCCGAGGGGCAAAGAATCTTGTATTATTATTTTTGTTTGTTTGTTCAAAGAAAGTAAAATGGAACTGTGTTTTTTTTAAATCTTTGTATGATTTATGACTCTAGTTTTGTCGAAGAATATTTGCTTGTTAGCTTCGTAGATCACGTCAGTTGGATTCGAGATTAAAAGCATCTTGAAAAAAAGCTCAACCACACAATTTGATAGAAGATGAAGAGACTATTAAGATAGAATGCTTGATCATCTTCAACCTAAAGCACCTTCTCACAATTGATGAAAGATCACCAAGAATTCTGGACACAAATCAGTGCTAGTTTAGAATTAGCTCATAATTGTTTTGATTGTGACATTTGTTTTTTGGTTTTTTGGAAAAAGTTTTGTAAACAGTTGATTCAATCAAATTTAGCAGCGGATTGAATGGTTGAGATTGTTTCACAATACCACTGATAATGGTTACTTAATTTTATGTCAAGCACACCGACGTGGATGCAAAATTAATTTTACTTTTATTTATTTATTTATTTGCTTTCATGCTTTGGCTACTTGTCATCATGCCAGTCAGCTCAATCGAATCGACTGTTCTCCGAATAAAAAAGGTTTATGAAAGATTCATATGTAAATTCAAATTCAAATTCTCTCTTTTTTTAACATAGGAAAATTGGAAGCCATTTTGCAGACTCCCACCAAAATCCAAACAATTTTTGATTCGTGGTTATCTGTCAAAATATGGCATTTGAATTCAAGAAAGACAATAATAATAATTATAATAATAAATAAATAAATAAGACATGAGATAGAGCACTCAGAAGATTCGCATTCGAAAACCACACACGATTACAGCAAAGATCAGTTGAATAAAACTGCTTTACAAAACAAAAACAAGTAAAAAAAAACTAATCAGTACCCGTCATATGCATTTCTGGCATTTAAGAACAAAAAACAAAAACGAAAACAAAAACAAAAACAAAAACAAAAACGCAAACAAAAAACAGAAAGGAAAAAACATTAGAATGCATGATGGAGGACCTTCTTAAATTACCGAGAAGCATGTTAACAAGGCAGCTTAGTCACACAATACTCTTCCAGTCTTGCCCATGCAATTACACTCAAAAACACAAACAAGAAAACAAAAGAAAATCAAAATCAAACCCGTTAGTGCATGTCTGTTAAAGTCAATTACTACATGACAGCTAATGCAACACAAAGCTCTGTCCTATGTTGATCATACATTTGTCTTCTTCAAAGTTGTGAATCATTTTAAACACGGGTTAACAACTGATGATCAAACAAACGGCAAAACTCCAGGGGGTCGGTCATGTTCTCTTAAGAAGATACCCCAAAAGGATGCCAAGCACGCCAACAACAACAACAAACATGAATGAAATACCACCACGGCTTTTCTTGCTTTCTCGTCTCAAGAGCTCCTGCACATGGTAAGCCCAAATTTAGTCATACAATAAAAGCACTTTTGTGATGCTGTTAAAGTAATATTTTGCGTGTAAAACCATTACTTACGAGATCTACAAATATAAGATCTAATAACCCGTTAATTATGCAATCTTATTTCTATCAACTGGAACTATTGTTACTATTAACAGAAAATTGCAGAATTAGTGTACATTCGACATGGTTGATGGATTTACTGTTTAATAGGCCTACTGAAATGAAAATATTACATCAAAATGTAATACATATCTAAAAAAACTGTCATTGACACTATTTCCAACAAGAGTGTACACTTCATCCAATAGAGCTCACTATGTATGTTTAGTCACACTCATCAAACATGCACCCATGGATATCATTCATCATAAATTATTAGGGAAAGGGAAGATAAGTTGAACTCATTGTAGGACTAATATGCAAGACGCTAAAGAAAAAATATTTAATCGCCTATCCAAAGCTAAACACTTATTGAGATCCCTTTATTTTTGGCTAGAGAAGTGGTTTTCTATTTTTCTTGATTTGTTTCAAAACATTTGAGAGACATGAAATTACAGGGGTTGCAATCCTTTGCGTGCTTTCTCTAAGAATGCCTTACCCATAAAAAGGTCAATAGTTTGTAATCCCATAGATGACCACAAATGAAGTTTAAATATGTTAGTTGTGGTACAAAGTGCAGTGTACACACAAATTTCTGTTTGTCAGAATGTCTGAAATCATGTAAATCTCTCTCTCCTCCACGTGATCACAATCATTTACAATTTTCTAATTGCATTAGTATATTTATGAGCATTTTATGGCATCCAAAGGAGCAATGAAACAAAATGAATTGTAAGAAGATTAAAAGATTCTGCCACAAACCCTCCAGCAAAGAGACGCAACATGATGGTGCTCCATCTTTCCCATAAGTTCTGAGCATTTATATGTTTCCAGTATAAGGGATGCATCTATTAGGAGGGTTGTTTCTTCAAAAGAAGTATTCACAAACTGAATCTCTTACCAGTTCTTGCTGAAGCTTGTTCGTTTGCTGAATCGCAGATTTTTTCTCCTCGGTCAGCTTAGAAATAAGAGCTTTTACCTGAAATAGGATGAAGTGTCGCTTAATTATATTATACAATACTAATTCTATGACCAGTCATAGAATTTTAAAAAATAATAAATTCTATGATCATAGTCTGTGCAAGAATCAAAGTAGTTGCCATGATTTAAAAACTTAAAACCCATTTAACTCTACCACAGAAATTGCTTTCTGGACTCAGTAACAATATCTAACCGCCCACATGAACCAGAAAAATATCCAAAATGGGGTTTTGCAGTCATCAAATAGAACATGGAAACTAATTGAATTATAAATGCAGGTTTTATAGAGTCAGGTTCTCTGGACAGTATCTTATAATTACAATTACCACCAGTTTGAAGAAGTGTACTTAGGACAAGGTATGACGTATACCCAAAGAAGACCAATACCAAAGGTCAGGAAGTTTACAAAGTCACATGCTTCAGAGTAATCTGACACATTTTAAAAGATACAAGATTTCCAATAATGGACCATAGAAGCAATTTCTTCACAACCAACTCTTATGACAAACAACCATTCAATGTCCTGAAATTACTATGAATTAGTATTATCACAAATTTATATGCAATGGATGACTCTTTTTACCCATGCCCTCACAAAGCATTCAAAGATAAGACAATGCACCAAACACAAAGAGGATGGTATCTTGCAAGGATGAACATAGGTAAAAAATTTAAAATTCAACGAACAAATTAGATTAAAACCTAATAGACAGAGAAAAGGGGAAGTATGCATGCATACATCAGATTGAGAGGTCAATCATAGACCTTAATTCTTGAAGATTATTTGGCATAGGAAAAGCACAAATAAAGCCTTCCTAAATTGGCAAATGGTCACTATCAACTTCCTAATCAGATGTATATTGCTACAGCAAAACAAAAGATGCTGCATGAGGAAAACAATATGAAAAAGCTGCCTGTGTGCAACAGAGAGCTATTAAATCTAACCACTTGAAAGTGAAAGAACAATTCTGCAATCAAAGAAGCTTTCTAAGTCAGTAGTGTTACTTTCACATTTCAACTATATAATATTAATTTCACCCTTACCTAAGCATCAACTGCCAGTCTAGAAACCCCAAGTTTCTAAAATATATTAATTTACATAAAGAATTCAAGTTACTGAATTATAAGGCTGGAAACAAAAATATAGGCACGCTACATCAACCTAAAGTTCCAAGTACAATATTCCTAAATATAATTCCAATTAATGTATAATAACAAAGATGCAATTTGGAAGAGGCTAACACAAAAATATGGGTTTACCAGCCTCAAAGAGAGATAATTGGAATGAATCGCATGGTATAATTGGGCTCTTAAAACGAAGGAACTATAAGCAAAGACGAGGAAGATAAATGCTGAAGGATGATATCTCTAAAGGAAATTCAATACACACAAGAGAATTAGATAGTTACATCTCCTTCATAGTAAACCAAGACATGGAAAATAACTCTCATAGACCCAAGAAAGAACAACTATTAGAAGCACAAACCTGAAGCAAATTTTTTTTTTTTTTTTCTTAAAAAAAAAAAAGGGAGAAAATAAAAAGTTATGAAAAATAAAACATACTGTTCAAACTCAAGAGGTCCAAAAATCAAATGTACCAAATTTACAAATAAGTACAGCACTTACAGTCTCCTCTAAATGGAAGATGTTAACCAATTAGCAAAAGCACATTATATTAAAGTAAATTTCAAATAAAGGAAACTACAAGTTGACAATGAATGTACATGATATATGCTTTCAATGTGTAAGTTCCAACTTATGATGAAACTATACCAAGCTAAAAATAGATACCCAAAATGCAAACTTGCCTGGTAATGATTATTAATTAAAATACCTTCTCAAATATCCATAATAAACTATCATATAAGCATGCCAATCCAAAGGCCATATATGGGAAAGGTTAAAAAAAAAAAAAAAAAATTAACCTCTGAATTATTATCTTGAGGCTCAACATGTGCCCTTTCCACAAATGCTCTTGGAGCCTACAAACAAAGTCACACAAGTGTGTCAAAATGTAATCTGGTGAGAGGCAACTTTAAAAACACAACAGACAACTTCATCTCAAATTACCACTGTATGACATCTCAAATACTCACAGCAGTATATTCAAGTGTATTTACAGTCCCATTGTCAGATACTGAAGCCCTTGGTGAAGAACCTTCCTCTGATCCTTCTCGCACTGGCGATGGTGGTTGCGGTGGAGGGACATAAGCAACTCTCAACTTAGATTCCTCGACTTGGTTCCCAGACTCTTTGTTGAACTTTAAAATTAAAAAACATATAATTAAATAAACAAAACAAAACAAAACAATTATATCAGCAACAACACATTGTTTCAGATTTTTGGATCTTGCATACAAAATTATATAACAATTTCACAATTACCATCTCTGGAGTGATATCCTTTCCGGTAGCTCCAGGACCAACAACTGCGCTTTGAAGTAAGAACTTGTCTTTGCATTGCATGTCAGGAGGAGCCTCCTTTTGTGCTTGCATTGTCACTAAACCACACATTTTTTTTACAATTAATCGCCAAATAGAGAGAGAGATTTGATATCGATAATTAACAAAGAGTAATACTTCTCTATCCCAAAAGTTAGACCTACTTTTCAAACCTAATAATGTGACAGTCTATTAAAATATCTAAAACAACTCTCTTTATCTCATGGACTCTCTAATCATCAGTTTATCATATCTTTTACCCATCATTGGGTCTTAGAAATAGGTCTAGAAAGTGCGTACTACTGAAATTTTAGGAGTGCGATGTACTCCAATTTGAAATTATCTTACCAATTACTAATATAATATACATACCCCCCTAGATCCATCCTTGGGTGTGCTTCTACATCTGTGAAATATAAAGTTTGATAGCATAATTAACAAAGAGTAGTGCTACTCTAACACAATAGTTAGACCTACTTTTCAAACCCAATGTGATAGTCTATTAGAATATCTAAAGCCCTCTCTCATATACCCTCTAATCATCAGACAATCCTATCATTTACCCATCCTTGGGTCTAGAAAGTGGGTTCTATATCATTTTCCTTAACAAAAATGGATGATAAGGAGATGAAAATTATGGTAAGAAACACAAATTAAAATGAAGAATTGAAAATTAAATAATTAAAAAAAAAAAAACTAAATAGCAAAATTGCAGAGGGAGAGAGAGAGAGAGAGAAGAGAGAGACCTATAACATCGCATGAAGAGTGTGGCAACACGATTCCAGTGTTAGGCCTAACACAATACTTCTTCGGATTCGTCGTTTTGACCTAAAAAATTGACAAATTCACGAATCAAAAAAATTACACATTTCCAAATCTCTAGGGCTTGATAAATCTCCCAAATCACTTTCACGAAATCATTACAACAAAATCACATACAAAAAATCAAAAATTGATTATACCTTGAAAGCAACCGTATTATCAGAATTGTTCAATAGTTGCAGAGAACACGAGATCTGCTTCTTCAATTCAACTTTTTTTTTTTTTTCCAAAACAAAAACACAAAATCTTTTTTTAAAAAGCACAGATCTGAATCCAAAAAGCGAATTGTTGTATAAAGGAGAGTTTAAAAGTATGAAAATTATGAGAGAAAGTTTACATGGAAATTGAAGCTCCTGAGGTTCGATGCTGAGAAGCTCTCCAGTACTCATTTTCGAAGCGATCCGTGATTCTATCACCGAAGAGTGGTTTCAGGTGAAAGAAGTGGTTTTCCGATTTCGGCGAGCGGTATTACTGGTTTTAGAGAGAGAGAGAGAGAGAGAAAAAAAAGAGGTGCAAAGTAGCAACAGTGGGACAGTGTCTTTTGTCTATGTTATACTGTTGTCCCACTTTACAGTTCGTGCGTTTGGTTGGTTTAAGCGTCAAAGTCGTGAGTTCAATTCCTTGTCTTTTAGGTTAATCTTCTGGGCGAATCACAGTTGGTTAGAAGGTTGGATCTTAAGTTGTTTAATCGGCACTTGGTATGGGTTGAATGCTTCCCCACTGTATGAGTCTTGACTTAAGCAGAGCTTGTCTTGGGAGGTCAGGACAAGTTCTCAAGTTATACTCTCCTCGCTTGGAACGGCTAACAAGACACTCTGGTGATCTCTGCAAGGGGCGCTGCCTTAGACCTGCGGGAGGATAGGAAGAATTTTCCTGTAACCAAAAAAAAAAAAAAAAGTACTGGTGAATCAATTTTTGATAATATAGTTTGCTGTTTGGATTCGTATGTATATTTGTAATTTGGAAAATATTAAACGATTAATCATTTGCAGTGTAAGTTGTGATTTGTGTTGATAGAGTTCACAAATATACGATTCGTTTGTAGATTAAACTTTTGTTTTAAAAATTTATTTATGATGTAGTATTCAATAATACAATTAAAGTAAAATTATTTAAAATTCTAAATTTATTGAGAAGTAATTTTTCATTAACTTTTACATTTATTTAAAAACTAAAATGCAATAATAATATCTAGTTGGAAATTAAAATAAATTATTGTCAAACCTTATTCAAACCCATTAAACAAAATAAAATAAAAACATTTGCAAACTCGCAAACTCTATAGAAAATAAAAATTATATAATTTATTTAATTTTCAATCTTCATAGAAAATCTCAGTACTCTTTCTAAGAATTTTCATCAAGAAAAAAAGAAAAAAAATTAAATAAAGGTTTTATACCCTATTTTGTGGTCCAGAAAACAAATAAAATAATTTGTAAAACAAATCTTGAAGCTTTGTCCAAAGACAATCGACAACTCAAATGCTGAGAAGGATTCTAAGCTAAAAAAAAACCTGCCACCAACTTTATCTTTCCCTTTTACAAAACTTATAAGAAAATTTGACGATCCAAATTTTTTTAAAAATAAATATATAAAGATTTGAGCGGGTGAGTGCGGGTGCAAGTAAAACCCGTGACTCGCCTGCAACCCGCAAAATAGGAAAATCTTAATCCACATCTAACCTAACGATTTTGTGAAACCGCCTAAATAGGTGAAGGCGGTTCGGGTTAGACGATTTTCGTGGATTGGATAACCCTATGCCCAAACCTAATGTAAAGTGTTAAATGGTATATTTAAAAAATAGATAAATTACATTTTGCTCCTTTTAGTTTATTTTGGCAACTAAAAAAAAGTTAGCTTATTGACTTATTTAGGTTACATCATCTTTTTTTTTTTTTTTTTTTTTTGCATATTTAAAAAAAAATGAGATTGACCAGTAAGTCCCATATTTTGAACTTGTAATTTATATAGGTATGGTTTGGGAAGTTGGTTGACTTTTTGATTTTTTTGGCTATTTTAACTTGGGGCTAAAAAACCTAGTTTGGAAAGAATTTTTGACTTTTTTGACTTTTTGTAAAAGAAAGATTGTAATGATTCTGAGAGAAAAAATGGGCTAAAAAGCCCATTTTATTTTTTGTTGTTATTTTAGCTAAAAAAATCCCCCAAACCCTCTTCCCAAACCGATCGTCTCATATTTTTATTTTTATTTTTTGTGATCCATTTAGTCTTTTTCGATTTGTAATTATTCATTTACCCACCAAATTAGAGTGTCATACTTGAAAAAAGTACACTAAAGAGTTTTTTAGTGTTGTATCATATTTGTCACGTTAGAGTGTCACATTTAGAAAAAGTACACTAAAGAATTTTTTATTTTTTTAGAGTGTCACATCATATCCGTCACGTTGGAGTGTCACATGTCATGTTTGGAAAAAGTACACTAAAGAATTTTTAATTTTTTTTAGAATGTCACATCATACTCGCCACGTTGTCACCTTTGAGAAAAGTATATTAAGGAGTTTTTATTTATTTTTTGAAGTGTTATATCATACCTGCCACGTTGTCACATTAGAGAAAAGTATACTAAAGAGTTTATTTTTTTTTTGAGTAAAAGTTTTGGAGTGTCACATCATATTCGCCATGTTGTCACATTTAAGAAAAGTATACTACGGAGTTTTTAATTTTTTTAGAGTGTCCCATCGTTAGAGTGTTAAATTGATACCCGCCACATTGAAGTATCACATCATACCTGTCACATTAATAAAATGGTATAGTTGTCCACCAAAACACTACCAAAATAAAAAATAGGACCACACGGAAATAAACTCTCCACTAATAGGACTTAACGGATCAATAGAAAAAACTTAAGACTAATTGGACTACTTGTTTGTGAGATGTGATTTATTGATAAATATCTCAAAAAATGAACCAAAAAGTTAGTTTTTTTCTTATTTTCCAAAATAGACCAAGTTTTTTTTTTTTTTTTTCACTCTGTCATTTCATCTTTCAAGTTTTTCCCAATTTACTCTGAAATGAATTTTTGTTAAAAATTAAATAAAAAATAACATAATAAAAGTCACGTGACATAAAAATATTTTACTACATATAACTCACATCTCTAACATAAACTTAAATTACAATATAATAATATATATATTTTTTTATGTAATGTGACAATTATTATGATATTTTCTATCTAATTTTAAATATAAATTAGTTTTGGAAGTAAATTAAAAAAAACTTGAAACAAAAAGGATTAAAGTGAGAAAGAATAAATTTTAAGGGTCAAAGTGAGAAGATGGTCAAATATAAATGATGCAAAATGTAATTTAACCTTAAAAAATTCCTTTTTTTTTTTTTTTTAAACCTTTTCAAGTTTACTAAATTTTATTTCACTTTTTTTTTTTTTACTACTTTGATTTTCAAATTTTTTTATAAAAAAAAAAAATCGTTTAGAATTTTAATAAAAGTAGGAAAATTTTAAATTTATATGTTGAATAAAGAAATCAGACTAACCTCGCATGAGCACAATCTTCATTTTTCAATAATATTATGTGTACAAAAAATAATCACAGAAAATCATAAATGTGTAAAGCTTACTACACCATAACATATTATTATTATTTTTTGGGTACAAATAGTACTATTGTTTTTTTATATTTTTTAAAATGATTTTGTTCACAATTTCACTAGTAATAGGGATTTTTTTAATTTCATTCTTTTGCTTGATATTGCACATTGTAAAAGTTTCAAAAACAAAAAAATATGGTCATTATTCAGTGTTGGTCCTTGTAAACATATTTTTATTTGGTGATAAGTTCTTTCTTGGCCAATTTTATCCCCTTTTTTTTTTTAAGGTTCTTCAAACTGTATATTCTTAGGCCTCATTTGGCAAGGGGTTTTTTTAGCTAAAAAGTCACTAAAAAAATAAAAAAACCAACAACTCATGCCAAAAAGTCAAAGATTCTCTTTTCTTTCTACTTTTTACACATCTTTTCGTAAAAAGTCAAAAAGTCATCCCAAACATATTAATTTTTTTTAGCTCATATTTTAGTTAAATAACTAAAAAACTATTAAATTAGCATGTTCTCAAACGAGGCCAATATAGAGGCTATTGAATCTCATGTAGAGGAATGTGATAAATATGGAGGTCAACCCAAGTCCGGATTTTAAATCATCAAAGTATTCTGAACTTCGATTATTACATCATAAAAGTTGTAATGATTTCAAACAAACATTTGATAAGATTATGCTAATCCTTTTTCCTAATTCAAAGAGCATTCCAAACATAAGATCTGATATGTAATCCTAAGGGATTGAATGATATCAAAAAGGTCTTATTATTAAGATGACTTAAAAAATTACACATTCATTATTAAATACTTTTCATGCAAGATATACAATCATTTTAGCCATCTTAGTAAGTATACTAAAGATATTGTTAACAATATCTATATCAAAATTATTAATCTCAAAATTAATAATCTCACGTAATCATGTCGAACTAATGTTGAGGGAAATATAACTAATAACAGATTGTACAAAATGTTTATTGTTAAACTTGGATCTACATTCTTATTATAAATAAAAAATCAAAAATAAAAACTACTTGCTCCTAAAAATAAAAATATTTTCTTAAGCTTAGTGACCTAATCTTTTATTTGAAGTTGCTAATGACAACCTAAGCTTAAGCCTAGCAACAAAACCATTTTGCAAGGAGAAGGCTGGAGTTCAACTCCCCCTAACTGCTAATCTAATAACTAATTACTGACTTTTTTCAATCAAAAAAAATAAAAATAAATAAATAATTACCACCACTGGCTATCTCTCACCTTTAGCCATTCGTCAGCAACTACTACCAACCACCATCAACCATCATCCATTGGCAACAACCATCTTCTACTAATATCAACCACCTCTGCTCATCAACACTTACTTTGAGCCACTACAATCTGCGAGCCCCTCCAACCACTTGTTTTCAAAACAATTTTTTGAGACAAGTATGTCAATTTTTTGTTTTTCATTTTTCATCAAAAATAAACATAACATATTTAATATTTTTTATAAACAAAAAATAATAAAGTGTAAACATTACCAAAAGTCAAGGTGAATTGTTGGGACTATTTGGTTTTGCTTCAAAAGCAGCTATTTGAAGTTTCCTAAAAGTTGGGTTCTTTTAGAAGAAGAAAAAAATTATGAGAATAATTTTAAAAAAAAAAAAAAATCTTTTATCAAACAAATTTTTGGTATTTTTTGAAAAAAAAAAAAAAGCACAAAATGAAAATGATATCAAACAAGATTTTTATCTACATTTAGGTTGGTTCAAGGCTTGAGTGTAAGTCCTGACAAAATATTCATACATTATAATTCAGATTTATACTATCTACAACAGATCGTGCTATTTTTGGCAGTATCATATGATACTTCAACATATTACAGTATCAAAATACATATTTTGAAAAACTTATACTAGCAATTCATATGTTATATTTTAACACGATTTAATTTCTATCAAAGGATACAATTGTGTGTACCTTATTACACATATTCACAATGTCTTTAATTTATACTTTCAAAAACTTCAATTTTTTGCTCCAAAAAGAAAACTTCAATTCATTATCCTAATTCAAAATGACATTAAATAAAAAATATATATATAATGGTTAATATTTTCTAATGAAATTCCTTCAAATTGTACTTCGAATTAAAATATTTTAATACGATGTTTAGTATTTTTTAAAAATTTGTAATTTTATTTTATTTATATACAAAATAAATAAAGTAGTATTTTTGAAGGCAATTTAATAGATTTAAATAAATCAATAATCAAACATTCATCATGTTTAAATTTGACAAGATGAACAACACACTTCTCGAGTCTTTTTTTTGTGCCTATCATGTTATTAAAAATAATACAATAAATAGCACACTATAATAAAAAAGAACATGTCAAAAAAGGAAATGAGAAAGATGATGCAATGATATTTTAAAAGTCTAGTCTGAAAAAAAAAAAGGGGGACCAATGTAATCCAAGCAAGTATATATTTTCTAATAGCAAAATAAACACACGTGAAGAGAGCAATAGATTCAACAATGACCAATCTAGAAAATACAAAAGCATAGGCAATGACAAGTATTATGAGATCACAGTGCCCTACTCACTTGTATATATTGTGAAAACAAACCGACCATCATTGTTTGGATGTTTTCTTTCTTCTTTTCTTTCAAACCTGTCATGACCCACGTATTATTTATTTATTTATTATTATTATTATTTTGGCTACAACTAAGAACTTCACAAATATTATACAATTGAATTAAATATACTTTTCGTCCCTAAAATACATGGTGTCATTTGATCCCGATATTCCAATTGTGTCAATTTGATCCTCCACTTATCTAATTTGTATGCAAATGGTTACATAGTGCCCTTTCCGTCCAAATTTTATAAGAAAAATGATTTGTGGCACTAAAAAGTTGGGCACTAATGCCCCTAATTTCCATTTTGGGTAACTGTTTTGTTTTGTTTTTTTTTTTTTTTTTGTCTTATATGGAAATTAGGGGCATTAGTGCCCAACTTTTTAGTGCCACAAATCAAAACCGATTTTATAATGGAATCGAGGGTTTTTTTGTCTGAATCTGGACAGAAATTGACTTGGACATCATCTAAACACAAATTAAACAAGTTGAAAATGAAACCGACACAATTAAAATAGGAAAGACTAAAATGAAACGTAGGGGCATTTCACCATATGTAGCATGTTAGGGGCCCAACCACTGGGCCATCTACTATGTTTCTATTAAACAGATGAAGAAAAACATTCCACCCCAATGAAATATTTTGCTTTCACTTCAATCATAAGTTAGTGGGTAAAACTAAAGTCACATTAGATAAGAGTTTATCCATTTGGTCAAAGTCTTCAGTATCTTTATCCTCCTTGCCAACTAAAAAATATGATAGCAGAACTTGACTTTAAAGTCTAACAGTAGCAAATTCAAGAATCTTTCTTTCTTTTCCTTTTAAAAAATAAAAAAAAATAAAAAAAATAAAATTATGTACATATATTGAATTGGAGAACATTCTCATGCAGCATTTTAACATAAGAACATCAAAAGGGGTCAGAGCTGAGATACATACGTAGCAAACTTCAAATAAATAAAAAGGCCCAAGGTTCTGATAATATTATTCTAATTTCTATTATTATTATTATTATTGTCAATGTTTTTATTAACATTTCTGTGTGGTAAGTTTAATCTAATGTATAAATATATATTTGACAATGAATATCTACCAGCCAATGAATAGACCCCTCTACCAAGAAATGCCTAACTGACAAAATACTCAATAATCATTGATTATAACAATTTGCTTTCTATTACATGTCTCTTCATACATAAGCATACAAGTCTGTACATAATATATTGTACATGTATAGCACAATCCAAAAAATTAAAAATACCAACCAAACGAAGAAGTATGTGATTAAGCAGCTACAATATCCAAAAACTAAATTCAATTCAGTTGACATCTAACCGACCTGTGTATGAAGGCGCCATCCTTTACACACTCTTCACCATATAGACATCAATTAGCATCAGCAACAGCAGATGACTGTGGTTGACGAGCACGAGCGGTGAAACCAGCATACCAAGCAACCCTCATGAGCTGCATACCAAGAATCAATACCCACCAACACACCAGTCCTCTAATGGAGTGCACCATCCACGCCGGTGCATTAAGCTCAGCCCCAAGCTTCAGCCCTCTCATAAGCTGCAAAACACGGTATGCTTCGTAGATAACAGGGGTCACAAGCCACACTGAGGACTGCCAGTGCCATATAAGCATCTCTGTAATCATCTGTACTGACAGAAGCAGAAGGTATGGACCCAATAAAACAGCAAACGAAATAGGAGGGAGTTGGGGCTGAAGGAAGCCCTTTTGGGAACCAAACATCATTATCAAGGGAATGACAAAGCCGGTTATGGTTGCAACCATGTTCCAGAACCGATAACTAAAAGGAGCCTTGCTGCTACAGGGTTCAGTTGGGTTTTTGGGACGTGCACAAGAATCGGCCATGAGAAGGAAGAGAGACGCGCCGAGGTTAAATATGCAGTCAAGTCCAGTCAAGGAAAGTAGGCTGGCTATGTTGGGTCCAAGGAAAATCGAAGATGTGGGTAACCATAAGGTGGGGGCCATGCCCGTGGCAAGGAGAAGGGACGGGCCCAGAAGCCACATAGGCCATTTAAAGTACTGAAACTGGACAGATGACCGTGTCTGATCAGCTGCATCTGTAACCTCTTTGATAGTGGTTACAGGAGCTTCATCTGTCTTATCGGAACTCAGGGTCTCGAAGATGTTGGTAGCTTCCTTTAGGAAATTCCCTCCAGTATCATCATTTGGAGCATATGTGACGGGTGAGGGTTCCCATGGAGACAGATTTGTGCAGCAAAGAGGGGATGGTTTAATGCATCTATGGTACAAGGTGCGTCGATGATGTAGATTTGGGTATCTCAACAATTTCAGGCTCCTAGAGTGTATTTGAGTAATAATAATGGTTGAAATAGTAGGAGATTGGATAAAAGACGCCATTTTGTGATTCAGGAGCTGAAACCTTCGGAGGTTTAAATTGGGGCTTGCTTAACTATCTGAAAGAAGAAAAAATAAATTAGAATAATATAATAGACAATTATAATAAAACATAGATGTGTGTTTGGTCGAGTTTTGAAAATATATTTTATTAAAAAATTAAAGGGCAAATTACAAAAAAAAACCCCAGAGTTTCGCGTGTTTTTCAATTTAAACCTTAGAGTTTCAATTTTGACAAATTAAAGTTTCTTCCGTGTTTCAATGTGAACCATCCGTCCATATCCTTTTGATTGAACTAACGGAATCCGGACAAAATTCTCAGATTCAAACACACATGTTCAAACATTTGTATCTCCCTCGTCGTAACTCCGTTTCACCTCATTTTTGCGTTGTTAGATTCACTTCATTGCCTAGTTTTCATTCCATCCCTCATGCCCCTTATTTCATCTTATTTTGTTTGCGGTTAGAACTCCAAAAGTTGTCCAAAAATAAGATTTTTCTCTCTGTGGGCAAAATTTTCAGATGCAAATACACATGTTCAAGTACTTGTATCTCCTTCGTCGTAACTCCATTTCGTCTCATTTTTGCGTCGTTGGATTCATCTCATTACCTAGTTTTCGTTTCATTCCTCATAAACCTTATTCCACATCTTTTTGCATACTCTCGGAGCTCCGAAAGTTGGCTAAAAATAATATTTTTCTCTCTTTAGGCAAAATTTTTATATTCAAACCCACATGTTCAAGTAGTTATATCTCCCTCATCGTAACTCCGTTTCACCTCATTTTTACGTTGTTGGATTCACCTCATGGCCTAATTTTCATTTCACCCCTCATGTACCTTATTCCACCTCTTTTTGTATGCCGCCAAAGCTTCAAAAGTTGGCCAAAAATAAAATAATTCTTTTTTTCCCTCCTCTAACTTTTATCTCCATGCTTCTTCCTTCCTACTTTCTTTCCACAATTACTCACTTTTTTCCTTTTCCTTCATGGCCCTTCCACTGAGCTCGTGGTGGCAACCGAACCTCCAACGGTGCCGGTGTCGTCGAGTATGAATGTATATGACTTACAAGAACGGAAAGAAACATAAGAGTGGGGGAAGGGCCATGCAGAAGAGGAAAAAAGAGAATAATTGTGGAAAGGAAGAAGAATGGAGATATAGGATAAACGACCAAAAAAAATAATAAATAGAGAAAAATCTTATTTTTGGCCAACTTTTAGAGCTCCGACAACATGCAAAAAGTGGTGGAACAAGGCGTATAAGGGGTGGAATGAAAACTAAGCCATGAGGTGAATAAAACAACGCAAAAATGAAGCGAAACGGAGTTACAACGAAAGAGATATAAGTGCTTAAACATGTATGCTTGAATCTGAAAATTTTGCCCATAAAAGAAAAAAATCTTATTTTTGGCCACCTTTCGGAGTTCCAACGGCACACAAAAAGAGGCAGAATAAGACGTATGAGGGTTGAAATAAAAACTAGGTAATGAGGTGAATCTAACGACACAAAAATGAGGCAAAACGGAATTACGACGAGGGAGATACAAGTGTTTGAACATGTGCGTTAATTTGATAATTTTGCCCAGATTCCGTTAGTTCAATCAAACGAATATGGACGGAGGATTCACATTGAAACACGGAAGAAACTCCAAGATTTAATTTGACAAAATTGAAACTCTGGGGTTTAAATTGAAAAACACGCAAAACCATGAGATTTTTTTTGTAATTTGCCGAAAATTAAAAAAACTAGATTGGTGAAAGAAGTGGGGAAAAAAAAAACACTCATTATTTTCATATGGTTTTCTCTTTTGAGGTTGAAACAAATTTTGAAAATTCAAAAATATATCTTTTGGTGTTTAATTTGGTCAAACTAGTTTCTAATTTTTCAAAAAAAAAAAAAAAAAAAAAATCAGAAAACAAGTTTTGAAAGAATCAGAAATCACCAACTAACATGATATTTTAAAAGAAACACATGCACGCGCGCGCACACACAAACACACACACACAAAACAAAAAATCAATGTCGTCTTCAAGTTCTCAAGCATGATCCTAAATGTTATAAGGTAGAGACTTGTTAAGAAAGAAATGAAAGGAGGAATGCACTTGACCTAATTACTTGATGCAACATTGAGAGCAGTCGACAGAATCCATCCCCCACAAACATCAAACAGTTATTGAAGTCATCCAATGCCATTATACTACACTTACCTGGCCTTATATGGCTTTACCGAGTAAGGCAAAAAATGACCATACACCATGTAAAATCAATATTCTAATTGCTAAGGTGCAAAACAAAATGTTCAACATTTGGTAGTAGTAAAACCCTGACCCCAAGATCTATTCTTTGTGTTCAAGTTGTTGAGTTTAATTGCATAGACTTTAACTCAGTCTTGTTATACCAACAGTAGGCTCTCCCAAGTTAATACCCTTAGTGGAAACATATTTCATTAGACACCAACATATGTCATCATACACCAGAGCATTTTACAAGGTGAGTAATCAACAATAGGCTCAGAGTAGTTCTGCAAACTAATTCCCTGTTTGAGCTTTTTGCTGAAGGTGTAGGGAACAAACCTCATAGTACTTTTACAGGTCTGCACATGTGCAATTGAGAGTCCTGTCGGGCAGGCTCTTGAGCAGACTCCAAAAACAATGGCCTTGTTTGGTTTGTTGTTTGAGAGACAATTTTTGAGAAAAAATTTTAAAATTTTGATTGGTTGAAAATTTTTGGAAAAAAAGTTCAAAATCACTTTTCTCTCTACTACACATCAATCAATCATTTTTTCTATCTTCTCTCCCCTTCTCTCACATCCTACACATTTATCAATCAGTTTTTCTCACACCTACATATTCAACTACAAATAAAAAAATTAAAAAAAAAAAAAATTAAATCATCTCAAACTCCAAAACTTCAAAACTATTTTCAAAACACACAACCAAACAAATTTTCAAATTTTGTAAACTCTTTCCAAAAAATTATTTTTCAAAATTGTTTCACAAATACAAACCAAACATGACCAATGGGTCTTTCAAAGCAATTTTCTAGTGAAAATCCAACAAAATGTAAGGAATAAAACCAGGTCAATTGGTGCCTATGAAAAGAACCGTGTCCTAAGTAATGCAAATGCACTTGCAGTTTTTATCTTTGATGATTGTAATGTAATGGAGCTACAACTTTGCATAAGCCACACACCTGCTTCAATTGTACTCAACAAGCTGACAGCCCAAACCTAGCTACTCTTAAAAGCATAGCCAACTCACAATGCATAGACTCAAGTGTTTTGTCCCTTGGAAACTGTCAATTTAACCTAAGCTTTCTATAACACCTACTTCAGAGAACCACTTTGAGCGGGTCTTCCTCCTAACAACCACATCAAGGGGATTGGGTCCTTACCTTTCACATTCACGACCTTTAGCTGCCTTTGACCCACATATATGACAGGAAAGTGGCTTTGATACCATAGTTACATACCTTTTCAAGATAAAATCAAAACAGAAAAAGCAAGGAGAGAAAGAATAGCCAACTTAGAGGGGGCTAGCAAATACAAATCTCCTGAGCAAAAGCCCTAAATTTTAAACTGGTTTTCTTCATTCCATCCAACCACACAGCATGTACAGATTATACATACCTATAAAAGATAACACCTAGAGACTACACACAAAATCAATAACTAACCAACATTTTCCTAATTAAATATCAAATTACTAAAAATAGAAAGCTTTGTCGTCGTCGTCATCCCCCAACCCCACCCCACCCCACCCCACCCCTCCCCTCCCCTCCCCTCCCCTCATAAATGTACCAATCTAGTTACAAGTAAGACATCAAGAAAGCCATCGTCTCGGGCTACACAAGCATACAAGCACAGCAGCAGAAGTGATAGTATTGGATTAACAGTCATCATGGCCATAGAATAAGTAGAGAACCAAAGATGAATAGAAATCATTCTACTAAATACTAGCACAAGAATCAACTATCAATTGCTAAAAACCCATTACTATGCAGCGGTAGGGTAGTGGTGAGTTGATGGGGAAACTCTATAATACAAACCTCAAAAAAGGCGAGTACTCTATGCCTCAGTTATAATCTTTTTTGGTTTTTGGTTATGACCCATTGTGATATTAATCCACATGCCTCAATTATGATCTTCTTGTGATCTTTGGTTATAACTTATTGGGATTGTTATTTTAGTTATGATCAACTAAATCTTTGGTTATGGCTCAAGCAGTGTTTGGTTATGATTCGTAGTGGTCTCTTTGGTTATAACTGAAAGTGTTTTTGTCAATATACAAAAAGGTACAAACGCCACAAAATGTCATAACTTGCATTTGGTACACATTTTTTTGAGTGTATTGTAGAATCTCCTGAGTTAATAACTACCATGGCAAAAATTCATGGTGTTTTCACAAACATCACAAACATAATCATATAAGTTCAACATTTTGATACATACTCTCACTCACAAAAATTATACATATACATATCAATAGATTCAATACACAGATACAAGCGTAAAAGGAGATTTCTCAAAGCAATTGGTCTTTACACAGTACAATCAATGAAAAAGTCGATAACTACGCATACCACTAACTCTAGTTAAACATAGAATTCGGAACTTTCAGCAAAAACCCTGTTTGGTTGCCGAGAAACGGAAGGAAAAGAGAGGAAATTCGCGGAAAAAACAAGGATTTCTCAGGAATCAAAGAGGGCAGAAAGTGCAATGAAAATGAAAAATCGATTCGAAGAGCGATTTAAAATTACGAAATTGAAATTGAAATTGAAATTGAAAATTAAGAGTATAGTACGCGATCGAATTTTTTACCTCATCTAAGCAAGTCTCTCAAATCGAGATTGATCGGTTGTTCCAAAATATTTTGTGATGATTTATTTCTAGTCAGCTGTTGTTGAGAAGGGTAATGCTGTTATCGAGAAGGGTAATGCCAGGGCAAATTAAATTTTTTATCAAATAAATAATTAATTACCTCGTATGCGCGTGGGTTTGTAATTTTGTAAATAACGCATCTTGAGATATTTAGTTATTTATTTAGTAAAAAAATTAGAAAGATTTACTAATAAATTTTATTTGTTAAACTTTTGATCCAATTAGTCCCAAATATTTTTTAATGATTCGTTTGATCCTTTCTATTGCGAAAGGACATTGTTGCCAGCCATATGTATATTGGTGTAAGCAGTACGTTGAGTGTGTGAGTGTTTCCGCGCGTGTGTTTGACGTGGGCCGTTGTGTGGTTGTTGTGTGTTGCACCTTCATAATTTGAGGGTGGTGCTTGTCATGTATCACAGTTATGGGTGCCACGCAACATGAAAGGACACTAAAGCATTTTTTGCTCTAGTGTGTGATGTGTATGGTAGGAGTGTGTTGCACCTCCATAGTTTGACGCATTAGTGGTTACGTGACACAACATTACATGTGTCTCCATCACAACGGAAAAACAAGTAGATACAATCACAAAATAGGATGTAATAAAACACAGAGTCACACAACCAGGGGCGGAGGGACATGGGGGCTAGGGGGTTACGTGTCTCCCCTGACTTTTTATTTTTTTAAAATTTTTTTTTAACACAGTGATTTATATACATACAGCAACCCACTTTGGCACCTACTGACACACGCCACCCAATTTCCAAACACACCTTCAATCGAATTAAATTTTTTTTTTATTCATGGAAAAACTGCAGTAAGAGTTTTTTTTCTTCTTTATCTCTCTTTGTTACTTTACAATTTATCAACTCGCGATTTACCAGATTAGGATCACACAATACAGATTTTGGATCACACTACAATCTTGATATTTTATCTTCATTGTTTATAGGTAATTTTATTTATGATTTTTTATTTTTAAATAAAAATTATGAGTATCAATTTATAGTTATTTGTTAAGTTTTGATTTGTAAAAAATTTTGATTTGTTATTATTTATGTTAAAATAAGAAATTTTGATATGTTAAAATTATAAATCTTAATTGATAGTGATTTATATTAAAAGTAGGGATTTTGGTTTGTTGTTGTTTGTGCTAAAATTAGGAATTTGATTTGTGCTACAATTAAAAATATTAATTTCTAGTATTTGTTATTTTAATTTGGGACTTTCATTTGTTATAATATTAGTATATTAGAAATTTTATTTGTTGTGATTTGTGCTAAATTTAAATTTTTTGATTTGTATTAAAATTGGAGATTTTAATTTGTGGGGGTTTGTAATTTTGATTATGAATTTTTATTTTTATTTTGATTTTTTAAAACAGTCATGGAGAAATATTTCAAAAGAAAATCAAAATTGGAATCATCTCTTCATCAAGAAGAAGATTATAATTATTCTTCCACAAAACAAAGTCACATAGAAATCAACTTAGTAGACTTTCCTGCAGATTCAGGACTACGGCCTCGGATTATGGACTATAATACTAATGATTATGGACTATAATACTAATGATCAAGACCAAATTCGTAGGGCATATTTACAAAAAGATCCTTGTCAACCTCGTGATCATAATTTTCCACAAAAATCATTTGGACAAAAATTTCGGCGATTTAATCAGACTTGGTTTAGTGAATTTCCTAATTGGTTGGAGTATAGTGTAGCAAAAGATGCAGCATTTTGTTTATGTTGTTATCTTTTCAAACCCGATATTGGAGATCAAGCTAATGGTGATTCTTTTGTTGGTGAGGGTTTCTCAAATTAGAAGAAAAAAGAAAAAAATTCAGACTCATGTTAGAGGTCCCAATAGTGCTCATAATCAAGCTTCGAGTAAATGTCAAGACTTGTTAAACTAAAATCAACATATTCAAACTATTTTTTTCAAACAATTTGATCAATGAATATTAATTTTTAATGTTTAATATTAACTCGAAAAATTATTATTATGTTATTGTTATTGATTGGGGAAGAAAAAAATTTGAGATTATAATTAATAGGTGCCCTCCTACATTGAATTCCTAACTCCGCCATTGCATACAACCCACACAGAAGTAAAATGCACATATCAATAAATACAAAGTCACAAACGCCCACAACCCACACCCATCCCAAAACACAACACACAACCCCTCGCGAAACACACAAACCACATACCAGGTAAATAAACAAAACATGGAAACGCATCCACACAACGACAACCCACCCCAAACATAACCCAATACCTCCCCTCCCAAAATGCACCACCCCACTCACCCACGCATTGACCATATCCCACCAATACCAATGCATACATCTCCCCACGATGTTAAGCAACGAAAAAAAAAAGAAATGTAACATGACATAAATGTACAGCGAAAATCTACTCCACTATTGGTATACTACAAACAAATGAAAAAATCAACGTCTCACAGAAACCATGACTTACCTGCCAAACGACGGATGTGTCGGCGACTAAACTGCTATGTATGCCACACAAACACATAGCCGTCATAATGGAACGTACCTTCGTAACAACGACGTCTTGTCGATGGAAATGATATCTCTATTAGGCTGCCACACAGCCGTCCACAGACACCCAAACTCAGACGACACAAAGCCCTACCCATGATGGCTGACACATATGTGAACATTCCATTCAAACTACCAAATGCGAGCAAAAAAAGTTTCCAATAAAAAAAAAAGGGTACAATTGTCCACTAGTAAAGAAAAAAAATGGAAAAAAGGATCAGAAGGGAACAAATCTCCCCACCAGTAGGACTTACCGGAACAAAAGTATAAAGTTGGGACTGATTGGTATAATAGTTTGTGAGATAGGATTTATTGGTAAATATTCCAAAAATTCAAGGCGTATAGCATTTTTCTATTGAAAATAAATTAAGAAGGGTCTGGCTTCCCTCTAGTCTCAGATCGGATTGGAGGGTACTGTTGGGCCTATGGAGACTCATCACGTGTCCCGTTTTAATAATCTGAATTGTTCAATGTGAACTGTTCAATGTGTAGAACTCATTAAGTATTATATTACTATAAAAAATCATTTTGATCAGATATTGATAGCTACATGATTAAATCAATTTTATATAATAAAAAAACGAACGATGAAAAAATAAACAGTTGATAGAAATCTGATCAGATGAAATAGTTATCGATATCCGATCAAAGTGATTTTCTACAGGCATATAGTACTCGACGATTTCTACATATTGAACGATTCAGATTATCAAAATGGGATCTGTGATGAGCTCTTGTAGGCCCAATAATATCTTTCAATCTGATTTGGAACAGGAGAGAAACTAGTTTCAATTAAGAATATTAGGATATGACGCTTTTGAGGCATTTATATATTTCAACCAGGAAAATTATACAAATTTCTTTTTTTTTTTTTTTTCTTCATCATTAGACAAATAGTTTTGTTAGAACATCTCTAACGTTAACTCAAAATTTTTATTAAATTTGAGTAAAGATTTGATGAAAAATTTCATTTGATATCATGTGTTCCAATACTAATTTTTCAATTTTCATTAAAGAACTGGTTAATCGGGAAGACATCCGGGTAGATGTACAGGCAGTCGTCCAGCTTGTGTAAATTTTCATCAAACAATCGGTTAATCTGGAGGATAATCGGTTGGTCGTCCAATGTACGGTGAAACCTCTACAAAAGCAACAGTTATCTACAAAATTTTGATGAACCATGAAACCTCTTTCAATTTGATGAATTTTGTTTTATTTTTTCCTTATTTGACATAAGTTTGATGCCATGGTTGAAGTAGAAAAAGTGCACGTGTTTCATCAAATTTAATTTGATGAAAAATCTTTGTAAGGGTTAAAAACGCTCTTAGCGGATTAATTGGTTATATTTTATTCATTTCATATTAGTTGGCAGGATACGACAAAATCATTATATTACATCTAATGTACTTATTTAATCCAATAAGCACATTATGTGAGAATTTAAAAATTTTAGAATTGTTTCTCTTATTTATTATGTTTACTATTTAGATAGGCTTATTTTAAGAAGTAGATTAAAAGTTTACTTTTTGACTTTTTTTGAAAAAAATTGTATAAAAAAGTAGAAAGGTGATATGATTAAAAAAAATCAAAAAACTAAAAAAGCTGCTTTTAATTGAGTTGCCAAAACAATCCACAAAATACCATCTTCTATTTTTACTAAGAAATTGAAAAAAATCCCAAAACGAAAGAAAGAGCAAAAAAAAAAAATGTGAAGGAAAAAGTAAAATAATAAATTAAAATATTAAAATTGCTTACATCTTCTTGTGCCATCCAAGTTTATAAAATTTGATGAAAAATCTTAGTAAGGGTTAAAACACTCTTAGCTGGTTAATTGGTTATATTTTATTCATTTCATATTAGCCGGTAGGTAGGGGTGTAAAAATGATCCGCGGCCCGAGATGGGTCCAGCCCGTTTATGTCACAACCCAAACCCGGTACCCAAAGGTTTGGCGTCGTAACAAGATGAAAATAAATAATTCAAATGGTTTTGTAGTCGTAACGCAAGCGAAAAAATTAAATAAATTAAAATAAAATAATTGGGTACCAAATGTTTATTAAAAGAAAACGAAACATAGTCATTTGAGCTTTATTGTATTACAAGAGTCTGATAAAAAAAGAAATAGAAATCTATAAAAAGAAATTAAAAAAAAAACAACACAGCAATTCATTTCCCATCTTGATCCCGCTAAATCTCGTCACCTGAAAGGGGTAACAGTTATAAGCACATAGCAAAGTGAGAAATATTATACTATGAGTATAAGGGCACAAAATAGCCATGGATAATTATTTAAGCTAAAACATTAACATAATTTGAGTTGAATATACAAATTAATTAAGTGGCAGAAACTGAAATAAATAACTATAATCACGGTGCAGAACAGAACAGAACAGGGGTCACTAGAGTGACAATCAGAACATGAGTCAATGGATCCATGACAAACAGGGGATCACAAAGTGGTCAAATAGGGGCCAATGATTATTTAAGTCCCCCAAGGCATGAGACTCCCGTGGTGGTACTTACAGAAAATAATTGTTTACAAGATCATTATCAAATAATCTCTAAAATTTAAATAAACATATCCATTGGTTTTAATTTATGCAAATAGAATTCAGAAAATAATTCACGTAATTGAAACATTAGCCTAACCATAAAACACAAATTATATAAAATAAATTGTGGTAACTCAAAACATTCGTAAAATATATTATGGTAACTCAAGACATGTAGAAAACATATTATAGTAACTCAAGATATAATAAAACTCACCTTAAAATTACTCATAAATTATTCGGAGCTCGCTCCCCGTTTCTAAGACTCCTATATAACTTGAACTCCTTATACGTTTGCTTGAATGCTTCTGATTTGAGTGTTCATGCTACAACACCAACCTCCTATTTATACATGTCTTGAAGTGAGGCCCAAGCAAAACAAATACACACGTAGACAATTTCTCTCCTTGCCGCCCGTTTCTTCACCCCTCAAATTTAACCCCTAATTGACACCTGTTTCACCCCTTAGCTTTTCATCTCCCTGCTTTCATCAAGGGCCAAGTTGACCCTTGGCCCATACCGAAATTTACTTGGCTCTTTTTTTTTTAAAAAGAAAAAATTTTAATTCAATTCTAAAAATTATACTTCTTAAAATTACTTATAATTATACGTTAGGTTCACGTCTAAACAAAACCTCACTACCCATCTATAAAATATCACTTACCACTTACTAAAATATTTAACATGTGATGTCTCACAATTTATTTCCTCAACAATTTAATCGATTAATTCCCAATTTCCGAAACCATGCATTTCTTATTATTATTATTTATTATTTTTGAGTTCTATTTATTGCAATTTTAAATTTAAAAAAAAGAAAAAGAAAATTCGAGTGTCACATTTCTCTTCTCCTTAAAAGAAATTTGTCCCCAAACTTGACGTACCTTGGTTTTCGAAGAGGTGTGGGTATTTGGCCCGCATTTGGCTTTCAGTTTCCCATGTCGCTTCTTCGATGCGATGGTTTCTCCATAAGACTTTTACAAGTGGTATAGTCTTGTTTCGAAAGATCTGGTCACGGTGATCAAGAATTTGTGCAGGTTGTTCTTCATAAGAGACGTCTTCTTGAACTTCTAGGTTCTTATAATCGACAACATGCTCTGGATCTCGAAGATATCGACGAAGCATCAAAACGTAAAACACATTATGGACATTGGACAGTTCGGGTAGAAACGCAAGGCGATATGCCACAGGACCAATCCTTTCGAGTATCTCGAATGGGCCGATGTAATGTGGGTTTAACTTCCCTCATTTTCCAAATCGGATAACCGCTCTTGTTGGTGAGATCTTTAGGAACACATGATCGCCTATTTGAAATTCTAAGTCTCGTCTCCGTGTATCTGCATAGCTTTTCTAGCAGCTCTGGGCAGTGCGAATTCGCTGCTAGATGAGTTGAATTTTATCACTTGATATTTGCATAATCTCGGGGCCTAATAATTTTCTGTCTCCGACTTCCGTCCAACATAGAGGTGATCGACATCTTCTTCCATACAATGCCTCGTACGGTGCCATTCCAATACTTGCATGGTAGCTGTTATTATACGTAAACTCCACCAAAGGAAGATGATCATCCCAGTTACCTTTGAGGTCTAGCACACACAAACGTAACATATCTTCCAAAGTTTGGATCGTTCTTTCAGATTGCCCATCAGTTTGTGGGTGATAAGCCATGCTAAACTTTAGAGTGGTTCCCAAAGCTTCTTGCAATTTGTTCCAGAAGTGAGACACAAAGTGGGGGTCTCTATCGGATACAATTGAAACTGGGGTGTTGTGTAAACGAATGATTTCCTCAATGTATAGAATGGCGAACTTAGAGAGGGAGTACATGATTCTGATTGGTAGAAAATGCGCCGACTTCGTCAATCGATCTACGATAACCCATATTGCATCATTCTTTGAGACTGATTGCGGTAGCCCGACCACGAAATCCATAGTAATATGCTCTCATTTCCATTCAGGAATAAGGAGTGGTTGCAACATTCTTGCAAGTCTCTGATGTTCTGCTTTAACTTGTTGACAACGCAGGCATTTGGAGACATGGCTTGCTATGTCTTTCTTCATTCCTGTCCACCAGAAGTGTTCCTTCAGATCGTGATACATCTTCGTATTGCCAGGATGGATCGCAAATCTCGAGCTATGAGCTTCTACCAATATCCTTTTCTTAAGTTCTGGAAGGTCGGGTACGCAAATTCGATTTCGAAATTTTAGCATCCCATTGCTTATCGTGAAGTTAGGATCGGGCGTGTTTCCTTGTTCCTCGTACTTTTTCTTTAAAAGTTTATCTTCACATTAGCAAATTCTAATTTCTTCAATCAACTCAGGTTCCACGATTATATTGGCAAGCAGTCCATTGTTCTTGTGGGGAACAAAGGTACATGCCAAACTTTTGGTCGTTTTCCGACTTAATGCGTCTGCTACTACGTTAGCTTTGTTGGGATGGTGATGGATCTCTATATCGTAGTCCTTCATAAATTCTAGCCATTGTCGTTGCCTCATATTCAATTCCTTCTGTGTAAACAGATATTTGAGACTCTTGTGATCAGTGTAAATCTCATAGGTTACACCGTAGAGATAATGATGCCAGATCTTGAGGGCGAGGATTACCGCAGCCAATTCTAGATCATGAGTTGGGTAGTTCCTTTCATGAGTCTTTAGTTGGCGGGAGGCATAAGTAATGACCTTCCCATTTTGCATAAGAAAGCAGCCCAAACCATTGTATGAGGCATCGCTAAAAATTACAAACCCTTCTGTTTCCGCAGGGAGTGCTAGTATAGGGGCTGTCACGAGTCTGTTCTTCAATTCTTGGAAGCAACGTTCCTGCTTGTCGATTCATTCAAAAGGTGTGTTCTTCTGAGTTAACTAGGTCAAGGGTGAAGCTATCTTTGAGAAATCTTGTACGAAGCACCGGGAATAGTCGGCTAGGCCCAAGAAGCTTCGAATCTCAGATACGTTAGTAGGTCGTAGCCACTCCACGATTGCTGCAACCTTTTGGGGATCAACTGAGATGCCGTCTTTGTTAATGACGTGACCGAGGAAGTGTACACTAGTGATCCATAATTCGCATTTCTTCAACTTGGCATAAAGCTTGTGATCACGTAATGTTTGTAGAACTCTTCGCAAGTGGTGCTCATAATCTTCTGGCGATTTGGAGTATATAAGAATGTCGTCAATGAAGACAATGACGAACTCGTCAAAATAGGGTTTGAACACTCGATTCATGAGGTCCATGAAGGTCGCTGGAGCATTTGTGACGCCAAATGGCATGACGAGAAACTCGTAGTGCCCATAACGAGTTTTGAAGGCAGTCTTTTCGATACTTTCTGTTTTGACTTTTAGTTAATGGTAACCAGAACGCAAGTCAATTTTTGAGAATACTTGGGCGCCTTACAGTTGATCAAACAAGTCGTCAATTCGTGGTAGAGGGTATCGGTTCTTGATGGTGACTTTGTTCAGCTCCTGGTAATCGATGCATAGCCTCATTGTACTATCTTTTTTTTTACTAACAGTACCGGAGCTCCCCATGGTAAGGTACTTGGTCGAATGAAACCTTTGTCCAGTAGTTCCTGGAGTTGAGTCTTTAGCTCTTTTAATTCTGTCACGGACATGCGGTAAGGAGCTTTTGAGATTGGTTGTGTACTGAGGTTAGGTTTCAATGGTGAATTCGATTTCTCGGTCAACTGGGGTACCAGGCAGGTCTTCAGGAAATACATCCGGGAATTCTCGAACCACAGGGATTGCATCAAGTGTGGGGGTCTCTTGTTGAGTATCAATCACATAACAGATACAACCATAACAACCCTTTCTTAGCAGTCGTTAGGCTATCATGAAGAATATAATACATAAAGAGAGGGAGGCTTCAGTTCCTTCGAAGACAAGCTTAAGTTGGTTTGGTGACCGGAGGAAGACCTTTTTGGCTTCACAATTGATAGAGGCACGGTGGGCAGCTAACCAATCCATTCCTAAGATCACATCAAATGTACTAATGTAGAGGGGAATCAAATCTACATGTAAGGTTTCACCTTTTAAGGATATAGTACAAGATTTGTACACATTAGTACTAAGGACGGAATGACCAGAAGGAAAAGACACAGACAATACATATCCTAAAGGTTCGGGTGTTGATGCCAACTTGGTAGCAAAGTGTGGTGTAACAAAAGAATAAGTTGAACCAGAGTCAAAGAGAATATGGGCTAAGTGACCACAAAGAGAAAGTGTACCTGACACGACGTTGTCTGTAACTTCTAGGTTTCCAAGCACCAAGGCAAAAGCTCTTCCTTGGTGTTTTTGGTCCTTTCTCACTCCTCCAAGTACTGCGGGTTTTCAGACTGGTTCAAAGGGATGGTCCCGTATCTCGACGGCATTGTCCCTAATGAGTCCTTCCACAGGTAGAGCAAGCTAGAATGGTGCCACTTCTAGGATTTGTAAGACCTTGATTGCTTAGACCGGTTGAATTGGTTGTGCCTGTATTTACCCTCTTAGAAGGCGCGACACCGGGCCTTCTGTTATCTCTTTCCCGAAATTGCTTCCTCTGGCTTGGTTCCTCGGAGCGCAAGGCTTTAATCCTTTTTTTTACAATGTAAGCTCGATCTACTACCGTCGCATAGATTGGTAGTTTCAAAACCTCCAGCCTATCCTTGATTTTAGGATCCAATCCTGCTTCAAATTTTCTGGTTTTTTGAGCTTCGGTGGGGATGACGTATGTCGCAAACCGGGCCAATTGCGTGAACTTGCTCTCGTATTCGGCCACTGTCATGGTTCATTGCCTTAGATGTATGAATTCCGACGCTTTTTGTTCCCGCAGCGAATCTGGGAAGTATTTTTCATAGAATACCTCCAAGAATCTGGCATAAGTCACAATATCTTCTTTCTCCAAGGTAAGTAGCCACCATTCTTGTGCATCGTCTTTGAAAGTGAATGTGGCAAAAGTCACCTTCTGTCTTTCTGTGCAAGGTAGTGCACGAAAAATTTTCTCCATATCTCTGACCCAAGTTTCTGCCACTAGTGGGTTTGTGCTGCCAGTAAATATGGTAGGTTTCAAGTCCTGGAACTGTTTTATAGTAGTTGGCTTTTCTCGTCGTTCAGGCAATCCGCTATTAACGTTGGTTTGTAGGGCTCGCAGAAAACTAGTAGCTGTTCTTTCCATAATTTGCTCTATTAGAATGGTACCCCTGGCTGATGATCCGATTTCGTTTCCTTCATTAGCCATTACTACAAGGTAAAATGATATAAGCGTGACACCACATTAATACAGCGTCATATATGACATATTAGTTTTACTAGTTTTACTATCACATTAATATTACCACATTAATACTACATAAAATATCATATATACATCATTGTTACTATACATAAGGCGTTAGTCCAGTCGTCAAGAGTTAATGTCTAATCCTACTAATACAAAATTGGATTAGACTAATCATGGTCAGGTCACAAAAAAGATCTCTTGGTCGGACATCTAGAAAGGGCTGTTAGGCCACCACCATGAGAACTGACTCCGGAAAACTAGCCCATGAAATAACCCCGCGAACTCACTTTGCATGAGAGACTTGAACTCCCACCCATTGTGCTCTATTCCAAAGCAACTCCATACCACCTGGACTATGTAGACAGGAACACCATGATCATAACCCCAAAACTCCCGTCTGGTAATTTGTACCGATACCTCCAAGTATGATACACTATCAGTGAAGTCCACAGTTGGGGCATGGACAATGTGCTGTGGAGAAGGTGTCGTGGTGCGGATGTGGCTGCTAGGATACGCGTGTCCCCTCCTCTCCGCAAAGCCTAGGAGTAGAGGTGTGACCAGAAAATGCGACTGTTCTAGGTCCGGAGCAAGACCAACGACGTGGGTCGGCCCTATGTATCTCTTACTAGTGTTGCCTCGGCTAAGTCTCCAGAATAACAAATTCTCATCGGGGTCGGCTTGCAAATACACGGGTCGTCCCATGAGTCGGTCAAGTGTAGAGTGGGCTTGCCTGACAAGACTCTCCGAATCACCCCAGCCTTCTAATAAGTTTGGGACAAGATGAGCTCCTGGGGGCTCGAACCAAAACAACTCCATAAGATTGGTCATTTCCTACAACATAAGAAAACTTAGCCTAGACATTATAACATGGTTTACTTGTGTTAGATATACCACATAATATCAAATAATACAAGGTTAATAATTTTTTGTTTTTGAAATATTTTTTTGCAATTCCAATAATGTGAATTTCGATTAATGTGAATAATTGTACAGGAAATTTCAAAAATACATATACAATTTTGTTTTATATAATTTTTTTTAAAAAAAAAACCATTGCTCTGATACCACTTTTGTCACAACCCAAACCCGGTACCCAAAGGCTCGGTGTCGTAACAAGATGAAAATAAAATAATTCAAATAGTTTTGTAGTCATAGCGCAAGCGGATAAATTAAATAAATTAAAATAAAATAATTTGGTACCAAATGTTTATTAAAAGGAAACAAAACATAGTCATTTGAGTTTTATTGTATTACAAGAGTCTGATAAAAAAACAAATAGAAATCTTAAAAGAAGAAATTAAAAAAAAAACAACACAGCGATTCATTTCCCATCTTGATCCCACTAAACCTCAGCTATAAGCACATAGCAGAGTGAGAAATATTATACTGTGAGTATAAGGGCACAAAATAGCCATGGATAATTATTTAAGCTAAAACATTAACATAATTTGAGTTGAATACACAAATTAATTAAGTGGCAGAAACTAAAATAAATAACTATAACCACGGTGCAGAACAGAACAGAACATGAGTCACTAGAGTGACAATCAGAACAGGGGTCCATGGATCCATGACAAACAGGGGACCACAAAGTGGTCAAACAGGGGGCCAATGGTTATTTAAGTCTCCTAAGGCATGGGACTCCCGTGGTGGTATTTACAGAAAATAATTGTTTACAAGATCATTGTCAAATAATCTCTAAAATTTAAACAAATATATCCATGGGTTTTAATTTATGCAAATACAGTTCAGAAAATAATCCACGTAATCGAAACATTAACCTAACCATAAAACATAAATTATATAAAATAAATTGTGGTAACTCAAAACATTCGTAAAATATATTATGGTAACTCAAGACATGTAAAAAACATATTATAGTAACTCAAGATATAATAAAACTCACCTTAAAATTACTCTTAAATTGTTCGGAGCTCGCTCCCCGTTTCTAAGACTCCTATATAACTTGAACTCCTTATACGTTTGCTTGAATGCTTCTGATTTGAGTGTTCATGCTACAGCACCAACCTCCCATTTATACATGTCTTGAAGTGAGGCCTAAGCAAAACAAATACACACGTGGACAATTTCTCTCTTTGCCACCCGTTTCTTCACCCCTCAAATTTAACCCCTAATTGACACCTGTTTCAGCCCTTAGCTTTTCATCTCCCTGCTTTCACCAAGGGCCAAGCTGACCCTTGGGTCATACCGAAATTTACTTGGCTCTTTTTTTTTTTCTTGTAAAAAAGAAAATTTTAAATTCAATTCTAAAGATTATATTTCTTAAAATCACTTATGATTATACGTTACGTTCACGTCTAAACAAAACCTCACTACCCATCTATAAAACATCATTTACTACTTACTAAAATATTTAATGTGTGGTGTCTCACAATTTATTTCCTTAATAATTTAATCGATTAATTCCTAATTTCCGAAACTATGCATTTCCTATTATTATTATTATTATTATTATTATTATTATTGTTATTATTATTATTTATTATTTTTGAGTTCTATTTATTGCAATTTTAAATTTAAAAAAAAAGAAAATTCGGGTGTCACAATTTAGGCCTGCTTGGGCCCAGGCCCGAGCCCCTGGGCTAGGGCTTGGGCTATTGTTTTGAAGCCCGGCCCGACCCATGAGGACGGCCCGTTTGGCCTAGCCTGTGGCTCGACCCATCGGCCCGAAGCCTAGCCTACCCGGTCCGCCCAAGGGCCAGTGTATTTTTTAATGAAAAATAATAAAATTTTGGGTAGAAAAAAAAAAAAAATAATAATTAGGTCTGCCCAAGCCCGGCTCACTGGCCCGTTTAAGGCCCGAATACTCCTGGGTTTATTTTTTTGGCCCGTGGGCTGGCCCGGTCTGAATTTTGGTAGGAGTCCGCGAGACTCAACATGGGTTTGGTCCGGCCCGAATCTGGGTGGGCCGGGCCGGGCCATACACCCCTATTGGCGGTATACAACAAAATCATTCTATTACATCTAATGTCCTTATTTGATCTAATAAGTACATTATGTGAGAATTGAAAAATTTTAGAATTGTTTATGTTATTTATTATGTTTACTATTTAGATAGGCTTATTTTGAGAAGTAAGTTAAAAGTTGACTTTTTGACTTTTTTTTAAAAAATGTATAAAATGGTAAAGAGGTAATATGATTTTAAAAAATCAAAAAATCAAAAAAACTGTTTTTAACTGAGTTGCCAAAAACAAGCCACAAAATACCATCTCCTATTTTTACTAAGAAATTGAAAAAAATCCCAGAACGAAAGAAGAGCAAAAAAATATGAAGGAAAAAGTAAAATAATAAATTAAAATATTAAAATTGCTTACATCTTCTTGTGCCATCCATGTCTATAACAGACGCCTAACGAGATGGCGTGCACTGCAATGTGACTTAAATGTTAGGGAAGATTGATGTCATTTTTCCGAAACTAATGGGGTCAGTTGTAATTTGGGCAATTGTCAGTGGAGATCCATGCAATTTGCTCAAACTACTTTAGTTTCCAATATTATCTTCTTCTTCTACCTACTTCTTTTTTCTTTTCTTTTCTTTTTTTTTTTTTTTTTTTTTTATTGGTATTTATCATGTTTTTTTTTTGTTTTTTGTTTTTTTTTGAGGAATGTATTTATCATGACTTTACACAATAATATATTTGGTAGTAAGAAAATTTAGTGACTACTGCACTAAATGCAAATGATTTGAATATTTATGAAAAAAAAATAAATTGATCAAATATCAATAAACACATGTTTAAATTACATTTATCTTCACGAAAATATATAATAAATATAATTGTTAAAAATATTTATTTGATTAAGTTGATTGAATATTAATAATTACATGTTTAAATCACATTATCTATAAGAAAAAATGACAATATAGAGGCATGTGATTTTACTAATCAAAAATGGAAAACTGGCGAATATTTGGATAGCGTAATAATATATAAATATAAAATTTATACATAATTTTTAGAGTAAACTATAAATATTTCTTTTGAGATTTGATTAAAATATAAATCACTCTTATAGTTCTAAAAATTACATTCCACCCCCTAAGATTTCTAGTTTTATAACAAATCGTCCATTTTATTAATAAATTATAAAATAATTAACAGTTTTAAATGATGTTAGGAATATGTTTCAATTAATAATTTAAGTAATTTTATTATTATATAGGAGAGCAATTATGAATTTCATTTTTTTAGTTAATTCTGTTAAATAAAAAAGGTTGATAAAGGAATATTTGTAATTTTTCAAATCGTAGGAGATATTTGTATTTTAAGTAAATCTTAAAAGATGTATTTATAATTTACTTTAATTTTTATATATAATGATGTGATTTAATAAAGATCTTTTATTTTAAAATAAGACATAAATATTAGCATATCATTCTTATGGTGTTTATTTTGTATAAATATATCTCAATGTCTCTACAATTGTGCATTTAATGTTAAAATATATATGCATTTAATGTCACAAGATTATGCTAAGAGGTTTTACCAACCCAAAACAAAGGGGTGACTGTTTTGAGAAGTTCGTAAAAAGTTAGTTTTTTGGTTTTTGACTTTTTTAGTAAGTTGAGTTCTTTTTGAGTAAAAAAGTTGATTTTTTTGATTAAAGATGGTAAAAAGTTAAAAAGTTGGCTTTTTTAGCCTATTCCCAAATGCCTATATGTAGGGAGGTAAGACAAATTAAAAAAATTCATCAAATCAATTAAATCGGATTAAATTGGTCATATTTAGTCTATTTTTTTAATAAAAATTCGTTTGTATGGTGTTTAAATTATTATTATTTTTCGATTTTTGATTTAGTATCGGTTCAAGCACTTTATATACCGAATTAAACTAAAATAATTGCCTCAACATATATTGTATTTATAATATATATAATCTAATTATATAATGATATTAATGAGCATAATAAATTATTAACCTCAACTAATTAACCTTATCATCTTTATAACTTAAGTTTGTAAACTCTTATTATAGCCTCGTTTGGAAACAGATTATTTTAGTAACTTTTTGATTTTTTACGAAAATATATGCAAAAAAATAGAGAGAGTGATGTAATAAATTGTAATGATTTTTTAGCTTTTTGGCTTATAGTGATCTTAACTCTAAATGATTATCCTTGAAACCTCAGTATGTTCCAACCTCCATTTTTTTTTTTGTTTTTGGTTTGTTAATCTAAGAATTGAAAAGTATTTATTAAGGCCTATTTTGGGAAGGTGGTAAAAATCAGTTTTTTTGCTTTTAACCAAGATTTTTTAGAGTGATTTGGGAAGTTGGTAAAAAGCTGCTTTTTTGTTTGGATTAATATTTATTTATGGTGTCACATCACACTAAAATGACTAAAATAACCTCACCCAATTTAAAAAAATTATATTTTACCCAAACCAACTTTGAGGGTATTTTCGTAATTGTTCAACCAACTTCTGCCACTTCCCAAATGATGAAAAAAAAGCAACCGGCGTTTTTGTCCAAACGCCAAAAAGCTGCGTTTTTATATTTTCCCAAAAGAGCCCTTATGGATTGGATATGTTTGAGATGGTGGACAAATAACTAATTTAATATTTTTATATAGATTAGTGATTATATTTAAAAGTGATTTAAGTTTGAAAGGTCCTAAACCAATTAAACTGCATCGAACCGAACCATTTCAATCAGTTCAATGTGGTATGAAATGGTCTGTATCAGTGTTCAAAATAATAAAACCGACATTATCGGTTTAGTGAAATTTTTTACCTAAATATCGACTGTACCAAACCAATTATATCTCTAGCTATATGAGTCCATTTTGGGATCCTTTTTGATAATCACTTTTTTTTTAGAGTATATCGAGTAAAATATATCTGTAAAAAATTAAGTTAATCGAATATCGTTAATTCTTTCATCTACTCACATTTGTATTTAGTTTTATACTTCAAATTGCATATTTGATATTTATTTTTGTAGATACAAATAAAATTCGACAAAATGGTTAATGATATCTGATCAACTTGATTTTTTGTAGGTATATTATACTCGATGTACTTTAAAAAGTGAACGATTTGGATCATTGAAACAGACCCGAAAATGGGCCCATATAATCTCACAATAGTGGTTGTTGTGCCCTCACACAACAACCACCCTATTTCCAAACAAAAAATGTTATGCGCTCCAAATATTTTACCAAAATTTCTACCAAATTACTGTGCATTTATGTCTCATTTGGGAACATGCTATTTTAGTAATTTTTTGAATTTTTGACTAAAATATGAAATTAAAAAAAAATTAATAGGTTTGAAATGATTTTTTAGCTTTTTATGAAAAGATGTGCAAAAAATAGAGTAAAAAAAAAATCTTTAATTTTTTAGTATAAGTTGTTGATTTAACTTTTTGGTATAAGTTGTTAATTTTTTAATTTTTTTAGTGGTTTTTTAACAATTAGCCTAAAAGATTGAGTTGCCAAAATGTTAAAATACATGTGCATTTAATGTCACAAGATTAAGGTAAGAGGTTTTACCAAGGCAAAACAAAAATGTTAGGTTACAAATGTTTTACCAAAATTTTTAACAAAAAATTTGATAAAATATTTGGAATTCTTAGCATTACTCAACCCAAAATGAAAAATTAGAGAAATTTTATCATATGCCCTCATTACAACTTTTGTAATTTTCGTTATAATATATTGTAGTTTTAGTCATGACTTAATTATGACTCATTGTGTATTAGTTATGACATTGTTTTGGTTATTATTCAAAAATTGTTTGGTTATACCTTATATAGTGTTTGGTTATGATTCATTTTTTATTTTATTTTAATTATGACCGAAAATGATGTAATTATAACATTTGTGATAATCCATACGGTAAAACATTGACCTGGAAAGTTAATAAGTATTTGGATAGAGTAAATGGTCGGCATACATAAGGATGTGGTTTAATAAAAACCTTTCATTTTAAAACAAAACATCTATAAAGAAGACTTGTATTTATGACAATGTCACTACTATATCATTCCTGTAGTATTTTTAATATGAATTTTATGTATAAATATATTATCATATTTCTAGAATTATTCATTTAATGTCATAAGATATATGTGCATTTAAAGTCACAAGATTAAGGGAAGTGAATTTACTAACCCAAAATGGAAAAGTAGTAAGAATTTGGATAATTTAAGAAAATCATAGTTACAGGAGCACAGATTTGTGTAACTTCATATCTCTATCTCTCTATATGTAGTGAAGAAATTAGACAGTCCATTCCAAACCATATCATATGCATTATAAACAATAAGTGAGTTACTATTACTTAGCGGTAGGCACTGTATCATGTTCGGGCCGTGTTATATTGGAATCGTGTGTGGAAAGTATGAATACGAACACGACCACTACGTGTTTAATAAACGTGTCATATATGTAAACATTAATACGACCTGTTAATAATTGTGTCAATCCGTGGGTGATATGATTGACATGATTAATTTCTAAACCTATTTATTTGCCATTGTGGGGACATATTTTTGTGAATGACAACACGTGGCTAAAGTGGCACTGAAGTGCCAGCCGAGGTGCCATGTGTTTTGGTCATGGCGCCGAGGTGATCTCGGCTAGGCCGAGGTTATCTGCGGAGATACTGGAATCCGAGATAAATGGATAAAGGACAAGAGTCCTAAAATGGGGGAGACCTTAGTCTGGATAAAGATAAGACTCTTAGGGAGTCTATGTCTATCTAGCTGGCAGTCCAAGATGAGCATTGATTTAGAGTCCATTGAAGTTAGGCTTCTACATGGATCAGGTTAGTGTTGACTATAAAAGTAAGACACCCTCGTGGGTCTAAAATATGTTTTTTGTATTCTGGTTAGTGAGTTAAGCACTAATTTGCTATTTTTGAGAGATAACTGAGTACTGACTTGATCGTCAGAATGCCTTCGAGTCGACGAACCACAGCCGGGGTCTTATCTTTCTGTATTAGGTTGTTCAGGCGAGATCTATTCTACCGGTGTTCTCCAACTGACTACCTGTTTGGTAGTGTGGTCAGAAATCAGCACCCACAACCATGACACGACATGACACGATTGACCCAACAAAAAACCTATTTGATAGAGAGAGAAGCAAATATGAAAAATCTTATTTGGAAGAAAAGAAAAGAAAAAAAAATCTTGTTTGAAAGAAAATAAAATAAAAAAAATCAAGAAAACAAAAAAGGATATTACTCTCATTTAATTAATATAAATATCTATCTATATATATACATATAATTACGAAGGTTGTAAATAGGTCATTTTCGAATTGCGGGTCGTGTTTATGTTAACGGGTGACACGCTAAAATAAACGAATTAGACATGCTATTTTTGAGTTTTACGGGTTCAATCCGAACACAGGTGGTGTCATATACATGTTCGTGTTCGTGTTGAAAAATGTTCAATCTTAACTCACTAATTTCGTGTACGGTTCGAATCGTGTTGGAAATTCCCATCCCTTCTACTACTACTACCTATCATGAATGCCTTCATTCACTTGTTTAGCCCTCTTGGTTGTACTCACGGTGGTGTCATCTGGTTAGTCTTTTTATTTGTCTCTCAAACATAACCGAATACAAAATATATATAGATAAAGTGAACAATTTTTTTTTTTGCTTTTATCATCAAATTTCATAAAATTTTATCTATTTATATGTAACCGATGTTCTTTTCCTTGTAAGATTTGAAACAATGGAAGGAAATCAGAGGCCATTAATAGAGTGAATCCTCTCTCATCAATTAGTGAAATCTAAATAGTTGGATTTTTTATTTTTACTTTTTATTTTTTATTTTGTTGAGATCTCAATATGATCAAATTTGAGGGGCTATAGGACTCACTACGGGTCCCGTTTCGATCATTCGAACCACTAATTTTGTAGGACTCCCAATGTATATTATCTATGAAAAAAATTAATTCGGTCTGATAATCATAACCTTTTTATTTCATTGCGTTTGTATTCGAAAAAAAAGACGACAAATATACTTTTGAAATAGACAATCTATTTTTTTAGAGAAAACTGTGATAAAATGAAAAAATTACGATTATCGAATCGCCTTACATTTTTTCATGGATATTATACATTACAGGCCCTACAAAATGAACGGTTTGAATTATCAAAATGAAACCTGTGTTAGATCCTATGGACCCCTCAAATTTTATTATATTGAGATCCTAACATGAGAGAAGCCTAATCCAATCCTATCCTAATTTTTTTCAATAAAAAATAATCGTTAAGCTATCCGTATAAGAATTTGATTCAAATTGCTCAATCAAAATAATCTTTGTTTATTTGGTATTTTTTTTTTTTACTTTTCGTCTTTAGTGATTTTTATTTTTTAAAAATTTCAAAAGGTTTTAGGTTTATAGATTCAGTTCAACCAGACGTATCAGAAAATTAAATTTTTTAAAAAAAAAGTTCAAAGAAGACAAAAAAAAAAGTAAAAAATAGAGGAGTTTTTATGGCTTATTTTGGCTTTTCAATTTTATTTTTAATTTTTTTTTTCTTTTTAGATTCGTCTAATACACTAAAAAAGTAAAAAAATTTGACATAATTTTTAAAAAAAGTCACTAAAAATAAAAATAAAAAAAAGAGGTGGCTTTTTTAGCCAATAAGCAAAGTTTTTAATTTTATCAATTTAAACCCTAAATTTTTAATTTGCTTTCAATTTAAACAATTTGTCAATTTTCGTTATGTAAAATCAATTAGAATAAATGGGTATTTTGGTTATTAAACTCAATCAAAAGGGTATTTTAGATATTTTATATATACCTATATTGAGTTTAATGATTAAAATACTCTTTTTTTTTTTTTTTTACTTGAGAAAAATAGAAAAATGATTGAAATTGAAAACAAATTAAAAGATTAATGTTTAAATTAACAAAATTAAAAATTAAAAATTTATTTTGTTATAAAGCTCAAACATTGAGATTATTTATTTATTTATTTATTGTAATTGTCCCTAAAATATATTTACCACCTGTTAATACGTCATTTTCTATCTAATTTTAGACATAAGTTAATTTTTCAAGTAAATTTTTTTAAAAAAAAATTGAAATATCAAAATCAAAATAAGAAAAAATAACTTCTAAGAGCCAAGTGACAAAATGACTAGACAAAAAACAACAAAGTAAAAGTGCAATTTATCTTATTTTTACAATTTCTTTTTTTGGGGGGGGGGGGGGGGGGGTTGGATGTTTCCACATCAACTGGCTGTGAAGTTGGGTGAGTTCCAAGCCTAAATCATATTTTTTTTAAGACTTAATTTTTTTTATAAAATTTCATAAGACCAATAATGGTGAAATTTCGATCACATTTAATTTTTGAGTTGAGTTTGGGATAAAATGTTTTAACTTAGTCAATTTTGTCTAGCAATTTATAGAGTTTTAATTTTATATTATTTAATTAGAAAATAAACTGGGTTCGTTTGGGATGTAAGTTGGCTTTTTTGCTATTAGCCTTAGTTAAAAAGCTTCGTTTGGGATATACATTATGGTTTTTTTTAAATTTTGCAAGAGAAAAAATAAAATGATTATGGGTTGGATGTGACAATTTGTCATATTTGGCTAAAATAGCCTATTTTGTCCTATATGACTATTTTAACCCCAACATTTATCCCAAACGGGGCCTAAGAATATCATAAAAGACAAGAAAACATTTGTTGAAAAAATAATTATAATTGAATTTTGTTAATGTTTTATAATTGAATAATTATTAATAATTTAATAGTCTTTCAAAATATATTATCTATCAGGTTCAATGGATGGTGAACTTGGGATTTAAAAATTTGTTTAGGGTCAAGCTCGTGATGATTAGAATTGGCCCAATGCTCAACCTGACCTGATTTTTGTCAACCCTTTTTGTATATATATATATATACTTCTTATTTTTTTCCTAATTTGTATTTGGTGGCTCTTTCAATTATTGCTGAACTTTAATTGGCCCAATGCCAAGCCCGACCTGATTTTTGTTAACCTCTTTTGCATATAGTTTCTATTCTCTTTTCTAATCTTTAATTGGCCCAATATCCAACCCGACCTGATTTTTGTCCACCCTTTTGTTATATAGTTTTTATTTTCTTTCCTAATTTGTACTCGGTGGCTCTTGCAATTATTGTTGAACTTTAATTGGGCCAATATCCAACCCGATCTGATTTTTGTTAATCCTTTTTGTATGTAGTTCTTATTTTCTTTCCTAATTTGTACTTGGTGGCTCTTGCAATTATTGTTGAATTTTAATTGGCCCAATATGCAACCTGACTTGATTTTTGCAACCCTTTTTGTATATAGTTTTTATTTTCTTTCCTAATTTGTACTTGTTGGCTCTTGCAATTATTGTTGAACTTTAATTGTCCAATATAAATGTAATGTTTGGTTGAAAAAAAAAAAAAAAAAAGAAGAAGAAGAAGAAAGAAATTACATGGATATATAGAGTCCAAACAACAGTCTTTGGAAATTCTAGGAGTTGTTGTCAAAACTAGAGGTGAGTAGTGGATATATCGATTCGTTCAAACTGATTGAATCAAAAAGATCCGTCGCATTTTGGACGGATGCGTGATGACGAGCAGATGGTTGCGGATTGATTTTTTTCAATTTGCCTAGTTTTGGACAGATGACCGATTTAAGGTTCCTTTGACCGCAACCGAATCATCAAATCGCGAGTACCACTAGTAATTTATAAGATTTTGTATTTTCAATTTGTTTAGATATTTTGTTTGTATTTTCAATTGAAAAAGAGTTTAAATATTTTGTTGAAAAAAAGTTTTTAACTTGAATATATTTTTTGAATTGAAAAAAATAAATGTGTTATTTATTTATATTTTTTGGTTTTTAAATTTAACTCTAAAAATAGTAAATAGAAAATGATATATGCTGGTTGGTTTTTGTTTTCAAAAACAGATATGGATGTAACAATACAAAGGCATACAATCTCTACTCCTGCTCTGTTCATGGTTTTGGTGGTTTGAATTGTTTTTATATTTTAAGAATCACAGATTGTAATACTTTATGTGGATGAGGTATGCTGTGATTGTAATATGTGGATGAAGTATGCAGTGATTGTAATATTCTAAATTTTCAAACTTTCTTTCTTTAGATGAGGCATGCAGTGATTATAATACTTTTTTAAGTCATTGACTGTAATACTCTTTTTTTATTTTTTATTTTTTGAGAAAGTGCACAAGTTAAATTATATTGAAAATTTATAAAATTTTAAACTGCCAAATCGATTCGCATCTATTCTATAACTCCCCAACCTTTCACATGTCATCGATATTATCCGCTTTGGGCCATGTCCGCACGGATTTTTTTTCCCAATAGGCCACCCATCTCAGAATTACTATAGCCTAAGCACACTTAACTGGAAGAGTTATGTTAGGGATTTCACCACCTTGGAAAAGGCCTCAATGTTATGTAAGGGTCCAGGTTTTTACTTTTATAACCCAAAAACTCCCCCTCCATTCTCGATGTGGGACACCGAAACCTTACAATCCACCCCCTTTAGGGTTGCATGTCCTCGTGCAATAGCCTGCCAACTTGCAAGCCCGCCCACATGTACGAAGAGACGCCAGGGGCCCATACTCGGTATTCTGGAGAGTTGACTATAATACCATTTATAACGCCCCAACCCTTCACATGTCATCATATTATTCGCTTTGGGCCATGCCCGCATGAATTTTTTTTCCCAGTAGGTCACTCATCCCAAAACTACTTCAGCCTAACCACGCTTAACTGGAGAGTTCCACTAAGGATTTCACCACCCTAGAAAAGGCCTCAATGCTATGTAAGGGTTTAGATTTTTAATTTTATAGCCCAGAAACTTCCCCTCCATTCCCGATGTGGGACACCGAGACCTTACATATCTGCCAATTCACTCAATCCATATCTGCTGGATTGGCGGACGGATGCGGATTGATTTTTTCTAATCCGCCAATCTGACGGACAGATGGCGAATTGGAGATTTCGTGGCCGCAACCGACTCGCACTCATCTCCAATCAAAACCATTGCTTTGAGTAAGATTGGTTTGGCAAGGGTGAATATGCCACGGAAATATTCTTTGCAGCTTACATGCATTGTGTCATCAATTTATATGTATTGACTTATTTGTAGCTGATAAGTAATTAAAATATGATGTGAAAAAAAAATAAAGTGTTTGAGAATGATTTTTTGATTTTTTTTAATAAAAAATAATGCAAAAAATTAAAGAGTAAGGAAATAATTTTTTGACTTTTTTTTGGGGTAAGAAAATTTGCATACCATATGTACCCTACTATAAAAACATGTAATTTTATCCCAAAATTTTGTAATGATAATCATAAAATGCATAATCTCACCATAAATTGACATAATAAAATGTTTAAATCCAGCCCGACCCAATTTTTGTTAACCCCTTTTGTATATAGTTTTTATTTTCTTTACTAATTTGTACTTGGTGGCTCTTGCAATTATTGTTGAACTTTAATTAGCCCAATATCCAACCCAACCTTATTTTTGTCAGGACAAGGGGGTACTGCTGCGCCCAGCTCACAGCAGTTACTGCTGTGAGCTAAAACGGCGTCGTTTCGGCGCGTTTCGGCATTAAATAAAAAAATAAAAAAAAAAATTCGTAATGGCTGCTGAGAGGGTTTGAACCCAGGCAACCTGGGGGTGCAAAACACAGCTTAGCCACTATGCTACTCAAACGCCCTTTGAACATTGTAGACATATATTATATTTATATCAATCTTTATTCCAACATAAAAAACAATTTACAACCTGTTAGAAGTAAAATACAAAAAAACGATTGAAGCAAAAAAATAACCTTTACAATCTACTATTATGGACATATATTATATTTATATAAATCTGTATTCCAGCATAAAAAAAAAATTACAATTAGTTACAGCCACCATAAAGCTTATAAAATAAAATATATGTCTATAATAGTAATTGTAAAATATATATTATATTTATTAATATAAAATAAAATATATGTCCATAATATATTTATTTTATATTTATTTATTTTATTTTATAAGCTTTATGGTGGCTGTAACTAATTGTAATTTTTTTTTTTTTATGCTGGGAGACAGATTTATATAAATATAATATATGTCCATAATAGTAGATTGTAAAGGTTGTTTTTTTGCTTCAATTGTTTTTTTGTATTTTACTTATAACAGGTTGTAAATTTTTTTTTATGTTGGAATAAAGATTGATATAAATATAATATATGTCCACAATATTCATAGGATGTTTGAGTAGCACAGTGGCTAAGGTATGTTTTGCACCCCCAGGTTGCCTGGGTTCAAACCCTCTCAGCAGCCATTTCGCAAATTTTTTTTTTTTTTTTATATTTAATGCCGAAACGCGCCGAAACGACGCCGTTTTAGCTCACAGCAGTAACTGCTGTGAGCTGGGCGCAGCAGTACCCCCTTGTCCTTTTTGTCAACCCTTTTTGTATATGGTTTTTATTTTCTTTCCAAATTTGTACTTGGTCGCTCTTGCAATTATTGTTGAACTTTAATTGGCCCAATATCCAACCCGACCTGATTTTTGGCAACCCTTTTTGTATGTGGTTTTTATTTTCTTTCCTAATTTGTACTTGGTGGCTCTTGCAATTATTGTTGAACTTTAATTATCCAATATAAATGTAATGTTTGATTGAAAAAAAAAAAGAAAAGAAAAGAAAAAAATGGAAAAGAAAAAAAAGAAAAGGGTGAATATGCCACGGAAATATTCTTTGCAGCTTACATGCATTGTGTCATCAATTTATATGTATTGACTTATTTGTAGCTAATAAGTTTTCTTTAAGCTCCGTTTGTTTTTGAAAATAAAATTGGGGAAATTAATAGTGAGGCGATTAATAGTGAAGAGATTGTTAATGAGGGAATTGATAGTAAAAGGATTAAGTAAAATTGTGTTTATTTTGATGATAGTTGTTGGTGTAGGGATTGTTAATTTTTTTTTTATATAAAATAAATATAAAATAATAAAAATAAATAAAAGAATACAAAAATATTAAACAGTAATGTTCAAAAACAATGCCCAACATGTAAAAAACAAAAAATAAAATAAAACAAATAAAACTATGATTTTTACTTAATAAAAAATACAAAAAATTAAACATTAATGTTCAAAAAAAATTGCTCAACATGTAAAAAATAAAAAAAATAAAAATAGTCTGGTTTTCTAATATCAAGTTCCAAGCCACCCCAAGGCCATCCTAATCCGGAGGGGATTATGAATCCCCTCTTCATCTCCCAAAACAAATACAATATTAGTGGGTGTGGACACCCCATTTTTAACCGACCTTAAGATTCAGACGTCATCGACTGAGCGCTTGGTGATAGTGCATGTCGTACTCGTTTCAAGGTTTTGGAGTTTTGGCTGAGAGCCTTGCCTCTGGGCCTCTGAACTCTTTGTGCTTCGGCTCAGTTTGCGGACCAAGCCTTGTTTTCCTTGCCTGAGGGAGGGAGAGGTCTTGTAGACCATCTCTTTGTGGTCATAGACCACTTTTCCCGTTTGGAGACTAGTTTTCGGTTTTTGGAGCCTTCGGCCGCGCTCCTTGTCTCAGGACCGCTTAACGTTCTCCGTTTGGCGTGGTTTTTGAACCACACCTTGTTTCCTTGGCCTAGAGGGCCACTGTGATTTGGGAGACCACTTTTGTGGTCGTAAACCACTTTTGATGCTCGACAGCTAGTTTTCGAGGCTCCCGGCTACGCGCTTTGCCTCTCGAACTTTTGTCTTGCATCTGTTTTGGTTTGTTTTTGGTACAAACCTTGTTTTCCTTGTTTGGAAGGTGGGACAAGGGTGGGAGACTAGTATTTCCCCTTGGAGACCACTTTTTCTCCTGCTAGCCAGTTTTCTGGTCTGACAACTGGTCTCCCTGATCTTTGGACCATCAAAAGTGGTTGGCCACCACACCATTTGCTTGTTTTCATGCTCTGGACTCTCTCTCACCATGGCCGACCAGTTGTTGTTCTGGGAGACCACTTTAAGTAGCTGGCCGACCACTTTAAAGTGGTCGGCTGTTTTTTGTCACCTTTTTGGAGATATTTTGAGCCAGCTGGCACAGCTGGAGAGCACAAGAACCATCCTACATACACGTGTATGGAGGGATGGCCTTGAGCCTTAGCTTCTCCTAGAAGCTTTAGCTTTTGTTCTCTATAAGAGGGAGGCTCCTCCTTCCTTCTCTAGGTTTAGAAAAATTACCTTGAGAGTTATACATATAGCTTTGTCTCTATATTGCTCTTGTTCTTGATTTTGTGCCTTAAAAGTGTAGTTTTACCACAATTTAACGCACAAACACACACTCAAACACCATACTCTTGGAGCTGAGGTCCCTTGAGATTGTTTTTGAAGCTTTTGGACTAGTTTTGGTTGGAAAAAGCTACTGGAGTTTTGGTTTTGAAGAGGGTCTTCAAGGGTGAGTCTTCAACCTTTTAAACCCCCATTCTTGCTTAAGCTTTTGGACCCTTTTGCATGCTGTTTTAAGACTAACTTCCTACTGTAAAAAGTTCTGAATTTTGGTGCTTAAGATCTTTGTTTAAGATCACTTTTGTGTTTGGGGTTGTTTACCCCCTCTTAGGTCTTGTTTGGCCTTGCTTTTGTGCCTTCTTGTGAGCCTTTGGGACCACCTTGTTTTGGCCTTCTCACCACTGAAATCCAGAGAAATTTTAGTGGTGGGGGTGGTGTTTTGAGGTCCCAAAAAGGAGAGGGTTATCCCCTCTCCTTGTGTCTTCAATACTTGCTTTGAATGCCTCATGTGTGAGCATGTTTGTTAAGTTTATGTTGATCATATCTTAGCTTGTATTTGGGCTTATTTTAGCATGGCATGCCACTGTTTTTACTTGGTTTTGTCACTCTATGCATGCCTAATACACTTGTAGTGTAAATCACACAAACTAGTCTTATATGCTTCATGAAGTAGCATGTCATTCTAGCTTATTTTGTTTCCATTTAAGCATGTTTTTGGTGATGTTTTGCCATGTCATACCTCTGTTAGGGTTTGGTTTGGTCACCTCTTGCATGCTCCATGCACTTGTAGTGCATTCCCATGAATTAGCCTAACATGCATCATGCTTTAACATGTCATTCTAGCATGCTTTAGGCTTAACTTCAAGAAGCTTTTGTCCATGTTTCAGTATGCTCTAGCTCTGATTTTGGTTGTTTTGGCCATGCATGACTTGCTTTGTATAGCTATAGTGCATTCTAGCTTGTTAGCTTTGTGTGTCAAGTCCACTAGTATGCATTGCTTGGACTATTTTCATGCTTTGGCATCATTTGAAATGTTATTTCAGTCCATATAGTGTGGTCATACACTTGCATTTATCACTCTTTCAATGTGTTGGAGGGTTTCCCCCGTTATGCCTTAACACGAATCATTGCGTATGCCTCCATGCCTTAGCTTGCGAGCCATCATTTCAGTGTTTATTTGGGGTTATCTTGCCATGATATAACTCTGTTTTTGCTTGGTTAAGTCATTCCATGCTTAGTCCTAATAGGTGTATTGTAATCCATCTTATTTGCCTTGCATTCATCATGCTTCATGCCCTTCATACTAGCTTGTTTTGGCTTCCTTCCATGCATGTTTTAGTATCATTTTGACATGTTCTAGGACTGTTTTGGGTTGCCTTTGCCATATCCTTCATGCTTTGTATAGCTGTAGTGCAATTGGCCTTGTTAGCTTTATGTTTTGATGCTTCTTGCATGCTATCTTTGAGCTATTTAGATGATTTGGCATCATTTAATACTTCATTTCAGAGATTATCACATTGCCATGTTCCCACTTCATTCACTCTTTTAGTGCCTTTGAGTGTTGTGCATTGTGGCCTAGTTTGTGGCCTACCTTGTATGCCATCTTGCTTAGGTACTTGAGCCTCCATCTTAGCATGTTTTGGTCATTGTCTTGATCTACTTGAGCTCTGTTTGTGGTTGGTTCATGCATATTTACCATGTATTGCATGCCTTCTTTGTAGTCATCTTTATTAGCTTTCATGCTTTAGGATCTTTGCATGCTTTACTTGCTTTGTTTGAATGATTTGGCATCATTTCTTACCTCATTTCAGTACACTTGGTGTTGTTACACTTCCATGTTTGTCATTCTTTGAGCACTCTTGAGAGTTGTGCTCTTAGGCCTCTTTGATGGGCCATTGCATGTGCATGCTTGTATATGCTTCATGTGCCTTAATTTTATCACCATTGGCCACTGATTTGGGCATGGCTGAGGTCTGTCCATTTTGGTTTAAGTCCGTTGAGCATGTTTGATTGCATGTTGTTTGTATGCTATGATGTCCATTGCATTGTGTATGCCTTATACTTTGCATTGTGTATGCTTAGGTTACATAGATATTGTGCATGCCATGTAGTTCGTAGCATTGAGTATGCTATGTTGTTTGCATGTTGATTCATGGCATTGTGTATGCCATATTGTTTGCATGCTTAGGTCGCATTGCATTGAGTATACCATCATTGCATTGTGCATGCTAATTGACATTTGCATTGTGTATGTTAGTTGTTGCATGCATTAGCATTGTGCATGCCATTAGCCTTGTTAGGTTGTTCATATTGCATTGCATGTTTGCATGCTTAAGTTGTATTGCATACTTGCATGCTTGAGTTGCATTGTGTATGCCATGCTTGTGTTGCATTTTGTTTGGAATAGGTGTTAGTCCAAACACGAGAAACGATGGACGTTTCATACTTGAAGTGATGAAACGTGCCTTAATTCTTGGTCGCCGACGCTCTTGATCATACATGATAGAGTTTTAGGCCTTATGTGTTTATGTGTGCATTCATTTTCATATTGAATTGTGCAACTTCGCCTCTCGGCCATCATGCATTGAAATGCGTGATTGGTGGCCCAAGGGTTGAGAACCACACTCCCTTGAGCTTATGAAATGATAGGGAGGATGGTTGTGCACACATATCTTGCGAATACATTGCTATGCCCTTTCTTGCTCTTTGTTGCAGCAAACTGGAATTCAGCAGCAACGACTAGTCGGCCGACCAGTATTACTAGCTGGCCGACCACTTTTCCTGGTTTTTCAGCACAGAAAGTGGTCGGCAGGTGGTCTCCTTCCTCAACAACTAGTCGGCAGCCCTCCCACATGTTCCGAAGGTGGATTTTAAGCTTTCTGGAGCTTGGTGCAGTGTTCTGGAAACAATTGCAAACAGAGGCAAATTGGGGCATCGCGACGGATTTCCGAACGAGGCGACCGAGCATGCATCCAGTCTTCTCCCTCTGAGAACCTCCTGTTTTATTGCTTTATTTAGCTTCTTTATTTAGCTAGATTAAGCATTTGTTTTGTACTTCAATAGTTAATGCGTTTAGCTATTTCAATTTGTTTTGTAATAATTAGTTAACTAGGATTAGTTAATTAGTTTGTTTTGTAATAATTAGTTTAATTAGCTTAGATTAGTTAGTTAGCTTCTTATTCGGTCCCTCATGCAAGAAGGCGTATTGTTGTAATAAGCGTGCGTGTGTGTGATGCATGCTTTCCAACCTCCATTTCTTTCTCCCTTTTACTTAACCGTTTACGATGGTTAGTTTGATGGCATATTTCATTTAGCATACCTTATGCTCGCATGCGTGCATCCATTCATCTGTATTGCATGCGCCGGGCTCGGCGCATCATACTAACTGCATTGTATTTCAATACCTATTTGAATACATGTATCAAGTTGCATGTCACATGACATCTTAGAATAGCCGAGCCTATTTTAGTTACATTCTCGCATGTGTTGCATTAGCCATCTTAACATAAACTAGGATCATGCATGATTTCTAACTAGTTCTTTGTTTTGGCTCGGAATACACTGTGAGTGTTTACGCTTTACCATACTGCATGTGTGTTAATGCTGCCATGAGGCTAACTGCTTATTTGATATAACTGCCTGAATACCTGTGGGTGAAGGTTAGATTGCTTGAATTGGAACAATTCATTGAAATCCGCGATTTAGCCTACTTGCGAGTAGCAAACTTCAAACCATTTTCACAAACGAACGTGCAATGTTTTGTTCCAAATTAGGCAATCTAGTCTATACTTGTTTGCTGTGCGCATCACATAGTAAGATTAGCTAATTAACCGGAATAAGAACACCTGTGTTTTCAAAAACAACATATCATGCTTAGTACAAGTCGATCTTTGATCGAGCGAGCGGGGGTGCTCATTGCATGACCTTCAGCTCTCGTATCCAAGTTCCCGAGCCGAGGCAACTTTGGTGATGACGGACACGTGGCCTTAGGCACGAGTTAGGGTTTCCTATATTCCCCTAAAATAAAATATTTAGGTGGCGACTCTGTATCTGGCAAAGCAGTCCATGTTTGGCACTTCTTTATAAAAATCAGTTTTCCAAAACGATTTGCCGGAATTGGACTCTTTGGTGATTTATCAGTCTTGCATTGTGCGAGATCAGATTAAGAACCGTGACATTGAGTCCGAACTATAGTAGCTCAGAACAAGACGAGATTCGCGCCGCCCCTCACGAGCGCGGATATCGGGGAGTTCCCAGGAGCGTGTCTACAGTTTCTGGAGACTCTGCTGGTGATTTAGAGAACTTGACTCGAACTCATGATATCTTGTTTTGACTACACTTATGTGTCTCTTTGCATTGCATTTGCATTGGTGCGTCTAAGTCACCGTGTTCGCCGTCTGCTATTCTTGAACGGTTAGCCTAAGGCTATGTGCCATAAGGTTGACCGGTTACGGGCTCTGCCACGATGGGAACACAAACCCCGGTTGTTACCGGGGCACTCTTTTTGACCATTCGACCTAGTGCATATCGGAATTCGTAGTGACTTTTCCAAACTAGGACAGGTTGCTTATCTGGTTATAGGTTGTTTGAAACCGCTGTGTGCATAATGAAACCCTAGCTCCTGACAAAATAGGACAGGGAAACCCTACCCCAACATAGGGGTGTTTTGGCTCTCATTTGCTTGCTATGTGTTTTTAGAGTGTATCTCTACAGGAATGCATGTATCAGTTTGCAAGTCTGGGTATCAGGCCTGAGGGCATTAGTACTTGGGAAATCAATCTCAGCTGAGGGTATTAGATTCAGTTTTGGGGCAGTAATTTGGGAAACAGTGATAAGTGGTTGAGAACAGTTATTGCAGCTTGTGTTTTCCAACTGTGTGTTATCTTTAATTTATCTAGCTCATAACATAGCACACTGCATGTTCGAGTTGTTTGTTTATTTATTATGCTTTATTTATCTTTTTGCAAGGTAGTTTAGCACAATTGCATTCGACCAAGCAGATATTCCTTAGAGGTCGAAGACTTAATCGATTCAGGGATCTGATAGACGGACAAGCAGTGTTTCTTTCTTTACCCCCAGTTGTTAGGCGGAGGTTAAGAAGACGCAGTGTATCAGTACAGAGATTGCCAGATCAGCGGTCCTTGAACAGTCAGGTTGAGGTCTCAGTTTTTACTGTAGAGTTAGATATAGCGGTTGTTCAGTTAGATCAAGACAGTATGGCATGTATGGAAGAGATGATGCGTCAGCTCCAGGAAAGTATGAAAGCCATGCAACAGGATGCTGCCCGTCAGGAAGAAGTGTCTGCACGTCAAGTCGAGGTAGTGACCCAACAAGCAGAGTTAATTGCCAGACTACAGTAGCAAACCGGGGCATCTGCTTTGCACACACCTCCTCTCCCACCTAGAGTTCCAATACTCGGGGAGACGCCAAATGTCTAGGAAAATACGGACATTCCAACGGGGCCAGCTTCGCCCCCAATCCTACCCCAGCTATCCAAAGTGCCCACCAACCTAGTTGATTCACCGTTTAAGTTGGAGATGGATCTAACGTCGCTAAAAGTGAGCAAGCTGGAAAAGCTTTTCAAGAAGTCCCAAGGTGTGTGTAGACACCCCATTTTTGACCGACCTTAAGACTGAGATGTCATCGATTGAGCGCTCGGTGATTGCGCGTGTTGTGCTCGTTTCGAGTTTCGGAGTTTTGGTTGGGAGCCTTGCCTCTGGACCTCGGAACTCTTCGTGCTTTGACTCGGTCCGCGGACCAAGTCTTGTTTTCTCTTCCCAGAGGGAGGGAGAGGTCTTGTAGACCATCTCTCAGTGGTCGTAAACTACTTTTTATGGTCGTAGGCCACTGTTCTCGTTTGGAGATTAGTTTTCGGTTTTCGAAGCCGTCGGCCGTGCGCCTTGGTTCGGGACCGCTTAACATTCTTCGTTTGGCACGTTTTTTGGAACACACTTTGTTTCCTCTGTCTAGAGGGACACTGTGGTTCAGGAGACCACTTTTGTGGTCGTACGCCACTTTTGATGCCCGGCAGTTGGTTTTCGAGGCTCCCAGCCGCGCGTCTTGCCTCCCGAACCCTCGTCTTGCATCCGTTTTGGTTTGTCTTGGGTACAAACCTTACTTTCCATGTTTGGGAAGTGGCACAAGGGTGGGAGACCAGCTTTTATCCTTGGAGACCAGCTTTTATCCTTGGAAACCACTTTGCTCCCCGACAGCTGGTTTTCTAGTCGGGAAACTGGTTGTCTTTAGGCCACATTTTTTGGTTTCCCATCCCACCATTGGCTTGCTTTTAGTGTGGAGGCCACCAATTCCCCCTGCAAACCAACTTTTATCCTTGGGGACCACTTTGCTCCCCGATAGCCGGTTTTCTGGTCGGGAAACTGGTTTTCTTGGTCTTTGGGCCACATTTTCTGGTTTCCCACCCTACCATTAGTTTGCTTTCAGTGTGGAGGCCACCAATTACCCTGGCCGACCACTTTTTGTTTAGGAAACCAGAAAAAGTGGTCAGCCAACTACTAAAAGTAGCGGGCCGACCAGTTTTTTTCTGGTCGGCAAGTTTCCTCCTGTTTTGTCTGACTGAATGGATGCCAGCTGGAGGGCACAGACTGGATCCTCTATACACGTGTATGGAGGGATTGCATCCATGTTTAGCTTCTTCAAGAAGCTTGAACCCTTTGAACCCTTTTGTTTTTCTATAAGAGAGCCCTCCCTCTCCATTCCAGAGGTTCAGAATTTCTCTAAGGCAAAACAATACATATCTCTCTATATCTCTATATTTTGGCTCACAAGGTGCATTGTTCTTGACCCTTTTACACTACACCTCATAGCCATACACTTCCACCATTGATTTGAGGTTCTTGGAGGTTGTTTTCAGAGGTTAAAGAGCTGGTTTTTGGTCCCAAAGTTTGCTGGTTTGGCTGAGTTTCAAGGGTAATCACTTTTCCCTCTTTTAAGCATTATTTTGATCCTTCTCTTAGCCTCATTTGCATGCTTATTTGAGCTTTGTTGTCAACTAAAAAAAGGTTCATATTTAAGTGATTTTCATGTTTGTTTAAGGCTCTTTTGGTGTTGGGGGTCATCTACCCTCTTGCATGCTCTATTTAGCCTTGTTTTGAGCCATGCCATGAGACCTTTGTATTGAGCTTTGCTTGGCCCTTTAGCCACTGAAATCCAGCGGATTTTCAGTGGTTGACATGTGGTTTTGAGGGCCAAAATCAGAGAGAGGTGACCCTCTCTCTTTTGGCCTTGTTTGCTTGTATTTTTGGCTTTCCAAGGGAGCATATATTTCCACACTTCCTAGCCTTGGTTCAGGCCCTTTTTAGTGACTTTTAGGATTTGCCTAGACTCTGTCTATGGCTGGTTTGGTCACCTTTTGTTTGCCTCTTGCATGTGTAGAACAATTCCTTGCATAGCCTATCAAAGTAACACCACATTCTTGCATGTATTGGTCAAGTTTCAGTGGGTTTTTGGCCATTATCTGGCATGCCATGATTCTGTTTTTGGCTGGTTTGGTAGCCTCTCATATGCTTCACATGCTTGTAGTGTAAATTATGTTCACTAGCTTATAATGCATGTTGTTTTGGCCCTCTATGCTAGCATATTTTGGCCATGCTCCAAACTGATTTTGTTCTTTTTTTGGGCTACCTTAGCTCTGTTTTGAGGTCCCTTGGTCGAATGATGCTTGCCATGTATGGTTGTAGTGTAATAGCCTTGCTTAGCCTTGAGTTTTGAATCCCCTTGCATGCTTAACTTGAGGCGTTTGCATGTTTTAGCATCATTGAGCATGATATTTCAGAGTTTATTTCTTGGCCATATTCTCATGTTTGTCACTCTTTCAATGTATTTGAGAGTTGCATCATTATACCCTATTTATGAGCCTTTGCATTGAGCTTCATTCTTATGCCTTTCAAGCCACCATCTTGGCTCATTTTGCCACTGTTTTGGGCCTGCTTAGGGTCTGTTTGGAGTTGGTTTTGTCATTTGAGCATCACCTTGCATGCCTCTAGTGTAATGTGCTTCATTAACTTTGGTACTTGAGCCTTTCAACATGCATTGTGTGAGTTGTTTGCATGATTCAGAGCCATTTTGTATGTCATTTCAGAGCTGGAACATGTGTTGTTGTATGCCATATTTCATCCTTTCAATGCTTTTGTAGAGTTGCATTTTGTGCCCTTGGGCTTAGGTCCTTGCATTGTGTATGCTAGCATAAGTTTTGGAGTCTTGTTTTCATCATGTTTGGCCACTGATTTGGGTGTGGCTGAGGCCCAGTCATTTTGGTTTAAGTCCATTTTTGCATTGAGTACGCCATTGTATTCCATAGCATTGAGTATGCTACATTGTCGCATGATTGATTATCGCATTGTGCATGCCTTGTTCGTCTCATTGTGTAAGTTAGTTCTTAGGTGCATTGTGTACGCTAAGTACCACGTGCATTGGGTATGCCATTGTTAGTTCATAGCATTGTGTATGCTAGTTGCATGTCTGCATGCCATCCTTTGCATGTTTGCATCACTTAGTTGCATAGCATTTAGGTTGCATACTTAAAGTCGCATTGTGCATGCCATTGTTTGTTGCATTGTGTTCGGAATAGGAGTTAGTCCGAACACAGGAAACGAGGGACGTTTCGTACTCAAAGTGACGAAACGTGCCTCGATTCCCGGTCGCCGACACTCTTGACTACCCATGACGGAGTTGTTGGCTTTAGGTGCTTGTATGTGCATTCATTTCACATTGAGTCATGCAATTCGACTCCTTGGCCATCATGCATCGAGATGCGCAACCGGTGGCCCGAGGGTCGAGGACAACACTCCCTAGAGCTTATGCAATGACGGGAAGAGTGGTCATGCACACATGTGTTGCAAATACCTTGTCGTGCCTCTCTCTTTCCCTTTGTTGCAGAAAAACAGAATTCAGGAGAAGAAACTGGTCGGCCAACCAGGTTTTTTGGCAGGCCGACCACCTTCTTTGGTTTCCACCACAAAAGGTGGTTGGTAGTTGGTCTCCCATGCCTATAAGCTGGTCGGCAGCCTTCCCACAGTTTCTCGGGGTGGAGTTTTATCTCTCTGGAGCTTTGTGCAAATTTCTGAAATCATTTGCAAACAAAGGCAAGCCGGGCCATCGCGATGTATTTCCCGACAAGGCGACTCAAGCATGCATGCATCCTTTATCATTCAAGGCAGAGCTGAGGCAGTCCACATTCATGTAGTTTGCATGCTAGTTTAATTGCTTACTTAGTTAGTTCGTTAATTAATTAGAGTTGTGTAATAATTAGTTGTAATTTATTATTCATTTTGGTTGTGTAATAACTAGCTTAATTAGATTAGTTCAGATTAGCTAGTTGGTGTTGTATTATTTATTCGGATCCTCCGTTGAGAGGGCCAACTGTTGTAATAAGTGTGCGTGTGTGTGATGCATGTCTTCCAACCCTACGTCTCTATCCCTTTTATTTACCAGCTTATGATGGTTAGTTTTAGGGCATGTTTCAATTAGCATCCTTATGCTCGCATGATTGCATCCATTCATCTGTCTTGCATGCACCGGGCTCGGCGCATCATACTAACTGCATTGTATTTCAATTCCAAGTTGAATATATGTTATCTGTAACATCTCATATGCCATTTTAGAATAGTCGAGCCTATCTTAGTTGCACCCTGCATGTGTTGCATTAGGCATCTCAGTATAGTTAGGATTCATGCATGATTTCTAATTAGCTTCTTTCTTTGGCTCAGAGTACTCGGTGAGTGTTTATGCTTTAGCATCCTTGTATGCATGTGAGTGACTGCCATGAGGCTAACTGCTTATGTGATATAACTGCCTGAATGCCTGTGGGTGAAGGTTGGATTACTTGAATTGGAACAATTCATTGATTGCGAGTTTTAAGCCCACTTGAGAGTGGCAAATCACCATGTTTTCTAAGCCTACTTGAGGGTGGCAAAATCTGCATTTTAGCCTACTTGCGAGTAGCAAACCGCTTTAAAAAAAAAAGATGAAATGTTTTGTTCCAACTCAGGCGATCTAGTCTATACTTGTATGCTGTGTGCATCACATAGTAATCCTAGGCTAATAAACCGGAATAAGAACGCATGTGTTTTCAAAAACTCGATATCATGTTTAGTAGTGGCCGATCTTTGATAGGGCGAGCGGGGGTGCTCATTGCATGACCTTTCCCAATCGTACCCAAGTTCCTGAGCCGAGGCAACTTTGGTGATGACGGACACGTAGTCTTAGGCACGAGTCAGGGTTTCCTAAATTCTCCCAAAATAAAATATTTAGGTGGCGACTCTGTATCTGGTAAAGTAGTCCATGTTTGGCACTTCTTTCTAAAAATCAGTTTTTCAAAACGATTTGCCAAATTTAGACTCTTTGGTGATTTATCAGCCTCGCATTGCACTTTGCGGGATTAGATTTAGAACCGTGACATTGGAGTCCGAACTGTAGTAAGCCCAATGAAGGGCGCGTCTATAGTGTGAAATCCATTCCGGATATAGAGGATAGGTATACCGATTCGGCCGTGACTCTGCTGGACCAGCTTAAGATGCGGCACATCGACCGTTTTGATGGGTCTGGAGATCCTATGGTGCACCTACGACTGTTTTCAGATATTCTAAGGCCGATGGGCCTTTCCAGACTACAGAAGCTTTCCCTGTTTGGCCGGACCCTGTCGGGTGTAGCGGCCATTTGGTATGCAAAACTAGAAGACTCCGTTAAAAGAAGTTGGAAGGAGATGGCTGAGGCCTTCATAGCTTAATACTCCTACAATACACAGATCGAGGTCACAACTCGTGATCTCGAGACTACTAAGCAAGAACCGAAGGAGAGTTTCTCCGATTTTGTGACCCGTTGGAGGTCTAAAGCCTCGATGATGACCATCAGGCCCGTTGACAAAGATCAAATTCAAATGGTTGTGCGCAACCTCCAGCCCAAGCTCATGCAGAAGATGATAGTCTTCCCCCTCCCCACCTTTGTAGATCTACATGAGATTGGGGTGCAGATCGAGGACGCAATGAAACAAGGTCTGATTGACCATGAAAGGGAGCAACCCAAGAAGACGTTCAACCGCAGTACAAATGCAGGCACAAGCAGTGCTGCAGCTGTCAGATCTTCAGATGTGGAAATGGTTACCACCACCCCTCCCAAAACCTTTGCAGCTACACCCTTTACCAGTGCCGCCGGAAGTAGTTCGCAAACAGCCAAATATGCCCCCAGAGGCCAAAGAACCTTCACCCCACTATACATGCCTTTGTCCAAGGCTTTGGGGGTTTTGATCAAGAAAGGGCACTTGAAACCCCTAGAGCCGCGGCCCTTACCAGAAAAACTTCCCCTTCCCATAACCCGGCGAAGTACTGCGCCTATCACCAACAGCATGATCACGAAACCGACCATTGCTTTTGATTGCGTCATGAGATTCAGGATCTCATTGACAATAGGGTAATCATGCCTCTGGAGAAACCGAATGTCACAACCAACCCACTCCTACCACATAACCAAGCTCCACCTCCCAAACGCATCAACTTCATCCAAACAGGGGTTGTGTCATATGACCCTAGCATATATATCACCTCTTCCTACCTACCCATGCCGGAGGTGTTCATTCCCGACAGCATTAACTTGTGCATGTTGGACATCTCCCAAACCCAACCAAAACTGGTGGTGGTGACTACCGAAGGTAGAGTAGAGATCACTTTGGAAGCAGAGAGGAATGAGAATTCAGGGCCTGAGGGGTCTGCGAGTTTTGAGTACAACCCGAGCGGTTATATCACACCAACGAATCAGCCTAAACCAAGGGTGGAATTGCAAGTGAGGGCAGAAATCTGTGCAGTTCGAGAGGATGGACCTAATCAAGGGTTAGATGACCTGGCAGGACTAGAGGAGGATATTACAAATCTGCAATTCTTTGGAGAACAGGATTCAAGGGACGTGACTGTCAAATAGTTTGATCTGGAAAGGTCAGTGGAAGCTACTGGGTGGCTCAGTGACGAGCCGGATGTTATTGAACAGCCTCAGCTAGAACGGGGTCCGTTAGACACGAGGACATTAACAGTGGCCGGAATGGCCGGAGATCAGAATGAACCGTCGGAGAGCACCGGTGTTAAGAATTCTACTCAGAATCAGAACAGTTTGAGTATAGAGGATGCTGAGCAGCAGGCTGCACTAAACAGTTTGAGCAAGAGAAGATCGAAGATCTGGAGAGGGTTAGAAAGGCCAAAACCCCTGTAGGGACTGAATGTGCTGTGAGTACGGGAACCAAATGTGCTGTGGGCCCAGGAACAGTTGTAACAGAACCAGATAGCTGCTTGTCGATGGCCGACGGAATGTGGTGGGAGGACGACGACCTATGTCTCGCCTACACAGACGAAGATTGGGGGAACAACCAGCCAGATGATACCTGGTATATTGGAGAGGTGGACCACATGACCAGAAGTGGGCGGTACTTCAAGCCCCCACACCTGGATCAACCAGAGGTGTACGGGAAGGACAGGGAAGCAGAGAAGCAGAAAGAAAAATTACTCGAGGAGGAGGCTGTGCTGAAACAACCTAAAAAGATACAAGCAGATATCTCCATCTGGGGACTGCTTATGGCCTCAAGAGTTCATAGACAGGCTGTCCTTTCTGCAATGGACAGAGCCAAACTCTCAATTGATACCACGCCTGAACAGCTGGTAGGGTTAGTCTTTCCGGGAGGAGCCTCCCTGACATTGACCTTCACCTACAAGGAGCTGCCGCCTGAGGGCGCAAACCATAACAAACCTCTCTACATGTCTGTGGAGTGTAGAGACAAATGGATACCAGTAGTTCTTGTCGATACAAGATCCGCCATCAATGTATGTCCATCGAAGATGGCATATGCAATCGGGTTAAAGCCCGCGGACTTCGTACCCACCACCCAGGTGATTCGGGCATATGACAATACCAGCAGAGAAGTGATGAGGATTGTGCAGATTCAGACTCAAGTTGGTCCAGGACAACAGAATATTGACTTTCATGTCTTGGACATTCCCGCGACCTTCAATTTACTCCTAGGGCGGCCGTGGTTGCACCAGGTGAAGGCAGTCTCTTCCACCCTACATCAGATGCTGAAATACCTCCATGGGAAGGGGGTGGCTATAGTTTTTGGGAATTCTTCAATCCATCCGCCGCCAGAGGTTTCTACACCGGTTCTGGAGATCGAACATGGTGTGGAGGATGTGTTCCTGTCAAGATTTACCCTAGCTAAGGCTCGGGTTGTACAAGGCATATTGGCAATTGATGAGGGGTTATATGTCAGTGCACAGTCTGTGTACCTTATGAACAAGCTCCAGCACATCCCCGGGATGGGATTAGGTAGAAGTGGCCGAAAAGGCGTTGCGGCGTCGGCCGAAGTGCCACACAACCCATATACCTTTGGTCTAAGTTATCTGCCTACCAAAGAGGACTGGGTGAGGAAAGGCAAAGAGATAGCCGGAAGGGCCAGAGCTAAGCAGACCGAAAAGTGTTATGAGTTAATGCATCGACTTATCCAGGGTACCCTAAACGGATGTTTCGTCCGAAAGGGGGAGGACTTTCTGTTCTGTGGCTTCCCAAAGCCATGGCTAAACGCAGAAAGGCAGTGGTTGCCGGGGTTTGAGATTTTCTTTGACTTGCAATTGTCTGGGGATGATGTTGCTGAGGAACAGACAGACCCACCACCTGAGGTTGAGCAATGCAGGGAGGAGGATTCCGAGAGCGCAGAGATTGAAATGGGGGTAACACTGGCTTGTCTACTTTCAGATCCTCCGATCGTACATGAGTGCTTGGGGGATAACTTCTCGGTGTCAATGATCGGGAATGAAACGGCTGCGAGCCCATCTTCAAACATTCTAGATACATCCATCGCACCCTCCCTCGTTTGGCAATACGAGGAGGGATTCTTATCGAGCAGCACCGGGTCAGGTAGTGAGCCGGAATCTGATTCCACTGAGTCCGTAGAGTCGGAATCAGGTTCCAGCTTGTCTGAGTCTGAGTCCGGTATTCTTGGGGGTGACAACCCGGATGCCACAGTCCTGTCTAAGTCGTCCTTTTCTTTTTCCTTTGAGTCTGTTGTAATAGAGGAATTAGACGATGTGGAAGTGATTAATGAGAATTGCGCGGCTGTGGCCTTCAATTACTTTTCTATGCCTTTGATTTATTGCATTAATCAGGACTTTCAAAATTTCGATGAAAACGACGAGGAAGAAATTCCTCCGGTTTTGAAGTATTTGCTTGATCAAGAGTAGGAGAGGTTTGTAAAACCCTTGGTTGATGAAATCACCACAATTAACGTTGGTACTGAGAAGGACCCGTGGTTGGTCCAGATTGGGTCCACGTTGTTTTCGGAGGAGCGTGAGCGCTTAGTCGCTTTGTTAAAAGATTTCAAAGATGTTTTCGCGTGGTCCTACGAAGACATGCCTGGAATCGATCCTGAGATTGTACAGCACCAGATCCCTCTTGACTCAAAGGCCCGACCTGTTAAGCAGAAGCTCAGAAGGATCTGCCCAGATTGGGCTCTCAAGATCAAAGAAGAGGTCACCAAGCAAATTGACGCAGGGTTCCTGTTGGTATCAGAATACCCAACTTGGTTGGCCAATATAGTTCTAGTGCCGAAGAAGGACGGCAGAATTCGAGTATGTTTGGTCTTCAGGGATTTGAACAAAGCCAGTCCGAAGGACGACTTTCCTCTGCTGCATATCGATGAGTTAGTAGACTTCACTGCAGGGCATGCGCTGCTCTCGTTCATGGATGGATTTTCTAGCTACAATCAGATTCTGATGGCACCCAAAGACCGGGAGAAGACTGCTTTCACCACCCCGTGGGGAACCTATTGTTATAGGGTGATGCCGTTTGGGCTGAAGAATGCTGGAGTTACATATCAACGGGTTACAACCACAATATTGCATGACATGATCCATAAAGAGGTGGAGGTGTATGTGGACGACATGATTGTCAAGTCTAAGGAAAGAGAGGACCATTACACTGCCTTGCAGAAGTTCTTCCAAAGGATCAGGGAGTATCGGCTGCGGCTGAATCCTCAGAAATGTACGTTCGGTGTTACAGCAGGGAAAATACTGGGGTTCTTGATCACACAAAGGGGCATCGAGGTTGACCTTTCAAAAATCAAGGCCATCTTAGAAATGCCATCACCAAGGACTGAAAAGGAGGTGCGAGGCTTTCTGGGTAAAGTGCAATTCATAAGACGGTTTATTTCTAAATTAACCTTGACTTGTGAACCACTCTTTGGTCTCCTGAAGAAAGGACCAAAGTTCTAATGGGACGGTCGATGCCAAGCTGCTTTTGAACAGATCAAACAATATCTACAGAACCCACCTGTGTTGTCACCACCTGAGCCGGGGAAATCGTTGATTTTGTATCTTTGAGTGACTGAAACTACAATGGGTTGCATGCTCGCACAAGAGTCTGAGGACAAAGTGGAGAGAGCTATCTACTATCTGAGCAAGAAAATGTTGGGTTACGAGACCCGCTACACTCCGCTGGAGAAGGCTTGTCTGGCCTTGGTATGGGCTACCAGGAAACTGCGGCACTATCTGTTAGCTCACTCCGTAATACTGGTTTTGAGATTAGATCCCATGAAATATCTCTTCGAGAAACCAGTGCTTACGGGTAGGCTAGCTCGTTGGTTGCTTCTGCTTTCCAAATTCGATCTGAAATATGTGACGTGCAAGTCAGTAAAAGGGAGAGCGGTAGCAGAGTTCCTAGCCGATCACCCAGTCGAAGGGGATGAAGCAGTTGAGTACCTGTTCCCAGATGAGGCCATTTTGCATGTCGAAGACGAAACTTGGACGATGTACTTTGACGGAGCGTCAAACCAATATGGGTATGGGATAGGAGTGTTGCTGATAACACCCGACAATTCCCGCATACCTCTAGCATTCAAACTCCGGTTCAAAGTATCGAACAATGAGGTAGAATATGAGGCATGTATTGCCGGTTTAGAAGCTGCCCTAGAACTAGGGGCAAAACGGTTGGACGTCATTGGGGACTCGAACCTTGTTGTATCTCAGGCTAAGGGAGATTGGAAAGTTAAAGAAGAAAAGATGAGAATCTATCACCAGACCTTGGACGTGCTGATTCCTCAGTTTGAGAAGTTGAACTTCGCTCATCCGTTAAGAGAGAACAACAGGTTTGCAGATTCACTAGCAACTCTATCTTTCATGATAGACATCCCTTTTGGAGTCCGGATGCGTCCGATCATCATTGAACAGAAATTTGTGCCGGCCTATGAGCTGATTGCTGCCATAGATGAGGTACAAGATGAGAATCCTTGGTATTACGATGTCTGGAACTTCTTAAAAACAGAAGCGTACCCACCAGGGGCAAATGCCAAAGATAAGAGGGCAATTCGAAGAATGGTTGCTCAGTTCATCGTCTGCGGGGGTAAACTGTATAAGAGAGGTCATCTCGGGATGTATAAACTGTGTGTTGATACTGAAGAATCCAAGCGCCTGATAGAGGCCATCCATGGAGGAGAGTGCGGAGCGCACATGAACGGGGTGATGCTAGCCCAGAAGATCCTTAGGCAGGGTTATTATTGGTCCACCATGGAGGAGGATTGTATTAGCTTTGTCCGGCGATGCCACAAATGTCAGATCCGTGCAAATCGCATGAACATTCCGCTGTCAAAGCTGTACAACATGATTTCGCCATGGCCGTTTTCAGTCTGGGGGATTGATGTGATTGAAGTTGTCACCCCGAAGGGGTCCAACAGGCATGAGTACATTCTCGTAGCGATAGACTACTTCACAAAGTGGGTTGAGGCCCAATCTTATGTAGTGTTGAAGTCTTCGCATGTCGCCAAGTTCATCAGGAACAACATCATCTGTCGCTATGGGGTCCCGAACAAGATTATTTCAGATAATGGTTCTCACTTCAAGAAGGAAGTGATCGACTTGTTAGAGAAGTATAACGTGGCTTTTCATAAGTCATCCACATATCGGCCGCAGACCAACGGAGCAGTTGAGGCCGCCAACAAGAACATCAAGCACATTCTGCAGAAGATAGTGGAGACCTACCGGGACTGGCCAGATAAGCTGCCATTTGCTCTATGGGGCTACCAGACGTCAATTTGAACTTCTACTGGAGCGACTCCGTATTCCTTGGTTTATGAGATGGAGGCTGTTCTACCTATCGAAGTTAAGGTTCAGTCATTGCGAGTATTGGCTGAGTGTCAGATAGCTGAGGCAGATTGGTAGCAAAACTTCGAAGAACTCATGCTGTTTGATGAGAGAAGGCTGAAAGTATTGTACCATGTTCAGGGTTATCAACAAAGAATTGCCAGGACTTTCAACAAGAAGGTTAAGTCCAGGAATTTGAAAGAAGGAGATTTGGTGCTCAAAGACAACCGAACTCCTATCCATGACCCTAGGGGCAAGTTCAGACCCAATTGGACTAGTCCTTACATCATCAAGTCTATCTGGTCGGGTGGAGCTATCGTTCTGATGGACCTAGATGGCCTGGAGTTCTCCCAACTGATCAACATGGACAAGTTGAAGAAATATTATCCCTGAGTGGCTCGCTAGGCTGAAAACCCGAAAGGGCGACCTAGGCAAAAGTTAGAGCACAGAAAATTTGAAATAATAAAAACTGAGCTCGCAAGGTTGAAAACCCAGAAAAGGCAGCCTTGGCAAAAGTTAGAGCGCAAAAGGAGAGTGTTAATACACGAGTGAACCCAAGCCGAACTACGTAAGGCTTGATTCCCATTTTTGGGATATGTAGGCAACTTCATTCTGAAGTCCAGCCATAAACACTTCCCCGATCAACTTTGTCCATGTGATCATGTTTGGTCATTTTCGTCTATTCTGCATTTAAGAGCTCGGTTGTGATCTCTAGTGCAGTGCTATTCAAACTAGGGGCAACTTTCCAGTTGCTGGGATCCGGGGTTGTACATCTCAATGATAGATCTCAAGCGTGTCCAGTTCTGATCCATATCGAAAATGGTCTTGAAAAGTTTTAATAAAAGTTGATTTTGCTCAAATTAATCTTTTTATGACTTAGACCATTTTTGGACCAAAATGAAAAATTTTCAGTACCCACAACCTTCAATTACATTGATTTCAATACAGAGCTCTCCTACTCTTGAATACAAATTGAAGTTGCTTTTTGTTATATTCATAAAGAAAACTTGAAAGTACTAACAAAGCAATAAATTCGGGGCATAGTCAGGTGTTCCTACGTCCCCTCCCAGAGCTGGTCGAAGCCTCTGATGCCAAAGTGGGCCTGATCTGCGCCTTCTCATCAGGCCAAGCTATGCACTCATCAGAGAGGGTGCAACTGAACGTGGGAGCGGGGGCCAGAAGCTCTCTCATCCTCCATGTCGTGGCATACCGAGCTAGCTGTGTGCCTCGGACTGGGAATGTAGCTGGGTACTCTATCCCCTCTGCTGGGCAGGTCTGATCATGTCCGAACTGGCGCCGGAATCGGAACGGAAAGTAAAAGGCACAGTGAGTCAGACCGATCAACTGAATCCTAGGCTGGCGAGACATGCTGTAACTCATCGCCGGCAGATTGAGCCAAGGGCAACACCAAGCAATACTGGTAGCGGATAGATGGCACATCCATTCACACCACCATCCCTCATCAAGGGCATCGACTAAACGTCGCCGGAAGAAATAGCTGCGAGCTGAATATGTTGGGCATGAGTCCACAACCCTTAATTTGTCCATCAACCATACCTGGGGAGGGATGAAAAATGAGAGATTAAAAAATAGAGAGGTGTATATTGAGAGAAAAGTAAGAAAAGGGTTTTTGTGAGAAAAATCGAGCCTGAGGGCCGAGTGATGTGAGCAATATATGCGAGATAGGGTGGGAAACATTACCTGCAGCAGTAGTGGACTCCTCATGAATCTAGTCGTCTCTCGGCGATGAAAAGCATCCAAGCCTATCAAAGTCTCAGCCAGTGTCATGGCAATGCAGCTCTTGCCCTCCTTTAAGCCTTGGGCGACCTCAATCAAACAAACGCTAGATCCTCCGGAGCCTGAGGAAACCAAGAAGTGAGACAGCATGCATAAGCAAAGGGCGTGTCGTCGAAAACCCTGCCAGTGATGGTCGCCGTGGTCACCGGCATTAGAAAATCGATAAACCAAGCTGGGGATGTCCAACTCCCCATCGCGAATCAAAGATCGAGCGTCATGCATAGTGAGCACGCACATTCGTCCTAAGGCTTGGATGTGGCCGAAGCGGAATTGCGGCAAAATCTCTTCTTCGCGCTCAGACTCCATCAAAGCTTGGAAGTTTTTAAAAGTAGGACATATCTCTTGCCCGCCAAAGCTAAAGACACGTGTTACCGGGTTCCAAAACCTTACCGCGGCATGAAGGAACGGAAATCGCAGCGGGGTGTGACTTAGCGTGAATAGTGCATTTACGCTGAAGTCCCGGAAATTCAACTTTTCCGAGCCATCCAAGGTAGCAATCCAATTTGTGAGATTTTCAATAAGAAACGCCTCCATTTTGGTGCAAAACTGAGTTAGAATGAGAGAACCATGAAGCTGGCACCTTTATGGAGGATAAGACACTGTTTGGAGGACAAGTGTCAAAAAACTGGAGGTTCCCAGGTTAAGTGGTCGGCCGACCACTTTTTCTAGTCGGCTAGTTACTTTTTTGGGTTGCAGACAGAAAACTGGTCGGTAAGCTCTAAAAGTGGTCGGCCATGTGCAAAAAGCTAGTCTCCAGCTGTTTCTTGTCTCCAGAAGGGAGTCTCTAGCTTTCCTGTGTACTGAGAGTACTGAAGGTCTGAGTTTACCTCTGTTTCAGATGCATTTTGTCGCTTTATTTGTCTCAAAATGCATTCGCTTTTTGAGTTGTTAAGTTTTGCTTATTGAGTTGTTAAGTTTTGCTTATCGAGTTGTTAAGTTTTGATTATCGAGTTGTTGCTCTTTGTTTATCGAGTTATTGCTTGTTACTTATCGAGTTGTAAACTTGCTAAGGTTTTGTTGTTTCTTAGTGAGTTAGGTTGTTTAGTTTGTTTTGTTGGTTTACTACCTGACTTGGTAATACATGAGGTTCAATTTCTATTCAATTTCATTTTTGTACAAAATAGTGCGATGCGATGCTAAGAATACAAGTACAAACACTTTTCGAATAAAAAAGTCATTTTCATCCCATCATAGCTTCTTTTTACAACATTTTACAAAAGGAAACAAGTTTTGAAGAAAATAAAACTACCTAAGCCGTACAATGTGCTACAACTACATGTAAAAAGAAAAATAAAGTAGGAACATCGGCATCAGTGCCATCAAGCTCAAGACCGAGAGGTCCTCTTCACCCTCTTTGGCTGAGCAGCCTCCGCACCACCGGCACCGACACCATCATCTGAATTAGAGCCACCATCCTCGGAAGCCTCCTCGGTGTCGCCTCTACCCTTCGAACCGGAATCAGAGTCATCATCCATGCCTGCAGATGTCTCTGACTGTGGATGTGCTGACTTCTCATCCTCGCTAGACTCCTCGTCATAACTGACAGGTGCTCTGTGTCCCCCCCGGCCGCGTGTTGAGACTCCTCTCCTAGCTGCTCGAGAAGGCCTGGATGGCCCAGTCTGCAAAGGCGGGACCTGAAAAGGACAGTTTGAATGCATCAGCCAGTATGTATATCAGATGCAGATGCAAATGCAAGAATGATACATAGAGTGGGTGCATGCAGATATAGTGTGTGAATGTGATGTGCCAGATGTGCTCTACACATGCGATGAATTAATGCAGTGAAATGTTCAGTTTCCATATGTCATCAAAAGTATGATAAATGCAAGGAAATTGAAAAGTACCCGAACGCTGGAGGCATGTAGCATCGTCTTCCTCCGCAGAACCATGCCCTCAAATGAGGCCACCACCCCGAGTAACCCCTCAGTATACTCCCTGGGAGGCTGCAGACACAAGTTCAGGTCATCAGTGAATGAATGAATGTCTAAATATCTGAGTGATAAATGAAAACTGTGAAGCATACTGGTGGTGAGTCAGGATCACTGACGTATCGATGGTCGGGCAATGGAGGCTCCAATAGAATCTGGTATGGTGTCCCATACTGCCAGCCTGTTAGCCTGGTCAGAAGATCTGGCCATCCAGCATACTGCCAAGTCGAGGGCATCCCTCCAGTCTCGCCTCTCGATGTGCCGACCCCACTGGTCGAAGGAATGTCTCTGGCTCGGGTGCGACTCGAGGAAAGCATGTCAGCAGCTCTCTTCCTGGGGGTATGGACACCTGACAGCGGAGGCATCAGGTACGTATGGCGATATCGCGTAATCTCCCTCCTCCAGGAAAAGGATCGCGTCAATACCCAACATAAGGTCCTCCCCCTTCCGGGGTGTGAGACCCCCTGCGGACCGCATCTCTGGTGGAGGCAGTGAGGGGACGTCCTAATCGGAGTTGCCCATTGTCTGGCGCGTAAAGCGCTCTCTGAGAAACCAGGCCCTGCCGACCGGTCCCTCAAACAAGACCCTATATCGGGAGGAGCCCCATGTCCCAGCAAACAAAAATCGAGGATTCCCTGGCATGTCGATCCAAGGCTGCCAGGTCACCTGCGGGTAACAAGTGCGTAAATTAATTAGATATTATAAATATGCAAGATGAATCAAAGCTGAAAGCATGAAGAACTGAAAGTTCTGGATCACCTCCGTTGCCTGTACAGTATCGAAGAACTGTCGGAGGTAGAGCAGAGTCTCCCGAGGCCTGGGCCGGCACCGACCCTCAAATCTGCTTGAGTAGGGGATCTCAAGAGGTGCCACGACCTCGAGCTCAGGGGCCAATGTCGGGAAGTAGGCATAAACCCATAGCTGTGAAAGACAAGACAGTGGCTGTTAGAATACAAAATGTATGGAGAATGCAGAATGCTGAGTGCAGGATGTTGAGTGCAGAATGTTGTGTGCAATGTGCAATATACAGAATATATAGAGAATGCAGGATGCTGAGTGCAGAATGCTGTTTGCAATGTGTAGTATACAGAATATATAAAGAATGCAGAATGCTGAGTGCAGGATGCTGAGTGCAGAATGCTGTGTGCAATGTGCAGTATATAGAATGTATAGAGAATGCAGAATGCTGAGTGCAGGATGTTGAGTGCAGAATGCTGTGTGCAATGTGTAGTATACAGAATGTATAGGAAGTACAGAATGCCGAGTGCAGAATGTAGAGTACAGAATGTAATGTGTGCCGTGTGTAGTGTACAGATAATGAAAAGCAGAAATGCAAATCAAGAGGGCAGAATGTACCTCCCAGGCTCGCCAATAGCTTCCTACTATGGTCCCCCGCTCTCGGGAAGTCGCGCTCATATAGCAGTAAAGGGTAGCGAGTCCAGCGCCACCCCAATCATACTAACTGACCTGTGATAGGTCTACTAGAACACTGAGCAGGTAAAGCCCAATTGTGTTCCCCTTGTTGGAGAATAGTGTGGTCCTGAGGAGGAACATCAAAAATCCCCGAGCATACTGCTGTATGGCCTTTATGGTCACGGGCGTAGTCCCCCTGTACCGCTCGGAGAACCAGGTGTACCTGACCCTGCCTGATGATCTGTCGATCGGCGGACGGGCTCCGAGCAGATAAATCTAAGTGGCCTCCCACTCACCCATATCTGCATCGTATGGGATCGGTTGGCCTGCCATGTCAAGGCCCGTTAACATGGAGAAGTCATATGGGGTCATCGTCATGTCCCTGGTAGCTGAAAAATGGAAGGAGTTGGCAGTGTCCCACCATCTTTCTACAAGTGCCCCCATGAGGGTCCTACTCACTGGATGACGTGATAATCCCGCACAAAAAGGGCCAAATCCTGCCTCGTCCATGATGTGGCGAACAGTATCTGGGAGCTTCATGTACCACTCCCTCGCAATAATAGATCCATAACCCCGTGTGAAACGAGAGGATACCTGCATTCAGAATGAACAGATGTATTCAGTTTCAGAATGAAAAGTATGAACTGTGTGTTCAGAGTAAAATGTATAAGCTGTGTGTTCAGAATGAAAAGTATGAGCTGTGTGTTTAGAATGAAATCTATGAGCTGTGTGTTTAAAATGAAATCTATGAGCTGTGTGTTCAGAATGAAAGGTGTGAATTGTGTGTTCAAATTGAAAAATGTGAGCTGCGTGCCAATGAAAAAGTGTACTGTGGTATGGACTGCGTGTTCAGATTGAGCAGTGTGCTAAGTTATGAAAGAGTGTACCGTATTATGGGCTGCGTGTTCAGATTGAGCGGTGTGCTATGTTGTGAAAAGTGTACTGCGTTATGGATTGCGTGTTCAGATTGAGCAGTGTGCTATAAACCAAATACTGTGTTATGGACTGCGTGTTCAGATTGAGCGGTGTGCTATGTTATGAAAAGTATACTGTGTTATGGACTGCGTGTTCAGATTGAGCAGTGTTTTATAAACCGAATACTGTGTTATGAACTGCATGTTCAGATTGAGCAGTGTGTTATAAACTGAATACCGTGTTATGGACTGCGTGTTCAGATTGAGCAGTGTGCTATGTTATGAAAAGTATACTGTGTTATGGACTGCGTGTTCAGATTGAGCAGTGTGCTATAAACCGAATACTGTGTTATGAACTGTGTGTTCAGATTGAGCAGTGTGTTATAAACTGAATACCGTGTTATGGACTGCGTATTCAGATTGAGGGGTGTGCTATGTTATAAAAAAGTGTATTGCGTTATGAACTGCGTGTTCAGATTAAGCGGTGTGCTATGTTATGACAATAAATCGAATACTGTGTTATGAACTGCGTGCTCAGATTGAGCAGTGTGCTATGTTATGAAAAAGTTTATCGTGTTATGAACTGCGTGTTCAAATTGAGCGGTGTGCTATGTTATGACAATAAAAAGTATACTGTGGTATGAACTGTGTGTTCAGATTGAGCAGTGTGCTATGTTATGAAAAGGTATACTGTGTTATGAACTGCGTGTTCAGATTGAGCAGTGTGTTATCTTATTAAACAAAATACTGTGTTATGAATTGTGTGTTCAGATTGAGCAGTGTTATGAGCCGTGTGCCAACTAAATAGAATGCTGTGTTATGAACTGTGTGTTCAGATTGAGCAGTGCCATGAGCTGTGTGCCAACTAAATAGAATGCTGTGTTATGAACTGTGTGTTCAGATTGAGCAGTGTTATGAGCTGTGTGCCCAAAATGATTTGTGTGCCCAAAATGTGCTGTGTGCCAAAATGAGCTGTGTGCCGAATTAACAAAGTGATTGTGTGGTGAGCTGTGCGTCGAATAAACAGAATACTGTGTTATGAACTGCGTGTTCAGATTGAGTAGTGTTATGAGCCGTGTGCCAACTAAACAGAATACTGTGTTATGAACTGTGTGTTCAGATTGAGCAGTGTTATGAGCTGTGTGCCCAAATGTGCTGTGTGCCCAAATAAGCTGTGTGCCTAAAAGAGCTGTGTGCAAAGTGAACCAGGTTTTGTGTTAAGAGCTGTGTGCGAAATGAGCAAAGTGTTATGTTGAGAGTTGTGTGCCAAATGAATCGGATGTTGTGAGCAGAAGTACTGTGTATGTGAATGTGTTCAGAACGAGCAGATAAAATACATCACAGAAAACTAAAGTAAAGTACGCACCTCATGCTCATGATGAGATAGGTAGGACTTAGGCTTCCGTAGCAGCAAGTCTGGGGGCGCCCGTCGTGCGAAGTCTGTGAAATGGTGGAAGGTACTTGGAGAAACGATGTGCTTCTGCGGGTCGTACTCCTCCGGGTCAAACGACCGAATCCTCGGAGGCAACGGTATAATATCGGGCTTGTCCTCTGCATATAGAGAACCTCCGCCATATGGAATATCGTCGGCCATTTGAAGAAACATGCAAAAATGAGCAAAATGAGCCAAAATTGCAAAAAGTCAACAAAAGTCAACTCTCAGGAAGAGAAAAAGTCAACAAAAGTCAACGCCCGAGAAAAGGTGCCAAAGTTCGAGACAAACTTACCTCAAGTGGTGGAAATGGAGAAAGAAGCTCCGAAAACAAATTCTAGTCGGTTCAAAACGAAGAGAATCGAAAGTTTTCGCGAAACAACTTTGTGTGGGGCATTGGAAAACGCGTATAAAGTGTAGATCTGAGAGAGAAAGGGGTCTAGGGAGGAAGAGAAGCTGATTTCGGCCTTGGAGGTGTGAGCAAAATTGATTTGGAGTTGTGTACTTAAAGAACCGAGTATAAAAGGACAAAACTGCCCCAGATTTTGTAAACTGGTCGGCTAGCCAGTTTTTCTAGACGGCCGACCACTTTGGTAGGCAACAACTGGTCGGCCACTGATACAACTGGTCGGCCACCCTCCTGGGTGATCTCTAAGGTCCCTTTGTTCTCCTTATGTGTTTTGGTGATGATTGGAGCTCTTCTCTCTCAGGAAAGTGCAAGAAAAGTACACTTTTGGCGCGAAATTGTCCCCGCGGGAACTTCAAATTCAAGTCTTCGATGCGTGGCTCATCATCACTTATCAAAGAGTGAGGTGTATCCTTTTTATGTATGTTGTGACCCCTCCCCCCAAGAGGTATATCGGAGGTTCCAGTTAATTTGCTCAGGTTAAGGCTTATTTTTCTTTAACCGGCATTTTGTTTCAAGGCATGCTATCGAGGTTATACCACTCTCGCATTGTTATGCACACTTTCCTCTCTTGCTTTTGTTATGCACACCACTCGTTGCTTTGTTATGCACTCACTACTTGTGTTGACACGCTCGTTTTGCTTACATTGTTATGTGTACTTCACCGCATTGTTATGCGTCACACTTACGTTGCATTGTCATGCACCCATTTACCACATTGTTATTCGTCACACTTAGGTTGCATTGTCATGCACCCCTTTACCGCATTGTTATGCGTCACGCTTAGGTTGCATTGTCATGCACTTCTTTACCGCATTGTTATGCGTCACACTTAGGTTGCATTGTCATGCGCCACCCCTTTACCACATTGTTATGTGTCACACTTAGGTTGCATTGTCATGCACCCTTTTACCGCATTGTTATGCGTCACACTTAAGTTGCATTGTCATGCACCCCTATTACCGCATTGTTGTGCACTCTTCACGCGCGTTGCCACGCGCGTTTCGCCTGCATTGTTATGCACACTACTTGCATTGTTATGCATGTTTTACTAGTATTGTTATGCACCCACACTTCGCTTGCGTTGTCACGCGCTTTTCAGTTGCATTACTATGCATGTTTCTAACGATATTATACCTGTTGAGTTTCTTTCTTTTGCAGGCACGATATTGTATGTACAATTCATCTGAAGCTGGCGCGACTAGACGAACCGGACGGTATTGTATATTCTCTGCGTGAGACGTAGTGAGAATTGTATAATTCTCTTACATCCTTTCTGCATGTAATGTAGTTTGATTTGTATTCGCTTGCTTAAACTGTTACATTTATTGTGTATATTTGCTTCATTACAGTTTTCTTTGCATGATCATAAGTTATGTTCGGCTTTGTGCATGTCCTTTGCATTTTGCCCCTGCCTGCGGGTACATCTCTTTGTTATCTTGCATGTTTGTCTAAGTCTTCGGCTTTGTCAAAAGTGGGTCGTCTCTGGGCTTTGACATTCACTCCCGTCATTTATGACTTTCGAGTTCTGTCAAAGAGGGGCAACTATAGGTACCCCATTTTTGACAGACCTTAAGACTTAGACGTCATCGATTGAGCGCTCGGTGATAGTGCATGTCGTGCTCGTTTCGAGGTTTTGGAGTTTTGGCTGAGAGCCTTGCCTCCGGGCCTCCGAACTCTTTGTGCTTGGGCTCAGTTTGCGGACCAAGCCTTGTTTTCCTTGCCTGAGGGAGGGAGAGGTCTTGTAGACCATCTCTTTGGGGTCGTAGACCACTTTTTGTGGTCATAGACCACTTTTCCCGTTGGAGATTAGTTTCCGATTTTTGGAGCCTTCGGCTGTGCGCCTTGTCTCGGGACCGCTTAACATTCTCCGTTTGGCGTGGTTTTTGAACCACACCTTGTTTCCTTGGCCTAGAGGGCCACTGTGGTTTGGGAGACCACTTTTGTGGTCGTAAACCACTTTTGGTGCTCGACAGCTAGTTTTCGAGACTCCCGGCTGCGCGCTTTGCCTCCCGAACTTTCGTCTTGCATCTATTTTGGTTTGTTTTTGGTACAAACCTTGTTTTCCTTGTTTGGAAGGTGGTACAAGGGTGGGAGACCAGTATTTCCCCTTGGAGACCACTTTTCCTCCTGCCAGCCAGTTTTCTGGTCTAACAACTAGTCTCCCTGATCTTTGGACCATCAAAAGTGGTCGGCCACCACACTATTTGCTTGTTTTCATGCTCTGGACTCTCTCCCACCATGGCCGACCAGTTGTTGTTCTGGGAGACCACTTAAAGTGGTCGGCCGACCACTTTAAGTAGCTGGCCGACCACTTTAAGTGGTCGGCTGCTTTTTGTCACCTTTTTAAAGATATTTTGGGCCAGCTGGCGTAGTTGGAGGGCACAAGAACCATCCTCCATACATGTGTATGGAGGGATGGCCTTGAGCCTTAGCTTCTCCTAGAAGCTTTAGCTTTTGTTCTCTATAAGAGGAAGGCTCCTTCTCCCTCCTCTAGGTTAAAAAAAATTTCCTTGAGAGTTATACATATAGCTTTGTCTCTATATTGCTCTTGTTCTTGATTTTGTGCCTTGAAAGTGTAGTTTTACCACACTTTAACACACAAACACACACTCAAACACCATACTCTTGGAGCTGAGGTCTCTTGAGGTTGTTTTTGAAGCTTTTGGACTAGTTTTGGTTGGAAAAAGCTGCTAGAGTTTTGGTTTTGAAGAGGGTCTTCAAGGGTGAGTCTTTAACCTTTTAAACCCCCATTCTTGCTAAAGCTTTTGGACCCTTTTGCATGCTGTTTTAAGACTAACTTCCTACTGCAAAAAGTTCTGAATTTTGGTGCTTAAGATCTTTGTTTAAGATCACTTTTGTGTTTGGGGTTGTTTACCCCCTCTTAGGCCTTGTTTGGCCTCGCTTTTGTGCCTTCTTTGTGAGCCTTTGGGACCACCTTGTTTTCGCCTTCTCACCACTAAAATCCAGAGGAATTTTAGTGGTGGGGGTGGTGTTTTGAGGTCCCAAAAAGGGGAGGGTCGTCCTCTCTCCTTGTGTCTTCAATACTTGCTTTGAATGCCTCATGTGTGAGCATGTTTGTTAAGTTTATGTTGACCATATCTTAGCTTGTATTTGGGCTTATTTTAGCATGGCATGCCACTGTTTTTACTTGGTTTTGTCACTCTATGCATGCCTAATACACTTGTAGTGTAAATCACACAAACTAGTCTTATATGCTTCATGAAGTAGCATGTCATTCTAGCTTATTTTGTTTCCATTTCAGCATGTTTTTGGTGATGTTTTGCCATGTCATACCTCTGTTAGGGTTTGGTTTGGTCACCTCTTGCATGCTCCATGCACTTGTAGTGCATTCCCACGAATTAGCCTAACATGCATCATGCTTTAACATGTCATTCTAGCATGCTTTAGGCTTAACTTCAAGAAGCTTTTGTCCATATTTTAGCATGCTCTAGCTCTGATTTTGGTTGTTTTGGCCATGCATGACTTGCTTTGTATAGCTATAGTGCATTCTAGCTTGTTAGCTTTATGTGTCAAGTCCACTAGTATGCATTGCTTGGACTATTTTCATGCTTTGGCATCATTTGAAATGTTATTTCAGTCCATATAGTGTGGTCATACACTTGCATTTATCACTCTTTCAATGCGTTGGAGGGTTTCCCCCTTTATGCCTTAACACGAATCATTGCGTATGCGTCCATACCTTAGCTTGCGAGCCATCATTTCAGTGTTTATTTGGGGTTATCTTGCCATGATATAACTCTGTTTTTGCTTGGTTAAGTCATTCCATGCTTGGTCCTAATAGGTGTATTGTAATCCACCTTATTTGCCTTGCATTCATCATGCTTCATGCCCTTCATGCTAGCTTGTTTTGGCTTCTTTCCATGTATGTTTTAGTATCATTTTGACATGTTTTAGGACTGTTTTGGGTTGCCTTTGCCATATCCCTTATGCTTTGTATAGTTGTAGTGCAATTGGCCTTGTTAGCTTTGTGTTTTGATGCTTCTTGCATGCTATCTTTGAGCTATTTAGATGATTTGGCATCATTTAATACTTCATTTCAGAGCTTATCACATTGCAATGTTTCCACTTCATTCACTCTTTTAGTGCCTTTGAGTGTTGTGCATTGTGGCCTACCATGTATGCCATCTTGCCTAGGTACTTGAGCCTCCATCTTAGCATGTTTTGGTCATTATCTTGATCTACTTGAGCTCTGTTTGTGCTTGGTTCATGCATATTTACCATGTATTGCATGCCTTCTTTGTAGTCCTCTTTATTAGCTTTCATGCTTTAGGACCTTTGCATGCTTTGTTTGAATGATTTGGCATAATTTCTTACCTCATTTCAGTACACTTGGTGTTGTTACACTTCCATGTTTTTCACTTTTTGAGCACTCTTGAGAGTTATGCTCTTAGGCCTCTTTGATGGGCCATTGCATGTGCATACTTGTATATGCTTCATGTGCCTTAATTTTATCACCATTGGCCACTGATTTGGGCATGGCTGAGGTCTGTCCATTTTGGTTTAAGTCCGTTGAGCATGTTTGATTGCATGTTGTTTGCATGCTATGATGTCCATTGCATTGTGTATGCCTTATACTTTGCATTGTGTATGCTTAGGTTACATAAATATTGTGCATGCCATGTAATTCATAGCATTGAGTATGCCATATTGTTTGCATGTTGATTCATGGCATTGTGTATGCCATGTTTTTTGCATGCTTAGGTCGCATTGCATTGAGTATACCATCATTGCATTGTGCATGCTAATTGACATTTGCATTGTGTATGTTAGTTGTTGCATGCATTAGCATTGTGCATGCCATTAGCCTTGTTAGGTTGTTCATATTGCATTGCATGTTTGCATAATTAAGTTGTATTGCATACTTGCATGCTTGAGTCGCATTGCGTATGCCATGCTTGTGTTGCATTTTGTTTGGAATAGGTGTTAGTCCAAACACGAGAAACGAGGGACGTTTCATACTTGAAGTGATGAAATGTGCCTTAATTCTCGGTCGCTGACGCTCTTGATCATACATGATAGAGTTTTAGGCCTTATGTGTTTATGTGTGCATTCATTTTCATATTGAATTGTGCAACTTCGCCTCTCGGCCATCATGCATTGAAATGCGTGATTGGTGGCCTGAGAGTCGAGAACCACACTCCCTTGAGCTTATGAAATGATAGGGAGGATGGTTGTACACATATATCTTGCAAATACATTGCCATGCCCTTTCTTGCTTTCTGTTGCAGCAAACTGGAATTCAGCAGCAACAACTGGTCGGCCGACCAGCATTACTAGCTGGCCGACCACTTTTCCTGATTTTTCAGCACAGAAAGTGGTCGGCAGGTGGTCTCCTTCCTCAACAATTGGTCGGCAGCCCTCCCACAGGTTTCCAAGGTGGATTTTAAGCTTTCTAGAGCTTGGTGCAGTGTTCTGGAAACAATTGCAAACAGAGGCAAATTGGGGCATTGCGACAGATTTCCGAACGAGGCAACCGAGCATGCATCCGGTCTTTTCCATCTGAGAACCTCCTGTTTTACTGCTCTATTTAGCTTCTTTATTTAGCTAGATTAAGCATTTGTTTTGTACTTCAATAGTTAATGCATTCAATTTGTTTTGTAATAATTAGTTAACTAGGATTAGTTAATTAGTTTGTTTTCTAATAATTAGTTTAATTAGTTTAGATTAGTTAGTTAGCTTCTTTTTCGGTCCCTCCTGCGAGATGGCGTATTGTTATAATAAGCGTGCGTGTGTGTGATGCATGTCTTCCAACCTCTATTTCTTTCTCCCTTTTACTTAACCGCTTACGATGGTTAGTTTTAGGACATATTTCATTTAGCATACCTTATGCTCGCATGCGTGCATCCATTCATCTATATTGCATGCACCGGGCTCGGCGCATCATACTAACTGCATTGTATTTCAATACCTATTTGAATACATGTATAAAGTTTCATTTCACATGGCATCTTAGAATAGCCAAGCCTATTTTAGTTGCATTCTCGCATGTGTTGCATTAGCCATCTTAACATGAACTAGGATCATGCATGATTTCTAACTAGTTCTTTGTTTTTGCTCGGAGAACACTGTGAGTGTTTACGCTTTAGCATACTGCATGTGTGTTAATGCTGCCATGAAAGCATGCTTGCCATGAGACTAACTGCTTATTTGATATAATTACCTGAATGCCTGTGGGTGAAGGTTGGATTGCTTTAATTGGAACAATTCATTGAAATCCGCGATTTAGCCTAATTGCGAGTAGCAAACTTCAAACCATTTTTCACAAACGAACGTGTAATGTTTTGTTCCAAATTAGGCGATCTAAGCTATACTTGTTTGCTGTGCGTATCACATAGTAAGATTAGCTAATTAACCGGAATAAGAACACATGTGTTTTCAAAAACAACATATCATACTTAGTATAGGCCGATCTTTGATCGGGCGAGCGGGGGTGCTCATTGCATGACCTTCCCCTCTCATACCCAAGTTCCCGAGCCGAGGCAACTTTGGTGATGACGGACACGTGGCCTTAGGCACGAGTCAGGGTTTTCTAAATTCCCCAAAAATAAAATATTTAGGTGGCGACTCTGTATCTGGCAAAGCAGTCCATGTTTGACACTTCTTTATAAAAATCAGTTTTCCAAAACGATTTGCCGGATTTGGACTCTTTGGTGATTTATCAGTTTTGCATTGCGCGAGATCAGGTTAAGAACTGTGACATTGAGTCCGAACTATAGTAGCTCAGAACAAGACGAGATTCGTGCCGCCCCTCGCAAGTGCGAATATCGAGGAGTTCCCGGGAGCGTCTCCCCACCTCAATCTTAATCCTAATCCTTCCTCTATTTTCCAAAACAAACGGGCGTAAGAGTTAGGTCTATTTAGGAAGTGGTTTTTTTTATTAAAATATGATGTGAAAAAACAAATTAAAGTATTTGAGAATGATTTTTTGATTTTTTTTTAATAAAAAATAATGCAAAAAATTAAAGAGTAAGGAAATAATTTTTTGACTATTTTTTTTGGTAAGAAAATCTGTCTACCGTATGCACTCTATTATAAAAATGTGTAATTTTACCACAAAATTTTGTAATATTAATCATAAAATGCGTAATCTTACCACAAATTAGAATAATAAAATGTTTAAAATTTTATAGTTGATGTTGCAAAAGTTTGTGGCTTGGTTATGACATTTTTTGTTATACCAATTTATGGTAAGATTACATATTTTGTGGTTAATGTTATGAATTTTGTAGTAAAGTTACACATTTTGTAATAGGTGCATACAGTGTGCACCCCTGCAATAGTTAATTTTATTTTCGCTTTTTGATTTTTTAATAACTTTTTAACTAAATTTTTACATGTCAAACTATCCTGTAGTTTTAAAAAAATTGTCTAAAAATAAGTTAATAAAAAAAGTTAATGTAAAAAAAAAAAAAAGTTCATTTGGCATATTTTTTGTTTTTTATGCGCTTTTCTAAAAGTTTTTTTAAGTAGTTAAAGTTAATTTATTTGTGAAAATCATTAATCCCAAACGATCTAATTGTTTTAAAATAAAAAAATGCGCTTAAACAATCAACTTTTAACAAAAAAGTTAATGCTGAAAAACAAGGTTGTAAAGTTGATTGAAGGTCTGTCCAGCTCAACCTAAAGTGTATAACAACAAATTTCTACTATAGCATGTAGTTCTAGCATTAAAAAAAAAAAAAAAAAAAAAAAAATACAAATATACAAATTGTTTACAATTATGGGTAAAGAGAGAATTATTGTATAAAAATTAATAAAAACTAATACTAACTGTCACAAGAGGTGGCCTATGTACAGGCTTATAATGGAGGAATAATACTTGAGACCCCCTTTTGGGGGTCACCCCCTCACCCCCTTTGCCATGTGTCAGGGAGTGATTGGAGGAGCAGGAAAAAAAAGAAAAAGAAAAAGAAAAAGCAACCAATGAGAGAGAGAGGGGGTCAAAGGGGGTGATGGGAAAAGGGGGGATGAATCATTGTTGATAATGGAGTGCTCATCAACTAACCTAAGGAAACATGTAAATATAAAAAAAAACAATATTATTAAAATATGAAAATGTAATATTATAAAAATATTCTACAAATAAGCTCCAAGTGTACATGCCTTGTTTTTGTTTGCTCCTCTTTATCTATTTTGTTTATGTATTGTTGTTTCTTTCTCTTCTGTTCTTCTCATTTAGGCTTTGGTTGGTTCCTTGCCAACCTTTCCATTCTTGATTGGTGATTGCATATGATTTTGCTTGTCTGATCATAGCAATTTAGTTAGGATGCATTCTACACCTCTTCCTTCTTTATTGATATTTGTATGCGTCCTCTTTTGTAGTTTTGGATTTATTAATGAAATTCCTTTCTTTCTTTTTTTCTTTTTTTTCTCTGATTGATTGATAGATATGTATTTATTGTTATAGTTTTACTTTTTATTAGGGAAAGAATATCTGTGAGTATAATTGAAAGAACTTAATGAGATCGAAATCTGATAAATTAAGAGGTGGTAGAGAGAAGTGACTATATTTAGAGCTCCCTTTTCTAACTAATATCTTGCATGGTCAGTAGTGATACAACTGTATTCCTAAAAATTCTTTCACTGGAAACTTCAGTTTTTTTCTCTTTCTCGTCGCATTCCTTCTTCTTTAGCAACGGGGAACATCGAGTCTATGACACTCTCACATTGTTGCAACACTTTTTGAATGTACGGCGAAAGCAACAATCCACTAGTTCTCTTGCCATATTTCTTCAAGGTCTTAACCAACCCTACAATATTCAATTCTGCATAAATTTTCTCATTATTGATTGACAATTTTGTACAGTGACTAACAAAATAATCTCAGTTCATTATGAGAAGTTTATTTATTTATTTTTAAATAAAAGGGAATAACACAAGTAAAGAAATAAGCAAAATCAAAGTTTTACATCGAATTTATTTATCATATGATGTATCAATTTTTGTGTGATAAGATTTTTTTGTTCTTAATTTGTTTGCCATCTGTGGTGACATCTTACCTGTCATTCATAATAAACTAAGATTTTAGAAGTAAAAATTTAGGAATAAAATCACTTGTTAAGTACAAAATATTTTGGGTTGATTACAAAAAAAAATTCTAAAGTTTCACATGTTTTTCACTTTAAACCCCAATGTTTCAATTTCAACAAATTAAACCCTGGAGTTCTACCAGTGTTTCAATTTGGAGAATCGTTTTAGGGTTTAAAGTAGAAAACGCATGAAACCTTGGAGGTTTTTTTTTTTTTGGGTAATTAACCCTAATATTTATTTATTTATTATATATATATACATATATATAGATATAACTTACATATCTTATTGTATATGTACATGCGTGCTTGCATATATGGTAAAAAAAATTTATTCAAATTTTGATTATTCTGATGATAAAATTCTGTTTTTGTCCCTAATTTTGATAATTATATAAGAAGGGACAAAATCAAAATGATTATATTTATATATTTATAATAATTTATTATGTCATTTGTTATCAGTATTTTAATTGAATGGATTTAACAGATTAAATACGGTATTAACAACAGACATAAGTAATAAGATCAGTTAAATTCGTTCAATTAAAATACTGATAACAAATGACATAATAAATTATTATAAATATATACATATAATAATTTTGACTTGGTCCCTTCTTACATAGTCACTAAAATTAGGGACAAAATCAAAAATTTATTATTGGAAGAGTCAAAATTTGAATTAAAAAAATTCACCATCTATACAAACACACATGTACGCGTACAACAAGATATGCAAGTTATACATATATATACACATACACACACACAAAACAACAACCAAAAAAAAATTAGGGTTAATTACAAAAAAAAAAATCCCCAAATTTTCACGCATTTTTCACTTTAAATCCCAAAAGGATTCTCTGTTACATAGACGGAGATGGACGGGAGAGGGAGGACACATTGAAACACAGATGGAACTTTAAGATTTAATTTGTCGAAATTGAAACACTGGGGCTTAAAGTGAAAAACGCGTGAAACCTTAGAATTGTTTTTTGTAATTAACTCAAATTTTTTTGTTATCAAAAGTGTCATTATTGTATTTTAGTGACGAAATTGAACATTTAGTGATGAATTACTATCATTTTGGAACCAACATTTTTGTTACAAAACATAAACATATTTGTGGATCAAATTATTTTGTCCTTAAAAATACATTTATTAGCGACATTTTAAAATTTTATCGCTAAAAGTTTTTGTTTTTTTAATACTTTGTGCAATAACCTTTTAATGACTATTTTTGCCAGAATAAGAGCATCTCCAATGGTGTGCCATTGGAGCTGCTATTGCCAAATTATGGCAACAGTTGATAGAAAGGCAACTCCAATGGTAAGTTTTAGCAGCTGTTATCTTTGGCAAGTGCCAAAGCTGCCAAGTCAGCTTCAACCAACGGTTTCCACCCTCCCTCCCTCCCTCCCTTTCTCATCATCCTTTCCAAACAAAGAAGCAATTTTCACCCAATTTCACCCAAAATTAAACAATTTCAAACACAAGCAAGATAGCAAAATTTCAATTTCACCAATTTCAAGCAAAAAAAATTTAAATAAAAATTAGAAAATAAACAAAGTGAGTCAAAAAAATACGTGATGATAGAAATTTGGGGGAGAGGGAAGAGAATTCACCATTCTAGTTCAGATAACAGAAATAGTTGTAGACAGAAGGTGTTTGCTTTTACGGTTTCATGGCCTTTGTGTACCTGTTTTCACGGCCTCTGTGTAACTACTTTCACAGTTTCATGATCAGATCCTCCTTGTTCATAGTTGGAAAAAGAAGCATCTGTATTAGGGATGGAAGGCTTCGGTGGATGGTCTTTCATGTCCATGGGAGATGAATGAGGTGGGTTTGTGAGATTTGAAGACATGGATGATGAAGGAGGTCGATATGTCAGATTCGAGGTGGGTTTGTGAGATTTGGAGACTTGGATGATGAAGGAGGTGGGTTTGTGAGATTTGGAGACATGGATGATGAAGGAGGTCGATTTGTCAGATTCGAGGTGGGTTTGTGAGATTTGGAGACATGGATGACGAAGGAGGAAGGAGGTAGGTTTGTGAGATTTGGAGACATGGATGATCGATTGAGGTGGGTTTGTGAGATTTGGAGACATGGATGACTAATTCAGAGGGTGATTGGCAGACGGCGGGGTTGTAGGAGTGAGACAGCTACAAAGTTTTGGGTTCTGGGAGTGAGAGAGAAGTGAGATCAAGAGAGGGGTGAGGGATAGATAGAGACGGAAAATAGAGAGAGAAGTGTCTGTCTTGCAAGGGAAGAACCAATCAGTATGAAGAGAGAAGAGATACGGAGAGAGAAGAGAGTCAGAGAGTATGTAGAGAAGAGAGAGGAAGATGATTATAAAGAGATAGAGAGATGAAGATGATTCTAGATAATAAAGATCTCAGTCGTTGGAAATGGGAGATAGAGATCTCAACCGTTGGAAATGAGAGATAGAGTGTCTTGGAATGTGTAATATGAGCCCAATGCTCTATTTGAATATGAAAGTAAAAAAATGAGCATTCAATTTTTAAATGGCTGTAATTAAACGACTATTTTTCTTTCAATATGAGTAGTATAAATACACATACCTTGTTTTACCAATTTGAGTTTACAGCAACAATTTTTCTTTCAATTATATTTTTCTCTTTTATTTTTCACACAATCAGTATTGAAAATTCATTAAAAACAAAGAGAGGAAAATCATTTACTACTCAAGAAGATGTGTCAATTTGTAAGCTTGGTGTCACATTACTGAAGACCCAATTGTTGGAAATTCGCAATTGCATGCTCATTTTTGGGGAAGAATTTTTGAAAATTATTGCTCGCTGCAGAATGATCAGTCAAGGACACAAATGTCTATCTCATCTCGATGGGGTATAATTATGAAATGTTGCAACAAATTTCGTGGGTGTTTAGCGCAAGTCGAAAATCTACATCCAAGTGGGGCATCGCAAGTTGATATAGTAAGATTTCATTTTCATTTATTATGTTAGTTTTTTATTTTGTCTTATATAAAAATTAACTAATTAATTAATTTAATATTTTATTGCCATATAGATGCTTCAAGCAAAACTATTATACCATCAAGATGAAAACAAATATTTTGCTTTTGAACATTGTTGGCCAATCTTGTAAAACAATATCAGGTGACAAGATGTAACTCCTACGAACATGGTGAAGTTAAGGATACATACACCGTTTTCCCTTGTGGATAACCATAATTCTTTTGAAGATGACACCAGTCCAAGTATTGGTAATAATCCAACTATTAGTGAGAGCAGTGTCACTGCAAAGGGTAAAAGGCTTATGGGTAGGAAAGCTGCAAAAGAATCATTTCGGAGAAATGAAGTTGTTGAAGCTGAAGTCCAAAAAATGAGTATACAATTGGAGACATTTAACCAACACATTGCTGAGAAGGAAAAGGAAAAGGAAAAAGATGAAAGAGAAAAAAAAAGGATTCAAGCACTTTAGGAGATGAAAGAACTTGATATCAGCAAATAAGAACATGAGCTAATGACTACTTACATTTCTTATTTGGACCCTTAGGCGAAAGCGTATTACACATGCAAAAAAATGAGATTTTCGCCAAGTGATCCTCAAATGTCAGCAGCCCAAATTACCATGTCTCCTGATGAATAATTACGAGATAATGTATTTTTTTGCAATGTCATTTATTTTTTAATGTAATTGTTAGTCTTTATTTGCAATGTCACATTTTTATTTTGTAATGAAATTTCATTTTTTTTTTTGGAGTTTTTTGTACAATGGATGGTTGTTGTTGGTGGTTGTTGGTGAATAATGGATGGTTGTTGGTGGGTGGTTGTTGATGAATGAATGTTGGGTGAATGATGAATGATTGTTGGTGGATAATTAGTGATTGTTTATTTTTTATATGTAGTTAAAAAAATTTATTAAATATGTAGTGATATGTTTTTTGGTGGGGTGAATTATATTCAATTTTTTTTTCCAATTTTTCAATTTTTTTTATTTTTATATTTGTCTAGTCGGGGAATAATATAAATATATAATTTTTTTTTTACAAACAGTTAAAAAAAAATCACAAAAGACAAAAAATAAACAAAAATAAAATAATAAAAAAAACTTATATCCAAACAATACCTACAAATTTAGAGGGAAAGTTGGTTGGGATTCTCCAAAATAGCAACTGACTATTAGAGCACCATTGCTATAATTTGGCAAAATAACACTATTCATTGCCAAATTATAACATTAGCAATGGCAACATAGTAATAACCATTGGAGATGCTCTAAGAATTGGTTCCCAAAAACTAACAAGTCTGTGGATAGAGTAACGAAATATGAATATATATATATATAATGATGTGGCTTAATAAGGACTTTATATTTTAAAGCAAAATATCTATATAGATGACTTATATTTATAACAATACCACAACCACATCATTCTTATGGTATTTTTTTGTACCCATTCACTAAGTGCACACAAATGGTGAACAAAATCAGTCATAGACAAGACCCAAGTGGGACCCACATGTGGGATCCACCTTTTGTGTCTTGTTTGTGATTGATTCTGTGCATAATTTCTATATTTATAACACTCTTTTTTATATGAATTTTATGTATAAATTAATATATTATCATATTTCTAGAATTATGAATTTAATATGTGCATTTAATGTCACAAGATTACAACAAGTGAATTTACTAACCCAAAATAGATGACTAGTAAGAATTTGGATGATTTAAGAAAAGGAAGTGCTAGACACTTAGAATCTGGACCTTAAATTCATTCATAATAATGTGTTGAGGGAGATGAATTCTATACAATTAAGTGTGTGGCAAATTAAAAGTAAAGATTTCTGTAATTTCATATCTCTATCTCTCTATATATAGTGAAGAAACAAGATAGTCCATTTGCACAAAAAAAAAAGAAAAAAAGAAAAAGAAAAAAAGAGAAGCTAGACAATCCATACCCAACTATGAGTAAGCCTTCATTCACTTGTTTAGCCCTACTGGTTGTGCTCGTGGTGGTGTCATCAGGTTAGTCTTTCTATTTCTCTCTCAAATATAAGTAGATACAGAATCTATATAAATAAAATGAATAATTTTTTTTAGGTCTTATCATCAAATTTCATAAAATTTTGTTCATTTATATTTATTTGGTGTTCTTTTCCTTTTTGGATTTTGTATTCGTAACAGAGAATAAAACCAAGAACACAAAAATTAGAAATTGGTAATAACATCAAACCCTAGTGCTGTGTTTAGTTGAGGGATTTGAGGAGGGATTTGGAAAGGAAAATGGAAAAGGTAGGTGAAATGTAAAAAAAATATACCAACATTTCACATAGTTTCACACACCTTTTCCCTTTCTTTTTCCAAATCCTTTTCCAAATCCCCCAACCAAACACAGTATAAGTATATATGGATAAATAATATTATTTAATAGTGAAGCCTATCAATAAATTCTAAAAAATCTGGTCTAAGGTTATCATTTAGCTTAATGTTTGCACCCTGGCTTAGCAGGCTTTTACTTGACGCAAGTTCATACCTTCGTTTGAAAATATGTTTTTTCTTTAAATTTTTATGCAAAAATATGTTAAAAGTAGGTTGAATGAAAATAAATCCTTGATTTTTAATATTTGTTAATTTTTTGACTTTAGGTTTTAGTTACTTCATGACTTGTTTGGAAATATGATTGTTTTGGAAAGTGTTAAATAAGTTTGACTTTTTTTTGTTTATTACAAAAAGACATGTAAAAATAGAGAGGTAATATCATTTAAATGAGTCAAAAAATCAATACATTGGCTTATAAGGTCTCATTTGACCACTACATGTTTTAGCCAAAAGGGCAACAAGTTATAAGTTATTACATCACTCTTTCTATTTTTTTGTATATCTTTTCGTAAAAAGTCAAAAAATTACTAAAGTAGTTTGGCCGCCACTTCCTAAAAGAGGCCAAAGTAGTCGAAAAGTTAAAAAGCCAATAAAAAGGTCAAAAGCCAACAAATATCAAAAAGTCATATTCAATTTATTCTACTTTTTGCATATATTTTCATAAATATTAAAAATTTATTTCAAATATATTCATCTAGTTTGGTTTTGATTTTTCAAATATAGGTTTTTAAGTTTTCAATTTGTATTTTTATATTTTTAATGGTTTTTTTTTTAATATTTTAATCAATATCTATTTTTTTTAATTTTTATATTCACTTGATCTTAATATACTTATGAAGTAAAAAATTTATACAAAAATGTTTAAAAAATTCATTGAAAGAACAAAATACGAAATGTATTGAATTTTCTTTTTTCTTTTTGTACTTTTTTGTATTTGGTGACTTTTTTTTTTTTTCACAAATATTATATTTTTTAAGTGTATTTAGATTAGGTGTATCTAAAAAATAAAAAATTTATGTAAAATATTAAAAAGATTCACTAAAAATAAAAAAATTTATAAAAAATAAAAAACTCAGTTTTCTAAAAAATAGACTCAATTTTCTGAAATCAAACTCAGTAATTAGTTTTTTTATGTCCTGTTTTAACAAAACAAATCAAAACATTACTAAAAACATATAAACGATACATAAATCCCTGCCTGTTGGCTTAGACCGTTAGCCAATCTGGGTCAAGCTCATTGGCAGGGTGTGGCTCCCAATCCGGCCTAACAAAACAAACCATGTTAGGTGGATTTGAATATCATTTTCACGAAGGCTTTAATTAGTGTAGTGAAATCTTTACTCTCCTAATGTTGTGTAGTCATATTTTCTAAAGCTCAGTTATTATAAAGTGAAAGCCTTGGTTAGTATAATGAAGCCTTTGGTCTTTTCATGTCGCGTGAAAGTATTTTTTACTTTAAAAAAAAAAAAAAGGGTTACATAAAGAGGTGGGTAACTTTGAATCCATGAATGGATTCAAAGTAAGAAGATTTTTACTACTTATGCTGTAATTGGTTAAGAGATTTAGAAAGAAAAATGAAAAAGATAGGTGAAATGTAAATAAAATATAAACACAGTGTTAAACTAATACAATTTTAGGCCAAGTTTGGCATAACCTAAATAATACAAAAAGTCAAAAAGTCACTATTCTATTTAAGTCCCAGCATCTTATTTAAATTACATTACCTCTCTAACACATTACATCAAACCCAACCCATATAAGCCAATAAGTCAAAAAGTGCACTTTTTTAGAACATCCCAAACCAACCCTTAATTTCTTTATTATTTTCTTTATTTTTACTTATTTAATTACACACTTACCACATATGTTATCCGTTAATTCATATATATATTGAGTTTTTTGGATAACTAACAATATACAAAATTGGTGATAGGAGTGCTAGAAGCTGATGCAAGGAACTTGCTACAGGCAAGACAGATACCACCGATACCAACGACATGCATAACAGATGACGATTGCGTAACTTATTATTCTTGTATTAAAGATCTGCGATGTATCAATTACACATGTGCTTGTCCCAAAAATCATATATGTGTTTTCTGTTGATGATGGATGGTTGTGGATTAATGGGCAAGGCCATGTTTGGGTTTTTCTAATTAAGCAGATGTTTGATAATCTGTTATTGTTCTCTATCTCCATCCGTATAAATAAATTATGATTTCGAATAAAAGAGCCTTTTGTTCTGGTTTGTTGCTTTTAAAATATTGTTGTGTTATTTGCTTCAAGGATGTTATAAATAAATGGATTTGTATCCCCTGTTTTTTAAAATTAACTCAAAACTAGTGGGATTAAATATATAAGTCTATCCAATCTTAAAAAAAAAAAAAAAAATGAATAAGTCTAAGAATATAGAAATCGAATACATATACAGGATAATGCTATGTGTTGGCTTTTTTGGCTTTCGAATGTTATTTATGTAATTTAAGCGTGCCAGTAAGGATCATTTAGTTCTTACAGAATTTATAATTGCCAACCAATTATCAGACGATTGTGTTGAAGTTCTTTCAGTCTCAATGAAAATGATTTTTACTGGTGGTTTGTTTTAGAAGCAATTTATAAGAAATAACAAGTACAAAAAACTGAATTTCATTGAGTAAATAAGAACTTACAATGAAATGACCTAGCCTTGAAAAGGTTTACAGCAACGACTACTTGAGCCTACTCTTAAGAAATAAAGTGTAGTACATGAATTGAAATGCTGAAATGTAAAAAACTGAAAATGTAAAACTAAAAAGAAATATGAAGTAAATAAACTGATTTCTGGATCTGAGTCTGGGCTCTTTCATTCTGGGGCCTTTTCTTCTATTTATACTTTTCTATGGCAACCGTTGAAGTGGGCCTTTAATCGTCGAAATATATTCCTACGATTGCTGATCATGTTCTCTCCATATTAATAGCAAAACTAACAATATACAAAATTGGTGATAGGAGTGGTAGAAGTTGATGCAAGGAACTTGCTAGAGTCAGAACAGATACCAATGACATGCATAACAGATGACGATTGCGTAACTTATTATTCTTGTATTAAAGATCTGCGATGTATCAATTACACATGTGCTTGTCCCAAAAATCATATATGTGTTTTCTGTTGATGATGGATGGTTGTGGATTAATGGGCAAGGCCATGTTTGGGTTTTTCTAATTAAGCAGATGTTTGATAATCCGTTATTGTTGTCTCTGCCTCCTTCCGTATAAATAAATTATGATTTCGAATAAAAGAGCATTCTGTTCTGGTTTGTTGCTTTTAAAAGATTGAATGATGTTATTGGGGTCTTTTGGGAAGAAAATAAAATGCCAGCTTTAAATAACCTCAAAAAATATAATTCTCACAATCTCCACTCATCTGTGATTGGTTCAAAAAAGAAAGAAAGAAAAAAAAAAAAAAACAAAAACAAAAAACACGCGATTGGTCCACATAATTTTGGGGACAATGGGGATCAAACTTCAAGGTCCCAAACATTTTTGTATAAATAAATGGATTTTTATCTCCTGTTTTTTAACACTAACACAAAGCTAGTGGGGCTAAATGATAAGACTAAGGACATAGAAATCGGATACATAATATAGGATACGTGGTCACTATATTTTACTTTTTGTGTCATTTTGATCTCTACATTTTCAATTGATTTAATTTTGATCCTTAATTTTAGATTATGTATCAATTTGGTTCAATTGATAATGTTATTAGTATTTTTTAAGAAAAATTATCACTAAATTGGTTAAGGTTAACTTGCTGAGTTATGTAAGTTTTTATAATTTTGTCCTTAAAAATAAGGAATTTGACACTTTTCCATAAAAAAAATATTAAGAGTTATAATTAATTGGACCAAATTGAGACAAAATCATAAATTTAAGGTCAAAATCGAACTAACTAAAATTACAATAACTAAAATGATACAAGGACCAAAGTACAAGGACTATCATCGCAATTTGCCCTATAATATATGCATATGGATGGATAATGCTATGGTACACACCTCTTAAAATGTGTGTACCATTTGCATCTTTGTTATGCATTTTTATAATATATGTTATGTATTTTTTTTTAATAGAATTATTACAATTTGTGATTCAAAAATAAAATTATACATTTTATAATTTTTTTTTATTTATAAAAACACTATCCTTGCTTAATTAATAATGAGAATATTTGGAATTCTCCGAGGAGGATTAGAATGACAGTTTCTGCTAATGAATGACTACTTAAATCAATGTTTTGAGCATAGAGATTCCACTCACCAGTAAAAAGTGGCCTATTCCTTGGGGTGTGGTAATACATCTAAGAAGTAGTTTTAACAAATCACAAAATATGTAATATACATCACCAAAATTACATTGCAGATGTATATGATACCACCCTTTAGAATTTCCCTACATTCTATGTTTGATTTCTATATTGGTAGCAAGATTATATATTTCTGTAAGACGTATTTTTTTTTGTTTATTGATAATAAAATTTCATAAAAAGAAAAAAAAATTCTTTTATACATATAATAATTTTCAAATAGAGGATGCCATATACTGATTTTGTTGTTTATCAAGGTATTCCAATTTGGAGCAAAGTTACCTATCAATCACTTACTGGACAAAATAATAAATTTTTTTTGTTGAAAAACTAAATTCATGGTAATTTTATTGATTTTAGCTTTAATTTGAAAAAGGTCTTTGGCTTATTAACTTTGTAGTACCACACAATAGCATTTGCGGTTGCGATTTCAACTTTTGTTCATTTTTTCATCACTATGGTGGATATAAGGGATGGCCATGGACCCCCTCAACCCAAACCCAATATTTTTTTGAGTATTGTAAAGAACACACCTAAATTCACATTGATTTATACAACTGGCTTGTTAGAATAGTTGAAAGAAATATGAAAAATGTGTATCTCTATTATATTGAATAAAATGAATATAATAGGAGAGTCTGTATTTATAGGTTGAATACAAACCTAGATAAGTATAGAAGGAGATAGAGATAAACCACTATATCACCATTAAGGAAAGCATTTTGACATCCATCTAAAAGAGATCCCAGTGGCGAGCAGCGGCAACAACAAGTAAGCTATGCATAGAGGTAAGCCGAGAAATCGGAGCGAAAGTCTCCTCATAATCAATGCCATATTCCTGGGTGAAGCCTTTTGCAACAAGACGGGCTTTCTAGCGCTCAATAGAGCCATCAGAATGGGTCTTGATTTTGTATACCCATCTGCAGCCAATTGTACTCTTTCTAGGAGGAAGATTAATAACATCCCAAGTATGAGTTTTGTCTAAAGCTTGTAATTCATCAGTTATAACTTGCTGCCAAAGAGGATTAGTACAAGCCTCACGATAGGAGGTAGGTTCATAAATAGAAAAGACAGTAGACCCTGACAATATAATCATGAAGATGAATAGGTGGTTGAGTTACCTGATGTGGACGATCGGTGGGAGGAGGATCTGGTAGGGTGATAGGAGACTCAACGGGACCATTAGAGGGAACAGTCGGGACAGGATTAGGTGTAGGCAAAGGCGTCTCTAGAGAGGAGGAACCTGCATCAAAGGTATTAGAGAAGAGATTGATAGAAGGATTAGTAAACAGAATGAAAGTAGAAGATGATGATAAGTGGAACGAGGATAAGGATAAAAACATTTTATGCTCCTAGTAAATCACATGACGAGAGACACGAAGACGTTTAAAGATAGGATTCCAGCAACGATAGCCTTTATGTTCAATTCTATACCCAAAAAAGCAACAAAGACGAGAACAGGGTTCAAGTTTGGTGTGTTCATGAGGTTGGAAGAGAACAAAGCATGCTGACCCAAAAACCCGAAGATTTGTGTATGGAGGACTAGTGCTATGTAAATGTGTATAAGGAGTTTAGTCATGGATAATAGGAGTGGGAACACAATTGATAGTGTAAACAGTAGTAAGAGTAGCTTCCCCCAAAAAATATTCAGGACACGAGGAAGAGATAAGAAGGACTCAAGTAATGTCAAGAATATGCCTATACTTCCGTTTAGCACGACCATTTTGTTGGGACGTGCCAGCACAGGAACGATGAGGCTGAGTACTGTGATGCTGAAGGAATGAGAGAAAATCAAGATCCCTGTATTCCATAGCATTATCAAATTGAAAATTTTTAATGGTTTTAGAAAATTGGGTTTGGACCATGCTTGCAAAATTGTAATAAAATTGTTTGAGTTCTGATCGACTTTTCATGAGAAACAATCATGTAAAACGTGAAAAATCATCAACAAAGACAACAAAGTAACGTGATCCCCCCATAGTGGTAGTAGGTGATGATCCCCAAATATCAGAATGGATAAGATCAAATGGTGAATGAAAAACAGAAGTACTTGCATTAAATGATAAAGCAGGTTGTTTTGCAAGTTGAAAAGATAAACAACCCAAAGTATCGGGAATGACATGACCTAACTGATCAGTAGAAACTAAAGATTTTAAACGACTAACAGAAATATGTCCTAAACGACAATGCCAAATATTAAAAGGAGACATGTTGTAAACAGATTTAGGAGCAGCTATCAGGGTGGAGTCTGGAATATGAAGATGAATGAGCTCATAGAGACGTCTATGCTTACAGCCGATCCCAAGAGTTTGTCCCGCCTGAGGGTCCTGTACCAAACAACCATTAGTAGAAAATGTGACAGTTAAATCAAGCTCACATAGTTGACTAATAGAAATAAGATTTAAAATGAGAGCAGAAATAAGGTAAACATTTGATAAGGATAGATGAGAGGTGGAAATAGAACCAATATGACTTACACACATAAGAGAACCATCAACGGTATAAATGGAGGGAATATGAGTAGAGGAAGAAATAGAAGAAAATAGAGTAGAACTAGAAGTCATATGATTGCAACATGTTGAGTCAAAATACCAGGGAGATGTACCTAAATCGGACATGGCTTGGGCCCATAACACATAATTGGAGCCGTCAAGGATAACAGAGATTGGATGAGAAGCATCATAACGATCCATAACGGTGGTTTGGTGAAGTAAAATAGAGAAAAACAGTGCTATAGGGGCAAAAATAGCAAAACAGAGCATACCAGTGAGTCCGAAAGGTCGAAAATAGCTGGGAAAGAAGTTTTGTGTGCAGAGATGACGTCAGCAAGGGCGCGGCTCACGTTAGCAAAAGGGTGCGCGGTGCACGATAGTAGCAGAGGTGTTAGCAGATGCGCGGCGCACGTTAGTAGGAGGATATGCGGCGCACGATAGCAACAGGCGTGTAGCGTACTGTAGTGCTGACGCGCTTAGGGCTGACGTTAGCGACGAAGGAAGCGAAGGGACACGCGCGTGACAGACACGTGGCGTGTAATCTTCTGGCAACTGGTGCGTGGTAGCGCATGTAGAGACTGGTGGCGTCGTGAATAACGTGCCTAGCAATAAGTGGCGTGTAAGAGCATGTCTACGTTTGTTGTGGAGCATGGCTAATGGCTCTGGAATCGTTTGGAAGAGACGAATATTATGGTGTTGCAGGTTTATGATTACGACCACTGGAATCGTCTGAAACTAACGATGAAGTAGTCCTGGAACAAAGATAATAAAGTGTATGGGTGATGGAATGAATGCTGTAGTGCCACTGTGTACGGAACTAAGCACAAAAAAAAAAAAAAGAAGAAGAAGAAGATAAAAAAAAGGCTATAAGTATAGAACCTAGAGTTCTGATACCATGTTAGAATAGTTGAAAGAAATATGAAAAATGTGTATCTGTATTATATTGAATGAAATGAATACAATAGGAGAGTCTGTATCTATAGGTTGAATACAAACCTAGATAAGTATAGAAGAAGATAGAGATAGAGAGAGATAGAGATAAAGTATTATATTTACAATACAAGGAGATAAGTATAAATCTAAATCTAATATACATTAACACGGCTAATGTGGCAATACTGTGAGCTCGTTTGGGAAGTCTTGGTTTGGGATTTTTTTGTTAAAATAGCCACAAAAAAATAAAATAGACTTTTTAGTTCAATAAGACAAAGTATCACATCTAACCCATAATCATTATATTCTTTCTTTCACAAAAAGTCACAAAAACCTTTATAGACGACGCTTTTTAGCCCCAAGCTAAAACAGCCAAAAAGTCAAAATGTCAACCCACTTCCCAAACGAACACACAGGGTCCATCAGTTAGACTAAAAACAAAAGATAAATTACAAACATCTCCTACCCTTTTAAATTTCTAATCACACAACAAATAATTCCTTTTATTGATTAGTTATTAGGTCAATTAACAGTTATTAATGATGTCAGAAATATATTTTAATTAAAATTTAAATAATTTTATTATCATATAGAAGAATAGTTAGGATTTTTTTTTCTATTAATATTGTTAAACAAAAATTTTTGATAATGAAATCTTTGTAATTTTTAAAATTATATGGGATAATTCGTATTTAAAACAAATTACAATGATATATTTGAATTAAAATAAATAAATAAATAACAGGTTTGAAACAATTGAAGGAAACCAGAGGCTATTAACAGACTCAATCCTCTCTTGTCGATGAATTAGTGAAATCTAAATCCTAAATTTTTTTACTAAAAAATAATCTTTAAGCCATCCCTATAAGAATTTGATTACAAATTGTTCAACCAAACAACATTAATACATGTCTTTGCTTTTTTTTTATTTTTATTTTTTATTTTTTACTTATTTTCGTCTTAGAAAATTTTTTTTTTAAATTTTTTTTAGGTTTTTAGATTCAGTTCAATGAGATGAATGAAAAAAAAATTAAAAATTCAAAAAAGACAAAAAAAAAAAAAAAAAAGAAGCCAAAAATAGTGGAGCTTTTTTTTTTGGCATATTTTTTGTTTTTCAATTTATTTATTTATTTTTTTGACTTTTTAGATTCGTCTACCTAAGACAAACTAGAAAAGTAAAAAATATTTAGAAAAAGATGTGGCTTTTTTTAGCGAATAAGCAAAGTTTCCAAACTATAGTTTGAATCTTATAACAAAATAAATTTTATATTTTATATTTATTATTATTATTATTATATAAATATATCTATCTTGATTGATTCATTTGTCTCAACATGTAACCGTGCAAGACTTCCTCATTTCTAAATGAGAAAAGTTAGGGGTCATGAAATTTTTTTTCATGAAAATGATCATGAAAGATTTATAATCCTTAGATTACCTTGATTAGTGTGTGGTGCTTTATTTTAAATGTAATCCAAGGATCACAAAGTTTTCATGATTATTTTCATGAAAGGTTTTTTATGATACCTAAAATTGATGTTTCTAAATTAAGTTACCTGACCCTTGTTCTTTTAATTATTAAAGTAATAGGTCCACATTAATTTTGGTCTGGACAATTAGGTGAAGTCTATTTACTCATATTCTCATACTTCTTGACAAATTTCACCAGTAATAGATATTAATTAAGATAAATTACACTGACCCTCCCTTGATTTCACTAAAATAACATTGCCACTCCCATTATTATTTGAAATCACACTGACACCCCCCTCTCAGCTAACACCAATACCTACATTAAGAAGATAAGTATAATACACTTGATGTTTTTGCAAATTTCATCTAAATCAAACAAAGAATTCACTCACCATTTTTACTCTTTCTACAACAGTGCATCGTCATTGGTAGCCTTGTGTAGTCCTAACCCTCTATTCCCCAAGCCACCACCATGGGAAATTTCCAACCCAATCTGTAATTTCAATCCCCAAAGAAAGTCATTGGTGCACCACCATCTTCCAAATTACATCTTAAAAGCCATCCTCATCAACATGGCTGCAACCTACAAGTGGACTGGATTTGGGATCCACTGAAGAAGACTTCTCTGGAATGGAACCAATATGCCAAAATAGATTGGCTATCCATTCATGATATTATATATACACTGCTTGTATATATACGTGTATATTTTATATATATAAATATATGCCAAGATAACATTTCATTGGTAAGCTTGATTGACATTTAAAGATATTTTTTTTGGGTGATGTCAATTATTTCTGTTCTGTCAGCTGTTAGTTGACTAACGGAAGGAGTAAAGTGTTGCACAAACTTTTAAAGTAGGTGAGGACAGTGCCATTTCGGAAAATAAAAAGAGATTTTAAAAGTATAAAATGGGTGTGAGTGTAATTTATCCTAGATATTATTACAATGGCTACATTTGGTATAAACTTTTTGTTGGACAGTTTTTATTGTATTACCAATAAATTATATTTGTATACTTAATAATAAAAAGAAGAAATAAAGAAAAGAAGAGAAATTATTTGATTACAAAAATCAAATCAGAATATAAAATAAATAAATAAATAAAAACAATTTTTTATTTTATTACAAAAATAAAATCAAAATCTGAAACAGAAAAATAATAAAATAGAAAGTAAATTAATTACTTACCAAATTAATTTGTTGAATAAATTTTATTGATCAAGTCCAGTGTTAAACACCGTGTCCGTAAGACAGATTCGTCCTCTCCACGGTACTTTCAGATTGTGGACGTCTATCTCCCAGGATAAAATAATCAACTGTGAATAATAGCCGCACAACTAATTATTCGCACAACGAACACATTTTGTATTTACACTCTTTCTCACAGAAAAATTAAATGCAACAAAATGCAGAGATAGTATGTAGAATTTGCGATGAAAATTGAGTGAAAAAATCAAGTGAGGTACTGCCTATTTATAGATATAAAGGTGGATGTACAGATTTGAATCTAACATGTATGATTTGAATTTGAACAAGTAAGGCACTGTTTCAATAGATACAAACTGTTTGGGTTTGAAATTTAAACAAATTTGAGTCTGTCTGGTTTATATTGGCTAGATACAGACCTGTTTGGGTAGAGGGAAAACTGGACTGATTTCATAATTAATTTCGAATTCTGGACAGATTTTATTTTACCAAAAAATAAAATTAAATTCAAATCTTTTTTGAACAAGCCTAATCCAATCTCACACCACGCACCTGTGCTCAAGCCCAGCCTAGCCAGCCCAACCGACTGGACAGACGGGCGGTGGCGCGCGCATGTGTTTATTTTGGGTCCAATGGGTCTAACCCACTTTGCCTATAACCTCCTCCATTACAAAACTTGGATGTCCCTTAGGGCCTACCCCAATTTCCAAACTCAAGCCTTATAAACCCATTCAAAGTTTGCTCACCAAATCAATGTGGGACAGGCCTTAAACCAAAATTCTATTTTTCTGAAAATCATTTCTAACAATCCCCCACATGAATGGAATTTGATGACAATGGAAATGAAACAATATGCAGAATTTGTCGAAAGAGTATAAATCGAAAATATCTTACATTAGGATAGGTAGTTTTCGCCTTTGAATCTTCTCTAGTGATAACCTATTGGACTTACTAACTAACCAATGGACGTGATGCCTTGAATTGTTCAGCCGTTTGTGTAAGCCAAGACAATAGACTTCACACAAAATAGCTTTTGACACATCGTCGTTCTCACGGTTGTATTCATTTTGGCATTGAATGCTCTTAGTTGTTCATGAGTGTTTTCTAGAGAATTTAGCCTTTTCATTCTCATAGAACCGGCCCCAATTCGACACTCATATATGTAATTCTTATTGTGAGTATTTCCTTATACTCGTCTTGATTTTTATGCCTAAATCAAGATATAAGTAATCATTAAAAGTAAAGCTTATCATTAAACTCTTGCATACAACATATGTTGCAGATATCACTTTCACCATAGGAATGGGTAGGGAATTTTAATCCCTTGGTGATGTCTGGCTAGCCACACATAACTTAGTTGTTCCTTTGAACTTAGTTCTTGGGATATCTAGTCATTTAAGTAGGATCACCGTTATGATGACTCTTATGTAATAGGCTTTAATCCCATCCCATTTGATGAACTATACACTTGCTCTTTAGTCAAACTTTTTGTTAATGGATCTGCAATATTCTCTTTAGATTTTATATAATCCATTAAGATTATTCCATTTGAGAGTAATTGCCTTACGGTATTATGTCGATGACGAATATGTCTTGACTTACCATTATACATATAATTCTGTGCCCTGTCTATTGCAGATTGACTGTCACAATGAATGCAAATAACTGGCACAGGTTTTGGCCACATTAGAATGTCTTCTAAAAAGTGACAAAGCCATTATGCTTCTTCTCTTGCTTTGTCTAAAGAAATGAACTCAGATTCCATTATGGATCGTGTGATGCATGTTTGTTTCGTGGATTTCTAAGAAACAGCAGTGTCTCCCAGAGTGAAGACATATCCACTAGCGGATTTTGTATATTTAGTATCCGATATCCAATTGACATCACAATAACCTTCGAGTACTGCTGGATATCGAGTAAAGTTCAAATCATGATCACGGGTAAATCTTAGATATTTAAGAACCCGAATGATCGCTTTCCAATGATCTTTTCTGGGGTTACTAGTGTACTTACTCAATTTACTGACAGCATAAGTTATATCAGGACGAGTACAATTCATTAGGTACATTAGGCTTCCAATGATTTGGGAGTATTTTAACTGAGACACCGCATCACCTTTATTTTTCGATAAATAAAGACTGATGTCTACAAGTGTTCTACCTACATTCATATCATCCTTGATAAATCTACTAAGAATTTTCTCAATATAATGTGATTGAGATAATGTATATTCATCAGATGTTTTAGTAATTTTCATTCCTAATATTACATTTGCGACCCCCAAGTCTTTCATATCAAATTTTCTATTCAGTATTTGTTTAGTTGATTTGATCATATTTTGTCTGCTTCTAATGATAAGCATGTCATCCACATAAAGACAAACGATGACATAACCTTTGTCAGTGTTTTTAACATAGACGCACTTGTCACATTCGTTTATCTTAAATCCATTAGTAAGCATAGCATGATCAAATTTTTCATACCATTGCTTAGGAGCTTATTTTAATCCATAAAGAGACTACAAGCCGACAAATTTTCTTTTCTTGCCCTGACACTACAACCCCTTCGGGTTGTTCCATATAGATCTCTTCATTTAGATCACCGTTTAAGAAAGCTGTCTTAACATCCATTTGATGTATCTCTAAATTATACAACGCTGCTATGGCAATAAGCATGCGAATGGATGTTGTTCTTGTCACAGGAGAATATGTGTCAAAATAGTCCAGACCTTCTTTTTGTCTGTAACATTTTACTACAAGTCTTGCTTTATACTTGTCTATTGAACCATCTGCTTTCATTTTTCTCTTAAATATCCACTTATATCCAAGATGTTTAGAACCAGGTGGAAGATCCACCAATTCCCAAGTATGATTTTGCATAATGGATTCAATTTCATTATTAATGGCCTCTTTCCACAAAGGTGCTTCAGGACCTGTCATTGCTTCCTTAAAGCTTTGAGGTTCATTTTCTAACAGGTATGTCAGAAAATCTGGACCAAAAGATTTTGATATTCTTACTTTCTTACTTCATCTTGGTTCATCATCAATTAAATCCTGCTGGTCGAAACCATTATTAGTCTTTTCTGTTTGATTGTCATTAGTATATTGACTTTGTGTACAATCATAAGTTATTTTATGTAAACTTAATTCCTATCCTCTCTTGTAAGGAAAATCATGTTAAAAAAACACAGCATTCCTTGACTCTATAATAGTGTTTACATTTATATCAGGTATTTCTGATTTATAAGTTAGAAACCGATATGCACTGCTATTCTGAGCATAACCAATAAATACACAATCCACTATTTTTGGTCCTATCTTAGTCTTTTTCGGAATAGGAACTTCAACTTTTTCCAAACACCCCCACATTTTTAAGTATTTGTACGAAATGTGGTTGACCTTTCCGCAATTCATAAAGAGTCTTGTTGGTTTTCTTGTGGGGTATTCTGTTAAGAGCATAATTAGCAAAAAATATTGCTTCCCTTCACAAGTTCTGTGGTAAGCCTGAATTTAGTAACATAGCATTCATCATTTCTTTAAGAGTTCTATTTTTCCTTTCAGTAATTCTATTTTGCTGTGGAGAATAAGGTGCTGTAGTTTGGTGAATAATGCCATGTTATGCGCAAAATTCATTTAAAGGTGCATCATATTTACCACCCCTATCACTTCTAACCATTTTAATGGTTTTACCAAGTTGATTTTCAACTTCAGTTTTGTAAAGTTTAAACATTTCTAAGGCTTCATTTTTACTTCTAAGTAAGTATACATAACAATATCTTGTGTAATCATCGATAAATGTTATGAAACACTTCTTGCCTCCTCTAGTTTGAACAAATTTAAGATCACACACATCAGTATAAATTAATTCTAGAGGTTCGATTTTTCTTTCAACTGATTTAAATGAAGCCTTAGTTAGCTTCGCTTCTATAGAAATCTCACACTTGTGATTAGGATCAATTTCAAACTTTGGTATATAATCCAAACCAATTAATCTACGCAAAGCATCAAAATTTACATGTTCTAATCTACCATGCCATAAATTCGACTCAAGAATATAAGCAAAAGATGTGTTATTCTTATTAATAGCAAGTTTTGGTACAACCATCATTATATTCAACTTGAAGAGACCATCACTCATGTATCCCTTACCAACATACATACCACTCTTTGTTAATATAAATTTATCAGACTAAAAAACAAGCCTAAAACTTTTTTTTCTTAACAAAGAAACAGAAACTAAATTCTTCCGGATATCTCTTACATTCCCTGATGTCGTTTTCAAGATCACCTTTCCTTGTCTAGCCATAGTAGAAGTAGAAGAATTTTCATGAAAAGTTATTCACCATTTGCAGCCTCATTGTAAGTAGTGAACATCTTTTTGTCCACACAAATGTGACGAGTTGCCCTAGTGTCAACCCACCATTCCTTGGGATTTCCAACCAAATTAGCCTTAGACACCACAGCAGAGAGATTGATGTCTTTTACCCCGTCAGAGATGTAATCTAATTCTGTCACATTGGCTTGATTGGCGATCTTCTTGCTTATATTTCCACGATCCTTCTTAGGGCAGCGATAATCAGAAGCTCGATGTCCGGTCTTCCCACAGTTATAGCATTTTCCTTTGAACTTCTTATTGCCATTGTTGTCGCCTTGTTTAGGACCATCTCCAGAAAACTTCCTCTTTTTGTTATGTGGTTTGTGCACTTGTTCAACCACATTAGCCTTGGACTCAATGGGATTTTTACCATTCATCTTTTCAGCCTTATGGTTATCTTCCTCAATTCTTAGTCTTACAATCAATTCATCCATGGTTATCTCTTTGCGTTTATATTTTAAATAATTTTTGAAATCTTTCTAAGCCAGTGGTAACTTTTCTACTAAAGTAGCGATTTGGAAAGATTCACTAAGAGACATACCTTCAGAATGAATATTATGCAAAATTAATTGAAAACTTTGAACTTGAGAAATTATCGTCTGGGAGTCTACCATAACGAAGTCTAGAAATTTACTGACAATAAATTTCTTTGTGCTGGCATCCTCCGTCTTGTATTTTTTTTTCCCAAAGAATCCCACAATTCTTTTGTTGTTTTTAAAGGGCTGTAAACATTATACAACATGTTGTCAAGGCCATTGAGGATGTAGTTTCTACACAGAAAATCATAATGTTTCCAAGCGTCTACAGCGGCAACAACTTGCTGATCACTTTCATCCTCTCTAAGTACTCAAGCCTCTTCACGAAGAAATCGGGTCAAATTTAGAGTTGTAAGATAGAACAACATTTTCTATTGTCATCTCTTAAATTCGGTGCCATTAAACTTTTCCAGTTTTTCTCTATGATTTATTGGAACTTGAACATGGTTCTGGATAGGGACCAGAGTCGTTGTAACAATCGAATTTGGAGTACTACTTTTAGCAGCCATAATATCTGATTACAAAAATCAAAAAAATCAAAACATAAATTAATTTTCTAGTTACTCAAATCAGAAAATAAATTATAACACAAAATAATTTTATTTTTCTAGTTACTAAAGCCAGGAAAATAAATTACTACACAATAATTTTCTGTAACACTATTACAGAAAATAATATTCTTAATTGTTAATGACACCAGTATATTACTACTAGTTGTTAAAGAAAATAAACAGTATATTACTACTATTTGTCAAACAGTATATGACTACTATTTGTATTTTTCAACCAGAATATCACTTTGTAAAAAACACAGAAAATAAATACAATGAAGACACCAAAAAATGTTCTATCTTAAGATTGTTGGACAATTTTCACTGTATTACAAATAAATTATGTTTGTATAGTTAACAACAAACAGAAGAAATAAAGAAAAGGAGAGAGAGATTGTTTGATTACAAAAATCAAACCAGAATATAAAATAAATAAATAAATAAAGATTTTTATTTTGTTGCAAAAACAAAATCAAAATCTACAACAGAAAAATAATAAAACAGAAAGTAAATTAATTACTTACCAAATTAATTTATTGAACAAATTTTATTGATCAAGTCTAGTGTTAAACACTGTATCCTTAAGACAGTTTTGTCTTCTCCACGGTGCTTTTAGATTGTGGACATCTATCTCCCACGATAAAATGATCAACTGCAAATAATAGCCGTACTACAAATTATTCGCACAACGAACATACTTTGTGTTTACATTCTTTCTCATAGAAAAATTAAATGCAGCAAAATACAGAGAGAACAGGCAGAATTTGGGACAAAAATTGAGTGAAAAAATCAAGTGAGGAATTGCCTATTTATAGATATAAAGGTGGTTGTACAAATTTGAATCCAACATGTATGGTTTGAATTTGAACAGGTAAGGCACTGTTTCAACAAATACGAACTGTTTGGGTTTGAAATTTAAACAGATTTGAATCTGTCTGATTTATATTGGCCAGATATAGACCTACTTGGGTGGAGGGAAAACTGGACAGATTTTCGAATTAATTTTGAATTTTGGATAGATTTTATTTTACCAAAAAATAAAATAAAATTCAAATCTTTTTGGCTTAAAAAGATAGGTATTGGGCCAGACAAACCCAACCCAACCCAACCTCACACCACGCACCCGCGCCCAAGCCCAGCTCGACCGGACGGATGGACGGCGACGACGCACATGTGTTTATTTTGGGTCCAATAGGTTTATCCCACTTTGCCCATAACCTTTCCTTCTACAAAATTTGGGTGCTCCTTGGGTCCTACCCCAAGTTCCAAACTCAAGCCTTTTAAACCCATGCAAAGTTTGTCCACCAAATCAATGTAGGACAAGCCTTAAACCAAACATTTTGGAAATTTCACAAAAAACACCATTTCCATGGAGCTCTTTTTGGCTTCAATTTCTCATTCACCCGATAATGATTTTGAGTAAGAAAATATACTACGTGAATCATAACGCGATATAGAACGCGTTACCACTTAGACCCGCCAACTTTGGCGCATGGGTCCCACCTAAAAATTAGACTAAAGTTGAGGAAAAATTTTATTTTTCCCAAAACCATTTCTAACACTTTTTGAGTTCAGATCCTCTACAACCTCTCTCCCGCCTTTCCATAGGGAGACAATCTAGATTGGGTCACATAACTCCACTGAAAATCTACCGCTTAGATTAGCTCAATAAAATGTAATTATTATGTTTAGTTATGTTTTGAAAATATTATTTTTTAAATATAAAAATTAATTTGATGAAATAAACACACAAAAATAATATATTTTTGAAATTCTCAAAAACAATCTTCATTCCAAAAAAAAAATCATATGAAAATAAAAAAACATGTTGTATTTGATTTGCACCCATGCACAAATTGGATTTGTGTGTTTTTTTTTTCCCTTAAAAAAAATTATTTTCATATGATTTTTTTTTTGGAATGAAGATTGTTTTTGAAATATATTGATTTTTGTGTGTTTATTTCATCAAATTAATTTTTATATTTAAAAAATAATAATTTCAAAACATAACTAAACATAATAATTACATTTTATTTATTTTAATCTCATTTTAAAAGTATATTTTCAGTGATATTAATTTTATATCAAGAATTATATGTATATTATGAAAATAAAATGAAAAAGATTAAAATAGTTTTTTAATTTTTTATTGGAAGAGAGAGAGAGAGTGAGTGAGTGTGTGTGTGTGTGGTGGGACGTGGGAGAGAGAAAGAGTGTTTGTTTTGAGGGATTATTTTATGAGATTGAACTATTAGTCTATCCAGACTAATAGTCTATTGTTTGGTTTAATTTTTTTATTCCAGATTAATAGTCTCTCATATGAGGGATTATTGTATCATAGGGGGGAGGGTGAGATTATTTCCATGGGATTGGTATCCCATGGGATGAATGTATGAAATGTCCATTTTACCCTCATGCAATTACTTAATAAACAATTGAAAAAGGGTAAAATATTCTTTTGAATATTTATAAATTATTTTTTTAGTGTTGTTAATTTAAAATTATATATTAAATAAAAAATATAAATTATAAATTATAAATTAAATTTAATTAAAAATAATAAATTAAAAATTATGATCTTATAAATTAAATTTTTTTAGTGTTGTTAAAAAATTAAATTTATATATTAAATAAAATTATTTTTTTAGTGTTGTTAATTTAAAATTATATATTAAATAAAAAATATAAATTATAAATTTAATTTAATTGAAAATAATAAATTAAAAATTATGGCCGTATAAATTAAAATTTTTTAGTGTTGTTAAATTATAAATTATAAATTATAGATTACAAATTTAAAATTATATATTAAATAAAAATTGTAAATTACAGGGCAAAATAGTCTTTTGAATATTTATTTTCATTCAGTCTGTCCAACCAAATATTGGATTATCTAATAATAGTCCAATCCAGATATCTAATCCCATGACTAAACAAATATATGATACAAATACAGTCCAACCAAATAATCCGGGAACAATGTATCCTAAGAATAACAGTCCGATAGATAATAATCTCCCCTTATCCAGTCCGTCCAAATAAACACACATGGAGTGTTAGAAAAAGGGTTGGAGAGATTAAAACTATTTTCTATTAAAATAGTGTTTTTTTTTTTTTTTTGGAACTAATCTGAGTTGCAAATTTTTAGTGGGGTGACGTTGCCCAATATGGGCCATCTTCCGGAGGAAGGGTTGGAGAGAGTAGCTCGAGAAGTTCTGAACTAGAACTTTTTTGACTAAAATAGCTATAAAAAAAAGATTTAAAAATCAATAAGGCAAAATGTCATATCTAAATTATAATCATTTCATTTTTTTTCCTCTCATAAAATTTAAAAAAGTCAAAAAACTCATCTCAAGCGAGACTTTTTAGTCCTAGTCTAAAAGTTAAAAAGTCAAAAAGTCAACTCACATTTTAAACGAAGGTATTGTGTATTAAGGTTATTTTGCAAAAATAATTAGGGTTCTAGCACCTGCAATATTCAAAATTGTATAAATTTTCTCATTATTGATTGACAATTTTGTAGAGTGGCTAACACAAGCAAAGAAACAGACAAAATCAAAATTTTACGCCAAATTTATTTATCATATGATGTATTAATTTTTGGTGTAAAAATTGAGTAATGCCCATGTAATAAGATTTTTTATAGGGTAAATTAAACTGGTGCGCCTTACATTTTATACCTCTCGTCATTTTGGTCCGTATATTTTTAATTGACTTATCTTTATTCTTAATTTTAGATTTTGGGTCAATTTAATACAATTGATAATATCATTAGCTTTTTTTTTTAAAGTTATCATTAAATTAGTTGAAATTAACTCACTGAGTTGAATAAATTTATAATGTTGTCCTTAAAAGTATGACACATGTCACTTATATGTGTATTTTTATAACAAATGCTAAGAGTTATAATCAATCTGACCAAATTAATACAAAATCTAAAATTAAGAGTTAAAATTAAATCAATTGAAAATGTAGGATCAAAATGACACAAAGGATAAAATATAGGGACCACCGGTATAATTTTTTCTTTTTTGTATTTAATTTGTTTGCCATTTGTGGTGACATCTTACATGTCATTCATGAATTTTTGTACAATATATTACTACAATAAATTAAGATTTTAGAAGCAAAAATTAAGGGATAAAATAATTTTATTGTCAAAAGTGTCATTACTATATTTTAGTGACCAAATTGAACATTTACTAATGAATTACTATCATTTTGGAACTAACGTTTTTGTCACAAAATACCAACATTTTTTCGAATCAAATTATTTTGGCCCTAAAAATACATTTATTAATGACATTTTAAAAAGTTTATAGCTGAAAGTATTTTTTTTAATATTTTACGAAATAATATTTTAACGACTATCCTCACAATGATAATAATTAATCGCCAAAAACAAACAAGTATGTGGATGGAGCAATGATATATGAATATATACACAATGGTGTGGTTTAATAAGAACTTTTTTTTTTATTTTAGAACAAAATATCTATAAAGATGAATTATATTTTCAGCAATATCACGATCACATCATTCTTGTGGTATTTTTTTTGTGCCCATTCGCTAAGTGCATAGAAATGGTGCACGGAATCAGTCACAAACAAGACACAAATGATGGATTTCACTTGTGTATGACCCACATATAGGATCTACCTTTTGTGTCTTGTCTATGATTGATTTTATGCACCATTTTTGTATTTGTAGTAAAACTCTTTTTTGTATGAATTTTGTGTATAAATATATTATTATATTTCTAGAATTCTGAATTTAATGTCATAAGATATATGTGCATGTAATGTCACAAGATTATGGCAAGTGAATTTACCAACCCAAAATGAAAAACTAGTAATCATTTGGATGATTTAGAGAAAGAGTCACAAGATATATGTGCATTTAATGTCAGGGCAAGTGAATTTACTAACCCAAAATGAAAAACTAGTAATCATTTGGATGATTTAAGAAAAAAGTCATAAGATATATGTGCATTTAATGTCACCATATTAAGGCAAGTGAATTTACAAACCCAAAATGAAAAACTAGTAATCATTTGGATGATTTAAGAAAAAGAAGTGCTAGACACTTATAATTTGGATTTTTAAATTTATTTATAATAATATGTCAATAAAGATGAATCCTACACAATTGAATGTGTGGTAAATCAAAAGCAAAGATTTCTGTAATTTCACATCTCTATCTCTATATATAGTGAAGAAAGTAGACAATTTATTTATAATAATGTGTCAATAAAGATGAATCCTACACAATTGAGTATGTGGTAAATCAAAAGCAAAGATTTCTGTAATTTCACATTTGTATCTCTCTATGAAGAAAGTAGACAATTTATTTGCACAAAAAAGAAAGAAAAAAATAAACAAGACAGTTCATACCAAACCATGAATAAGCCTTCATTCACTTGTTTAGCCCTTCTGATTGTGCTTGTAGTGGGGTCATCAGGTTAGTCTTTTTATTTCTCTCTAAAATATAATTGAATACAAAAATATATATAAATAAAATGAACAATATTTTTTTGGTCTTATCATCAAATTTCATAAAATTTTGTTCATTTATATATATTTGGTGTTCTTTTCCTTTTTAGATTTTGTATTCATAATAGAGAATAAAACCAAGAACACAAAAATTAGAAATTACTAATAACATCAAGCCCAAAATATATATGGATAAATAATATTATTTAATAGTGAAGCCTATCAATAAATTCTAAAAAATCTTGTCTAAGGGTTATCATTTAGCCTAACGTCTACACTCCGATTTAGCAGGCTTTTACTTGACCCAATTTCATACCTTTCATTTGAGAATATGTTTGTCTTTAATTTTTTATGAAAAATGTGTAAAAATAGAATGGATGAAAATAAAATTTTGATTTTTAATATTTGTTGGTTTTTTTTTTTTTGACTTTTTAGTGACTTTAGGTTTTGGGTTACATCATGACTCGTTTATAAATATGACAAAATAGCATAAAAGCCAAAAAATCAATAAAAATATTAAAAAGCCAACAAATATCAAAAAGTCAAATATCATTCACTCTATTTTTTTTTGCATATATTTTCATAAAAAATAAAAAATTTGTCTCAAATATATTCATCTAGTTTGTTTTTGAGTTCTTAAAAACAATTTTATGAGTTTTTAATTTGTATTCTTGTATTTTTAATATTTTTTTGAATAATTTAAACAATGTTTTTTTTTTATATATCCACTTAATCTTAATACATGTATGAAGTAAAAAATTTGTACAAATTTTTTTTTAAAAAAATTCATTGAATACAACAAAATACAAAAATATATTGAATTTTTATTTTTATTTTCTGTATTTGATGAATTTTTTGAAGTTTATTTTTTCAGAAATATTATATATTATGTATATCTAAAAAATAAAAAATTTGTGTAAATTATTAAAATAATTCACTAAAAACAAAAAAAAATGCAAAAAATAAAACTTAATTTTTTGAAAAGTGAATTCAAATTTTTTTTTTTTTTTTAAACCATACGGAGTGATTAGTTTTTTATGTCATATTTTAACCCAAAAAAAAAAAAAATGTTCTCAAACGACACCTAAATCTCAGCCTATTGGCTTAGATCGTTTTGGTAGGGTTTGGGTCTCAACCCGGCCCAACAAAAAAAATTCTATTGAATGGATTCGGATATCATTTTCGAGGGTCAATATGATCCGACCTCAATTTGAACCTTATTTATTCATATATATATTGAGTTTGTTTCGATATTTAATTTCTGAATTGATAGCAAAACTAACAATATACAAAATTGGTGATAGGAGTGCTAGAAGCTGACGCAAGGAACTTGCTAGAGTCAGAACAGATACCAACGACATGCATAACAGATGACGATTGCGTAACTTATTATTCTTGTATTAAAGATTTGCAATGTATCAATTACATATGTGCTTGTCCCAAAAATCATATATGTGCTTTCTGTTGATGATGGATGGTTGTGGACTAAAGGGCAAGGCCATGTTTGTGTTTTTCTAATTAAGCAGATGTTTGATAATCTGTTATTGTTGTCTCTACCTCCTTCCGTATAAATAAATTATGATTTCGAATAAAAGAGCCTTTTGTTCTGGTTTGTTGCTTTTAAAAGATTGTTGTGTTATTTGCTTCAATGATGTTATAAATAAATGGATTTTTTTATCCCCTGTTTTTTAAAATTAACTCAAAACTTGTGGGATTAAGTAAATAAGTCTATCCAATCTTAAAAAAAATAAAATGAATAAGTTTAAGAATATAGAAATCGAATACCAAACTGCAACAGAGCACAAAATAAAGAGAAAGGGAGAGTCTCCCAAGGACATATTTGTACTATGCCACTCCTTATCATCTCAAAACATCAAAGGAGAGGCACCATTAAATCCAAAACCATCAATCAAGCATCTTAATGCATGATGACCAAGGATCTAACTTATACAAATTCAATGAATGCACAACAAACAAGACACTAAGACCACTACCTTATCAAGGGCGATCAAAGGTAATGGAGACAAAGGGGATTGGCTCATTTTCATCACTTTGAGTATGAAATGGATCAATCCGCCTTGTGTTCAATATAACGTCCGATTGAACACAATGCAATGCACACATAACATGCTTATATTGATATGTTTTACTTGTCCAATTCTTGTTTACACATTTTACATTACCGAGCCATTCATTAACCGGTTTAGTTCAATGTGAAAGTCCTCTAATGGGAAAGATGGCCTCAGCCACAAGCACCTTGAGCATGAAAGAAGTCTCATGCTTTTGGTTAGTAGAAACCCTCAAGAGAAGGCTAAAACCATTAGGCATGAGAGCCTCGATTTCATGCTCAAGCCAACGAGGGGCTCAAGACCACTTTCAAAGCAAAGCAACAAGTGAAGAATGGAGTGATATGGAAAACATTTCAGTTCTGAAATAAGATGCTAAAGACACTAAACCATGCAAGCAACGTATGCACAACATGTTAAGAGACTTTAAGTATAAAAAACTAGTGAAGTGCATTACACTAGAACCATGCAATATCAATCACAAAGGACCAAACCAGCTCTGGACAGAGCTTAAACATGCCAAAATAAAGGCCTAAACATGTTGGAATTGAAGCTCAAAAGACTAGACAAGCATACACACAAATTGGCTCACACGCAAGGCATCAAAGCACAACTCTCAAAAGCAATTAAAGAGTGATATATGCGAGAGTATGGCAGTGTGTAGACGTCCCAGAACGCATCCCGGGGCGAGGAGTGCGAGTCCCCCTCCCGTTCTGGTTCGATATTGGGTCTACTACAGTTCGAAGGACTCATATGTCACGGTTCTTAATCTTGAACCAAAGAGTCCAAATCCGGCAAATCGTTTTGAAAACAGATTTTTTTGAAAGAAGTGCCAAACATGGACTGCTTTGCCAGATACAGAGTCGCCACCTAAATATTTTATAATGGGAAATTTAGGAAACCCTGACTCGGTGCCAAAGGCCACGTGTCCGTCATCACCAAAGTTGCCTCGGCTCGGGAACTTGGGTACGATTGGGGAAGGTCACTTCGTGAGCACCCCCGCTCGCCCGGTCAAAGACCGGCCTCTACTAATCATGATATCTAGTTTTGAAAACATCGTGTGTTCTTATTCCGGTTATTAGCCAAGGTTACTATGTGATGCGCACAGCATACAAGTATAGACTGAATCGCCTGAATTGGAAAAACACATTTCATGTTTGTTTGAAAGATGGTTTGCTACCCGCAGGTAGGCTTAAAATGCAGATTTTGCCACCCTCAGGTGGGCTTAGAGAAAGATGGTTTTGCCACAATCTAGTGGGCTTAAAACAAACAATCAATGCATTATTCCAATTCAGATAACCCAACCTTCACCCACAGGCATTCAAGGCAGTTATATCACATAAGCATATAGTCTCATGGTAAGCATGCTATCATGGCAGTCACTCACACGCATGCAAGGATGCCAAAGCATAAAAACTCACCGAGTACTCCAAGCCAAAACAAAAGCTGATTAGAAATCATGCATGATCCTGAGTATGCTGAAATGCCTAATGCAACACATGCAAAAATGCAAACTATAGCAGGCTCGGCTATTCTAAACATGGCATATGGAATGCTGCAGCTAACATGTATTCAACTTGGAATTGAAATACAAATACAGTTTGTATGATGCGCCGAGCCCGGTGCGTGCAAAACAGATGAATGATGCAAACATGCTGTCATACTGTATGCTAATTGAAATATGCCTTATATCTAACCATCATAAGCGGGTAAATAAAAGGGAAGAAAGACGTGGGGTTGGAAGACATACATCACACTCACCCACACTTATTACAATTATGCCCTCGCGCAGAGGGTCCAGATAAATATACAGTCCCAAAATGAAAGAATAATACAGTCCAAATATTACAGTCCGAATAATATACAAATTTCTAATTAATTAACAAATTAACTAAAAAAAAAACTGTAAACTGGCATGCAAGCCAGGGACTGCCTTGCTTCTGATGGATGATGTATGTTTGGGCTGACTTGCGCGGAAATCCACTGGGATGCCCCAATTAACCTCTGTTTCGCAATGTTTCTCGAAATGCGCGTCAGGTCTCGGAAGACTGCTGATTCTTCATTTTGCTGCAACAGAGAGCAGGAAAGGGGCATAGCAATGTATTTCACAAATATATGCATGCCTCGATCCTCGTGCCACCAATCACGCACCTCGATGCATAATGACCGAGGAGCCGAATTGCACAACTCAATATAGGATGAATGCATACGAATGCTACAACAAAACCTAACTCCATCACGGATAATCCGGAGTGTCGGTGACTTGGGAATTGAGACACGTTCCGTCACTCGGAGTGCGAAACGCGCCTCGTTTCCCGTGCCCGGGCTAACTCCTATCCCGAACACGATGCAATATGCATGATATGCATGAAATGCAGCTAATATGCAATCCTAACATATACAATGTCATGGAATGGCATACACGCTACACGAGGTAATACACGACCGGGCATACACAATGCCACGGATGAAATGGCATACGCAATGCGATAATGGGCTTACACCAACATGAGAGAGCCTCAGCCACACTCACATAGAAGGCCATCGGATAAAACTGAAGTGCCTCGAAATGCGTGCACACGGGCACGCAAACCGAGGCAATGGCATACGGAATGCAATGATGCTAAAATGACATAAACAATACAATATGGGCTTACACTAACATGAGAGAGCCTCAGCCACACTCACGTAAGAGGCCGAGAGATGAAAAATGAGATGCCTCGAAATGCGTGCACACGGGCACGCAAACCGAGACAATGGCATACACGATGCAATGAGACTAAAATGGCATACAGAATGCAAAATGGACTTACACTAACATGAGTGAGCCTCAGCCACACTCACATAAGAGGCCGATGGATGAAAATGAAGTGCCTCGAAATGCGTGCACACGGGCACGCAAACCGAGGCAATGGCATTAAGGCATGAAATGACATGGAAAATGATATGCAAACATGCCAATGGAATTTCAGCGCTGAAATATGGGGGAAAACAGTCTCGAAAGATGGCGAAATGACACCAAATGTAAGGAATGGTCCCGAAATGCGAATTTAGGCACCCAAAATGGCCTATAGCTATGCAATGCATGCACAATATGGAAATGGAATGAAAATACAGTAGCAAGGCAGCCCCAAAACAAGCATTTTCCAGTCTAAAACATGGCCAAACAGCAAGCATAGATAGGGCAACAATGGCATGCAAAAATAGGGGCCAAGAGAGGGGTATTGAAGTAGATGGTAAATGCAAAGCCCAAACAACAAAATACCCTTCTACAACACTGAAGAGGGACCAAAAATATGAACATTTACAGCTTATGATAGCCCCAAAAACAGTATACAAATGTGCTCAAAATGTCATGCAAGATGAGGCTCAAAAGAGGCTATAACATGAGGTATACAAAATAAACACCAAACAGCCAAAGACCCTTAATAAATCATGTCAAGAAGGTCAAAAAATGACCACTTTAAGTTCTGATCATGGTCCAAAAACAGAAGCAAAATGGGCTAGCAAAGCATGCAAAAAAACAAGGGTAAAACATGGATTCAAAGCAAGTGGCATATGGAGCATGAAAACAAGGTTGAGCCCTTCTTCAATGTTGAAGAGGGGCTCAAAATAAGCACAATATCAGTTCATGAGATCCTCCAAAACAGATCACACATAGGCTAGATAAAGCATGCAAAATATTGACATACAAAGAGATATTGAAACAAGTGTGAGATGGGGCTCTCAAAGAGGGTTGAGCCCTTCAACAAACATGTAGAATAACTCAAAATAGACCTAGTTTCAGTTAAGGTCGGAGCTCAAAACAACAAGCAAGTAGGCTAAGAAATTGGTGCAAAAATGGGCTACAAAAGGGGGAAAGTCTACTTACCCTTGAAGACCAATACTTTGACTACTTCTTGGACCAAATTTGATGACTCTAAGTTGCTGGAATTCCTCCCTTTGCTGCTGGAATGGAGTGGTGATGGTAGAGCTTGAAGATGATGAAGAAATGGAGCCTAAACTTGAAGGAAATGGAATGATATGTATGTATATGCTCAAACCAATTCTTGTCCCTTTCTCTAGAGTTGGGAGGCCCTCTATATAGACAAGAGAGGGAGAGGAGAATCAAGGCAAAAGTGGAGGGAAATGAGCCCTTATTTCCCTCCAAAAAGGGTCCCCCGGATAGAGATATTTTGGGGGAAAACAGCACACAGCTGTAAAGTACTCACACTGAGGATGCTGGCCGGCCAGGCACTTTTGCTGCAGGTGGCCGGCCGGCCACCCCCTATGGTCGGCCGGCTAGGGGTCAAAAGGGTCAAGTTGAGTTACTGGCCGGCCACCAGATATTGGTGTCCTCCCAGGTCCCCTCAACACAACCATGTGGTTCAAAATTGGCAATTCTAAAATAGGAGAGAGAACAAGCCATTTTTAGGAGGGGTTCAAAAGGTTCAAGTTGAGTTACTGGCCGGCCATGTGATATTAGGGTCCTCCCATGTGTGTACAACACAAATATGTGGTTTGGGGTTGAAGAAAATGGCCCTAGGGTGGTCAACATTGGCTCGGAAGTGAGAAAAACGGGCGTCGGAGGGCGCCGGAGGAGCATAACTAGTTGCTGAGACAATTGATGGCCTCTCACCCTTCAGTGACCTTCCTGGTGATAAAACAGAGGTACCTGCCAAAAATGAACGAAAACCGATGCAAAACGAATACTCGGGGGCCAAAACACGCAGTTCGGGGTCCCGAAAATAGGCCGTTAAGCACCGAAAGTGGCATTCGGCCACGAAGTGGGTCTCTCAGACCTCAGTGTCCCTCAAAAGGGAGTAAATAAGATGTATGCCAAAAACCAGAGGAATCGGAGATGGTTAGACGGTCCCGAACCGAGGCACACGGCCTGACGGCTCCGAAAACCGGGAACCGGACCTCGAAATGAGCAAAATGGCCTACGGCCACGAAATGTAGCCTACGGCCACTGAGAGATGGTCTACAGGACCTCTCCCTCCCTTCAGGAAGAGAAATAGAGAAAACTGAGTCTGGTTCGCAAATCGAGGCAGGGTATAGAAGAGGGTTCGGAAGTCTGGAGGCAGGGCTCACGGCCTCGACTCTGAGACTTCTGAACGAGCACAAAATGCAACATCACCGAGCGCTCAACTGGTGACGTCTGAGTCTTAAGGTCGGTCAAAAATGGGGTGTCTACAGTTGCCCCTCTTTGATAGAACTCGGAAGTCACAAGTGACGGGAGTGAATGTGAAAGCCCAGAGACGACCCATTTTTGACAAGGCCGAAGACTTAGACAATCATACAAGATGAACAGAAATATGCCCGTAGGCGTGCCCGCAGGCAGGGGCGAAATGCAAAGCGATATGCACGGAGCCAGATGTAACTTAATGATCATGCGAGTGCAGCAAGCTGTAATGAAGCAAGTATTCGCAAATAGATGCAACAGTTTTAAGCAAGAATGCAAAGCAACAACTACATTTCATGCAATTAGGAATGCGGAGAATCATTCAATTCTCGTCGCGTCTCACACGGAGAAGATACGATACCTGCGCGATTCGTCTGGTCGCACCAGCCTCAAATGAACCGTACATACAATATCGTGCCTGCAAAAGAGAGAAATTCAACAAGAACAATATGCTAACAACATATATTCAATGTGATTCCTGTGATTCCGAAAGTTTGACACGCGCAGTGTCGGCAAGTGAATGCATCGCAATGCGAGAAAGGAACGTGCGTGACAACGCATGCTCGAGCACAGAGGTATGGTTCCACCAAGAAAACATGCATAACAATGCAAAATGCTCATGAGAATGCAAGTTACGTGCACAACGAGCATAAATCAGGGTGCCCGTTTGTTGCGAAATAACGAGTGAGAAAACGCGCACTTCGGCGAAGGCGGCTCGATCGCGGCCTCTGGTTCACCTCCCGGAGAGGTTATAACATGCTCAAAAAGGATACACTCTGATTTTGATGAGTAATAATGAGACACATGTCAGAAACTGCAGCTGAAATTCCGGCGGAGCAGTTTCGCGCCAGAAAGTACACTTTTCTTGAACTTTTTCAGGTCTCGGGAACTCCGATCTTCCTCAAAATTTGCAGGGAGCTAGGTGAGCAAGTGGGGAACACCACCGGCCAGGTGGTTGCCCTAGGGGAGGTCACCGGCCAGGAACCAAAAAGCAAATGGCCGGCCAGCCAGAAAAGGTGGCCGGCCGGCCACCTGTCCAAAACAGGGGGCAGTTTTGTCTTTTCGCCTCATTTTCTTTATATTCCTTTACCCATTCAATCCGAGATCACACCCACAGCTGCGATTTCTTCTCCCCTTGCTTCCCAAACCATTTTTTTCCTTCAGATCTGCACTTTATACGCGTTTTTCAGCCTCCCACGCAAGTTGTTTTCACAAAAACATTTGATTTTAAGCACTTTGGACCGATTAAATTTTGATTTCGGGGCTTCTTTTCTCATTTTCACCACTTGAGGTAAGTTTGTCTCAATATTTGGAAGATTTTCTCGGGAGTTGACTTTTGTTGACTTTTTCATTTCCCGAGAGTTGACTTTTGTTGACTTTTTCCAATTTTGGCTCATTTTCGCTCATTTTGCAGATTTTCTGAAATGGCGGGTAATTTCCCTCATGGTGGAGGTCTTCCAGGTGCCGGGGATGATTTTGATGCTATGACGCTACCCCCGAGGGTCCGACCTTTTATTCCCGAGAGATATGCCCCATCGGTACACATTCTTCTGCGGGCGATTTTTCGTCATTTTACCGACTTCAATGATCGGGTACCCGGGGATCTACTTCTGCGAGAGCCAAAGCATCACCTCTCTTACGAGGTACGAGAGGTATTTTACTTCATTTTCTGTATTTTTCGTGCATTTCATACCTTTGCCATGCTTGAACACACAGTTTAGCTTATGACATATTATTTTGCTTGCATTCTGAACATGTGGCTTGAACACTTGAATTTCTGAACACTCGGCTCATTGATTGATTGTGAACGCACGGCACACACTAGTTAAGAATTGAACACACGGCTCAAACACTGATTTGTCGAACACACAGCCTGAATTTGAAGGTGAACACACGGCACACACTGACTAAGAGTAGAACGCACAATCCCAAACTCTGATTTTCTGAACACACAGTCCAAGTTGATGGTGAACACACAGCCCACACTGATTAAGAGTAGAACACGCAGCCCTAACTCTGATTTTCTGAACACGCAGTCCAAGTTGATGGTGAACACACAGCCCACACTGATTAAGAGTAGAACACACAGTCCCAAACTCTGATTTTCTGAACACACAGTCCAAGTTGATGGTTAACACACAGCCCACACTGATTAAGAGTAGAACACGCAGCCCTAACTCTGATTTTCTGAACACGCAGTCCAAGTTGATGGTGAACACACAGCCCACACTGATTTAGAGTAGAACACGTAGCCCTAACTCTGATTTTCTGAACACGCAGTCCAAGTTGATGGTGAACACACAGTCCACACTGATTAAGAGTAGAACACACAGTCCCAAACTCTGATTTTCTGAACACGCAGTCCAAGTTGATGGTGAACACACAGCCCACACTGATTTAGAGTAGAACACGCAGCCCTAACTCAAATTTTCTGAACACGCAGCCCAGATTGAAGTGAACACACAACCCACACTGATTAAGAGTAGAACACGCAGCCCTAACTCAAATTTTTTGAACACGCAGTCCAAGTTGAAGTGAACACACAGCCCACACTGATTAAGAGTAGAACACACAGCCCTAACTCAAATTTTCTGAACACGCAGTCCAAGTTAATGGTGAACACACAGCCCACACAGATTGAGAGTAGAACACACAGCCCTAACTCAAATTTTCTGAACACGCAGTCCAAGTTGATGGTGAACACACAACCCACACTGATTGAGAGTAGAACACACAGCCCTAACTCAAATTTTCTGAACACGCAGTCCAAGTTGATGGTGAACACACAGCCCACACTGATTTAGAGTAGAACACGCAGCCCTAACTCAAATTTTCTGAACACGCAGTCCAAGTTGATGGTGAACACACAGCCCACACTGATTTAGAGTAGAACACGCAGCCCTAACTCAAATTTTCTGAACACGCAGTCCAAGTTGATGGTGAATACACAGCCCACACTGATTTAGAGTAGAACACGCAGCCCTAACTCAAATTTTCTGAACACGCAGCCCAAATTGAAGTGAACACACAGCCCACACTGATTAAGAGTAGAACACACAGCCCTAACTCTGGTTTTCTGAACACGCAGCCCAAATTGAAGTGAACACACAGCCCACACTGATTTAGAGTAGAACACGCAGCCCTAACTCAAATTTTCTGAACACGCAGCCCAGATTGAAGTGAACACGCAGCCCACTGACTACAACTCATTCATTTCATTTGCACACAGCTCATTCATTTCATTTGCACACAGCTCATTCATTTCATTTCATTTGCACACGGCTCATTCATTTCATTTGATTTGCACATGGCTCATTCATTTGATTTGCACACAGCTCATTCATTTGATTTGATTTGCACACGGCTCATTCATTTCATTTGCACACAGCTCATTCATTTCATTTGATTTGCTCATTCATTTGATTTTGACACATGCATTCATTCTGAATGCAGGTTGGCGCTCGTACCGTGCGAGGATATGGCTCCACTGCTGCGAGAGAGTGGTACACTGAGCTTCCGGAGGCTGTCCGGGATTTAGTTGATCTAGCAGGGTTCGGGGCCTTCTGCGTAGGGTTATCACATTGCCCTGCCAGTAGGACACTATTAGCCACTTTGGTGGAGAGATGGTGGGACACCACCAATTCCTTCCACTTTTCTGCCACCGGGGATCTGACCATGACCCTGTTAGATTTTGCTGTACTTACCGGCCTAGACATAGGAGGTTGGCCCATTCCTTACGACGAGGATATGGATGAGTGGGAGGCCGCTTGGTTACATCTATTGGGGGCCCGCCCACCCGTGGACAGAGCTTCTGGGAGAGTCAGATACACCTGGTTCTCTTCCCGTTTTCGGAGGCCGAAGATGGAGCCTGAGTCTCCTGAGGAGGCTGAGCAGTATGCCCGCGGTTTCCTTATGTTCCTCTTTGGCACCACTCTGTTTGCTGATAGGGGGAACACTATCGGGTTGTATCTTTTGAGCGCCCTAGTGGACCTATCACAGGTTAGTCGGTACGACTGGGGTGGCGCCGGCCTGGCTACCCTCTATTGCTATATGAGCGCTACCTCCCGCGGGCAGGGAGACTTACTCGGCGGCTATTGGAGAGCCTGGGAGGTACGTTCTGTCCTCTTGATTTACATTTCTGCTCCTCATTACGTGTTCATTGCACACACGGCGCGCTTTACATCCTGTATTTTGCACTCGGCATTTTGTATTCACATTCTGCACTGTTTTCCACAGTTATGGGTCTATGTATATTTTCCGACGTTAGCCCCAGAGATGGAGGTGGCAGGGCCCCTTATGACCCTGTATTCCTTGGTATTCGAGGGCCAGCACCGACCGAGACCTCGAGAGACTCTCTTCTACCTGCGACAGTACTTTGACACTGTGCGGACGACAGAGGTATTTCAGAACTCTCAGTTCCTTTCCGTTTTCATCTTTGATCTGCCTTGTATATTCCCGATTTCTGATTGGTTCATGCACTGGTTATCCGCAGATTACGTGGCAGCCCTGGGCGATCTTGGGTGATGGTCTCCGGTTTCAGTATGCCGGAGGATCAGGCACCTCCCAGTACAGGATCCTGCTTGAGGGACCGGTTGGTAGAGCATGGTTCCTGGGGGAACGCTTTCTGCGTCAGGTGTGGGGATACATTTCTCAGGACCCTCCTGCAGCACCTCCAGCCACTATGCGGACTGCTGATAGACTCTCTACCCAGGAGGTCATTAGCGCTATGTAGGGCACCGATGCTTTGCTACATCTTACAGAGGGAGACTACGCCACTTATCGTCACACATATTTGATGCCTCCCTTGACGGGAGTGCGCGCTCCGCCACTGAGGCCCACTGATGTACCATCTTCGAGTCGGGCTCGTGCTACGGATATCCCCTCCTCCAGCAGGGCTGGTACGTCTCGAGGTGGGGGCGGATTCATTCCTCCGATCCCTCCGACTCTTCATCATCCTGGGTGGCCAGACATGCCGACCGAGTTGATGGGGTGGCAATATGGGACTACTTCTCCGATTCCGATCCCTATAGAGCCTCCGATGCCTGGTCACAGATATGTCAGTGATCCTGACTCACCACCGGTATGTTCCATCATTTTTCACTTATCACACAGACACTTTGGCAGTTGCTTATTTATTGATGACTTGAGCTTGTATTTGCAGCCACCCCGGGAGTACATGGATCAGGTGCTCGAGATGGTGGCCTCACTTGAGGGGATGGTCCTGCGTAGAGAGGCGCAGTTGTCCATTATGGGCTTCCAGGTACTCTTTAGTTTTCTGGTATTTATCATACTCCTGATGACATGCTGATTTTGAACATTCTACTGCATTGATAGGCTGTTTGTGTAGAGCACATCTGACACACATCCCACTCACATACTGCACTTGCATCCGATTTTCATATTTGAACTAATGTATTGGACTTTCCACTTTCAGATGCCTCCGGTATATGCTCCACCGCAGGCCGGGCCACCCGGGCCTTCTCAGAGAGGTCGAGGTGCTGGGCCATCTGGGCCTTTTCGAGGAGCTGGGCCATCCAGGCCTTCTCAGGGAGGTCGAGGTGTTGGGCCATCTAGGCCTTTCCGAGGAGCTCGGGGAGCGGGGCCGTCTCGCAGACGTAGGGCACCTGTTATAGAGGCAGAGCCTGATGAGGAGAAGGAGGAGGAGGAGGTCGCAGATCGTGAGTCAGAGACATCTGCTGAGGAGGAGGGCTTCGGCCTTGGTTCCGGGAGTGGAGACGAGGCTGAGGGGGATCCTGAGGATGACAGTTTCGACCCCGATGGTGATGATGGTGCAGAGGTTATCCCGCAGAAGAGGATGAGGGGACCTCCTCATTCCTGCTCTCGAGGATATTGATGCTGTTTCCTGCTTTATTTTACTTTTTGCTAGTAGTTTGTAGCACTTTGCATTTTATCAGGCAGTTTTATTTTCTGTAAAACTTGTACCTTTGTTTGTTGTAAAACATGATGGAATGAAACAGCTTTTGAAAATGTGTTTGTGTTTGAAATTCTCAGCATCGCATGGCATCATTTTGCACAAAAAAATGGAATTGAATGGAAATGTGCCTTGTGTATTTACCGGGTCAGGTAATGAACCGACGCAATAAATCAAACAAATCGACTCACTAAGAAATAACAGAATCTTAGCAAGTTTACAACTCGATAAGCAAAGTACAACAATGTCAATGACTCGATAAACAAGACTTAACAAAATTGCGCAAACAAAGAGTAACGACTCAAAACACAAAAAGCGACAGCTCGACAAAACTTACAACTCAATAAACAAAACGACAACTCGATAAGAAAAATACAACATAGCGTACTTCGGACGATCTGGGTGCTGGAACGCATCCGAAACTGAGAAAAATGAAGGCCTCCAACATTCCCGATGCATCGAAAGTGCCTCGAACTTCCTTCCGGAGGGCAAAACAGGACCTATGCATGGCGGGCTATATTTTGCTTTTTGGAGATTGAAAGGTGGCCGGCCGGCCAGTTTTTTTTTGAAACAAAGAAGGCCGGCCTGCTAGAATAGGTGGCCGGCCGGCCACCTTTCCTACAACTCCTAGAATTCTGACACTTGCCCTCGAATAGTGTTTTACCCCCCCTATAAAGCTCCAACTTTGGAACTCATTCATTTCATCACTGCTTTGTACTAAAATGGAGGCATTTCTCGCAGAAAATCTCACGTCTTGGATCTCTTCTTTAGATGGCTCGGAAAAGTTGAACTTCCGGGGTTTCGGCCTGAATGCATTATTCACGCTAAGCCAGACTCCACTGCACCTTCCTTTCCTCCATGCGGCGGCGAGATTTTGGAACCCGGTGACGCACGTTTTCAGCTTCGGAGGGCAAGAGGTATGTCCCACTTTTGAAGATTTTCAAGTCTTGATGGAGTTTGAACGCTCAGAAGAGATCTTGCCTCAGTCTCGTTTTGGCCACGCTCAAGCTTTAGGGTGGATGTGCGGTCTCAACGCGCATGATGCTCGATCCCTGATTTGTAACGGGATGTTGGATATCCCGAGCCTGATTTACCGATTCTCCGATGCCGGTGACCGCAGTGACCATTATCGGCAAGGTTTTCGACAACATGCCCTCTGCTTGTGCATGCTATCTCATTTTCTGTTCGTCTCGGGCTCCGGGGGAACCAATATCCGTTTGATCGAAGTTGCTCAAGGCTTGAGGGTAGGGAAGAGCTGTATCGCCATGACATTGGCTGAAACACTGCTGGGTTTGGATGCCTTCTACCGCCAGGAGACAACCAGGTTTGCGGGGAGTCCACTACTGCTGCAGGTAATGTTTCCCACCCAAGCTCACATATGTATTTGCTCACATCGCTCGGCCCTCAGGCTCGGTTTTTCTCACAAAACCCTCATCTTACTTTTCTCTCATCGCACATCTCTCTATTCTTTATTCTCTCATTTTTCATCCCTCCCTAGATATGGTTGATGGATAAATTGCAAGTTGTGGACTCTTGCCCTGCTTACTCAGCCCGCGGCTACTTCTTTCGACAACGTCTGGTTGACGCTCTTGATGAGGGATAGTGGGTTGAATGGATGTGCAATTTGTCAGCTGAACGCATTGCTTGGCGTTGTCCTTGGCTTAACCTTCCGGCGATGAGCTATAGCATGTTCCAGGATACTGGGATCCGGTTGATTGGCCTAACCCATTGTGTATTCTATTTCCCATTCCGCATTCTGCGCCAGTTCGGCCATGATCAGACTTGCCCTCCGGAGGGGATAGAGTATCCGGTCGCCTTCCCGATCCGAGGTGCACACCTCGCCCGACATACTACGGCTTGGAGGACTAGAGAGCTCCTGCCCCCCGCCCTTATTTTCAGTTGCACTTTGTCTGATGAGTGCTGGGATTGGCTCAATGAGGAGGCACAGATTGGGCCTAGGTCGGCATTGGAGGCTTCGACTAGCTCTGGGAGGGGGCGCAAGGACACCTGACTTGACTATGCCCTAGATTTATTGCTTTATTAGTACTTTCAAGTTTTCATTATGAGTGTAATAAAAAGCAACTTCAATTGTATGCAAGAGCAAGAGAACTCTGTTTTGAAATCAATGAAATTGAAGGTTGTGGTACTGAAAATTTTCCGCTTTGGTCCAAAAATGGTCTTAGTTGTGAAAAGATTAATTTGAACAAAGTCAACTTTTATTAAAACTTTTCAAAACTATTTTCGATATGGATCAGAACTGGACACGCCTGAGATCTGTCACTGAGATGCACAACCCCGGATCCTAGCAACTGGAAAGTTGCCCATAGTTTGAGTGGTACCACAGCACCTCCTGGCGACGGAAAGTTGCCCCTAGTCTGAATAGCACTGCACCGGAGATTACGATGAATGCTGATGGACAAGGATGCCTGAGATGATCAAAATGGACAAAGTTGATCGGGGAAAATGTTTATGGCTGAACTTCAGGATGAAGCTGCCTACGTATCCCAAAGATGGGAATCAAGCCTTACGTAGTTCAGGCTTAGGTTCGCTCGGGTATTTTTTACTCTCCTTTTGCGCTCTAACTTTTGCCAAGGCCGCCCTTTGCGGGTTTTCAACCTTGCGAGCTCAGTTTTTATATTTTCAAATTTTTTGTGCTCTGAGTTTTGCCTAGGTCGCCCTTTCGGGTTTTCGGCCTAGCGAGCCTCTCAAGGATAGTATTTCTTTAATTTGTCCATATTGATCGGTTGTGAAAACTCTAAGCCATCCAGATCCATCAGAACCACAACTCCACCTGACCAGATAGACTTAATGATGTAGGGACCAGTCCAATTAGGTCTGAACTTGCCCCTAGGGTCGTGGATGGGAGCTCGGTTGTCCTTGAGTACCAAATCTCCTTCCTTTAAATTCCTGGACTTAACCTTCTTGTTAAAAGCCCGGGCAATTCTGCGTTGATAGCCTTGAATGTGGTACAGTGCTTTCAGTCTTCTCTCATCAAAGAGCATGAGTTCCTCAAATCTGCTCTGTTGCCAATCTGCCTCGGCTATTTGACACTCGGCCAACACTCGTAATGACGGAACCTCAATCTCAATAGGTAGAACGGCCTCCATCCCATAAACCAATGAGTACGGAGTCGCCCCAGTAGAAGTTCTGATCGAAGTCCGGTAGCCCCACAGAGCAAACGGCAGCTTATCTGGCCAGTCCCGGTAAGTTTCCACCATTTTCTGCAATATACGCTTGATATTCTTGTTGGCGGCCTCAACTGCTCCATTGGTTTGCGGCCGATAGGTAGACGACTTATGAAAAGCCACATTGTATTTCTCCAACAAGTCTATCACCTCCTTCTTGAAGTGGGAACCGTTATCTGAAATTATCTCATTTGGGACCCCGTAACGACAGATGATGTTGTTTCTGATAAACTTTGCAACATGCGAAGCCTTCAACACCGCGTAAGATTGGGCCTCAACCCACTTTGTAAAATAATCTATCGCAACCAGGATGAACTCATGCCCATTCGACCCCTTTGGCGTAACAGCCCCGATCACATCAATTCCCCAGACTGAAAATGGCCATGGTGAAGTCATATTGTACAACTTTGTCGGTGGGATGTTCATGCGATTTGCATGAATTTGACACTTGTGGCATCGCCGAACGAAACTGATACAATCCTCCTCCATGGTGGACCAGTAATAACCCTGTCTGAGGATTTTCCGTGCCAACATTACCCCATTCATATGTGCTCCACACTCTCCCCCATGGATGGCTTCCATTAGGCGCTTCGACTCTTCGGCATCAACACACAGTTTATGCATTCCCAGATGACCTCTTATGTACAGCTTACCCCCACAGATGATGAACTGAACGGCCAATCTCCTTATTTCCCTTTTGTCCTTGGCATTTATCCCCGGCGGATATGCTTCTTTCTCCAAGAAATTCCAAATGTCGTAATACCAGGGGTGTTCATCCTGAACTTCATCTATAGCTGCAATCGACTCATAGGCTGGTGCAAACTTCTGGTCAATGATGACTGGACGCATTACGACTCCACACGGGATGTCTATCATGGAAGATAGAGTTGCTAAAGAATCTGCGAACCTGTTGTTCTCTCTTAGTAGATGAGTAAAACTTAGCTTCTCAAACCGAGGAATCAGCAAATCCAAGGTCTGGTGATACATCATCATCTTTTCCTCTTTCACTTTCCAGTCTCCTTTAGCTTGAGACACGACAAGGTTCGAATCCCCAATGACATCCAGCCGTCTTGCCCCTAGTTCCAGGGCTGCTTCCAGGCCAGCAATGCATGCCTCATATTCTGCTTCATTGTTCGAGACTTTGAATCGGAGTTTGAAGGCTAGAGGAATACGGGAATTATCGGGTGCTATCAGCAACACTCCTATCCCATACCCATGTTGATTTGACGCTCCGTCAAAGTACATCGTCCAAGCTTCGTCGTCGATATGCAAAATGGCTTCATCTGGGAACCAGTATTCAACTGCTTCATCCCCCTCAACCGGATGGTCGGAAAGGAACTCTGCTACTGCTCTTCCTTTGACTGACTTGCGTGTGACATACTTCAAATCAAATTCGGAGAGCAACAGCAACCAACGAGCTAACCTACCCGTAAGCGCTGGTTTCTCGAAAAGATATTTGATGGGATCGAGACGTGAAACCAACATTACGAAGTGAGCTAACAAGTAGTGCCGCAGCTTCCTGGTAGCCTATACCAAAGCTAAGCAAGCCTTCTCCAGCGGTGTGTACCGAGTTTCATATTCTAGCATCTTCTTGCTCAGATAGTAGATGGCTCTCTCCACCCTGTCTTCAGACTCTTGTGCAAGCATACAGCCCATTGTGGTCTCAGTCACTGATAGGTACAAAATCAACGGTTTCCCTGGTTCTGGTGGTGATAAAACGGGCGGGTTCTGTAGATATTCTTTGATTTGCTCAAACGCTGCTTGACATCGGCCGTCCCATTGAAATTTCTTGCCTTTCTTCAGAAGACCAAAAAGTGGTTCACAAGTCAAGGTTAATTTTGAGATAAACCGTCTTATGAATTGCACTTTACCCAGAAAGCCTCTCACCTCTTTTTCAGTCCTTGGTGGGGGCATTTCTAGGATGGCCTTGATTTTAGAAGGGTCGACTTCGATGCCCCTTTGTGTAATCAGAAACCCCAGCATTTTTCCCGCTGTAACACCAAATGTACACTTTTGAGGGTTCAGCCGCAACCGGAATTCCCTGATCCTTTGAAAAAACTTATGCAAGGCTGTGTAGCGGCCCTCTCTTTCCTTGGACTTGACAATCATGTCGTCCACGTACACCTCAACCTCCTTGTGAATCATATCATGTAATATTGTGGTCGCGGCCCGTTGATAAGTAGCTCTAGCATTCTTCAACCCAAACGGCATGACCCTATAGTAGTATGTCCCCCACGGGGTGGTGAATGCAGTCTTTTCCCTGTCTTCTGGTGCCATTACTATCTGGTTGTAGCCTGAGAAGCCATCCATGAATGAGAGCAAAGCGTGCCCTGCTGTGAAATCCACCAACTCATCGATATGCGGTAAGGGAAAGTCGTCATTCGGACTAGCTCTGTTCAAATCCCTGAAGTCCACGCATACTCGAATCCTGCCATCTTTCTTCGGCACCGGAACGATGTTGGCCAACCAAGTCGGATATTCAGATACCAGCAGGAAGCCTACATCGATTTGCTTGGTGACCTCTTCCTTAATCTTGAGAGCCCAGTCCAGGCGGATCCTTCTGAGTTTCTGCTTGACAGGTCGGGCCTCGGGGTCAAGGGGGATCCGATGCTGTACAATCTCAGGATCGATTCCAGGCATGTCTTCGTAGGACCACGCGAAAACATCTTTGAAATCTTTTAATAAAGCGACTAAGCGCTCGCGTTCCTTCGAAGACAATGTGGACCCGATCTGGACCAGCCGCGGGTCCTCCTCAGTACCAATGTTCACGGTAGTGATTTCGTCCATTGGGGGTTTAACAAATCTCTCATGCTCTTGCTCAATTAATCGTTGCAAAACCGGAGGAACTTCGTCCTCGCCGTTTTCAAAATTTTGAAAGTCTGAATTAATGCAATAAATTAAAGGCACAGAAAAGTACTCAGAAACCACAGTTGCTTGATTCTCATTAGGCACATCCAAATCGTCCAATTCATTTACAACAGACTCAAATGAAAAGGAAAAAGATGACCTAGACAGGACTGTGGCATCCGGGTTAACATCCCCAGGAGTACCAGACTCAGACTCAGTCGAGCTGGAACCTGATTCCGACTCACAAGACTCGGTGGAATCAGATTCCGGCTCACTACCTGACCCGGTGCTGCTGGACAAAAATCCCTCCTCGTATTGCCAAGTGAGAGAGGGTGCGATAGATGCATCCAAGATAGCTGCTGGTTGGCTCGCGGCCGTTCCATCCCCAATCATGGAAACCTCGGAGTTATCCCCCAAGCACTTATGGTCGATCGGAGGATCAGAGAGTAGACATGCCAGCGCTACCCCCGTTTCAAATTCTATGCCCTCAGGATCCACTGCCCTACACTGCTCAACCTCAGCTGATGGGTCCGTCTGCTCTTCGGCAACATCCTCCCCGGGTAACTGCAGGTCGAAGAAGATCTCAAAACCGGGCACGCGTTTCTTCTCCGCGTTTATCCATGGCTCTGGGAAGCCGCAAAACGGAAAGTCCTCCCCCTCCCGGACGAAGCGTCCGTTCAGGGTACCCTGAATGGGCCTATGCATCAAGTCAAATGGCTTCCCAGCCTGCTTGGCTCTGGCTCTTCCAGCCATTTCTTTTCCTTTCCTCACCCAGTCCTCTTTGGTGGGCAGATAACCCAGTCCAAAGGTATGCGGGTTGTGTGGCACTTCGGCCAATGTTGCGACGCCTTTCCTGCCGCTCCTTCCTAATCCCATCCCGGGGATGTGTTGTAGCTTGTTCATGAGGTAGACGGATTGAGCACTGACGTACATACCTTCATTCACAGCCATAATGTTTTGCACAACCCGGGCCTCGGCCAGAGTAAATCCTGATATAAACACATCCTCCATGCCGTGCTCGATTTCTAGGACTGGTGTAGACACCTCCGGAGGGAGATGGATCGATGAATTCCCAAACACAATGGCTACTCCCTTTCCATAGGGGTATTTCACCATTTGATGCAGAGTGGACGAGATGGCCTTCACCTGGTGCAACCACGGTCGCCCCAAAAGTAGGTTGAAAGTTGCGGGAACCTCCAAGACATGGAAATCTATCTCGTGTTGTCCAGGTCCAACCTTTGTCTGAATCTTGACGGTCCCCATCACTTCCCTGCTAGTATTATCGTACGCTCTGATCACCTGAGTTGTCGGGATGAAGTCCGCGGGCTTCAACCCGATTGCATAAGCTGTTCTGGCTGGGCATACATTGATAGCAGACCCGGTATCAACAAGTACCACCGGTATCCACTTGTCTCTACATTCCACGGAGATGTAGAGAGGTTTGTTATGATTCACGCCCTCAGGCAGCAGTTCTTTGTCTGAGAAGGTTAAAGCCGGGGAACCTCCTCCCGGAAAAACCAGCCAACCAGCTGTTCTGGTGTAGTGTCGATAGAGAGTTTGGCCCTGTCCATAGCAGATAGGACAGCCTGCCTGTGTACTCGCGAAGCCATAAGCAGTCCCCAGATGAAGATGTCTGCTTGTATCTTCTTTAACTGTCTCAGCACAGCTTCTTCTTCAATTTGTCTCTCTCTCTGTTTCTCAGCTTCTTTGTCTTTTCCAGATGCTTCGGGCTGGTCAAGGTGTGGGGGCTTGAAGTACCGCCCGCTTCTGGTCATGTGGTCCACCTCATCGAGGTACCAGGTGTCATCCGGCTGAGCTCCTGCCCAATCTTCGTCTGTGTGGGCAAGACATAAGTCGTCGTCTTCTCTCCACATCCCGTTAGCATCCAAAAGACACCTGTCTGGTTCTGGCAAATGTGTACTCTCAGTACCTTCATCCCATATGCTCACAGTATTTTCCGTTCTTGTGCCCACAGCACTCTCAGCCCCTTCATGGGCTTTTGCTTTTCTGATTCTCTCGGACTCCCAAAATTCCTCATGTTCTGACTGTGTCACTGCAGTTTGTTGTTCCACTTTCTCTGCATCCACAATGCTTAGGTCCTGAGCGAAATTCTTTGTACCGGCGCTCTCCGGCAATCTATTCTGACTCTTGACCCTTCCGGCCACCATTGATACTTTTGCCCCTGCCGGGCCTTGCTCTGGCTGAAATTCCACAATATCAGGCTGATCATCTAGCCACCCCGTGGCCTCCGCTGACTCCTCATATTCAAACCAGTTGATTGTTGCATCTCCTGATTCTTGGTCGTTGAAGAACTGGAGGTTGGCAAAGTCCTCTTCTACTGCTGTCAGATCATCTGCCCCCCGTTCAAGTCTGTCCCCCTGAATCATGCACAATTCAGCTTTTTCCGGCAGTCCCACACTCGGCTCAGACTGGCCCACTGCTAAGATGTACTCGCTTGGATCATAGGCTCCCCCAGTACAATTCCCGGGCTGTTCCATCCCAGACTCAACAACTCTGTTCTCCTCTGAAACCTGCCCTGTTCCATCTTCAGTGGTCACCACCTTTGACGCAGATTGGGTTGTGAAGGTATCCAACATGCACAAGTCAGTGCAGTCAGGAAGGATCACCTCTGGCTTGGGTAGGTGGGAGGGAGTAATATAGATACTAGGATCGTAGGATACGACCCCAGTTTGGATGAGGTTGACTCTTTTGGGTGGTGGATCTTGGTTATGGGTAGGGAGTGGGTTGGTTGTGACGTTAGGTCTATCTGGAGGTAGAATAATGTTTTTGTCGATGAGGTCCTGAACCTCGTGACGCAGCCGGAAACATTGGCCTGTATCATGGCCATGCTACTGGTGGTACGCACAGTACTTGGCTGGGTTGTGAGAGGTGGGGAGTGGATTTGGTGGCGGCTTCGGCTCTAGGGGTTTTAGATGTCCCTTTCTAATTAAGACCCCCAGAACCTTGGACAAGGGCATGTATAGTGGAGTGAAGGTTCTCTGGCCTCTGGACTGATATCTCGAGGCTTGGGTACTGCTCCCGGATGTACTGGAAAAGGGTGTGGCTGCCGCGGGCCTTGAATGGGGAGGGGGAGTGGTGGTGACCATACTGACCTCCGAAGTTCTGGTGTTTGCAGCGCCGCTCGGGCCTGCGTTGTTGTTGCGGTTAAATGTCCTCCAGGGTTGCTCCCGGTCCTGGTCAATCAGACCTTGCTTCATCGCATCCTCGATTTGTACCCCCATCTCGTGTAAATCTGAGAAGGTGGGAAAGGGAAGTACGATAATCTTCTGCATGAGTTTTGGTTGGAGATTGCGCACAATCATCCTAATTTGATCTTTGTCTGTAGGCCTCAAGGTCATCATCGATGCCTTTGCCCTCCATCGAGTTACAAAGTCTGAGAAAGTCTCCTTGGCCTTTTGCCTCGTTGTTTCGAGATCACGGGTTGTAATCTCGATCTGTGTATTGTACGAGTACTGTGCAACGAAGGCCTCAGCCATCTCCTCCCAGCTTCTCTTTACCTCATCTTCTAACTTCGCGTACCAAATGGCTGCTACACCCGACAAAGTTCGGCCAAACAGGGAAAGCTTTTGTGGTCAGGTTAGGCCCATTGGCCGCAGGATGTCTGAGAATAGCCGGAGGTGGACCATAGGATCCCCGGACCCATCAAAACGATCAATCTGTGGCATCTTAAATCTGTCTGGCAATGTTACGGCCACATCTGTATACCTATCTTCGATGTCCGGGATGGCCTTCACCCCTTGGGACTTCTTAAAAAGCTTCTCCAGTTTGCTCAATTTCAAAGCTGTATGGTCTATCTCGAACTCGAAGGGAGAGTCCGGATGGTTGGCAGGTGTATGGGTCTTGGACAGTTGAGGCAGAAGTGGGGGTGGAGCCAGCCCCGTTGGATGGCCTGTGTCCTCTTGAATATTCTGGACATTGGGTAGGGTGTTCTGGGTGTTCAGGGGGGTATTCTGGGGATTTGGCAGGGCATTCTGACCAGTGGATGCCTGCTCGGGTAATGGAGCTCCGGGTGGAGGAGGAGCCTGATGTGAAGCAGATGCCGCATTCTGCTGTTGCAGCCTAGTGATCAGCTCGGCCTGCTGGGCCATGACAGCGGCCTGCTGCTTGGAGAACTCCGCTTGGCGGGTGGCATCTTCTTGCATTTGTTTCATGCTCTCATGCATTTGGTGCATCATCGCCTCCATTCCTGATGTATTCGGCGGATCCATCTGAATAACCGGTAAGTGTATCTCTATAGCGGAAACAGAAACCTCAGTTTGACTGTTTGCTGCTAAAGTGGACTACTGCCCCAGTAATCTTTGCTCTGACACACTGCGCCTCCTTGGCTTTCTTCTAGCAACTGGGGGTAGGGAGTGGAACACTGGATGTCCGTCAACCAGATCCTCGGATCGAATGAGTCGGCGACCTCGTGTCCAAAGTGCTTGGGGTATATCTACGGGTTCGGAAGCAATCGTGCTACAAACCTGCCCTAGCACAAAGATAAATAAAGCGAAAAGGAAATAAATAACCAGATAAACGGACAGCATAACGGCTTAAATTAAATACACAACACACAGTCGGGCATACAACACACGGTTGATAAGCTGGGTATACACTGTCCTCAATCACTGATTACTGTCCCTATATCACTGTTCCCCAAAACTGAATCCGGTATCCGCAGACAACTGATTCTCATATAACTGGCTGGTGCCCGCAGGCGTGATACCCAATCTCAAAAACTGATGCCCGCAGGCCTGATGTCCCAAACTCAGAAACTGATACATGCATTCCCTGTAGAGACGCACTCTAACAAGCACATAACAGATAAGTGAGAGCCAAAACACCCCTATGTTGGGGTAGGGTTTCCCTGTCCTATTTTGTTAGGAACTAGGGTTTCACTACGCACGCAGCGGCTTCAAACAACCTATAAACAGGTAAGCAACCTGTCCTAGTTTGGAATGGTCACTATGGATCCGAATATGCACTAGGTCGAATGGTCAAAAAAAGGGTGCCCCGGTAAAACCAGGGTTTGTGTTCCCATACTGGCAGAGCCCGTAACCGATCAGCCTTACGGACATGCCTTGACAAGACAAGCCTCCGGCAAACCGCTCAGGAATAGCAAATGGAAAACACGGTGTCCTAGGCGCACCAATGCAAATGCAATGCAAAGAAACACACAAGTGTAGTCAAAACCAGATATCATGAGTTCAAGTCAAGTTCTCTAAGTCCCCAGCAGAGTCGCCAGAAACTGTAGACGTCCCCGAACGCATCCCGGGGCGAGGAGTGCGAGTCCCCCTCCCGTTCTAGTTCGATATTGGGTCTACTACAGTTCGAAGGACTCATATGTCACGGTTCTTAATCTTGAACCAAAGAGTCCAAATCCGGCAAATCGTTTTGAAAACAGATTTTTTTGAAAGAAGTGCCAAACATGGACTGCTTTGCCAGATACAGAGTCGCCACCTAAATATTTTATAATGGGAAATTTAGGAAACCCTGACTCGGTGCCAAAGGCCACGTGTCCGTCATCACCAAAGTTGTCTCGGCTCGGGAACTTGGGTACGATTGGGGAAGGTCACTTCGTGAGCACCCCCGTTCGCCCGGTCAAAGACCGGCCTCTACTAATCATGATATCTAGTTTTGAAAACATCGTGTGTTCTTATTCCGGTTATTAGCCAAGGTTACTATGTGATGCGCACAGCATACAAGTATAGACTGAATCGCCTGAATTGGAAAAACACATTTCATGTTTGTTTGAAAGATGGTTTGCTACCCGCAAGTAGGCTTAAAATGCAGATTTTGCCACCCTCAGGTGGGCTTAGAGAAAGATGGTTTTGCCACAATCTAGTGGGCTTAAAACAAACAATCAATGCATTATTCCAATTCAGATAACCCAACCTTCACCCACAGGCATTCAAGGCAGTTATATCACATAAGCATATAGCCTCATGGTAAGCATGCTATCATGGCAGTCACTCACACGCATGCAAGGATGCTAAAGCATAAAAACTCACCGAGTACTCCAAGCCAAAACAAAAGCTGATTAGAAATCATGCATGATCCTGAGTATGCTGAAATGCCTAATGCAACACATGCAAAAATGCAAACTATAGCAGGCTTGGCTATTCTAAACATGGCATATGGAATGCTGCAGCTAACATGTATTCAACTTGGAATTGAAATACAAATACAGTTTGTATGATGCGCCGAGCCCGGTGCATGCAAAACAGATGAATGATGCAAACATGCTGTCATACTGTATGCTAATTGAAATATGCCTTATATCTAACCATCATAAGCGGGTAAATAAAAGGGAAGAAAGACGTGGGGTTGGAAGACATACATCACACTCACCCACACTTATTACAATTATGCCCTCGCGCAGAGGGTCCAGATAAATATACAGTCCCAAAATGAAAGAATAATACAGTCCAAATATTACAGTCCGAATAATATACAAATTTCTAATTAATTAACAAATTAACTAAAAAAAAAACTGTAAACTGGCATGCAAGCCAGGGACTGCCTTGCTTCTGATGGATGATGTATGTTTGGGCTGACTTGCGCGGAAATCCACTGGGATGCCCCAATTAACCTCTGTTTCGCAATGTTTCTCGAAATGCGCGCCAGGTCTCGGAAGACTGCTGATTCTTCATTTTGCTGCAACAGAGAGCAGGAAAGGGGCATAGCAATGTATTTCACAAATATATGCATGCCTCGATCCTCGTGCCACCAATCACGCATCTCGATGCATAATGGCCGAGGAGCCGAATTGCACAACTCAATATAGGATGAATGCATACGAATGCTACAACAAAACCTAACTCCATCACGGATAATCCGGAGTGTCGGTGACTTGGGAATTGAGACACGTTCCGTCACTCGGAGTGCGAAACGCGCCTCGTTTCCCGTGCCCGGGCTAACTCCTATCCCGAACACGATGCAATATGCATGATATGCATGAAATGCAGCTAATATGCAATCCTAACATACACAATGTCATGGAATGGCATACACGCTACACGAGGTAATACACGACCGGGCATACACAATGCTACGGATGAAATGGCATACGCAATGCGATAATGGGCTTACACCAACATGAGAGAGCCTCAGCCACACTCACATAGGAGGCCATCGGATAAAAGTGAAGTGCCTCGAAATGCGTGCACACGGGCACGCAAACCGAGACAATGGCATACGGAATGCAATGATGCTAAAATGACATAAACAATACAATATGGGCTTACACTAACATGAGAGAGCCTCAGCCACACTCACGTAAGAGGCCGAGAGATGAAAAATGAGATGCCTCGAAATGCGTGCACACGGGCACGCAAACCGAGGCAATGGCATACACGATGCAATGAGACTAAAATGACATACAGAATGCAAAATGGACTTACACTAACATGAGTGAGCCTCAGCCACACTCACATAAGAGGCCGATGGATGAAAATGAAGTGCCTCGAAATGCGTGCACACGGGCACGCAAACCGAGGCAATGGCATTAAGGCATGAAATGACATGGAAAATGATATGCAAACATGCCAATGGAATTTCAGCGCTGAAATATGGGGGAAAACAGTCCCGAAAGATGGCGAAATGACACCAAATGTAAGGAATGGTCCCGAAATGCGAATTTAGGCACCCGAAATGGCCTATAGCTATGCAATGCATGCACAATATGGAAATGGAATGAAAATACAGTAGCAAGGCAGCCCCAAAACAAGCATTTTCCAGTCTAAAACATGGCCAAACAGCAAGCATAGATAGGGCAACAATGGCATGCAAAAATAGGGGCCAAGAGAGGGGTATTGAAGTAGATGGTAAATGCAAAGCCCAAACAACAAAATACCCTTCTAAAACACTGAAGAGGGACCAAAAATATGAACATTTACAGCTTATGACAGCCCCAAAAACAGTATACAAATGTGCTCAAAATGTCATGCAAGATGAGGCTCAAAAGAGGCTATAACATGAGGTATACAAAATAAACACCAAACAGCCAAAGACCCTTAATAAATCATGTCAAGAAGGTCAAAAAATGACCACTTTAAGTTCTGATCATGGTCCAAAAACAGAAGCAAAATGGGCTAGCAAAGCATGCAAAAAAACAAGGGTAAAACATGGATTCAAAGCAAGTGGCATATGGAGCATGAAAACAAGGTTGAGCCCTTCTTCAATGTTGAAGAGGGGCTCAAAATAAGCACAATATCAGTTCATGAGATGCTCCAAAACAGATCACACATAGGCTAGATAAAGCATGCAAAATATTGACATACAAAGAGATATTGAAACAAGTGTGAGATGGGGCTCTCAAAGAGGGTTGAGCCCTTCAACAAACATGTAGAATAACTCAAAATAGACCTATTTTCAGTTAAGGTCGGAGCTCAAAACAACAAGCAAGTAGGCTAAGAAATTGGTGCAAAAATGGGCTACAAAAGGGGGAAAGTCTACTTACCCTTGAAGACCAATACTTTGACTACTTCTTGGACCAAATTTGATGACTCTAAGTTGCTGGAATTCCTCCCTTTGCTGCTGGAATGGAGTGGTGATGGTAGAGCTTGAAGATGATGAAGAAATGGAGCCTAAACTTGAAGGAAATGGAATTATATGTATGTATATGCTCAAACCAATTCTTGTCCCCTTTCTCTAGAGTTGGGAGGCCCTCTATATAGACAAGAGAGGGAGAGGAGAATCAAGGCAAAAGTGGAGGGAAATGAGCCCTTACTTCCCTCCAAAAAGGGTCCCCCGGATAGAGATATTTTGGGGAAAAACAGCACACAGCTGTAAAGTACTCACACTGAGGATGCTGGCCGGCCAGGCACTTTTGCTGCAGGTGGCCGGCCGGCCACCCCCTATGGCCGGCCGGCTAGGGGTCAAAAGGGTCAAGTTGAGTTACTGGCCAGCCACCAGATATTGGTGTCCTCCCAGGTCCCCTCAACACAACCATGTGGTTCAAAATTGGCAATTCTAAAATAGGAGAGAGAACAAGCCATTTTTAGGAGGGGTTCAAAAGGTTCAAGTTGAGTTACTGGCCGGCCATGTGATATTAGGGTCCTCCCATGTGTGTACAACACAAATATGTGGTTTGGGGTTGAAGAAAATGGCCCTAGGGTGGTCAACATTGGCTCGAAAGTGAGAAAAACGGGCGTCGGAGGGCGCCGGAGGAGCATAACTGGTTGCTGAGACAATTGATGGCCTCCCACCCTTCAGTGACCTTCCTGGTGATAAAACAGAGGTACCTGCCAAAAATGAACGAAAACCGATGCAAAACGAATGCTCGGGGGCCAAAACACGTAGTTCGGGGTCCCGAAAATAGGCCGTTAAGCACCGAAAGTAGCATTCGGCCACGAAGTGGGTCTCTCAGACCTCAGTGTCCCTCAAAAGGGAGTAAATAAGATGTATGCCAAAAACCAGAGGAATCGGAGATGGTTAGACGGTCCCGAACCGAGGCACACGGCCTGACGGCTCCGAAAACCGGGAACCGGGCCTCGAAATGAGCAAAATGGCCTACGGCCACGAAATGTAGCCTACGGCCACTGAGAGATGGTCTACAGGACCTCTCCCTCCCTTCAGGAAGAGAAACAGAGAAAACCGAGTCTGGTTCGCAAACCGAGGCAGGGTATAGAAGAGAGTTCGGAAGTCCGGAGGCAGGGCTCACGGCCTCGACTCTGAGACTTCTGAACGAGCACAAAATGCAACATCACCGAGCGCTCAACTGGTGACGTCTGAGTCTTAAGGTCGGTCAAAAATGGGGTGTCTACACAGTGATATATGCTCTGAAATCACATGAGAAATGATGCTATATCATGGAAACATCACAAGCAAAGCATGCTAGAGGCCCTAAAACTCAAAACTAGTTAAGGCACTTGCACTATAGCTATACAATACATGAGCCACATGACCAAAACAACCCAAAACAGTCCTAAAATAGCCTAAATGGAGTTCTAAAACATGCTTGAAACAAGCCAAGAAAGGCTAGACTTAGAGGCCAAAACAAATAGCACATGTTAGGCAATTTAGCACAATTGCACTACAAGCATACAAAGCAAAGCTCATGTGATCAAACCAGCTCAAAATAGAGCTTAATCATGCCAAAACATTAGCAAAAATGTGCTGGAGTTAAGCTAACACATGTTAGAACAGTGGGCTAACTCATTAGGTACATGAGGCTAGTGAACAAAATCACGCTACACATGCAAGATACAAGCAACCAATGACTAAACCAGCCTAAAACAGAGTTATAGCAGGTCCAAAAAGTCACAAAAACATGCTCGAACCAAGCCTCAAGAGGGGAGAAATGCATGCTCATTTGGTAGGCTATCAACACATGCAAACAAGACAAGAGGAGATGGGACCACCCCCTCTCATTTGGGACCTCAAAACAAGCTTTTCACCACTAAAATTCCTCTGGAATTCAGTGGTTAAAAGGTCAAAACAAGGTAGTTTCAAAAGCTTTGAAAGGTGGCTCAAAAGGCTTTGCAAGCCAAAGAGCAAAAGGAGAGACAACCCTCTAACACAAAAGGGGCTTAAACTACCATTTTAGAACCTCAAAATCAAAGCTTTTTATGGAAAATGGGGGATAAAGCAAGTGTGCAAAAACAAGCTTGAAAGGGAGAAGTGCTTACCCTTGAAGCACAACAGCAAAACCAGCCAAAATCTGAGCCAAAACCACCTTTTGGGGCTCAAACAAAGTCCCAAGGAATCTCAGCCCAATGGTGGTCAAGTTTGATCAAGGGTCTCTTTGCAAGAGTGTAGGAAATTCTCACTTCTAAGCCTAAAATAAGAGGAGAAAGAGAGAATTCTAGAGAGAGGGGAGAATTTGCTCACAAATCTTCTAGAGAGAGAGGATTTTTTAGAGTGAGAAGCTCCCAAATTTTCTACCTTTGCAAAATATGAGATATAGCTTCCATATATAGCAAAACATGAGCCTTCACTACTACAAAAACAGATAAAGATCACACTTTTTTTGTGTGATATTTGTTATTTAATCACACCTTTTTAGTTTTATTAAAGTGTGATCTTTGGGAATGTGATTAAAAGGGGTCATTTTTAATCACACCTTTTAAGTGTGATTGATAAGATTTAGATCACACTTTTTAAGTGTGATTAAAAATATTTAGATCACACCTTTTAAGTGTGATTGATACCCCTTTTAATCACACATTTTAAGTGTGATTGATAAGATTTAGATCACACCTTTTAAGTGTGATTAAAAATATTTAGATCACACCTTTTAAGTGTGATTAAAAACATTTAAATCACACCTTTTAAGTGTGATCTTTGGAAGTGTGATTAAAAATGATCATTTTTAATCACACTTTTTAAGTGTGATTAATAACATTTAAATCACACCTTTTAAGTGTGATCTTTAGAAATGTGATTAAAAAATGTCATTTTTAATCACACTTTTTAAGTGTGATTAATAATATTTAGATCATACCTTTTAAGTGTGATTAATAACTAATAAAATCTGTAATAAAAAAAGGGTTCAACATATTTAAAAAATAATTAATATTATTTTTGTAAGCACATTTGAAGAATGTAATACACACTATATACTATATTTTGAATCATAACCACATATTGAATAGAATAACGTCATATATTTCATAAATGAAAATTAAATATTCAAAAGTATATACAAAGGAATTAAATAAAAAAAAATTAACTGTGCTTACATATATTAAAAAATGAAAAAACTTAAAAAACTTAGTTCTTTAATTCTTGGACCATATTTTGCATCTCTCCAAAAAAATTTTGACCTGAAAAATAAAAACACAAATTAATCCAGAAACCGCCGATGCATATGAATAAACTAAAAAGTTTATTCAGCAAAACCAAAATAGAAACATTAATCATTTATGCTTGATCTTAATGCCATAGCAGTTCAGTGTCAATGACATTGTAATTAGGTCACTAATGAGCACAGTATTTAAAAATGATAAATCTCAATACAGCTTGTGTACGATCTTTTTGTGAATATATATTATTATTACTGTTGAACCATAATTCTAGGTACCCATAAATAAATAAATAAAAACTCAAGAATTTACTCCATTTTTTTTTGGGGGGGGGGAGGGGAAATGGAATCCCATTTTTTATCATTTGAGTTCACACTTTTTTTTTTCTCCATTTCTCAACTCAACCAAACCTAGTTTGGAATTCTAATCATATCAATTCTTTCTACTTTTCTTTTTATTTCTCTTTCCGTTTCTATTTTCCTCATCAAATCCTCCAACCAAACACAGCCTTGAAGCTCGTTTGTATTATGGAATGGAATGTCCATTCCAGCTTTGCATTCCCTTTCGCTTTACATAAGTGGGGATTGCCATTCCAACAAAAAATGGGAATACATCCTTTCTCTAAGCTAAGGAATAAGCATTCTATTCACCATCTAAGGAATATTGAATTCATACCTTGAACCAGGAAGCCAACCACTTAGACCAACAATAGCCCTCAAGATACATCCACCCATGACACAACTTAACAACTTCAAGAACATATTCAATCAAATCGCAAAATGATGTTTATTTTTCCATTGACCTCAAATACTCTGCATATTAAAACATACGAAGTAAGAAATTACCAAATGTTCTAAAGTATGAACACAAATAGAGCACATATACAGATTCTTTTTGGCCCATCAAGTAACTTCATCATTTAGTTGTCGAGCCTTTCTGAAAATCAACAATAAAATTCTGCTCTCAAAGAGTTTATCTTGCAAAGCATATTAAGCAAAAAATAATAATTTAATTTTTTCCTCAATTCTGAAACTAGTTTACTCAAATTGCATTCAATATGCCAGTATCACTTGTGTTCAACTTAAAATCTCAACAACCTGTAGCAGTACTACATTTCATCGTACTAGAAGGTGAGGCGCACACTGTGTGCCAAATTAACAAAATATAATATATATATATATAAAGTAGTTGTAACTATTTGTAAGTGGAAAGTCAGGTTTTACTTTTGGAAAATAAAAGTCCACAAAACTTCATGAACACCAAATTGGGTGCTGCCTCTATATATATATATATAAGTATATAGCTAACATTTGTTTCTATTTCAACAAGGTACTGCTAAGGACAAAAAAGATATGATGGGACTTAAGGCTTAGTTTGGTTTGGTTTGGTTTATATAAATACTTTACATGGAAGAATTTCTTACTTCACATGTGCTTCTTAGCTTATGATAAAATTTCTAGGTGCTAGCAGAAGAACAGCACAACTATCAAATGACATATTAAGAATAAAGCCATTAGATCAATTGAGGGACTATAGGGAATAGAACATGCATTTAGAAGTATGGGATGTAACATACGATAACAGCTGGTACATAGAGCTAGGCCGGGGACTAAATGCAATGGCAGTAACAGCTCCTATATGTCCACGCAAAACTAAAATAGGAAATCCATCTGGCAAGCGCCACTGTAATACACAAGAAAAAACTATTAGGTCACCAAGGGATAAATAGTATGATGGATTTATATTTTAAGTGTAAACTGGAAAGAACCCTTACAACTCGAATGCTGTAGTCATTTGAAGCAGATGCCACCAAAGCATTGTTTGAACTTACAGCCAAATCAGTAATGTCACCCTTTCAGTAAAATTAAGAAGAGTAGACAAGTAACACAAGGCATGAAAATGGAGTTCCATCCAAACAAACTGAATATGGCAATATATAAACTATTAATGTTGTGCTCTAAAAGCCAATATCTGAGATGTGGTTGGGACAATTTCGTAAAACAGTCCTATTTAACTAATTAAAAAAGAGCAAATATTTGTCCAAAGTAATACAGAGCATCCAATATTTGAATTTTGTTCAAATATTTGTCCAAAGTAATACAGAGCATCCAACCTAATAATAAATTAATGGAAGAAGAAGAAAAAGAAAAAAAAAAAAACTGTTCTCCCTTATTCAAAAAATGAGAACCTGGGTAAAATACCGTATCCAATTGATGAATGACAAATCCAATCAGATTGATTTTTACCAAAGAAACAGAAACAGAGAAATGTCATTTTCAAATATGTATTATATAATATATGCAATGTGAAACGCCATCAAGTTACAAGAGACATGCTGTAAAAATTTTATAAAAGAATACAAACAAAAAAGAAAGCATGCCCAAGTATGACAGACCTCATCACAAGAAATGGATGATCACAACACTGTCGAAGACGTAACAGTAATTCCAAAATAGAAGCATAATTATGGAGAACCTGTCCTTGCTCAACAAATTGATCAAATTTCACCTGTAGCGATTCAAGTTAACATTTGACATACAAAATGCTTTATAAGATAACACAATAAGCAAAATCAATCAAGATTATAAACCTTGGATCTTCTAAATAGAGCTTCATAGAAATCTTTTTCAGCTTCTGTCAATTCACAATAAATCACCTGCACATCTGCTGGTGGGAGAATTAAAATTGGCCTGCAAACCCAAAAAAAATAAAAAATTAAGAGCCTAATGGAAAGAAAGGCAAAAGGGATAAGATGAGATTACATTCTTAACATAATTGGCCTCAAGATTGATTGAACCAACTTTAATCCTCTCTCATCATCCCAGTAATATGTTCATACCTTAAGGCATCAAGTCCTCGTCCATGATCAAAAAAACACAACGCAGGTATTCAACCCAAAGGCACAACAAATCACTAAAAATAAAGGCCCGCACACATCACATAATATATAAAGAATCGAAAATGGATGTGCAGAAAGGCTAAATAAAATTACCCCTCTCTAAAACAATTAAGCCTTTAAATGAATTGGTCCCAAATAACTTCACATCGAGGCTCTCTTAATAATGAAATTGGGTTGGAAAATGGACAAAGATGATTGAGCTGGGGCATGGTTGGTTCGTCGGATGGAGAAAAAAAAGGGAATGAGAAAAAAATAAAAATAAAAAAAAGGAACAGAGTGACAGTTCTTACCCACCAAAACTGCCACCTAACAGTCACCACTTCAATCCCAGCCACCTCCAACCACTGCTCTCCTTCACTCAACAAAGAGACTAAAATGCTAATCCACTCAACAGAGTTCATCAAACAATTGGCATGCATCAAACACTTAACTATATTAGAGGAGAAGCAAAAACATCACCACCAATTGTCACAGAAAAAACTGGCTACTCTCATCTATTGTTGTTGCTAACCCTTACCAAAGTTGAAACATGAACACAGATCCATTTAAGAATGAAGAGAAATAGAACCCACCTGATTGAACTCTCTGGAGAGAGAGAGAGATGGAAAACCCCCAAAGAGAGATAACCCACAAATCAAAGAATCCAACAACCCACTTCAAACATAATTACAAAATTAAAGAAGGGAAAAAAAAACAAACAACGAAAAGAAATAAAATCTCAGCCTAAAAAATTCAATTTCCATCTCAAAACACATGCAAACAAACATGGGTTTTAACTTAAAATCCCTAATAATTTTTTAAAGAGAGAAATGATATAAACCTAAGACTCTTAGAACAGTTACAATTAAAGAGATTTATACAAAAAATAAAATAACAAAAACCAATAAAAAAAAAACCTATTTTTTAAAAATAAAATTAAGAGCACTGAATTATTATTTTTTTTAAAAAACACACACACACACAAAAAAAGTTAAGTAAACAAACATACAATTTTTTTAAAACATAATTTATACACAAAAAACAAAGAAAAGCTTAAAAAATTGAAACATTAAAATAAAATTAAAAAAAAAAAAACTGAATGTAATCTTAATAAATAAATTGAATATAAAAATACAAAAGCATAATAATCCAACATATAAATAATAAGAGAATAAAAAACAGAAAGTGTACATACATACCCAGAGACGATTTTCTGTTTTGTGGTCTTGGCTGTCTTCCCCTACCATCCATCATCAAAACACCATATCAAACAAACAAACCCAACAAAAATTCCCGATTACCCAAAAAAATTTGGTAAACAAATAACAAAATCAAAGATGGGTATTCACAGTGAATAGAGAGAAGTGAAAATGGTGAAAGTGAATTGAAACTCCACAACAGTTTAGGAAACGTGGAAAATGGAAGTGATTTTTGTTTTAATTGCTATATTTATGTTGAGATGGGAACGTGGATGATTTATTTATTTATTATTATATAAATTTCACATGGCAAACCTTGAGGATACCAAAATTAACTAATATTGTAAGGAAACATGGATTTTTTTTGTTGTTATATCTAAATTCCACATAGCAGAAGTTTTAGGATAATTGAGAATATAAAAATAATAAGAAAGAAAAATACCTTAGTCCACCTCATATATTAAATGGATTTCCACACTAAAACACCTTAGTCCCTCTCATTATTTACACCTTATAAGCATAAACCAAGATTAATCTCATCTGTATCAATGAATTTCCAAAAATGGTGTAACAACAAAATGCAATCTATGTGTTTACAGATAATATATATTGATTATATATACATCCAGAGGCTAATATTGTTGGAGCTGATTTGATTTCAATGATCCTAAATAAATAGATCTAAGTTAATTTCAATTAAGCAAAAATGGCCCATTTAAAGCTCACCCTTCCATTAGTAATGACTGCAAGTGACAATGCTAGTTCCAAGGCAATTCTCTTTTTGTGAACAGTCTATTGTAACAGCAATTACTGTACGAATTCCCTTGGCATTTCCCTCCTCAGACAATAGAGCAAACACCTTAGATTAATCCCATTATTTGCACCTTATAAGCATAAATGGATTTCCACCTTATAATTAAACACCTTAGTCCACCTCATATATTAAATGGATTTCTAAACACCTTAGTCCACCTCATATATTAAATGGATTTCCACACTAAAACACCTTAGTCCCTCTCATTATTTACACCTTATAAGCATAAACCAAGATTAATCCTATCTGTATCAATGAATTTCCAAAAATGGTGTAACAACAAAATGCAATCTATGTGTTTACAGATAATATATATTGATTATATATACATCCAGAGGGGCTAATATTGTTGGAGTTGATTTGATTTCAGTGATCCTAAATAAATAGATCTAAGTAAATTTCAATTAAGCAAAAATGGCCCATATAAAGCTCACCCTTCCATTAGTAATGACTGCAAGTGACAATGCTAGTTCCAAGGCAATTCCCTTTTTGTGAACACTTTGTTGTAACAGCAGTTACTGTACGAATTCCCTTGGCAATTCCCTCATCAGACAACAGAGCAAACACCTTAGATTAATCCCATTATTTGCACCTTATAAGCATAAATGGATTTCCACCTTATAATTAAACACCTTAGTCCACCTCATATATTAAATGGATTTCCACACTAAAACACCTTAATCCCTCTCATTATTTACACCTTATAAGCATAAACCAAGATTAATCCCATCTGTATCAATGAATTTCCAAAAATGGTGTAACAACAAAATGCAATCTATGTGTTTACAGATAATATATATTGATTATATATACATCCAGAGGCTAATATTGTTGGAGCTGATTTGATTTCAATGATCCTAAATAAATAGATCTAAGTTAATTTCAATTAAGCAAAAATGGCCCATATAAAGCTCACCCTTCCATTAGTAATGACTGCATTATTCACAGGACAGTAACATTGAGATTGCCAATGATCTAGGAAAACACGTGAAATAAAATGAAAGATAGCAGAGGCCGACAAAGTCACTGCTATTGGTTAATCAAGAATCCAAGATCAATATCTATCAAGGAAAAATTGCACAATAAAAATTTGAATGTAAATGTCCAGAAGCTCAAAGGAACAGTTAATTTTGTACCTTATTCAAACGACCTCATCAACTGAAAATTCGGAGAGAGTTGTTCTCAACCTCTCTGACTTGCGTTGCTCATTGTTCATCGCTAGAAATCCAGATCTAGGGTTTCGAAATACAGAAACAGAGAGAGACAGAGAAGTAGAGGGAGAAAGTGATCGAATTTAAGCGGGGGAGAGATTACCTTTGTCAGTTGGGTCGCCTGATTTCTTTTCAGCAGCAAGATCTGAATCTTCTGTTACAAACCCAAAAAACTTAATTGGTTGCAGAGAGAGTTATATAATATGATAATCCAATCCACAAGACAGAGAGAAAGAGAGAGAGAGAGAGAGAGGTTTTACTTTCGGGTATGGAGAGGGTTTTGGAGAGAGAGAGAGAGGATTGGGACCAAACTTTTCTCATATGGTGCGGCCATCGGATTAGCTTCCGATTCAACTTTCATGTTTGCTGGGAATCATCGGCCACTGAGACTCTGCTGCTGCTGCTCTCTCTCTTTCGCCTATCGTTGAGGAGGAAGAGGGTCTGTTAAAGCAGAAGAACGAAGAGTGAGAGAGAGATGAGAGGGACAGTTGCGGGAGAGAGGGAGGGAGCTGTAGAGACGTGTTTGGGTAGACGTGGGAGAGAGAGAGCAGAGAAGGTTTGGGCGGGAATCAAATTGATCTACACCCTTAATATATTTGTAGGATTGATCTGAGCCTTTAAACCTAAATGTATCTCACATACATTTTATACATTTTCAAAAAACTTCTTCCCTTATTATATTAGATTATATAGATATTTTACCTAATTTCACATATATTTTCTATTTCTTTTTTTAAATTTCTTCCTAAATCTCATAACCAAACACAGCGTAAATATCAAAAATATAAGAATTCAATACATTTTTCATATTCTTATGTATTTATTAATTTTTTTAAAATATTTTATTTTTTAGATATATTTAATTAAGGTGTATCTAAAAAAATAAAAAATTATTTAAAAATTTAAAAATAGTCACTTAAAAATAAAAAAAATACCAAAAATAAAAAACTCAATTTTTAAAAAATTAAATTCAAAAAATTAAAATAAAAAATACTGATTATTTTCCACTTACAGGTCTTTTTAAAATTATTATAAAATAGTTAAAAAATTATGATTTTAATTATTAATATTTATAAAATTTATTACTTTTTTTTAATAATTTTTCTTTTATACTATTGTAATTCCCCCATTTTACAAACTCATATTTGATTTGATTTTCAAAAATTATTTTTATACAAAAATCCAACTAAGACTTGGCAGGCCGCCAATTGGCCCAAACTCAGATCCATAGACTTCGACTAGTTAGGCCATCTCCAACGTTTAACCAAATTTATCACTAAATTTAAATTTGGTAAAAAAGTATACTTTTTTGGTCTCTAATAGTTTCATCAAAGCCCGTATCAAATTGAGAACATCTCAAATCCTTCACCAAACTGAGGACCTGGGTCAGCTTTCACCAGTTTACTATGCGTGAACGTTGGGGGTGAGACCCATCGGACGTCTAGCCGGTTGTCCCCCCGGTCATCCTCTTCCGCGAACAATTCCCACAAAAGTAGGTAACACAGAGGGTTAGTTTGGTAACGTTTACGTTTTCAGTTTATATTTACAAAAATTTTATAAACTGATTTTTGTTTATTTTTAGAAAAACATAAACTATAAACGCGTTTGGTAATTGACAAAATGTTTAAAAAAAATTAAAAATATAAAAAAGAGTGAGAAATGGCAAGTGGTAGCAAGTGGCGGCAAGTGGCAACAGAAGACAGTGGTGGAAAGTAGCGACGATGGGTGGTGGGTAGCGGGTGGTGGTGGGTGGTGGCGAGTGGGTGGTGGTGGTGGTGGTGGTGGTGGGTGGGTGATGGTGACTAGTGGTGGGTGGTAGCGAGTGGGTGGTTGTGGTGGTGGTGGCGAGTGGTGGGCGATGGTGGCAGGTAGGTGGCGGATGGCGGGTGGGTGGTAGTGGGTGGGTGGGTGACGGTGGTAGTGGGTGGGTAGATGACGGTGGCGGGTGGTAGCGAGTGGGTGGGGGTGGTGGTGGTGGTGACGGGTGGTGGTGACAGGTGTGTGGCGGGTGGGTGGTGGTAGCGGGTGGTGATGGTGGGTGGGTGGGTGACGGTGGCGGTGGCGGGTGGTGGGCGGTAGCGAGCGTGTAGTGGTAGTGGTGGTAACGGGTGGTGGATGGTAGTGACGGGTGGTGGGTGGTTGTGGCAGGTGGGTGGCAAATGGCGGGTGGTGGTGGGTGGTGGCGGGTGGTGGTGGTTGTGGGTGGGTGAAGGTGGCAGGTGGTGGTGGTGGATGGTGGGTGGTAGTGGCAGGTGGGTGGTAGGTGGTAGGTGGTGGTCGGTGGTGAGTGGTGGTGGCGGGTGGGTGGCGGGTGGCTGGTGGCTGGTGGTGGCGGGTGGTGGATGGTGGTAGTAGATGGGTGCTGAGTGGTGGTAGCGGGTAGATGGCGGGCGGTGGATGGTAGTGGCGGGTGACGGGTGGATGGCAGGTGGGTGGTGGGTGGTGGGTGATGGTAGCTGGCAGGTGGGTGTTGGTGGCGGGTGGCGGGTGGTGGTGGCAAGTGGGTGGTGAGTGGTGGTGGCAGGTGGTGGTGGGGGATGGGTGGTGGGAGGTGGTGGCAGAAGAAGGTGGTGGAAAATGGTGGAGGGTGGTGGCTAGTGTTGGGTGGTAAAAAAAAAAAAACAACTAAAAACTCAAAACGGAAACACAGTTTTTGAGTTTACATTTTTTGGCCAAATTTATAAACTGAGACTACTGATTTATAAATCAAAAATTTTCCAAACAAGTTTTTATTTGAGTTTTTAAAATTTTTGTAAATATAAACAGAAAACTGAAAACGTAGGTGTTACCAAATGGCACCTTAGCAAACAGGCTTTAGATGGTAAAAATGTTGTAAAATTAACAAATAATTAAATAAGTTACCAAGGTAAGAAATGACTTATCAAAAGATTCGTGGGCCATATATGGTTTGATTTTTAGAAAAAAAATTTAAAAATTAAAAATTAATTTGGTTAAGAAATAAAAATTAAAAAATAATTATCATTTAAGAGTAAAAAATAATTATCATTTTAACTTTTGGACAGGTTATATACATACGTATGGTTGTTTCAATTTAATTTGTAAAAAGTTATTTCTAACCACTCGAAAGATACAAATTATATAAAAATGATAATTATTTTTTATTTTTTATTTCTTAACCAAATTAATTTTTAATTTTTAATTTTTTTTTTTTCTAAAAATCAAACTATACATAGCCTAAGAATCTTTTGATAAGTCATTTCTTATGTTGGTAACTTATTTAATTATTTGTTAATTTTACGACATTTTTACCATCTGAAGCCTGTTTGGTAACCATTTCGTTTTCAGTTTTCAATTTATATTTACAAAAATTTTAAAAATTGTCATAAAAACTTATTTGATAATTTTTTTGATTTATAAATGGTTGTCTCAGTTTGTAAATTTGAGGAAAAAAACGTAAATTCAAAAAATAAGTTTATGTTGGTTTTTAAACATAAATTTAAAAATTTTACTAACAATTTTTTTTTCAATGAATTTTTTTTCAAACTAATACTAACCGAGAGGGCAATTGGTAATGCTAATTTAAACCTTAGGGAGAGGATTGTAATTTCTAAAATGTAAGGGGTGTCAATGTAATTTACCCAGTAAGGACAAAATTAGTATTTAAAAAAATTAAATTGCTAAGGGGGAAATCTGTAATGAAACTTTAAATCTCAGGGAGGGAGATGTAATTTCCAAAACGTGAAGGGGGAATTGTAATAAACATAAACCTTAGGGGGTGTCAGTGTAATTTACCCTATATATATATATACATAATCACACTTAATTAGAAAGTGACATAAAAAATAAATATTATCACACTCAATCAGATTAAGTGTGATTAAAAATTTGGGAATTGTATATTTTATATAAAAATCAATTCGAAATATTTTATACAATCACACCTATTTAGGAAGTGTGATTAAATATATATATATATATATAATCACACTTATTTAAAAAGTGTGATTAAAAAGTAGTAATGTATATATAATCACATTTTAATTACATTATGTGATTAAAAAATAAATAAATAATCACACTTATTTAAAAAGTGTGATTAAAAAGTAATAATATAATCACACTTTAATTAGAATGTGTGATTAAAAATATATATATAATCACACTTATTTAAAAAGTGTGATTAAAAAGTAGTAGTGTATATATAATCACACTTTAATTAGAAAGTGTGATTAAAAAATATATAAATAATCACACTTTAATTAGAATGTGTGATTAAAAAATATATATATAATCACACTTATTTAAAAAGTGTGATTAAAAAGTAGTAGTGTATATATAATCACACTTTAATTAGAAAGTGTGATTAAAAAATATATAAATAATCACACTTTAATTAGAATGTGTGATTAAAAAATATATATATAATCACACTTATTTAAAAAGTGTGATTAAAAAGTAGTAGTGTATATATAATCACACTTTAATTAGAAGGTGTGATTAAAAAATATATAGATAATCACACTTTAATTAGAATGTGTGATTAAAAAATATATATATAATCACACTTGTTTAAAAAGTGTGATTAAAAAGTAGTAGTGTATATATAATCACACTTTAATTAGAAGGTGTGATTGAAAAATATATAAATAATCACACTTTAATTAGAATGTGTGATTAAAAAATATATATATAATCACACTTGTTTAAAAAGTGTGATTAAAAAATAGTAATGTATATATAATCACACTTTAATTAGAAGGTGTGATTAAAATATATATATATATAATCACACTTAATTGAAAAGTGACATAAAAAATAAAGATTATCACACTCAATCAAATTAAGTGTGATTAAAATATCAATCTAATTTTTTTTATCATACTTCCAATAAAAGTGAGATCTTTTTTTTTGTCAAAGTGTGATCTTTAACTATTTCTTGGTCAAAATATCTGAGTTTGGAATATCTGCAGCAGTGTATAACAGCTGGAGAAGAAATATCTGCCAATTCTAGGCTTCTTGGAAATTTCTGGCTGACCGGCCACTTCAACTGGCCGGCAAGGATCATTTTTGGCCGGCATATGGCCGGCATGCTCCATTTGTGGCCGGCACATTCCCATAGGGGTCGGTAGCAAAAACTAGCCCATGGTCCCGACTTCAACTAGGCATAACTCCTTCATCTGGACTCCTTTTCAGGTCATTCTTGTGTCCAAATTGAAGCCCCGGAAGTAAGCTTTCCAATGGTAGCAACCTCACATCAAAATTTCAATTATGCTAAGAGATATTCCTCTTTTAGTGAAGACTGCTCAGTTTCGGTCTAACCGGATTGATGCCTAACTTTAACCAGCCATATCTCCCTCGTCTGACCTCGGCTTTAGGAGATTCTTGAGTGTAAAATGAAGCCCCAGAAGTCTTATTTTCAACGGTGATGGCCTCATAGCTAAAATCTAAGTATACAAACGGATAGGCCTGATTCAACGAGGGCTGCTCGACTCTCTCTCTTAACGGTTCATATTTTCTTCAACACAAAACCCCTAAACAAGGTGTTTTGAAAGATTTTTCAAAAATTTCATCTCTCTTTCATTTATTTCCACTTTTTCCTTGCTCGGTTTACTAAAAAGCGCAACATTTAACAAAATACGAGCGTCGGAACATCGTAGGAACTTTTTTCGAAAGTGTTTTGAAAAAGAGGATTTTAAGATCTAAAATCTTTTGGTCCAAAAATGGGGTGTGAAGTTTGGATTTGACGCTCTCCTTGCCAAAGAAATCGAACCTTTGCACTGTACATCTTTCATCACCAAGTAAACCATCAGTAGCGCCCAAGTCTTAAGGGCGGTCAAAAATGGGGTGTCTACACAGTGTCACTGCAAAGGGTAAAAGGCCTATGGGTAGGAAAGTTGCAAAAGAATTATTTCGGAGAAATCAAGTCATTGAAGTTGAAGTCCAAAAAATGAGTATACAATTGGAGACATTTAACTAACACCTTGCTAGGAATGGCAACGGGGCGGAGCGGGGCTGGGGATTACCCTCCCCGTCCCCGATCCCCGATTGAGAAAGTCTCCCTGTCCTCGGCCCCGATCCCCGACGGGGATCCTATCACAGTTCCCATCCCCGTCCCCTAACGGGGATTGGGGTTCCCTGACCCCGAAAATTCCCCGACCCAAATCTGTTATGGTCAACAATACCATCAACAACATCATAATCGTTCCAAAAAAAAAAATCTGTTTCAATGCATGCTGTGTAATATATATACATAGAAAAATCTGTTTCAACACCATACATAAAAAAATCTGTTTCAATACCTGTCACGACCCAAACCAGCCCCTATGTGTTTAGCACCGTAACCGGCCAGTAATCCGAGATTACCGAAGGGCTGCTTAACAGTAATACAGTAATACAGAGTACAGGGGCTTGGCGGAAGCCAATACAGTAAATAAACAATGTCCAATGTGCTGTGACAGTCTGTATGCCAAAAAGATTTTACATACATTTATACAAAACAGTACGAAACAGTATGCATATAATATACAACCAGTTAGAACAGGGACTTTATCCCTGATAAACAGTACAGTGCAAAACGATCAGCCTATACAGTAAACAAAACAATACAGAAGGGGGAAAACTAAAACACCCCTAAGCCTTAGCTTGGCAGGCTCAGAACCTCGCAGTGAGGCACAGTGGTTGGCTAGACAAAAAGGGAAGTCTACCCCATGCTCCTAGCTCCGGTCTGGTGCCTGTACACCTATATATATATATGAGCAGTGAGCTAAAGCCCAGTGAATAACATAATGCGTAAAAAGGTTTAGAATGAATGTCCTTATAGTAATGAAAATAGTTCATTAAATCAGTATTTCAGTCTTTCAGTCTTTCGGTCAATCAGTCATATGTGGTACATCCATTAGCATAACAGTACAATAAGCAGTAGGTCTTAAAGACCGAACAGTAATGATGGCCATCAATCAGTAAACAGTAGTGGTTCCACGAGGGAACCGACAGAGATCTCTGTAACAGTAACAGTAAACAGTAGGTGCTAAGGATGCCACAGTACAGTCAGAATATAGGACATACATTCGTTCAGTAAACAATATCAGTTCAGTAAACAGTTCAGTTCAGTATTCAGAAGATAATCATTTTGAACATATCTTTACACAATTGTTACTCACAGAGTTCTGGGCTACAGTAAGCTAGAGCGTCTCCTTGGAATGCCAACCCTATACAGTTAACAGATTGAACACACACTAAGTTTCAGAGTTGGGAAAGATAATAACTTAATCCCTAAATTTGCCTCGGTGTGGTTCTACATCTATATCCTCTTTGAGGTGCCTTAAACATGCCTTAGGAATGCTTAGGATGGAAAGAGGATGCAAAGATGCACTTTTGAACACTTTACAAAATTTTCAGAAAACAGGGGTCTCGCTCGAGCGTGGCCTTCTATGCTCGAGCGAGCGTGTCAAAACAGCGGGGCCGCTCGAGCGTGGACTTTCTTGCTCGAGCGGTCTGCAAAAATGCAAAAAGTGCTGGATGTTGGAAATCTCCGCTCGATGCTCGCCCGACGCCCGCTCGACCGTAAGACACAGTCCTCGCTCGAGCGCAGGTTCTCTCGCTCGAGTGTGCGTCTGCGTGCACCAAGATTCTAAGAGCTTGCAATTTACGCTCGAGCCACCATTCCTTCGCTCGAGCGGAGCTCAGAATAAACGATGGTCGCTCGAGCATGGAATCCTTCGCTCGAGCGAAGAAGCCAAATTCTGGAATTTCCAAATTTGCCTCCCAAGCTCAAACCAAGCATTCCTTAACTCAAAACTCGACCTCTTGGGCCCAAATTCTGGAAAACACATCTAAACTCAATATACAACAAGTTTCAAAGCTCAATTTGTGAATTTAAAGCCCAAGGGTGAGTCAATTAAATCCAAATTTCAAACCCAATTTCATGAACATGAAGAACATGCAAACATGCATGAATTCAAATCATTTCAAAGCTTCAATTTGATGCTCTAGTGAGCCAATTGTTCCAAAAACAAGTTGAAAACATGGACCATTGCAAAATTATGAACATGCATGTACCATTTCATGAAGGACAACTTCAAAACTTCAAATTAAAAGCATGCATGCATGAGCTAGGCTCCAATTTGACATATATGGACCAATTCAAGGCTCAAATCACTAAGGATACAAGAACTAGGCATGAACAAGCTTAAACACAACAATGAGAGGTTAAATTCCTTACCTAGAGCTTCAATTACAAGGTGAGGGGGCTTAATTTGCAACCCATGATCCAATTCCTTCAATTACCAAGCAATTTACAAGCAAAATTGAAATGAAATCAACTGCTCCAGTTTCTCTCTCTCTCTAAGGTCGGTTGTGGTGTTCAAAATGAGCTGATGAAATGTTTGGTTCAAATGTAATAAGGCTCCTATAGATGTTAGATAGTGGCCCACTCAAAATGGCAAAGTCGTAATTAAAACCAACTTACAATTTAGCTTATTTTAATCTAATTAAATCATACCAAATCACATTTTAGATAATTACGCCATAAAATCACATTAATTCTAACGACCATAGAACTTCAATCGATTTTGGATTCGACCGCCGATAAGGCCTTCAATTAGCAATTTAAACATAGAACATGAATAGATAACTAAACAGGAAACAGATAGAAATGCAATTCAAACAGATACAGTCAATCAATCAGTTCCAGATTTCAGTCAGTCAGTTCAGTAATTCAGTCAGTTCAATTACTTTTCATATTCGGTCTCAGTTTAGCAGTAATCGGTAATCAATCAGTCATTAATCGGTAAACAGTGTGAGGGTTGTTACAACACCATACATGTACAAATCTATATACAACACCATACTGTGTATATATTTATACCTGTGTAATAAAAATAAAAAATCTGTATATATACATACTGTCTAAACACATGTGACATACACATACAAAAATCTGTTTGAACGACGAAGGAGGATCGGCGTTGCGGAGAGGACGATCGGCGTCGTGGAGAGGACGATCGGCGTCGAGGACGAGGATCGGCGTTGAGGACGACTCTCGGCATCCCAGACGCAGATCAGAGGGAGGCAGTGACGGAGATCGGGGTGAGGCAGTGAGGTCGGAAGGAGGGAGATCGGAGGGAGGGAGGGAGAGAGATCGGCGTGAGGCAATGATGAAGATCGGAGGGAAGGAGGGAGATCGGAGGGAGGAGAGGCTTTGAGAGAGAGAGATGAGAGACAGACAGACTAAATTGAGTCTGAGTCCAGAGGTCCTAAACATATAATATAATATATATATTATAATAACCCTAACCCTAAACATATAATATATATATATATATTATAATAATTATGCGGGGGATCAGTCGGGGCGGGGCCGGGCCGGGGTTGGGAAATCTAACCCCCGTCCCCGGTCCGAAAATCATCGGGTATCAGATTTTTAATACCATCCCCGGCCCTATGGGGATAAATTTCGGGGAAAAACCGTTCCAATCGGGGTCGGGAGATCGGGTCCCCATCGGGCCGGGTTTAAATTGCCATCCCTACACCTTGCTGAGAAAGAAAAGGAAAAAGATGAAAGAGAAGAAAAAGGATTCAAGTACTGTAGGAGATGAAAGAACTTGAGATCAGAAAACAAAAACATGAGATAATGACTGCGGGCATTTCTCATTCGGACCCTCAGGCGAAAGTGTATTACACAATGCGAAAAAATGAGATTTTCGCCAAGTGGTTCTCAAATGTCAACAGCCCAAATTACTATTTCTCCATGCCTTCTGATGAATAATTACGGGATAATGCATTTTTTTGCAATGTCATTTATTTTTTAATGTAATTGTTAGTCTTTATTTGTAATGTCATTTTTTTTTAATTTTGTAATGAAATTTCATTTTTTTTTTGTTTTTTATTTTTTATTTTTGAGTATTTTCAACAATGGATGGTTGTTGGTGAATGAATGTTGGGTGAATGATGGATGATTGTTAATGGATAATTGGTGATTGTTTATTTTTTATATGTAGTTAAAAAAATTTATTGAATATGTAGTGATATGTTTTTTGGTGGGGTGAATTATATATATATATATATATTTTTTCAAATTTTCATTTTTTTTTCATTTTTTATATTTGTCTAGTTGGGAATAATATAAATATATAATTTTTTTTTACAAACAGTTAAAAAAAAGTCACAAAAGACAAAAAATAAACAAAAATAAAATAACAAAAAAACCTATATCCAAACAACACCTACAAATTTAGAGGGAAAGTTGGTTGAGATTTGTCAAAATAGCAAATGACCATTGGAGCACCATTGCTATAATTTGGGAAAATAGCACTATTCATTGCCAAATTATAGCATTAGCAATAGCAACATAGCAATAACCATTGGAGATGCTTTAAGAATTGGTTCCCAAAAACTAACAAGGCTGTGGATAGAGTAACGAAATATGAATATATACATAATAATGATGTGGCTTAATAAGGACTTTATATTTTAAAGCAAAATATCTATAAAGATGACTTATGTTTATAACAATTCCACAACCACATCATTCTTATGGTATTTTTTTGTACCCATTCACAAAAATGGTGAACAAAATCAGTCACAGACAAGACACAAGTGGGACCCACATGTGGGATCCACCTTTTGTGTCTTGTTTATGATTGATTTTGTGCATGATTTCTATATTTATAACTACTCTTTTTTATATGAATTTTATGTATAAATTAATATATTATCATATTTCTAGAATTATGAATTTAATATGTGCATTTAATGTCACAAGATTACGACAAGCGAATTTACTAACCCAAAATAGATGACTAGTAAGAATTTGGATGATTTAAGAAAATGAAGTGCTAGACTTAGAATTTGGACCCTTAAATTTATTCATAATGTGTTGAGGGAGATGAATTCTATACAATTTGGGAAGCAAGTTTCCAAATTTTTTTCTCATTTTTTCCACTAAAAGACAAAAGTTTTGCAAAACTAAAAAAAACACATCCAAACAAAATATCACATCTAACCCCATAATCATTTCACTTTTTCTCTCACAAACATCACATCCAACTACATAAAAACCCAACTATCTTCCCAAACACTAAAAATTTTTTATCTCATAAAAACCTACATCTAATAAAATCTACATAAAAACTCACTTCCCAAACACCCACTAAGTGTGTGGCAAATTAAAAGTAAAGATTTCTGTAATTTCATATCTCTATCTCTCTATATATAGTGAAGAAACTAGATAGTCCATTTGCACACAAAAAAAGAAAAAGAAAAAAAAAAGAAAAAAGAGAAGCTAGACAATCCATACAAAACTATGAATAAGCCTTCATTCACTTGTTTAGCCCTCCTGGTTGTGCTAGTGGTGGTGTCATCAGGTTAGTCTTTCTATTTCTCTCTCAAATATAAGTAGATACAGAATCTATATAAATAAAATGAATAATTTTTTTTTGGTCTTATCATCAAATTTCATAAAATTTTGTTCATTTATATTTATTTGGTGTTCTTTTCCTTTTTAGATTTTGTATTCATAACAGAGAATAAAATCAAGAACACAAAAATTAGAAATTGGTAATAACATCAAACCCTAATACTGTGTTTAGTTGAGGGATTTGAGGAGGGATTTGGAAAGAAAAATGGAAAAGGTAGGTGAAATGTAAAAAAAATATACCAACATTTCACATAGTTTCACACACCTTTTCCCTTTCTTTCACCAAATCCTTTTCCAAATCCCCCAACCAAACACAGTATAAGTATATATGGATAAATAATATTATTTAATAGTGAAGCCTATCAATAAATTCTAAAAAATCTGGTCTAAGGTTATCATTTAGCTTAATGTTTGCACCCTGACTTAGCTGGCTTTTACTTGACGCAAGTTCATACCTTCGTTTGAAAATATGTTTTTTCTTTAAATTTTTATGCAAAAATATGTTAAAAGTAGGTTGAATGAAAATAAATCCTTGATTTTTAATATTTGTTAATTTTTTGACTTTAGGTTTTAGTTACTTCATGACTTGTTTGGAAATATGATTGTTTTGGAAAGTGTTAAATAAGTTTGACTTTTTTTTGTTTATTACAAAAAGACATGTAAAAATAGAGAGGTAATATCATTTAAATGAGTCAAAAAATCAATACATTGGCTTATAAGGTCTCATTTGACCACTATATGTGTTAGCCAAAAGGGCAACAAGTTATAAGTTATTACATCACTCTTTCTATTTTTCTGTATATCTTTTCGTAAAAAGTCAAAAAATTACTAAAGTAGTTTGGCCGCCACTTCCTAAAAGAGGCCAAAGTAGTCGAAAAGTTAAAAAGCCAATAAAAAGGTCAAAAGCCAACAAATATCAAAAAGTCATATTCAATTTACTCTACTTTTTGCATATATTTTCATAAATATTAAAAATTTATTTCAAATATATTCATCTAGTTTGGTTTTGAGTTTTCAAATATAGGTTTTTAAGTTTTCAATTTGTATTTTTATATTTTTAATGGTTTTTTTTTTAATATTTTAATCAATATCTATTTTTTTTAATTTTTATATTCACTTGATCTTAATATACTTATGAAGTAAAAAATTTATACAAAAATGTTTAAAAAATTCATTGAATAGAACAAAATACGAAATGTATTGAATTTTCTTTTTTCTTTTTGTACTTTTTTGTATTTGGTGACTTTTTTTTTTTCACAAATATTATATTTTTTAAGTGTATTTAGATTAGGTGTATTTAAAAAATAAAAAATTTATGTACAATATTAAAAAGATTCACTAAAAATAAAAAAAATATATAAAAAATAAAAAACTCAGTTTTCTAAAAAATAGACTCAATTTTCTGAAATCAAACTCAGTAATTAGTTTTTTTATGTCCTGTTTTAACAAAACAAATCAAAACATTACTAAAAACATATAAACGATACATAAATCCCTGCCTGTTGGCTTAGACCGTTAGCCAATCTGGGTCAAGCTCATTGGCAGGGTGTGGCTCCCAATCCGGCCTAACAAAACAAACCATGTTGGGTGGATTTGAATATCATTTTCACGAAGGCTTTAGTCAGTGTAGTGAAATCTTTACTCTCCTCATGTTGTGTAGTCATATTTTCTAAAGCTCAGTTATTATAAAGTGAAAGCCTTGGTTAGTATAATGAAGCCTTTGGTCTTTTCATGTCGCGTGAAAGTATTTTTTACTTTAAAAAAAAAAAAAAGGGTTACGTAAAGAGGTGGGTAACTTTGAATCCATGAATGGATTCAAAGTAAGAAGATTTTTACTACTTATGCTGTAATTGGTTAAGAGATTTAAAAAGAAAAATGAAAAAGATAGGTGAAATGTAAATAAAATATAAACACAGTGTTAAACTAATACAATTTTAGGCCAAGTTTGGCATAACCTAAATAATACAAAAAGTCAAAAAGTCACTATTCTATTTAAGTCCCAGCATCTTATTTAAATCACATTACCTCTCTAACACATTACATCAAACCCAACCCATATAAGCCAATAAGTCAAAAAGTACGTTTTTTTAGAACATCCCAAACCAACCCTTAATTTCTTTATTATTTTCTTTTATTTTTACTTATTTAATTACACACTTACCACATATGTTATCCGTTAATTCATATATATATTGAGTTTTTTGGATAACTAACAATATACAAAATTGGTGATAGGAGTGCTAGAAGCTGATGCAAGGAACTTGCTACAGGCAAGACAGATAGCACCGATACCAACGACATGCATAACAGATGACGATTGCGTAACTTATTCTTCTTGTATTAAAGATCTGCGATGTATCAATTACACATGTGCTTGTCCCAAAAATCATATATGTGTTTTCTGTTGATGATGGATGGTTGTGGATTAATGGGCAAGGCCATGTTTGGGTTTTTCTAATTAAGCAGATGTTTGATAATCTGTTATTGTTCTCTATCTCCATCCGTATAAATAAATTATGATTTCGAATAAAAGAGCCTTTTGTTCTGGTTTGTTGCTTTTAAAAGATTGTTGTGTTATTTGCTTCAAGGATGTTATAAATAAATGGGTTTTTATCCCCTGTTTTTTAAAATTAACTCAAAACTAGTGGGATTAAATATATAAGTCTATCCAATCTTAAAATAAAAATAAAAATGAATAAGTCTAAGAATATAGAAATCGAATACATATACAGGATAATGTTATGTGTTGGCTTTTTTGGCTTTCGAATGTTATTTATGTAATTTAAGCGTGCTAGTAAGGATCATTTAGTCCTTACAGAATTTATAATTGCCAACCAATTATCAGACGATTGTGTTGAAGTTTTTTCAGTCTCAATGAAAATGATTTTTACTGGTGGTTTGTTTTAGAAGTAATTTATAAGAAATAACAAGTACAAAAAACTGAATTTCATTGAGTAAATAAGAACTTACAATGAAATGACCTAGCCTTGAAAAGGTTTACAGCAACGACTACTTGAGCCTACTCTTAAGAAATAAAGTGTAGTACATGAATTGAAATGCTGAAATGTAAAAAACTGAAAATGTAAAACTAAAAAGAAATATGAAGTAAATAAACTGATTTCTGGATCTGAGTCTGGGCTCTTTCATTCTAGGGCCTTTTCTTCTATTTATACTTTTCTATGGCAACCGTTGAAGTGGGCCTTTAATCGTCGAAATATATTCCTACGATTGCTGATCATGTTCTCTCCATATTAATAGCAAAACTAACAATATACAAAATTGGTGATAGGAGTGCTAGAAGTTGATGCAAGGAACTTGCTAGAGTCAGAACAGATACCAACGACATGCATAACAGATGACGATTGCGTAACTTATTATTCTTGTATTAAAGATCTGCGATGTATCAATTACACATGTGCTTGTCCCAAAAATCATATATGTGTTTTTTGTTGATGATGGATGGTTGTGGATTAATTGGCAAGGCCATGTTTGGGTTTTTCTAATTAAGCAGATGTTTGATAATCCGTTATTGTTGTCTCTGCCTCCTTCCGTATAAATAAATTATGATTTCGAATAAAAGAGCCTTCTGTTCTGGTTTGTTGCTTTTAAAAGATTGAATGATGTTATTGGGGTCTTTTGGGAAGAAAATAAAATGCCAGCTTTAAATAACCTCAAAAAATATAATTCTCACAATCTCCACTCATCTGTGATTGGTTCAAAAAAGAAAGAAAGAAAAAAAAACAAAAACAAAAACAAAAACAAAAAGCACGCGATTGGTCCACATAATTTTGGGGACAATGGGGATCAAACTTCAAGGTCCCAAACATTTTTGTATAAATAAATGGATTTTTATCTCCTGTTTTTTAACACTAACACAAAGCTAGTGGGGCTAAATGATAAGTCTAAGGACATAGAAATCGGATACATAATATAGGATACGTGGTCACTATATTTTACTTTTTGTGTCATTTTGATCTCTACATTTTCAATTGATTTAATTTTGATCCTTAATTTTAGATTATGTATCAATTTGGTTCAATTGATAATGTTATTAGTATTTTTTAAGAAAAATTATCACTAAATTGGTTGAGGTTAACTTGCTGAGTTATGTAAGTTTTTATAATTTTGTCCTTAAAAATAAGGAATTTGACACTTTTCCATAAAAAAAATATTAAGAGTTATAATTAATTGGACCAAATTGAGACAAAATCATAAATTTAAGGTCAAAATCGAACTAACTAAAATTACAATAACTAAAATGATACAAGGACCAAAGTACAAGGACTATCATCGCAATTTGCCCTATAATATATGCATATGGATGGATAATGCTATGGTACACACCTCTTAAAATGTGTGTACCATTTGCATCTTTGTTATGCATTTTTATAATATATGTTATGTATTTTTTTTTAATAGAATTATTACAATTTGTGATTCAAAAATAAAATTATACATTTTATAATTTTTTTTTATTTATAAAAGCACTAACCTTGCTTAATTAATAATGAGAATATTTGGAATTCTCCGAGAAGGATTAGAATGACAGTTTCTGCTAATGAATGACTACTTAAATCAATGTTTTGAGCATAGAGATTCCACTCACCAGTAAAAAGTGGCCTATTCCTTGGGGTGTGGTAATACATCTAAGAAGTAGTTTTAACAAATCACAAAATATGTAATATACATCACCAAAATTACATTGCAGATGTATATGATACCACCCTTTAGAATTTCCCAACATTCTATGTTTGATTTCTATATTGGTAGCAAGATTATATATTTCTGTAAGACGTATTTGTTTTTGTTTATTGATAATAAAATTACATAAAAACAAAAAAAAATTCTTTTATACATATAATAATTTTCAAATAGAGGATGCCATATACTGATTTTGTTGTTTATCAAGGTATTCCAATTTGGAGCAAAGTTACCTATCAATCACTTACTGGACAAAATAATAAATTTTTTTTGTTGAAAAACTAAATTCATGGTAATTTTATTGATTTTAGCTTTAATGTGAAAAAGGTCTTTGGCTTATTAACTTTGTAGTACCACACAATAGCATGTACGGTTGCGATTTCAACTTTTGTTCATTTTTTCATCGTTATGGTGGATATAAGGGATGGCGATGGACCCCTCAACCCAAACCCAATATTTTTTTGAGTAATGTAAAGAACACACCTAAATTCACATTGATTTATACAACCGGCTTGTTAGAATAGTTGAAAGAAATATGAAAAATGTGTATCTCTATTATATTGAATAAAATGAATACAATAGAAGAGTCTGTATTTATAGGTTGAATACAAACCTAGATAAGTATAGAAGGAGATAGAGATAAACTACTATATCACCATTAAGGAAAGCATTTTGACATCCATCTAAAAGAGATCCCAGTGGCGAGCAGCGGCAACAACAAGTAAGCTATGCAAAGAGGTAAGCCGAGAAATCGAAGCGCAAGTCTCCTCATAATCAATGCCATATTCCTGGGTGAAGCCTTTTGCAACAAGACAGGTTTTGTAGCGCTCAATAGAGCCATCAGAATGGGTCTTGATTTTGTATACCCATCTACAGCCAATTGTAGTCTTTCCAGGAGGAAGATTAATAACATCCCAAATATGAGTTTTGTCTAAAGCTTGTAATTCATCAGTCATAACTTGCAGCCAAAGAGGATTAGTACAAGCCTCACGATAGGAGGTAGGTTCATAAGTAGAAAAGACAGTAGACCCTGACAATATAATCATGAAGATGAACAGGTGGTTGAGTTACCTGATGTGGACGACCGGTGGGAGGAGGATCTGGTAGGGTGATAGGAGACTCAACGGGACCATTAGAGGGAACAGTCGGGACAGGATTAGGTGTAGGCAAAGGCGTCTCTAGAGAGGAGGAACCTGCATCAAAGGCATTAGAGAAGAGATTGATAGAAGGATTAGTAAACAGAATGAAAGTAGAAGATGATGATAAGTGGAACGAGGATAAGGATGAAAACATTTTATGCTCCCAGAAAACCACATGACGAGAGACACGAAGACGTTTAAAGATAGGATTCTAGCAACGATAGCCTTTATGTTCAATTCCATACCCAAAAAAACAACAAAGACGAGAACAGGGTTCAAGTTTGGTGTGTTCATGAGGTTGGAAGAGAACAAAGCATGCAGACCCAAAAACCCGAAGATTTGTGTATGGAGGACTAGTGCTATGTAAATGTGCATAAGGAGTTTAGTCATGGATAATAGAAGTGGGAACACAATTGATAGTGTAAACAGTAGTAAGAGTAGCTTCCCCCAAAAAATATTCAGGACACGAGGAAGAGATAAGAAGGGATCAAGTAATGTCAAGAATATGCCTATGCTTCCGTTTAGCATGACCATTTTGTTGGGACGTGCCAGCATAGGAACGATGAGGCTGAGTACTGTGATGCTGAAGGAATGAGAGAAAATCAAGATCCTTGTATTCCATAGCATTATCAAATTGAAAATTTTTAATGGTTTTAGAAAATTGGGTTTGGACCATGCTTGCAAAATTGTAATAAAGTTATTTGAGTTCTGATCGACTTTTCATGAGAAACAATCATGTAAAACGTGAAAAATCATCAACAAAGACAACAAAGTAACGTGATCCCCTCATAGTGGTAGTAGGTGATGATCCCCAAATATCAGAATGGATAAGATCAAATGGTGAATGAAAAACAGAAGTACTTGCATTAAATGATAAAGCAGGTTGTTTTGCAAGTTGACAAGATAAACAACCCAAAGTATCGGGAATGACATGACTTAACTGATCAGTAGAAACTAAAGATTTTAAACGACTAACAGAAATATGTCTTAAACGACAATGCCAAATATTAAAAGGAGACATGCTGTAAATAGATTTAGGAGCAGCTATCGGGGTAGAGTCTGGAATATGAAGATGAATGAGCTCATAGAGATGTCTATGCTTACAGCCGATCCCAAGAGTTTGTCCCGCCTGAGGGTCCTGTACCAAACAACCATTAGTAGAAAATGTGACAGTTAGATCAAGCTTACATAATTGACTAATAGAAATAAGATTTAAAGTGAGAGCAGAAATAAGGTAAACATTTGATAAGGATAGATGAGAGGTGGAAATAGAACCAATATGACTTACACACATAAGAGAACCATCAACGGTATAAATGGAGGGAATATGAGGAGAGGAAGAAATAGAAGAAAATAGAGTAGAACTAGAAGTCATATGATTGCAACATGTTGAGTCAAAATACCAGGGAGATGTACCTAAATCGGACATGGCTTGGGCCCATAACACATAATTGGAGCCGTCAAGGATAATAGAGATTGGATGAGAAGCATCATGACGATCCATAACGGTGGTTTGGTGAAGTGAAATAGAGAAAAACAGTGCTATAGGGGCAAAAATAGCAAAACAGAGCATACCAGTGAGTCCGGAAGGTCGAAAATAGCTGGGAAAGAAGTTTTGTGTGCTGAGATGACGTCAGCAGAGGCGTGGCTCACGTTAGCAAGAGGGTGCACGGTGCACGATAGTAGCAGAGGTGTTAGCAGATGCACGGCGCACGTTAGTAGGAGGATACGCGGCGCACGATAGCAACAGGCATGTAGTGTACTATAGTGTTGACGGGCTTAGGGCTGACGTCAGTGACGAAAGAAACGAAGGGACACGCGTGGCGTGTAATCTTCTGGCAACTGGTGCGTGGTAGCGCATGTAGAGGCTGGTGGCATCGTGAATGACGCGCCTAGCAATAAGTGGCGCGTAAGAGCATGTCTACGCTTGTTGTGGAGCATGGCTGATGGCTCTGGAATCGTTTGGAAGAGACAAATATTATGGTGTTGCAGGTTTATGATTACGACCACTGGAATCGTCTGAAACTAACGATGAAGTAGTGCTGGAACAAAGATAATAAAGTGTATGGGTGATGGAATGAATGCTGTAGTGCCACTCTGTACGGGACTAAGCACAAAAAAAATAAAAAAAATAAAAAAAAAAGAAGAAGAAGAAGAAGAAGAAGATAAAAAAAAGGCTATAAGTGTAGAACCTAGAGCTCTGATACCATGTTAGAATAGTTGAAAGAAATATGAAAAATGTGTATCTGTATTATATTGAATGAAATGAATACAATAGGAGAGTCTGTATCTATAGGTTGAATACAAACCTAGATAAGTATAGAAGAAGATAGAGATAGAGAGAGATAGAGATAAACTACTATATCTACAATACAAGGAGATAAGTATAAATCTAAATCTAATATATACATTAACACGGCTAATGTGGCAATACTGTGAGCTCGTTTGGGATTTTTTGGTTAAAATAGCCACAAAAAAATAAAATAGACTTTTTAGTCCAATAAGACAAAATATCACATCCAACCCATAATCATTACATTCTTTCTCTTACAAAAAGTCACAAAAACCTTCATAGACGAGGCTTTTTAGCCCCAAGTTAAAACAGCCAAAAAGTCAAAATGTCAACCCACTTCCCAAACGAATACACTGGGTCCATCGGTTAGACTAAAAACAAAAGATAAATTACAAACATCTCCTACCCTTTTAAATTTCTAATCACCCAACAAATAATTCCTTTTATTGATTAGTTATTAGGTCAATTAACAGTTATTAATGATGTCAGAAATATATTTTAATTAAAATTTAAATAATTTTATTATTGTATAGAAGAATAGTTAGGAATTTTTTTCTATTAATATTGTTAAACAAAAATTTTTGATAATGAAATCTTTGTAATTTTTAAAATTATATGGGATAATTCGTATTTTAAACAAATTACAATGATATATTTGAATTAAAATAAATAAATAAATAACAGGTTTGAAACAATTGAAGGAAACCAGAGGCTATTAACAGGCTCAATCCCTCTCTGGTGGATGAATTAGTGAAATCTAAATCCTAAATTTTTTTACTAAAAAATAATCTTTAAGCCATCCCTATAAGAATTTGATTACAAATTGTTCAACCAAACAACATTAATACATGTCTTTGCTTTTTTTTATTTTTATTTTTTATTTTTTACTTATTTTCGTCCTAGAAATTTTTTTTTAAAATTTTTTTTTAGGATTTTAGATTCAGTTCAATGAGATGAATGCAAAAAAAATTAAAAATTCAAAAAAGACAAAAAAAAAAAAAAAAAAAAGAAGCCAAAAATAGTGGAGTTTTTTTTTTGGCATATATATATATATATATATTTTTCAATTTAGTTTTTATTTTTTGACTTTTTAGATTCGTCTACCTAAGACAAACTGGAAAAGTAAAAAATATTTAGAAAAAGATATGGCTTTTTTTAGCCAATAAGCAAAGTTTCCAAACTATAGTGGCGCGTAATAGCCGCACAACTAATTATTCGCACAACGAACACATTTTGTATTTACACTCTTTCTCACAGAAAAATTAAATGCAACAAAATGCAGAGATAGTATGTAGAATTTGCGACGAAAATTGAGTGAAAAAATCAAGTGAGGGACTGCCTATTTATAGATATAAAGGTGGATGTACAGATTTGAATCCAACATGTATGATTTGAATTTGAACAAGTAAGGCACTGTTTCAATAGATACAAACTGTTTGGGTTTGAAATTTAAACAACTTTGAATCTGTCTGGTTTATATTGGCTAGATATAGACCTGTTTGGGTAGAGGGAAAACTGGACTGATTTCATAATTAATTTCGAATTCTGGACAGATTTTATTTTACCAAAAAATAAAATTAAATTCAAATCTTTTTGGAACAAGCCTAATCCAATCTCACACCACGCACCTGTGCTCAAGCCCAGCCTAGCCAGCCCGACCGACTGGACAGACGGGCGGTGGCGCGCGCATGTGTTTATTTTGGGTCCAATGGGTCTAACCCACTTTGCTTATAACCTCCTCCATTACAAAACTTGGATGTCCCTTAGGGCCTACCCCAATTTCCAAACTCAAGCCTTATAAACCCATTCAAAGTTTGCTCACCAAATCAATGTGGGACAGGCCTTAAACCAAAATTCTATTTTTCTGAAAATCATTTCTAACAATCCCCCACATGAATGGAATTTGATGACAATGGAAATGAAACAATATGCAGAATTTGTCGAAAGAGTATAAATCGAAAATATCTTACATCAGGATAGGTAGTTTTCGCCTTTGAATCTTCTCTAGTGATAACCTATTGGACTTACTAACTAACCAATGGACGTGATGCCTTGAATTGTTCAGCCGTTTGTGTAAGCCAAGACAATAGACTTCACACAAAATAGCTTTTGACACATCGTCGTTCTCACGGTTGTATTCATTTTGGCATTGAATGCTCTTAGTTGTTCATGAGTGTTTTCTAGAGAATTTAGCCTTTTCATTCTCATAGAACCGGCTCCAATTCGACATTCATATATGTAATTCTTATTGTGAGTATTTCCTTATACTCGTCTTGATTTTTATGCCTAAATCAAGATATAAGTAATCATTAAAAGTAAAGCTTATCATTAAACTCCTGCATACAACATATGTTGCAGATATCACTTTCACCATAGGAATGGGTAGGGAATTTTAATCCCTTGGTGATGTCTGGCTAGCCACACATAACTCAGTTGTCCCTTTGAACTTAGTTCTTGGGATATCTAGTCATTTAAGTAGGATCACCGTTATGATGACTCTTATGTAATAGGCTTTAATCCCATCCCCTTTGATGAACTATACACTTGCTCTTTAGTCAAACTTTTTGTTAATGGATCTGCAATATTCTCTTTAGATTTTATATAATCCATTAAGATTATTCCATTTAAGAGTAATTGCCTTACGGTATTATGTCGATGACGAATATGTCTTGACTTACCATTATACATATAATTCTGTGCCCTGTCTATTGCAGATTGACTGTCACAATGAATGCAAATAACCGGCACAGGTTTTGGCCACATTAGAATGTCTTCTAAAAAGTGACAAAGCCATTCTGCTTCTTCTCTTGCTTTGTCTAAAGAAATGAACTCAGATTCCATTATGGATCGTGTGATGCATGTTTGTTTCGTGGATTTCTAAGAAACAGCAGCGTCTCCCAGAGTAAAGACATATCCACTAGCGGATTTTGTATATTTAGTATCCGATATCCAATTGATATCACAATAACCTTCGAGTACTGCTGGATATCGAGTAAAGTTCAAATCATGATCACGGGTAAATCTTAGATATCTAAGAACCCGAATGATCGCTTTCCAATGGTCTTTTCTGGGGTTACTAGTGTACTTACTCAATTTACTGACAGCATAAGTTATATCAGGACGAGTACAATTCATTAGGTACATTAGGCTTCCAATGATTTGGGAGTATTTTAACTGAGACACCGCATCACCTTTATTTTTCGATAAATAAAGACTGATGTCTACAAGTGTTCTACCTACATTCATATCATCCTTGATAAATCTACTAAGAATTTTCTCAATATAATGTGATTGAGATAATGTATATTCGTCAGATGTTTTAGTAATTTTCATTCCTAATATTACATTTGCGACCCCCATGTCTTTCATATCAAATTTTCTATTCAGTATTTGCTTAGTTGATTTGATCATATTTTGTCTGCTTCCAATGATAAGCATGTCATCCACATAAAGACAAACGATGACATAACCTTTGTCAGTGTTTTTAACATAGACGCACTTGTCACATTTGTTTATCTTAAATCCATTAGTAAGCATAGCATGATCAAATTTTTCATACCATTGCTTAGGAGCTTATTTTAATCCATAAAGAGACTACAAGCCGACAAATTTTCTTTTCTTGCCCTGACACTACAACCCCTTCGGGTTGTTCCATATAGATCTCTTCATTTAGATCACCGTTTAAGAAAGCTGTCTTAACATCCATTTGATGTATCTCTAAATTATACAACGCTGCTATGGCAATAAGCATGCGAATGGATGTTGTTCTTGTCACAGGAGAATATGTGTCAAAATAGTCCAGACCTTCTTTTTGTCTGTAACATTTTACTACAAGTCTTGCTTTATACTTGTCTATTGAACCATCTGCTTTCATTTTTCTCTTAAATATCAACTTATATCCAAGATGTTTAGAACCAGGTGGAAGATCCACCAATTCCCAAGTATGATTTTGCATAATGGATTCAATTTCATTATTAATGGCCTCTTTCCACAAAGGTGCTTCAGGACCTGTCATTGCTTCCTTAAAGCTTTGAGGTTCATTTTCTAACAGGTATGTCAGAAAATCTGGACCAAAAGATTTTGATATTCTTACTTTCTTACTTCATCTTGGTTCATCATCAATTAAATCCTGCTGGTCGAAACCATTATTAGTCTCTTCCGTTTGATTGTCATTAGTATATTGACTTTGTGTACAATCATAAGTTCTTTTATGTAAACTTAATTCCTATCCTCTCTTGTAAGGAAAATCATGTTAAAAAAACACAGCATTCCTTGACTCTATAATAGTGTTTACATTTATATCAGGTATTTCTGATTTATAAGTTAGAAACCGATATGCACTACTATTCTGAGCATAACCAATAAATACACAATCCACTATTTTTGGTCCTATCTTAGTCTTTTTCGGAATAGGAACTTCAACTTTTTCCAAACACCCCCACATTTTTAAGTATTTGTACGAAGGTGGTTGACCTTTCCGCAATTCATAAAGAGTCTTGTTGGTTTTCTTGTGGGGTATTCTGTTAAGAGCATAATTAGCAAAAAATATTGCTTCCCTTCACAAGTTCTGTGGTAAGCCTGAATTTAGTAACATAGCATTCATCATTTCTTTAAGAGTTCTATTTTTCCTTTCAGCAATTCTATTTTGCTGTGGAGAATAAGGTGCTGTAGTTTGGTGAATAATGCCATGTTATGCGCAAAATTCATTTAAAGGTGCATCATATTTACCACCCCTATCACTTCTAACCATTTTAATGGTTTTACCAAGTTGATTTTCAACTTCAGTTTTGTAAAGTTTAAACATTTCTAAGGCTTCATCTTTACTTCTAAGTAAGTATACATAACAATATCTTGTGTAATCATCGATAAATGTTATGAAACACTTCTTGCCTCCTCTAGTTTGAACAAATTTAAGATCACACACATCAGTATAAATTAATTCTAGAGGTTCGATTTTTCTTTCAACTGATTTAAATGAAGCCTTAGTTAGCTTCGCTTCTATAGAAATCTCACACTTGTGATTAGGATCAATTTCAAACTTTGGTATATAATCCAAACCAATTAATCTACGCAAAAGCATCAAAATTTACATGTTCTAATCTACCATGCCATAAATTCGACTCAAGAATATAAGCAAAAGATGTGTTATTCTTATTAATAGCAAGTTTTGGTACAACCATCATTATATTCAACTTGAAGAGACCATCACTCATGTATCCCTTACCAACATACATACCACTCTTTGTTAATATAAATTTATCAGACTAAAAAACAAGCCTAAAACTTTTTTTACTTAACAAAGAAACAGAAACTAAATTCTTCCGGATATCTCTTACATTCCCTGATGTCGTCTTCAAGATCACCTTTCCTTGTCTAGCCATAGTAGAAGTAGAAGAATTTCCATGAAAAGTTATTCACCATTTGCAGCCTCATTGTAAGTAGTGAACATCTTTTTGTCCACACAAATGTGACGAGTTGCCCTAGTGTCAACCCACCATTCCTTGGGATTTCCAACCAAATTAGCCTTAGACACCACAGCAGAGAGATTGATGTCATTTACCCCGTCAGAGATGTAATCTAATTCTGTCACATTGGCTTGATTGGTTATCTTCTTGCTTATATTTCCATGATCCTTCTTAGGGCAGCGACAATCAGAAGCTCGATGTCCGGTCTTCCCACAGTTATAGCATTTTCCTTTGAACTTCTTATTGCCATTGTTGTCGCCTTGTTTAGGACCATCTCCAGAAAACTTCCTCTTTTTGTTATGTGGTTTGTGCACTTGTTCAACCACATTAGCCTTGGACTCAATGGGATTTTTACCATTAATCTTTTCAGCCTTATGGTTATCTTCCTCAATTCTTAGTCTTACAATCAATTCATCCATGGTCATCTCTTTGCGTTTATATTTTAAATAATTTTTGAAATCTTTCTAAGCTAGTGGTAACTTTTCTACTAAAGTAGCGATTTGGAAAGATTCGCTAAGAGACATACCTTCAGAATGAATATTATGCAAAATTAATTGAAAACTTTGAACTTGAGAAATTATCGTCTGGGAGTCTACCATAACGAAGTCTAGAAATTTACTGACAATAAATTTCTTTGTGCTGGCATCCTCCGTCTTGTATTTTTTTTTTCCAAAGAATCCCACAATTCTTTTGTTGTTTTTAAAGGGCTGTAAACATTATACAACATGTTGTCAAGGCCATTGAGGATGTAGTTTCTGCACAGAAAATCATAATGTTTCCAAGCGTCTACAGCGGCAACAACTTGCCGATCACTTTCATCCTCTCTAAGTACTCAAGCCTCTTCACGAAGAATCGGGTCAAATTTAGAGTTGTAAGATAGAACAACATTTTCTATTGTCATCTCTTAAATTCGGTGCCATTAAACTTTTCCAGTTTTTCTCTATGATTTATTGGAACTTGAACATGGTTCTGGATAGGGACCAGAGTCGTTGTAACAATCGAATTTGGAGTACTACTTTTAGTAGCCATAATATCTGATTACAAAAATCAAAAAAATCAAAACATAAATTAATTTTCTAGTTACTCAAATCAGAAAATAAATTATAACACAAAATAATTTTATTTTTCTAGTTACTAAAGCCAGGAAAATAAATTACTACACAATAATTTTCTGTAACACTATTACAGAAAATAATATTCTTAATTGTTAATGACACCAGTATATTACTACTAGTTGTTAAAGAAAATAAACAGTATATTACTACTATTTGTCAAACAGTATATGACTACTATTTGTATTTTTCAACCAGAATATCACTTTGTAAAAAACACAGAAAATAAATACAATGAAGACACCAAAAAATGTTCTGTCTTAAGATTGTTGGACAATTTTCACTGTATTACAAATAAATTATGTTTGTGTAGTTAACAACAAACAGAAGAAATAAAGAAAAGGAGAGAGAGATTGTTTGATTACAAAAATCAAACCAGAATATAAAATAAATAAATAAATAAAGATTTTTATTTTGTTGCAAAAACAAAATCAAAATCTACAACAGAAAAATAATAAAACAGAAAGTAAATTAATTACTTACCAAATTAATTTATTGAACAAATTTTATTGATCAAGTCTAGTGTTAAACACTGTATCCTTAAGACAGTTTTGTCCTCTCCACGGTGCTTTTAGATTGTGGACATCTATCTCCCACGATAAAATGATCAACTGCAAATAATAGCCGTACTACAAATTATTCGCACAACGAACATACTTTGTGTTTACATTCTTTCTCATAGAAAAATTAAATGCAGCAAAATACAGAGAGAGCAGGCAGAATTTGGGACAAAAATTGAGTGAAAAAATCAAGTGAGGGATTGCCTATTTATAGATATAAAGGTGGTTGTACAAATTTGAATCCAACATGTATGGTTTGAATTTGAACAGGTAAGGCACTGTTTCAACAAATACGAACTGTTTGGGTTTGAAATTTAAACAGATTTGAATCTGTCTGATTTATATTGGCCAGATATAGACCTACTTGGGTGGAGGGAAAACTGGACAGATTTTCGAATTAATTTTGAATTTTGGATAGATTTTATTTTACCAAAAAATAAAATAAAATTCAAATCTTTTTGGCTTAAAAAGATAGGTATTAGGCCAGACAAACCCAACCCAACCTCACACCACGCACCCGCGCCCAAGCCCAGCTCGACCGGACGGATGGACGGCGACGACGCACATGTGTTTATTTTGGGTCCAATAGGTCTATCCCACTTTGCCCATAACCTTTCCTTCTACAAAATTTGGGTGCTCCTTGGGTCCTACCCCAAGTTCCAAACTCAAGCCTTTTAAACCCATGCAAAGTTTGTCCACCAAATCAATGTAGGACAAGCCTTAAACCAAACATTTTGGAAATTTCACAAAAAACACCATTTCCATGGAGCTCTTTTTGGCTTCAATTTCTCATTCACCCGATAATGGTTTTGAGTAAGAAAATATACTACGTGAATCACAACGCGATATAGAACGCGTTACCACTTAGACCCGCCAACTTTGGCGCATGGGTCCCACCTAAAAATTAGACTAAAGTTGAGGAAAAATTTTGTTTTTCCCAAAACCATTTCTAACACTTTTTGAGTTCAGATACTCTACAACCTCTCTCTCCCGCCTTTCCATAGGGAGACAATCTAGATTGGGTCACATAACTCCACTGAAAATCTACCGCTTAGATTAGCTCAATAAAATGTAATTATTATGTTTAGTTATGTTTTGAAAATATTATTTTTTAAATATAAAAATTAATTTGATGAAATAAACACACAAAAATAATATATTTTTGAAATTCTCAAAAACAATCTTCATTCCAAAAAAAAAATCATATGAAAATAAAAAAACATGTTGTATTTGATTTGCACCCATGCACAAATTGGATTTGTGTGTTTTTTTTTTCCCTTAAAAAAAATTATTTTCATATGATTTTTTTTTTGGAATGAAGATTGTTTTTGAAATATATTGATTTTTGTGTGTTTATTTCATCAAATTAATTTTTATATTTAAAAAATAATAATTTCAAAACATAACTAAACATAATAATTACATTTTATTTATTTTAATCTCATTTTAAAAGTATATTTTCAGTGATATTAATTTTATATCAAGAATTATATGTATATTATGAAAATAAAATGAAAAAGATTAAAATAGTTTTTTAATTTTTTATTGGAAGAGAGAGAGAGAGAGAGTGTGAGTGTGTGTGTGTGGTGGGACGTGGGAGAGAGAAAGAGTGTTTGTTTTGAGGGATTATTTTATGAGATTGAACTATTAGTCTATCCAGACTAATAGTCTATTGTTTGGTTTAATTTTTTTATTCCGGATTAATAGTCCCTCATATGAGGGATTATTGTATCATAAGGGGGAGGGTGAGATTATTTCCATGGGATTGGTATCCCATGGGATGAATGTATGAAATGTCCATTTTACCCTCATGCAATTACTTAATAAACAATTGAAAAAGGGTAAAATATTCTTTTGAATATTTATAAATTATTTTTTTAGTGTTGTTAATTTAAAATTATATATTAAATAAAAAATATAAATTATAAATTATAAATTAAATTTAATTAAAAATAATAAATTAAAAATTATGATCTTATAAATTAAATTTTTTTAGTGTTGTTAAAAAATTAAATTTATATATTAAATAAAATTATTTTTTTAGTGTTGTTAATTTAAAATTATATATTAAATAAAAAATATAAATTATAAATTTAATTTAATTGAAAATAATAAATTAAAAATTATGGCCGTATAAATTAAAATTTTTTAGTGTTGTTAAATTATAAATTATAAATTATAGATTACAAATTTAAAATTATATATTAAATAAAAATTGTAAATTACAGGGCAAAATAGTCTTTTGAATATTTATTTTCATTCAGTCTGTCCAACCAAATATTGGATTATCTAATAATAGTCCAATCCAGATATCTAATCCCATGACTAAACAAATATAGGATACAAATACAGTCCAACCAAATAATCCGGGAACAATGTATCCTAAGAATAACAGTCCGATAGATAACAATCCCTCCTTATCCAGTCCGTCCAAACAAACACACATGGAGTGTTAGAAAAAGGGTTGGAGAGATTAAAACTATTTTCTATTAAAATAGTGTTTTTTTTTTTTTTGGAACTAATCTGAGTTGCAAATTTTTAGTGGGGTGACGTTGCCCAATATGGGCCATCTTCCGGAGGAAGGGTTGGAGAGAGTAGCTCGAGAAGTTCTGAACTAGAACTTTTTGGACTAAAATAGCTATAAAAAAAAGATTTAAAAATCAATAAGGCAAAATGTCATATCTAAATTATAATCATTTCATTTTTTTTCCTCTCATAAAATTTAAAAAAGTCAAAAAACTCATCTCAAGCGAGACTTTTTAGTCCTAGTTTAAAAGTTAAAAAGTCAAAAAGTCAACTCACATTTTAAACGAAGGTATTGTGTATTAAGGTTATTTTGCAAAAATAATTAGGGTTCTAGCACCTGCAATATTCAAAATTGTATAAATTTTCTCATTATTGATTGACAATTTTGTAGAGTGGCTAACACAAGCAAAGAAACAGACAAAATCAAAATTTTACGCCAAATTTATTTATCATATGATGTATTAATTTTTGGTGTAAAAATTGAGTAATGCCCATGTAATGAGATTTTTTATAGGGTAAATTAAACTGGTGCGCCTTACATTTTATACCTCGCGTCATTTTGGTCCGTATATTTTTAATTGACTTATCTTTATTCTTAATTTTAGATTTTGGGTCAATTTAATACAATTGATAATATCATTAGCTTTTTTTTTTTTTAAAGTTATCATTAAACTAGTTGAAATTAACTCACTGAGTTGAATAAATTTATAATGTTGTCCTTAAAAGTATGACACATGTCACTTATATGTGTATTTTTATAACAAATGCTAAGAGTTATAATCAATCTGACCAAATTAATACAAAATCTAAAATTAAGAGTTAAAATTAAATCAATTGAAAATGTAGGATCAAAATGACACAAAGGATAAAATATAGGGACCACCGGTATAATTTTTTCTTTTTTGTATTTAATTTGTTTGCCATTTGTGGTGACATCTTACATGTCATTCATGAATTTTTGTACAATATATTACTACAATAAATTAAGATTTTAGAAGCAAAAATTAAGGGATAAAATATTTTTATTGTCAAAAGTGTCATTACTATATTTTAGTGACCAAATTGAACATTTACTAATGAATTACTAACATTTTGGAACTAACGTTTTTGTCACAAAATACCAACATTTTTTCGAATCAAATTATTTTGGCCCTAAAAATACATTTATTAATGACATTTTAAAAAGTTTATAGCTGAAAGTATTTTTTTAATATTTTACGAAATAATATTTTAACGACTATCCTCACAATGATAATAATTAATCGCCAAAAACAAACAAGTATGTGGATGGAGCAATGATATATGAATATATACACAATGGTGTGGTTTAATAAGAACTTTTTTTTTTATTTTAGAACAAAATATCTATAAAGATGAATTATATTTTCAGCAATATCACGATCACATCATTCTTGTGGTATTTTTTTTGTGCCCATTCGCTAAGTGCATAGAAATGGTGCACGGAATCAGTCACAAACAAGACACAAATGATGGATTTCACTTGTGTATGACCCACATATAGGATCTACCTTTTGTGTCTTGTCTATGATTGATTTTATGCACCATTTTTGTATTTGTAGTAAAACTCTTTTTTGTATGAATTTTGTGTATAAATATATTATTATATTTCTAGAATTCTGAATTTAATGTCATAAGATATATGTGCATGTAATGTCACAAGATTATGGCAAGTGAATTTACCAACCCAAAATGAAAAACTAGTAATCATTTGGATGATTTAGAGAAAGAGTCACAAGATATATGTGCATTTAATGTCAGGGCAAGTGAATTTACTAACCCAAAATGAAAAACTAGTAATCATTTGGATGATTTAAGAAAAAGAAGTGCTAGACACTTATAATTTGGATTTTTAAATTTATTTATAATAATATGTCAATAAAGATGAATCCTACACAATTGAATGTGTGGTAAATCAAAAGCAAAGATTTCTGTAATTTCACATCTCTATCTCTATATATAGTGAAGAAAGTAGACAATTTATTTATAATAATGTGTCAATAAAGATGAATCCTACACAATTGAGTATGTGGTAAATCAAAAGCAAAGATTTCTGTAATTTCACATTTGTATCTCTCTATGAAGAAAGTAGACAATTTATTTGCACAAAAAAGAAAGAAAAAAATAAACAAGACAGTTCATACCAAACCATGAATAAGCCTTCATTCACTTGTTTAGCCCTTCTGATTGTGCTTGTAGTGGTGTCATCAGGTTAGTCTTTTTAGCAGGCTTTTACTTGACCCAATTTGATACCTTTCATTTGAGAATATGTTTTTGTCTTTAATTTTTTATGAAAGATGTGTAAAAATAGAATGGATGAAAATAAAATTTTGATTTTTAATATTTGTTGGTTTTTTTTTGACTTTTTAGTGACTTTAGGTTTTGGGTTACATCATGACTCGTTTATAAATATGACAAAATAGCATAAAAGCCAAAAAATCAATAAAAATATTAAAAAGTCAACAAATATCAAAAAGTCAAATATCATTCACTCTATTTTTTTTTGCATATATTTTCATAAAAAATAAAAAATTTGTCTCAAATATATTCATCTAGTTTGTTTTTGAGTTCTTAAAAACAATTTTATGAGTTTTTAATTTGTATTCTTGTATTTTTAATATTTTTTTGAATAATTTAAACAATGTTTTTTTTTTATATATCCACTTAATCTTAATACATGTATGAAGTAAAAAATTTGTACAAATTTTTTTTAAAAAAATTCATTGAATACAACAAAATACAAAAATATATTGAATTTTTATTTTTATTTTCTGTATTTGATGAATTTTTTGAGGTTTATTTTTTCAGAAATATTATATATTATGTATATCTAAAAAATAAAAAATTTGTGTAAATTATTAAAATAATTCACTAAAAACAAAAAAAAATGCAAAAAATAAAACTTAATTTTTTGAAAAGTGAATTCAAATTTTTTTTTTTTTTTTTTGAAACCATACGGAGTGATTAGTTTTTTATGTCATATTTTAACAAAAAAAAAAAAAAAATGTTCTCAAACGACACCTAAATCTCAGCCTATTGGCTTAGATCGTTTTGGCAGGGTTTGGGTCTCAACCCGGCCCAACAAAAAAAATTCTATTGAATGGATTCGGATATCATTTTCGAGGGTCAATATGATCTGATCTCAATTTGAACCTTATTTATTCATATATATATTGAGTTTGTTTCGATATTTAATTTCTGAATTGATAGCAAAACTAACAATATACAAAATTGGTGATAGGAGTGCTAGAAGCTGATGCAAGGAACTTGCTAGAGTCAGAACAGATACCAACGACATGCATAACAGATGACGATTGCGTAACTTATTATTCTTGTATTAAAGATTTGCAATGTATCAATTACATATGTGCTTGTCCCAAAAATCATATATGTGCTTTCTGTTGATGATGGATGGTTGTGGACTAAAGGGCAAGGCCATGTTTGTGTTTTTCTAATTAAGCAGATGTTTGATAATCTGTTATTGTTGTCTCTACCTCCTTCCGTATAAATAAATTATGATTTCGAATAAAAGAGCCTTTTGTTCTGGTTTGTTGCTTTTAAAAGATTGTTGTGTTATTTGCTTCAATGATGTTATAAATAAATGGATTTTTTTATCCCCTGTTTTTTAAAATTAACTCAAAACTAGTGGGATTAAGTAAATAAGTCTATCCAATCTTAAAAAAAATAAAATGAATAAGTTTAAGAATATAGAAATCGAATACCAAACTGCAACAGAGCACAAAATAGAGAGAAAGGGAGAGTCTCCCAAGGACATATTTGTACTATGCCACTCCTTATCATCTCAAAACATCAAAGGAGAGGCACCATTAAATCCAAAACCATCAATCAAGCATCTTAATGCATGATGACCAAGGATCTAACTTATACAAATTCAATGAATGCACAACAAACAAGACACTAAGACCACTACCTTATCAAGGGCGATCAAAGGTAATGGAGACAAAGGGGATTGGCTCATTTTCATCACTTTGAGTATGAAATGGATCAATCCGCCTTGTGTTCAATATAACGTCCGATTGAACACAATGCAATGCACACATAACATGCTTATATTGATATGTTTTACTTGTCCAATTCTTGTTTACACATTTTACATTACCGAGCCATTCATTAACCGGTTTAGTTCAATGTGAAAGTCCTCTAATGGGAAAGATGGCCTCAGCCACAAGCACCTTGAGCATGAAAGAAGTCTCATGCTTTTGGTTAGTAGAAACCCTCAAGACAAGGCTAAAACCATTAGGCATGAGAGCCTCGATTTCATGCTCAAGCCAACGAGGGGCTCAAGACCACTTTCAAAGCAAAGCAACAAGTGAAGAATGGAGTGATATGGAAAACATTTCAGTTCTGAAATAAGATGCTAAAGACACTAAACCATGCAAGCAACGCATGCACAACATGTTAAGAGACTTTAAGTATAAAAAACTAGTGAAGTGCATTACACTAGAACCATGCAATATCAATCACAAAGGACCAAACCAGCTCTGGACAGAGCTTAAACATGCCAAAATAAAGGCCTAAACATGTTGGAATTGAAGCTCAAAAGACTAGACAAGCATACACACAAATTGGCTCACACGCAAGGCATCAAAGCACAACTCTCAAAAGCAATTAAAGAGTAATATATGCGAGAGTATGGCAGTGTGTAGACGTCCCCGAACGCATCCCGGGGCGAGGAGTGCGAGTCCCCCTCCTGTTCTGGTTCGATATTGGGTCTACTACAGTTCGAATGACTCATATGTCACGGTTCTTAATCTTGAACCAAAGAGTCCAAATCCGGCAAATCGTTTTGAAAACAGATTTTTTTGAAAGAAGTGCCAAACATGGACTGCTTTGCCAGATACAGAGTCGCCACCTAAATATTTTATAATGGGAAATTTAGGAAACCCTGACTCGGTGCCAAAGGCCACGTGTCCGTCATCACCAAAGTTGCCTCGGCTCGGGAACTTGGGTACGATTGGGGAAGGTCACTTCGTGAGCACCCCCGCTCGCCCGGTCAAAGACCGGCTTCTACTAATCATGATATCTAGTTTTGAAAACATCGTGTGTTCTTATTCCGGTTATTAGCCTAGGTTACTATGTGATGCGCACAGCATACAAGTATAGACTGAATCGCCTGAATTGGAAAAACACATTTCATGTTTGTTTGAAAGATGGTTTGCTACCCGCAGGTAGGCTTAAAATGCAGATTTTGCCACCCTCAGGTGGGCTTAGAGAAAGATGGTTTTGCCACAATCTAGTGGGCTTAAAACAAACAATCAATGCATTATTCCAATTCAGATAACCCAACCTTCACCCACAGGCATTCAAGGCAGTTATATCACATAAGCATATAGCCTCATGGTAAGCATGCTATCATGGCAGTCACTCACACGCATGCAAGGATGCTAAAGCATAAAAACTCACCGAGTACTCCAAGCCAAAACAAAAGCTGATTAGAAATCATGCATGATCCTGAGTATGCTGAAATGCCTAATGCAACACATGCAAAAATGCAAACTATAGCAGGCTCGGCTATTCTAAACATGGCATATAGAATGCTACAGCTAACATGTATTCAACTTGGAATTGAAATACAAATGCAGTTTGTATGATGCGCCGAGCCCGGTGCGTGCAAAACAGATGAATGATGCAAACATGCTGTCATACTGTATGCTAATTGAAATATGCCTTATATCTAACCATCATAAGCGGGTAAATAAAAGGGAAGAAAGACGTGGGGTTGGAAGACATACATCACACTCACTCACACTTATTACAATTATGCCCTCGCGCAGAGGGTCCAAATAAATAAACAGTCCCAAAATGAAAGAATAATACAGTCCAAATATTACAGTCCGAATAATATACAAATTTCTAATTAATTAACAAATTAACTAAAAAAAAAACTGTAAACTGGCATGCAAGCCAGGGACTGCCTTGCTTCTGATGGATGATGTATGTTTGGGTTGACTTGCGCGGAAATCCACTGGGATGCCCCAATTAACCTCTATTTCGCAATGTTTCTCAAAATACGTGCCAGGTCTCGGAAGACTGCTGATTCTTCATTTTGCTGCAACAGAGAGCAGGAAAGGGGCATAGCAATGTATTTCACAAATATATGCATGCCTCGATCCTCGTGCCACCAATCACGCATCTCGATGCATAATGGCCGAGGAGCCGAATTGCACAACTCAATATAGGATGAATGCATACGAATGCTACAACAAAACCTAACTCCATCACGGATAATCCGGAGTGTCGGTGACTTGGGAATTGAGACACGTTCCGTCACTCGGAGTGCGAAACGGGCCTCGTTTCCCGTGCCCGGGCTAACTCCTATCCCGAACACGATGCAATATGCATGATATGCATGAAATGCAGCTAATATGCAATCCTAACATACACAATGTCATGGAATGGCATACACGCTACACGAGGTAATACACGACCGGGCATACACAATGCTACGGATGAAATGGCATACGCAATGCGATAATGGGCTTACACCAACATGAGAGAGCCTCAGCCACACTCACATAGGAGGCCATCGGATAAAAGTGAAGTGCCTCGAAATGTGTGCACACGGGCACGCAAACCGAGGCAATTGCATACGGAATGCAATGATGCTAAAATGACATAAACAATACAATATGGGCTTACACTAACATGAGAGAGCCTCAGCCACACTCACGTAAGAGGCCAAGAGATGAAAAATGAGATGCCTCGAAATGCGTGCACACGGGCGCGCAAACCGAGGCAATGGCATACACGATGCAATGAGACTAAAATGGCATACAGAATGCAAAATGGACTTACACTAACATGAGTGAGCCTCAGCCACACTCACATAAGAGGCCGATGGATGAAAATGAAGTGCCTCGAAATGCGTGCACACGGGCACGCAAACCGAGGCAATGGCATTAAGGCATGAAATGACATGGAAAATGATATGCAAACATGCCAATGGAATTTCAGCGCTGAAATATGGGGGAAAACAGTCCCGAAAGATGGCGAAATGACACCAAATGCAAGGAATGGTTCCGAAATGCGAATTTAGGCACCCGGAATGGCCTATAGCTATGCAATGCATGCACAATATGGACATGGAATGAAAATACAGTAGCAAGGCAGCCCCAAAACAAGCATTTTCCAGTCTAAAACATGGCCAAACAGCAAGCATAGATAGGGCAACAATGGCATGCAAAAATAGGGGCCAAGAGAGGGGTATTGAAGTAGATGGTAAATGCAAAGCCCAAACAACAAAATACCCTTCTACAACATTGAAGAGGGACCAAAAATATGAACATTTACAGTTTATGACAGCCCCAAAAACAGTATACAAATGTGCTCAAAATGTCATGCAAGATGAGGCTCAAAAGAGGCTGTAACATGAGGTATACAAAATAAACACCAAACAGCCAAAGACCCTTAATAAATCATGTCAAGAAGGTCAAAAAATGACCACTTTCAGTTCTGATCATGGTCCAAAAACAGAAGCAAAATGGGCTAGCAAAGCATGCAAAAAACAAGGGTAAAACATGGATTCAAAGCAAGTGGCATATGGAGCATGAAAAAAAGGTTGAGCCCTTCTTCAATGTTGAAGAGGGGCTCAAAATAAGCACAATATAAGTTCATGAGATGCTCCAAAACAGATCACACATAGGCTAGATAAAGCATGCAAAATATTGACATACAAAGAGATATTGAAACAAGTGTGAGATGGGGCTCTCAAAGAGGGTTGAGCCCTTCAACAAACATGTAGAATAGCTCAAAATAGACCTAGTTTCAGTTAAGGTCGGAGCTCAAAACAACAAGCAAGTAGGCTAAGAAATTGGTGCAAAAATGGGCTACAAAAGGGGGAAAGTCTACTTACCCTTGAAGACCAATACTTTGACTACTTCTTGGACCAAATTTGATGACTCTAAGCTGCTGGAATTCCTCCCTTTGCTGCTGGAATGGAGTGGTGATGGTAGAGCTTGAAGATGATGAAGAAATGGAGCCTAAACTTGAAGGAAATGGAATGATATGTATGTATATGCTCAAACCAATTCTTGTCCCCTTTCTCTAGAGTTGGGAGGCCCTCTATATAGACAAGAGACGGAGAGGAGAATCAAGGCAAAAGTGGAGGGAAATGAGCCCTTATTTCCCTCCAAAAAGGGTCCCTCGGATAGAGATATTTTGGGGGAAAACAGCACACAGCTGTAAAGTACTCACACTGAGGATGCTGGCCGGCCAGGCACTTTTGCTGCAGGTGGCCGGCCGGCCACCCCCTATGGCCGGCCGGCTAGGGGTCAAAAGGGTCAAGTTGAGTTACTGGCCGGCCACCAGATATTGGTGTCCTCCCAGGTCCCCTCAACACAACCATGTGGTTCAAAATTGGCAATTCTAAAACAGGAGAGAGAACAAGCCATTTTTAGGAGGGGTTCAAAAGGTTCAAGTTGAGTTACTGGCCGGCCATGTGATATTAGGGTCCTCCCATGTGTGTACAACACAAATATGTGGTTTGGGGTTGAAGAAAATGGCCCTAGGGTGGTCAACATTGGCTCGGAAGTGAGAAAAACGGGCGTCGGAGGGCGCCGGAGGAGCATAACTGGTTACTGAGACAATTGATGGCCTCCCACCCTTCAGTGACCTTCCTGGTGATAAAACAGAGGTACCTGCCAAAAATGAACGAAAACCGATGCAAAACGAATGCTCGGGGGCCAAAACACGCAGTTCGGGGTCCCGAAAATAGGCCGTTAAGCACCGAAAGTGGCATTCGGCCACAAAGTGGGTCTCTCAGACCTCAGTGTCCCTCAAAAGGGATTAAATAAGATGTATGCCAAAAACCAGAGGAATCGGAGATGGTTAGACGGTCCCGAACCGAGGCACACGGCCTGACGGCTCCGAAAACCAGGAACCGGGCCTCGAAATGAGCAAAATGGCCTACGGCCACGAAATGTAGCCTACGGCCACTGAGAGATGGTCTACAGGACCTCTCCCTCCCTTCAGGAAGAGAAACAGAGAAAACCAAGTCTGGTTCGCAAACCGAGGCAGGGTATAGAAGAGGGTTCGGAAGTCCGGAGGCAGGGCTCACGGCCTCGACTCTGAGACTTCTGAACGAGCACAAAATGCAACATCACCGAGCGCTCAACTGGTGACGTCTGAGTCTGAAGGTCGGTCAAAAATGGGGTGTCTACACAGTGATATATGCTCTAAAATCACATGAGAAATGATGCTATATCATGGAAACATCACAAGCAAAGCATGCTAGAGGCCCTAAAACTCAAAACTAGTTAAGGCACTTGCACTATAGCTATACAATACATGAGCCACATGACCAAAACAACCCAAAACAGTTCTAAAATAGCCTAAATGGAGTTCGAAAACATGCTTGAAACAAGCCAAGAAAGGCTAGACTTAGAGGCCAAAACAAATAGCACATGCTAGGCAATTTAGCACAATTGCACTACAAGCATACAAAGCAAAGCTCATGTGATCAAACCAGCTCAAAATAGAGCTTAATCATGCCAAAACATTAGCAAAAATGTGCTGGAGTTAAGCTAACACATGTTAGAACAGTGGGCTAACTCATTAGGTGCATGAGGCTAGTGAACAAAATCACACTACACATGCAAGATACAAGCAACCAATGACTAAACCAGCCTAAAACAGAGTTATAGCAGGTCCAAAAAGTCACAAAAACATGCTCGAACCAAGCCTCAAGAGGGGAGAAATGCATGCTCATTTGGTAGGCTATCAACACATGCAAACAAGACAAGAGGAAATGGGACCACCCCCTCTCATTTGGGACCTCAAAACAAGCTTTTCACCACTAAAATTCCTCTGGAATTCAGTGGTTAAAAGGTCAAAACAAGGTAGTTTCAAAAGCTTTGAAAGGTGGCTCAAAAGGCTTTGCAAGCCAAAGAGCAAAGGGAGAGACAACCCCCTAACACAAAAGGGGCTTAAACTACCATTTTAGAACCTCAAAATCAAAGCTTTTTATGGAAAATGGGGGATAAAGCAAGTGTGCAAAAACAAGCTTGAAAGGGAGAAGTGCTTACCCTTGAAGCATAACAGCAAAACCAGCCAAAATCTAAGCCAAAACCACCTTTTGGGGCTCAAACAAAGTCCCAAGGAATCTCAGCCCAATGGTGGTCAAGTTTGATCAAGGGTCTCTTTGCAAGAGTGTAGGAAATTCTCACTTCTAAGCCTAAAATAAGAGGAGAAAGAGAGAATTCTAGAGAGAGGGGAGAATTTGCTCACAAATCTTCTAGAGAGAGAGGATTTTTTAGAGTGAGAAGCTCCCAAATTTTCTACCTTTGCAAAATATGAGATATAGCTTCCATATATAGCAAAACATGAGCCTTGGTCAAAATATCTGAGTTTGGAATATCTGCAGCAGTGTATAACAGCTGGAGAAGAAATATCTGCCAATTCTAGGCTTCTTGGAAATTTCTGGCTGACCGGCCACTTCAACTGGCTGGCAAGGATCATTGTTGGCCGGCATATGGCCGGCATGCTCCATTTGTGGCCGGCACATTCCCATAGGGGTCGGTAGCAAAAACTAGCCCATGGTCCCGACTTCAACTAGGCATAACTCCTTCATCTGGACTCCTTTTCAGGTCATTCTTGTGTCCAAATTGAAGCCCCGGAAGTAAGCTTTCCAATGGTAGCAACCTCACATCAAAATTTCAATTATGCTAAGAGATATCCCTCTTTTAGTGAAGACTGCTCAGTTTCGGTCTAACCGGATTGATGCCTAACTTTAACCAGCCATATCTCCCTCGTCTGACCTCGGCTTTAGGAGATTCTTGAGTGTAAAATGAAGCCCCAGAAGTCTTATTTTCAACGGTGATGGCCTCATAACTGAAATCTAAGTATACAAACGGATAGGCCTGATTCAACGAGGGCTGCTCGACTCTCTCTCTTAACGGTTCATATTTTCTTCAACACAAAACCCCTAAACAAGGTGTTTTGAAAGATTTTTCAAAAATTTCACCTCTCTTTCATTTATTTCCACTTTTTCCTTGCTCGGTTTACTAAAAAGCGCAACATTTAACAAAATACGAGCGTCGGAACATCGTAGGAACTTTTTTCGAAAGTGTTTTGAAAAAGAGGATTTTAAGATCTAAAATCTTTTAGTCCAAAAATGGGGTGTGAAGTTTGGATTTGACGCTCTCCTTGCCAAAGAAATCGAACCTTTGCACCGTACATCTTTCATCACCAAGTAAACCATCAGTAGCGCCCAAGTCTTAAGGGCGGTCAAAAATGGGGTGTCTACACAGTGTCACTGCAAAGGGTAAAAGGCCTATGAGTAGGAAAGCTGCAAAAGAATTATTTCAGAGAAATCAAGTCATTGAAGTTGAAGTCCAAAAAATGAGTATACAATTGGAGACATTTAACTAACACCTTGCTAGGAATGGCAACGGGGCGGGGCGGGGCTGGGGATTACCCTCCCCATCCCCGATCCCCGATTAAGAAAGTCTCCCTGTCCTCGGCCCCGATCCCCGACGGGGATCCTATCACAATTCCCATTCCCGTCCCCTAACGGGGATTGGGGTTCCCTGACCCCGAAAATTCCCCGGCCCAAATCTGTTATGGTCAACAATACCATCAACAACATCATAATCGTTCCAAAAAAAAAAATCTGTTTCAATGCATGCTGTGTAATATATATACATAGAAAAATCTGTTTCAACACCATACATAAAAAAATCTGTTTCAATACCTGTCACGACCCAAACCCGCCCCTATGCGTTTAGCACCGTAATCGGCCAGTAATCCGAGATTACCGAAGGGCTGCTTAACAGTAATACAGTAATACAGAGTACAGGGGCTTGGCGGAAGCCAATACAGTAAATAAACAATGTCCAATGTGCTGTGACAGTCTGTATGCCAAAAAGATTTTACATACATGTATACAGAACAGTACGAAACAGTATGCATATAATATACAACCAGTCAGAACAGGGACTTTATCCCTGATAAACAGTACAGTGCAAAACGATCAGCCTATACAGTAAACAAAACAGTACAGAAGGGGGAAAACTAAAACACCCCTAAGCCTTAGCTTGGCAGGCTCGGAACCTCGCAGTGAGGCACAGTGGTTGGCTAGACAAAAAGGGAAGTCTACCCCATGCTCCTAGCTCCGTTCTGGTGCCTGTACACCTATATATATATATGAGCAGTGAGCTAAAGCCCAGTGAATAACATAATGCGTAAAAAGGTTTAGAATGAATGTCCTTATAGTAATGAAAATAGTTCATTAAATCAGTATTTCAGTCTTTCAATCTTTCGGTCAATTAGTCAAATGTGGTACATCCATTAGCATAACAGTACAGTAAGCAGTAGGTCTTAAAGACCGAACAGTAATGATGGCCATCAATCAGTAAACATTAGTGGTTCCACGAGGGAACCGACAGAGATCTCTGTAACAGTAACAGTAAACAATAGGTGCTAAGGATGCCACAGTACAGTCAGAATATAAGACATACATTCGTTCAGTAAACAATATCAGTTCAGTAAACAGTTCAGTTCAGTATTCAGAAGATAATCATTTTGAACATATCTTTACACAATTGTTACTCACAGAGTTCTGGGCTACAGTAAGCTAGAGCGTCTCTTTGGAATGCCAACCCTATACAGTTAACAGATTGAACACACACTAAGTTTCAGAGTTGGGAAAGATAATAACTTAATCCCTAAATTTGCCTCGGTGTGGTTCTACATCTATATCCTCTTTAAGGTGCCTTAAACATGCCCTAGGAATGCTTAGGATGGAAAGAGGATGCAAAGATGCACTTTTGAACACTTTACAAAATTTTCAGAAAACAGGGGTCTCGCTCGAGCGTGGCCTTCTATGCTCGAGCGAGCGTGTCAAAACAGTGGGGCCGCTCGAGCGTGGACTTCCTCGCTCGAGCGGTCTGCAAAAATGCAAAAAGTGCTGGATGTTGGAAATCTCCGCTCGATGCTCGCCCGACGCCCGCTCGAGCGTAAGACACAGTCCTCGCTCGAGCGTAGGTTCTTTCGCTCGAGCGTGCGTCTGCGTGCACCAAGATTCTGAGAGCTTGCAATTTACGCTCGAGCCACCATTCCTTCGCTCGAGCGGAGCTCAGAATAAACGATGGTCGCTCGAGCATGGAATCCTTCGCTCGAGCAAAGAAGCCAAATTCTGGAATTTCCAGATTTGCCTCCCAAGCTCAAACCAAGCATTCCTTAGCTCAAAACTCGACCTCTTGGGCCCAAATTCTGGAAAACACATCTAAACTCAATATACAACAAGTTTCAAAGCTCAATTTGTGAATTTAAAGCCCAAGGGTGAGTCAATTAAATCCAAATTTCAAACCCAATTTCATGAACATGAAGAACATGCAAACATGCATGAATTCAAATCATTTCAAAGCTTCAATTTGATGCTCTAGTGAGCCAATTGTTCCAAAAACAAGTTGAAAACATGGACCATTGCAAAATTATGAACATGCACGTACCATTTCATGAAGGACAACTTCAAAACTTCAAATTAAAAGCATGCATGCATGAGCTAGGCTCCAATTTGACATATATGGACCAATTCAAGGCTCAAATCACTAAGGATACAAGAACTAGGCATGAACAAGCTTAAACACAACAATGAGAGGTTAAATTCCTTACCTAGAGCTTCAATTACAAGGTGAGGGGGCTTAATTTGCAACCCATGATCCAATTCCTTCAATTACCAAGCAATTTACAAGCAAAATTGAAATGAAATCAACTCCTCCAGTTTCTCTCTCTCTCTAAGGTCGGTTGTGGTGTTCAAAATGAGCTGATGAAATGTTTGGTTCAAATGTAATAAGGCTCCTATAGATGTTAGATAGTGGCCCACTCAAAATGGCAAAGTCGTAATTAAAACCAATTTACAATTTAGCTTATTTTAATCTAATTAAATCATACCAAATCACATTTTAGATAATTACGCCATAAAATCACATTAATTCTAACGACCATATAACTTCAATCGAATTTGGATTCGACCGCCGATAAGGCCTTCAATTAGCAATTTAAACATAGAACATGAACAGATAACTAAATAGGAAACAGATAGAAATGCAATTCAAACAGATATAGTCAATCAATCTGTTCCAGATTTCAGTCAGTCAGTTCAGTAATTCAGTCAGTTCAATTACTTTTCATATTCGGTCTCAGTTTAGCAGTGATCGGTAATCAATCAGTCATTAATCGGTAAACAGTGTGAGGGTTGTTACAACACCATACATGTACAAATCTATATACAACACCATACTGTGTATATATTTATACCTGTGTAATAAAAATAAAAAATCTGTATATATACATACTGTCCAAACACATGTGACATACACATACAAAAATCTGTTTGAACGACGAAGGAGGATCGGCGTTGCGGAGAGGACGATCGGCGTCGTGGAGAGGACGAGGATCGGCGTTGAGGACGACTCTCGGCATCCCAGACGCAGATCAGAGGGAGGCAGTGACGGAGATCGGGGTGAGGCAGTGAGGTCGGAATGAGGGAGATCGGAGGGAGGGAGGGAGAGAGATTGGCGTGAGGCAGTGATGAAGATCGGAGGGAAGGAGGGAGATCGGAGGGAGGAGAGGCTTTGAGAGAGAGAGATGAGAGACAGACAGACTAAATTGAGTCTGAGTCCAGAGGTCATAAACATATAATATAATATATATATTATAATAACCCTAACCCTAAACATATAATATATATATATTATAATAATTATGCGGGGGATCAGTCGGGGCAGGGCCGGGCCGGGGTTGGGAAATCTAACCCCCGTCCCCGGTCCGAAAATCATCGGGGATCAGATTTTTAATGCCATCCCCGGCCCTATGGGGATAAATTTCGGGGAAAAACCGTTCCAATCGGGGTCGGGAGATCGGGTCCCTATCGGGTCGGGTTTAAATTGCCATCCCTACACCTTGCTGAGAAAGAAAAGGAAAAAGATGAAAGAGAAGAAAAAGGATTCAAGTACTGTAGGAGATGAAAGAACTTGAGATCAGAAAACAAAAACATGAGATAATGACTGCGGGCATTTCTCATTCGGACCCTCAGGCGAAAGTGTATTACACAATGCGAAAAAATGAGATTTTCGCCAAGTGGTTCTCAAATGTCAACAGCCCAAATTACTATTTCTCCATGCCTTCTGATGAATAATTACGGGATAATGCATTTTTTTGCAATGTCATTTATTTTTTAATGTAATTGTTAGTCTTTATTTGTAATGTCATTTTTTTTTTAAATTTTGTAATGAAATTTCATTTTTTTTTTGTTTTTTATTTTTTATTTTTGAGTATTTTCAACAATGGATGGTTGTTGGTGAATGAATGTTGGGTGAATGATGGATGATTGTTAATGGATAATTGGTGATTGTTTATTTTTTATATGTAGTTAAAAAAATTTATTGAATATGTAGTGATATGTTTTTTGGTGGGGTGAATTATATATATATATTTTTTTCAAATTTTCAATTTTTTTTCATTTTTTATATTTGTCTAGTTGGGAATAATATAAATATATAATTTTTTTTTACAAACAATTAAAAAAAAGTCACAAAAGACAAAAAATAAACAAAAATAAAATAACAAAAAAACCTATATCTAAACAACACCTACAAATTTAGAGGGAAAGTTGGTTGAGATTTGTCAAAATAGCAAATGACCATTGGAGCACCATTGCTATAATTTGGCAAAATAGCACTATTCATTGCCAAATTATAGCATTAGCAATAGCAACATAGCAATAACCATTGGAGATGCTTTAAGAATTGGTTCCCAAAAACTAACAAGGCTGTGGATAGAGTAACGAAATATGAATATATACATAATAATGATGTGGCTTAATAAGGACTTTATATTTTAAAGCAAAATATCTATAAAGATGACTTATGTTTATAACAATTCCACAACCACATCATTCTTATGGTATTTTTTTGTACCCATTCACAAAAATGGTGAACAAAATCAGTCACAGACAAGACACAAGTGGGACCCACATGTGGGATCCACCTTTTGTGTCTTGTTTGTGATTGATTTTGTGCATGATTTCTATATTTATAACTACTCTTTTTTATATGAATTTTATGTATAAATTAATATATTATCATATTTCTAGAATTATGAATTTAATATGTGCATTTAATGTCACAAGATTACGACAAGCGAATTTACTAACCCAAAATAGATGACTAGTAAGAATTTGGATGATTTAAGAAAATGAAGTGCTAGACTTAGAATTTGGACCCTTAAATTTATTCATAATGTGTTGAGGGAGATGAATTCTATACAATTTGGGAAGCAAGTTTCCAAATTTTTTTCTCATTTTTTTTACTAAAAGACAAAAGTTTTGCAAAACCAAAAAAAACACATCCAAACAAAATATCGCATCTAACCCCATAATCATTTCACTTTTTCTCTCACAAACATCACATCCAACCACATAAAAACCCAACTATCTTCCCAAACACTAAAAATTTTTTATCTCATAAAAACCTACATCTAATAAAATCTACATAAAAACTCACTTCCCAAACACCCACTAAGTGTGTGGCAAATTAAAAGTAAAGATTTCTGTAATTTCATATCTCTATCTCTCTATATATAGTGAAGAAACTAGATAGTCCATTTGCACACAAAAAAAGAAAAAGAAAAAAAAAGAAAAAAGAGAAGCTAGACAATCCATACAAAACTATGAATAAGCCTTCATTCACTTGTTTAGCCCTCCTGGTTGTGCTAGTGGTGGTGTCATCAGGTTAGTCTTTCTATTTCTCTCTCAAATATAAGTAGATACAGAATCTATATAAATAAAATGAATAATTTTTTTTCTTCTTATCATCAAATTTCATAAAATTTTGTTCATTTATATTTATTTGGTGTTCTTTTCCTTTTTAGATTTTGTATTCATAACAGAGAATAAAATCAAGAACACAAAAATTAGAAATTGGTAATAACATCAAACCCTAATGCTGTGTTTAGTTGAGGGATTTGAGGAGGAATTTGGAAAGGAAAATGGAAAAGGTAGGTGAAATGTAAAAAAAATATACCAACATTTCACATAGTTTCACACACCTTTTCCCTTTCTTTTTCCAAATCCTTTTCCAAATCCCCCAACCAAACACAGTATAAGTATATATGGATAAATAATATTATTTAATAGTGAAGCCTATCAATAAATTCTAAAAAATCTGGTCTAAGGTTATCATTTAGCTTAATGTTTGCACCCTGACTTAGCAGGCTTTTACTTGACGCAAGTTCATACCTTCGTTTGAAAATATGTTTTTTCTTTAAATTTTTATGCAAAAATATGTTAAAAGTAGGTTGAATGAAAATAAATCCTTGATTTTTAATATTTGTTAATTTTTTGACTTTAGGTTTTAGTTACTTCATGACTTGTTTGGAAATACGATTGTTTTGGAAAGTGTTAAATAAGTTTGACTTTTTTTTGTTTATTACAAAAAGACATGTAAAAATAGAGAGGTAATATCATTTAAATGAGTCAAAAAATCAATACATTGACTTATAAGGTCTCATTTGACCACTACATGTTTTAGCCAAAAGGGCAACAAGTTATAAGTTATTACATCACTCTTTCTATTTTTCAGTATATCTTTTCGTAAAAAGTCAAAAAATTACTAAAGTAGTTTGGCCGCCACTTCCTAAAAGAGGCCAAAGTAGTCGAAAAGTTAAAAAGCCAATAAAAAGGTCAAAAGCCAACAAATATCAAAAAGTCATATTCAATTTACTCTACTTTTTGCATATATTTTCATAAATATTAAAAATTTATTTCAAATATATTCATCTAGTTTGGTTTTGAGTTTTCAAATATAGGTTTTTAAGTTTTCAATTTGTATTTATATATTTTTAATGGTTTTTTTTTAATATTTTAATCAATATCTATTTTTTTTAATTTTTATATTCACTTGATCTTAATATACTTATGAAGTAAAAAATTTATACAAAAATGTTTAAAAAATTCATTGAATAGAACAAAATACGAAATGTATTGAATTTTCTTTTTTCTTTTTGTACTTTTTTGTATTTGGTGACTTTTTTTTTTCACAAATATTATATTTTTTAAGTGTATTTAGATTAGGTGTATTTAAAAAATAAAAAATTTATGTAAAATATTAAAAAGATTCACTAAAAATAAAAAATATATATAAAAAATAAAAAACTCAGTTTTCTAAAAAATAGACTCAATTTTCTGAAATCAAACTCAGTAATTAGTTTTTTTATGTCCTGTTTTAACAAAACAAATCAAAACATTACTAAAAACATATAAACGATACATAAATCCCTGCCTGTTGGCTTAGACCGTTAGCCAATCTGGGTCAAGCTCATTGGCAGGGTGTGGCTCCCAATCCGGCCTAACAAAACAAACCATGTTGGGTGGATTTGAATATCATTTTCACGAAGGCTTTAGTTAGTGTAGTGAAATCTGTACTCTCCTCATGTTGTGTAGTCATATTTTCTAAAGCTCAGTTATTATAAAGTGAAAGCCTTGGTTAGTATAATGAAGCCTTTGGTCTTTTCATGTCGCGTGAAAGTATTTTTTACTTTAAAAAAAAAAAAAAAGGGTTACGTAAAGAGGTGGGTAACTTTGAATCCATGAATGGATTCAAAGTAAGAAGATTTTTACTACTTATGCTGTAATTGGTTAAGAGATTTAGAAAGAAAAATGAAAAAGATAGGTGAAATGTAAATAAAATATAAACACAATGTTAAACTAATACAATTTTAGGCCAAGTTTGGCATAACCTAAATAATACAAAAAGTCAAAAAGTCACTATTCTATTTAAGTCCCAGCATCTTATTTAAATCACATTACCTCTCTAACACATTACATCAAACCCAACCCATATAAGCCAATAAGTCAAAAAGTGCGCTTTTTTAGAACATCCCAAACCAACCCTTAATTTCTTTATTATTTTCTTTTATTTTTACTTATTTAATTACACACTTACCACATATGTTATCCGTTAATTCATATATATATTGAGTTTTTTGGATAACTAACAATATACAAAATTGGTGATAAGAGTGCTAGAAGCTGATGCAAGGAACTTGCTACAGGCAAGACAGATAGCACCGATACCAACGACATGCATAACAGATGACGATTGCGTAACTTATTCTTCTTGTATTAAAGATCTGCGATGTATCAATTACACATGTGCTTGTCCCAAAAATCATATATGTGTTTTCTGTTGATATGGTTGTGGATTAATGGGCAAGGCCATGTTTGGGTTTTTCTAATTAAGCAGATGTTTGATAATCTGTTATTGTTCTCTATCTCCATCCGTATAAATAAATTATGATTTCGAATAAAAGAGCCTTTTGTTCTGGTTTGTTGCTTTAAAAAGATTGTTGTGTTATTTGCTTCAAGGATGTTATAAATAAATGGATTTTTATCCCCTGTTTTTTAAAATTAACTCAAAACTAGTGGGATTAAATATATAAGTCTATCCAATCTTAAAAAAAAAATAAAAATGAATAAGTCTAAGAATATAGAAATCGAATACATATACAGGATAATGCTATGTGTTGGCTTTTTTGGCTTTCGAATGTTATTTATGTAATTTAAGCGTGCCAGTAAGGATCATTTAGTCCTTACAGAATTTATAATTGCCAACCAATTATTAGACGATTGTGTTGAAGTTCTTTCAGTCTCAATGAAAATGATTTTTACTGGTGATTTGTTTTAGAAGCAATTTATAAGAAATAACAAGTACAAAAAACTGAATTTCATTGAGTAAATAAGAACTTACAATGAAATGACCTAGGCTTGAAAAAGTTTACAGCAACGACTACTTGAGCCTACTCTTAAGAAATAAAGTGTAGTACATGAATTGAAATGCTGAAATGTAAAAAACTGAAAATGTAAAACTAAAAAGAAATATGAAGTAAATAAACTGATTTCTGGATCTGAGTCTGGGCTCTTTCATTCTGGGGCGTTTTCTTCTATTTATACTTTTCTATGGCAACCGTTGAAGTGGGCCTTTAATCGTCGAAATATATTCCTACGATTGCTGATCATGTTCTCTCCATATTAATAGCAAAACTAACAATATACAAAATTGGTGATAGGAGTGCTAGAAGTTGATGCAAGGAACTTGCTAGAGTCAGAACAGATACCAACGACATGTATAACAGATGACGATTGCGTAACTTATTATTCTTGTATTAAAGATCTGCGATGTATCAATTACACATGTGCTTGTCCCAAAAATCATATATGTGTTTTCTGTTGATGATGGATGGTTGTGGATTAATGGGCAAGGCCATGTTTGGGTTTTTCTAATTAAGCAGATGTTTGATAATCCGTTATTGTTGTCTCTGCCTCCTTCCGTATAAATAAATTATGATTTCGAATAAAAGAGCCTTCTGTTCTGGTTTGTTGCTTTTAAAAGATTGAATGATGTTATTGGGGTCTTTTGGAAAGAAAATAAAATGCCAGCTTTAAATAACCTCAAAAAATATAATTCTCACAATCTCCACTCATCTGTGATTGGTTCAAAAAAGAAAGAAAGAAAAAAAAAAAAAAAACAAAAAACACGCGATTGGTCCACATAATTTTGGGGACAATGGGGATCAAACTTCAAGGTCCCAAACATTTTTGTATAAATAAATGGATTTTTATCTCCTGTTTTTTAACACTAACACAAAGCTAGTGGGGCTAAATGATAAGACTAAGGACATAGAAATCGGATACATAATATAGGATACGTGGTCACTATATTTTACTTTTTGTGTCATTTTGATCTCTACATTTTCAATTGATTTAATTTTGATCCTTAATTTTAGATTATGTATCAATTTGGTTCAATTGATAATGTTATTAGTATTTTTTAAGAAAAATTATCACTAAATTGGTTGAGGTTAACTTGTTGAGTTATGTAAGTTTTTATAATTTTGTCCTTAAAAATAAGGAATTTGACACTTTTCCATAAAAAAAAATATTAAGAGTTATAATTAATTGGACCAAATTGAGACAAAATCATAAATTTAAGGTCAAAATCGAACTAACTAAAATTACAATAACTAAAATGATACAAGGACCAAAGTACAAGGACTATCATCGCAATTTGTCCTATAATATATGCATATGGATGGATAATGCTATGGTACACACCTCTTAAAATGTGTGTACCATTTGCATCTTTGTTATGCATTTTTATAATATATGTTATGTATTTTTTTTAATAGAATTATTACAATTTGTGATTCAAAAATAAAATTATACATTTTATAATTTTTTTTTATTTATAAAAACACTAACCTTGCTTAATTAATAATGAGAATATTTGGAATTCTCCGAGAAGGATTAGAATGACAGTTTCTGCTAATGAATGACTACTGAAATCAATGTTTTGAGCATAGAGATTCCACTCACCAGTAAAAAGTGGCCTATTCCTTGGGGTGTGGTAATACATCTAAGAAGTAGTTTTAACAAATCACAAAATATGTAATATACATCACCAAAATTACATTGCAGATGTATATGATACCACCCTTTAGAATTTCCCTACATTCTATGTTTGATTTCTATATTGGTAGCAAGATTATATATTTCTGTAAGACGTATTTTTTTTTGTTTATTGATAATAAAATTTCATAAAAACAAAAAAAAATTCTTTTATACATATAATAATTTTCAAATAGAGGATGCCATATACTGATTTTGTTGTTTATCAAGGTATTCCAATTTGGAGCAAAGTTACCTATCAATCACTTACTGGACAAAATAATAAATTATTTTTGTTGAAAAACTAAATTCATGGTAATTTTATTGATTTTAGCTTTAATTTGAAAAAGGTCTTTGGCTTATTAACTTTGTAGTACCACACAATAGCATTTGCGGTTGCGATTTCAACTTTTGTTCATTTTTTCATCACTATGGTGGATATAAGGGATGGCCATGGACCCCCTCAACCCAAACCCAATATTTTTTTGAGTATTGTAAAGAACACACCTAAATTCACATTGATTTATACAACTGGCTTGTTAGAATAGTTGAAAGAAATATGAAAAATGTGTATCTCTATTATATTGAATAAAATGAATATAATAGGAGAGTCTGTATTTATAGGTTGAATACAAACCTAGATAAGTATAGAAGGAGATAGAGATAAACCACTATATCACCATTAAGGAAAGCATTTTGACATCCATCTAAAAGAGATCCCAGTGGCGAGCAGCGACAACAACAAGTAAGCTATGCATAGAGGTAAGTCGAGAAATCGGAGCGAAAGTCTCCTCATAATCAATGCCATATTCCTGGGTGAAGCCTTTTGCAACAAGACGGGCTTTATAGCGCTCAATAGAGCCATCAGAATGGGTCTTGATTTTGTATACCCATCTGCAGCCAATTGTACTCTTTCTAGGAGGAAGATTAATAACATCCCAAGTATGAGTTTTGTCTAAAGCTTGTAATTCATCAGTCATAACTTGCTGCCAAAGAGGATTAGTACAAGCCTCACGATAGGAGGTAGGTTCATAAATAGAAAAGACAGTAGACCCTGACAATATAATCATGAAGATGAATAGGTGGTTGAGTTACCTGATGTGGACGATCGGTGGGAGGAGGATCTGGTAGGGTGATAGGAGACTCAACGGGACCATTAGAGGGAACAGTCGGGATAGGATTAGGTGTAGGCAAAGGCGTCTCTAGAGAGGAGGAACCTGCATCAAAGGTATTAGAGAAGAGATTGATAGAAGGATTAGTAAACAGAATGAAAGTAGAAGATGATGATAAGTGGAACGAGGATAAGGATGAAAACATTTTATGCTCCCAGAAAACCACATGACGAGAGACACAAAGACGTTTAAAGATAGGATTCTAGCAACGATAGCCTTTATGTTCAATTCTATACCCAAAAAAGCAACAAAGACGAGAACAGGGTTCAAGTTTGGTGTGTTCATGAGGTTGGAAGAGAACAAAGCATGCTGACCCAAAAACCCGAAGATTTGTGTATGGAGGACTAGTGCTATGTAAATGTGCATAAGGAGTTTAGTCATGGATAATAGGAGTGGGAACACAATTGATAGTGTAAACAGTAGTAAGAGTAGCTTCCCCCAAAAAATATTCAGGACACGAGGAAGAGATAAGAAGGACTCAAGTAATGTCAAGAATATGCCTATACTTCCATTTAGCACGACCATTTTGTTGGGACGTGCCAGCACAGGAACGATGAGACTGAGTACTGTGATGCTGAAGGAATGAGAGAAAATCAAGATCCCTGTATTCCATAGCATTATCAAATTGAAAATTTTTAATGGTTTTAGAAAATTGGGTTTGGACCATGCTTGCAAAATTGTAATAAAATTGTTTGAGTTCTGATCGACTTTTCATGAGAAACAATCATGTAAAACATGAAAAATCATCAACAAAGACAACAAAGTAACGTGATCCCCCCATAGTGGTAGTAGGTGATGATCCCCAAATATCAGAATGGATAAGATCGAATGGTGAATGAAAAACAGAAGTACTTGCATTAAATGATAAAGCAGGTTGTTTTGCAAGTTGAAAAGATAAACAACCCAAAGTATCGGGAATGACATGACCTAACTGATCAGTAGAAACTAAAGATTTTAAACGACTAACAGAAATATGTCCTAAACGACAATGCCAAATATTAAAAGGAGACATGCTGTAAACAGATTTAGGAGCAGCTATCGGGGTGGAGTCTGGAATATGAAGATGAATGAGCTCATAGAGACGTTTATGCTTACAGCCGATCCGAAGAGTTTGTCCCGCCTGAGGGTCCTGTACCAAACAACCATCAGTAGAAAATGTGACAGTTAAATCAAGCTCACATAGTTGACTAATAGAAATAAGATTTAAAATGAGAGCAGAAATAAGGTAAACATTTGATAAGGATAGATGAGAGGTGGAAATAGAACCAATATGACTTACACACATAAGAGAACCATCAACGGTATAAATGGAGGGAATATGAGTAGAGGAAGAAATAGAAGAAAATAGAGTAGAACTAGAAGTCATATGATTGCAACATGTTGAGTCAAAATACCAGGGAGATGTACCTAAATCGGACATGGCTTGGGCCCATAACACATAATTGGAGCTATCAAGGATAACAAAGATTGGATGAGAAGCATCATAACGATCCATAACGGTGGTTTGGTGAAGTAAAATAGAGAAAAACAGTGCTATAGGGGCAAAAATAGCAAAACAGAGCATACCAGTGAGTCCAGAAGGTCGAAAATAGCTGGGAAAGAAGTTTTGTGTGCAGAGATGACGTCAGCAAGGGTGCGGCTCACGTTAGCAAAAGGGTGCACGATGCACGATAGTAGCAGAGGTGTTAGCAGATGCGCGGCGCACGTTAGTAGGAGTATATGCGGCGCACGATAGCAACAGGCGTGTAGCGTACTGTAGTGCTGACGCGCTTAGGGCTGATGTTAGCGACGAAGGAAGCGAAGGGACATGCGCGTGACAGACGCGTGGCGTGTAATCTTCTGGCAACTGGTGCGTGGTAGCGCATGTAGAGACTGGTGGCGTCGTAAATAACGCGCCTAGCAATAAGTGGCGTGTAAGAGCATGTCTATGTTTGTTGTGGAGCATGGCTAATGGCTCTGTAATCGTTTGGAAGAGACGAATATTATGGTGTTGCAGGTTTATGATTACGACCACTGGAATCGTCTGAAACTAACGATGAAGTAGTCCTGGAACAAAGTTAATAAAGTGTATGGGTGATGGAATGAATGCTGTAGTGCCACTGTGTACGGGACTAAGCACAAAAAAAAAAAAAAAAAAAAAAAAAGGAGAAGAAGAAGATAAAAAAAAGGCTATAAGTGTAGAACCTAGAGTTCTGATACCATGTTAGAATAGTTGAAAGAAATATGAAAAATGTGTATCTGTATTATATTGAATGAAATGAATACAATAGGAGAGTCTGTATCTATAGGTTGAATACAAACCTAGATAAGTATAGAAGAAGATAGAGATAGAGAGAGATAGAGATAAACTATTATATCTACAATACAAGGAGATAAGTATAAATCTAAATCTAATATATACATTAACACGGCTAATTTGGCAATACTGTGAGCTCGTTTGGGAAGTCTTGGTTTGGGATTTTTTTGTTAAAATAGCCACAAAAAAATAAAATAGACTTTTTAGTTCAATAAGACAAAATATCACATCTAACACATAATCATTACATTCTTTCTTTCACAAAAAGTCACAAAAACCTTTATAGACGACGCTTTTTAGCCCCAAGCTAAAACAGCCAAAAAATCAAAATGTCAACCCACTTCCCAAACGAACACACAAGGTCCATCAGTTAGACTAAAAACAAAAGATAAATTACAAACATCTCCTACCCTTTTAAATTTCTAATCACACAACAAATAATTCCTTTTATTGATTAGTTATTAGGTCAATTAACAGTTATTAATGATGTCAGAAATATATTTTAATTAAAATTTAAATAATTTTATTATCATATAGAAGAATAGTTATGATTTTTTTTTCTATTAATATTGTTAAACAAAATTTTTTGATAATGAAATCTTTGGAATTTTTAAAATTATATGGGATAATTCGTATTTAAAACAAATTACAATGATATATTTGAATTAAAATAAATAAATAAATAACAGGTTTGAAACAATTGAAGGAAACCAGAGGCTATTAACAGACTCAATCCTCTCTTGTCGATGAATTAGTGAAATCTAAATCCTAAATTTTTTTACTAAAAAATAATCTTTAAGCCATCCCTATAAGAATTTGATTACAAATTGTTCAACCAAACAACATTAATACATGTCTTTGCTTCTTTTTTTATTTTTATTTTTTATTTTTTTACTTATTTTCGTCTTAGAAATTTTTTTTTAAAAATTTTTTTAGGTTTTTAGATTCAGTTCAATGAGATGAATGAAAAAAAATTTAAAAATTCAAAAAAGACAAAAAAAAAAAAAAAAAAAAAAAGAAGCCAAAAATAGTGGAGTTTTTTTTTTTGGGCATATTTTTTGTTTTTCAATTTATTTATTTATTTTTTTGACTTTTTAGATTCGTCTACCTAAGACAAACTAGAAAAGTAAAAAATATTTAGAAAAAGATGTGGCTTTTTTTAGCGAATAAGCAAAGTTTCTAAACTATAGTTTGAATCTTATAACAAAATAAATTTTATATTTTATATTTATTATTATTATTATTATATAAATATATCTATCTTGATTGATTCATTTGTCTCAACATGTAACCGTGCAAGACTTCCTCATTTCTAAATGAGAAAAGTTATGGATCATGAAAATTTTTTTCATGAAAATGATCATGAAAGATTTATAACCCTTAGATTACCTTGATTAGTGTGTGGTGCTTTATTTTAAATGTAATCTAAGGATCACAAAGTTTTCATGATTATTTTCATGAAAGGTTTTTTATGATACCTAAAATTGATGTTTCTAAATTAAGTTACCTGACCCTTGTTCTTTTAATTATTAAAGTAATAGGTCCACATTAATTTTGGTCTGGACAATTAGGTGAAGTCTATTTACTCATATTCTCATACTTCTTGACAAATTTCACCAGTAATAGATATTAATTAAGATAAATTACACTGACACTCCCTTGATTTCACTAAAATAACATTGCCACTCCCATTATTATTTGAAATCACACTGACACCCCCCTCTCAGCTAACACCAATACCTACATTAAGAAGATAAGTATAATACACTTGATGTTTTTGCAAATTTCATCTAAATCAAACAAAGAATTCACTCACCATTTTTACTCTTTCTACAACAGTGCATCGTCATTGGTAGCCTTGTGTAATCCTAACCCTCTATTCCCCAAGCCACCACCATGGGAAATTTCCAACCCAATCTGTAATTTCAATCCCCAAAGAAAGTCATTGGTGCACCACCATCTTCCAAATTACATCTTAAAAACCATCCTCATCAACATGGCTGCAACCTACAAGTGGACTGGATTTGGGATCCACTGAAGAAGACTTCTCTGGAATGGAACCAATATGCCAAAATAGATTGGCTATCCATTCATGATATTATATATACACTGCTTGTATATACACGTGTATATTTTTATATATATAAATATATGCCAAGATAACATTTCATTGGTAAGCTTGATTGATATTTAAGTGATGTCAATTATTTCTGTTCTGTCAACTGTTAGTTGACTAACGGAAGGAGTATAGTGTTGCACAAACTTTTAAAGTAGGCGAGGACAGTGCCATTTCAGAAAATAAAAAAAGATTTTAAAAGTATAAAATGGGTGTGACTGTAATTCACCCTAGATATTATTACAATGGCTACATTCGGTATGAATTTTTTGTTGGATAATTTTCACTGTATTACGAATAAATTATATTTGTGTACTTAACAATAAATAGAAGAAATAAAGAAAAGAAGAGAGATTGTTTGATTACAAAAATTAAACCAGAATATAAAATAAATAAGTAAATAAATAAAAACAGATTTTTATTTTATTATAAAAACAAAATCAAAATCTGAAATAGAAAAATAATAAAATAGAAAGTAAATTAATTGCTTACTGAATTAATTTGTTGAACAAATTTTATTGATCAAGTCTAGTGTTAAACACTGTGTCCTTAAGACAGATTCGTCCTCTCCACGATACTTTCGGATTGTGGACATCTATCTCCCAGGATAAAATGATCAACTGCGAATAATAACTGCACTACAAATTATTCGCACAACAAACACACTTTATATTTACACTCTTTCTCACAGAAAAATTAAATGCAGCAAAATGCTGAGAGAGTATACAGAATTTAGGACGAAAATTGAGTGAAAAAACCAAGTGAGGGACTGTCTATTTATAGATATAAAGGTGGTTGTACAGATTTGAATACAACAGGTATGGTTTGAATTTGAACATGTAAGGCACTGTTTCAACAGATACGAACTGTTTGGTTTTGAAATTTAACCAGATTTGAATCTGTCTAGTTTATATTGGCTAGATATAGACCTGTTTGGGTAGAGGGAAAACTGGACTGATTTTATAATTAATTTCGAATTCTGGACAGATTTTATTTTACCAAAAAATAAAATTAAATTCAAATCTTTTTGGAACAAGCCTAACCCAACCTCACACAACGCACCCGCGCTCAAGTCCAGCCTAGCTAGCCCGACTGACTGGACAGACAGGCAACGGCGCGCGTGTGTGTTTATTTTGGATCCAATGGGTCTAGCCCACTTTGCCCATAATCTCCCCCGCTACAAAACTTGGATGTCCCTTGGAGCCTATCCTAAGTTCCAAGCTCAAGCCTTATAAACCCACTCAAAGTTTGTCTACCAAATCAATGTGGGACAAGCCTTAAACCAAACTTTTAGAAAATTTCACCAAAAACACCATTTTCATGGGTTCCACCTAAAAATTAGACCAAAGTTGAGGAAAATTTTTATTTTTCTAAAAACCATTTCTTATAATCCTCCACATAAATGTAATTTGATGATAATGGAAATGAAACAATATGCAGAATTTGTCGAAAGAATATAAATAAAAAATATCTTGCATCAGGATAGGTAGTTTTCGCCCTTGAACCTTCCCTAATGATAACCTCTTGGACTTACTAGCTAACCAATGGGCATGATGTCTTGAATTATTCAGCCGTTTGTATAAGCTAAGACAATAGACTTCACACAAAATATCTTTTGACACATCGTGGTTCTCACGGTTGTGTTCATTTTGGCCTTGAACGCTTCTAGTTGTTCATGAATTCTTTCTAGAGAATTTAGCCTCTTCATTCTTATAGAACCGGCCTCAATTCGACACTCATATAGGTAATTCTTATTGTGAGTATCTCCTTATACTTGTCATGATTTTTATGCCTAAATCAAGATATAAGTAATCATTAAAAGCAAAGCTTATCCTTAAACTCCTACATACAACATATGTTGCAGAAATCACTTTCACCATAGGAATGGATAAGGAATTTTAATCCCTTGGTGATGTCTGGCTAGCCACACATAACTTAGTTGTCCCTTTGAACATAGTTCTTGGGATCTCTAGTCATTTAAGTAGGGTTACCGTTATGATGACTCTTATGTAATAGATTTTAATCCCATTCCCTTTGATGAATTATACAATTGCTCTATAGTCAAACTTTTTGTTAACGGATCCGCAATATTCTCTTTAGATTTTATATAATCTATTAAGATTATTCCATTTGAGAGTAATTGCCTTACGGTATTATGTCGACGACGAATATGTCGTGACTTTACCATTATACATATGATTCTGTGCCCTGCCTATTGCAGATTGACTGTCACAATAAATGCAAATAACTAGCACAAGTTTTGGCCACATTAGAATGTCTTCTAAGAAGTGACAAATCCATTCTGCTTCTTCTCCTGCTTTGTCTAAAGAAATGAACTCAGATTCCATTGTGGATTGTATGATGCATGTTTGTTCCGTGGATTTCCAAGAAACAGCAGCGCCTCCTAGAGTAAAGACATATCCACTAGTGGATTTTGAATCTTTAGTATCCGATATCCAATTGGCATCACAATAACCTTCGAGTACTGCTGGATATTGAGTAAAGTTCAAATCATGATCACGGGTAAATCTTAGATATCTAAGAACCTGAATGATCGCTTTCCAATGGTCTTCTCTGGGGTTACTAGTGTACCTACTCAATTTACTGACAGCATAAGTTATATCAGGATGAGTACAATTCATTAGGTACATTAGGCTTTCAATGATTTTGGAGTATTTTAACTGAGACACTGCATCACTTTTATTTTTTGATAAATAAAGATTGATGTCTACAAATGTTCTAGCTACATTCATATCATCCTTGATAAATTTACTAAGAATTTTTTCAATATAATGTGATTGAGATAATGCATATTCGTCAGATATTTTAGTAATTTTCATTCATAATATTACATTTGTGACCCCCATGTCTTTCATATCAAATCTTCTATTCAGCATTTGCTTAGTTGATTTGATCATGTTTTGTTTGCTTCAAATGATAAACATATCATCCACATAAAGACAAACGATGACATAACCTTTGTCAGTGTTTTTAACATAGACGCACTTGTCACATTTGTTTATCTTAAATCTATTAGTAAGTGTAGCATGATCAATTTTTTCATGCCATTGCTTAGGAACTTGTTTTAATCCATAAAAAGATTTTACAAGCCGACAAACTTTCTTTTATTGCCCTAGCACTACAACCCCTTTGGGTTGCTCCAAATAGATCTCTTCATTTAGATCACCGTTTAAAAAAGCTGTCTTAACATCTATTTGATGTATCTCTAAATTATACAATGCTGCTATGGCAATAAGCATGCGAATGGATGTTATTCTTGTCACAGGAGAATATGTGTCAAAATAGTCTAGACCTTCCTTTTGTTTGTAACCTTTTACTACAAGTCTTACTTTATACTTGTCTATTGAACCATCTGCTTTCATTTTTCTCTTAAATATCCACTTATATTCAAGAGGTTTAGAACCAGGTGGAAGATCCACCAATTCCCAAGTATGATTTTGCATAATGGATTCAATTTCATTATTAACAGCCTCTTTCCACAAAGGTGTTTCAGGACCTGTCATTGCTTCCTTAAAGCTTTGAGGTTCATTTTCTAACAGGTATGTCAGAAAATCTGGACCAAGGATTTTGATGTTCTTGCTCTCTTACTTCATTTTAGTTCATCATCAGTTAAATCCTGCTGGTCGAAACCATTATTAGTCTCTTGCGTTTGATTGTCATTAGTATATTGACTTTGTGTACAATCATAAGTTCTTTTATGTGAACTTAATTCATGTCCTCTCTTGTAAGAAAAATCATGTTAAAAAAACACAGCATTCCTTGATTCTATAATAGTGTTTACATCTATATCATGTATTTCTGATTTATAAGTTAGAAACCGATATGCACTACTATTTTGAGCATAACCAATAAACACACAATCTTCTATTTTTGGTCATATCTTAGTCTTTTTCGGAATAAGAACTTCAACTTTTTCCAAACACCCCCACATTTTTAAGTATTTGTATGAAGGTGGTCGACCTTTCCACAATTCAGAAGGAGTATTGTTGGTTTTCTTGTGGGGTATTCTGTTAAGAACATAATTAACAAAAAATATTGCTTCCCTTCACAAGTTCTGTGGTAAGCCTGAACTTAGTAACATGACATTCATCATTTCTTTAAGAGTTCTATTCTTCCTTTCAGCAATTTCTATTTTGCTGTGGAGAATAAGGTGCTGTAGTTTGGTGAATAATGCCATGTTATGCACAAAATTCATTTAAAGGTGCATCATATTCACCACCCCTATCACTTCTAACCATTTTAATGGTTTTACCAAGTTGATTTTTGTCACGACCCAAACCCGGCCCTATGGGTTTAGCACCGTAACTGGCCAGTAATCCGAGATTACCGAAGGCCTGCAGAACAGTAATACAGTAAAACAGAGTACAGGGCCTGGCGGAAGCCAATACAGTAAATAAATAGTGTCCATTGAGCTGTGACAATCTGTATGCCAAAAACATTTTTCATGCATTCATACAGTCAAAACAGTACAGTCTATACATTCATTTACAAACATTCAGTACGGGGATCAAATCCCTCGATAACAGTATAGTAAAACAGTAAACAGTTTATACGGTAATACAAAACAGTCGGGAGACAGGTGGGGAACACAGAAACACCCCAAGCCATAGCATGGCGTCTCGGAACCTCGCAGTGAGGCACATAGGCTGGCTTGACAAAACTGGGGGACTAACCCACGCTCCTAGCTCCGGTCTGGCTGCTGAGAACCTACATATATATATAAACAGTGAGCTAAAGCCCAGTGAATAACAATAAGTGTAAAGAGGTTATGAATGAATGTCCTTACAATAATGAAAACAGTTCATTAAACAGTATTTCAGTCTTTCAGTATGTCAGTCAATCAATCATATGTGGTACATCCATTAGCCTATAAACAGTAGGTCCAAAAGGACCGGGCCTCAACGGACCCAACAGTAGTGATGGCCATCAGTCAGTAAACAGTATGGTTCCACAAGGGAACTAACAGAGCTCTGTAACAGTAACAGTCAATGCTAAGGATGCCACAATACAGTTCACAATACAGGACATACATTCATTCAATAAACAATATCAGTTCAATAAACAATTCAGTTCAGTATTCAAAAGATAACCATTTTGAACATATCTTTACACAATCTGTTACTCACAGAGATTGGGCTACAGTATGCTAGAGCGCGTCCCCGAGTGCCAACCCTAAACAGTAAACAAATCGAACACACTCTAAGTTTAACAGTTGGGGAAGTATAATAATTAACTTCCTATTATGCCTCGGTGTGTTCTACATCTAAATCCTCATTAAGATGTCTTAAACTAGGCCTAAGAATGCCTAGGATGGAATGAGGATGTGAAAATACACTTAGAAAACATTTGCAGAATTTTCAGTCAAACAGAGCCCCGCTCGAGCGCAGGTTTCCCCGCTCGAGCGTACAGGCAAACAAAGGTCCCCGCTCGAGCGCAACATCCCCCGCTCGAGCGGACCAAAAAGTACTGGATAGGTGAAATCTCCGCTCGACGCCCGCTCGAGCGCATCACCCAGTCCTCCGCTCGAGCGCCCAATTCTCCGCTCGAGCGGACTGATGCACAATGCAAGATGCTGGGAGCTCGACTTCTCCGCTCGAGCGCTACTTCCTCCGCTCGAGCGGACAACAGAAATCTGGAAATCCCAGATTTGAGTCCCAAGCTCAAAACCAAGTTCAAAAGTAATGTTTTCGATCCTCTTGGGCTATTTTCTGGAAAAACTCTTTTAAACACATAGAATAACATGTTTCAAGACTCAATTTAAGAAATCAAGGCCCAAGGGTGTCTCAATTAACTCAATTCCAAACCAATTTTCAAGAACATGCATGAACAACATTCAAATATGGCATGCATGAGTTTCAAACCAATTTCAAGCTTCAAATCTTGCTCTCAAGAGCTCAATAGTTGGAAAACAAAGTGAAAACATGGACTTTAACTTAAACATGGACATGCATGTACAAGCCATCAAGAATTTAACTTCCAAATGCACCAAAATGGCCATGCATGCATGAATTCAAACATAATTCAACCTCTATGCACTAAAACATGGCTTGATTCTACAATGGAGCCTAGAACATGTAAGATGAAGCTCAAGACAACAAGAAGAAGATGAATTCACTTACCTAGAGTTCAATTACAAGTCTAGAAGTCCAATCTAGCAACCTATGTTATGAATCTCCAAGTTCTTCTAGCAATTCTTCAAGAGTTCAAGCCAAATCAACAAGAGCAAACCTCTCTCTCTCTAACTCTCTTCTTGGACGGTAGAGACAAGAAAAGGGCTGATCAAATGTATCTCTAAGTGTATAAGGCTCCAAACAATGATAAGAATAAACAAAAGCCACTCAATGGCAAAATGGTAATTACGTCAAACTCTTTAATTGGCTTTATTTAATCTAGTTTAATCATTCCTAATCAATTTTCAGATAAATATACCATTAAATCATAAATATTCTACTGACTCCAAAACACTAAACGGTTCCCAATTCGGCCGTCGATAAGGCCTTCAATTAGCAGTTTAAACATATGAATTCAAACAGATATTCAATCAATCAAACAGATACAATATGCAATTCAATAGATAACTTATTCAATTTCAGTTTCGACTTCAATCAGTTCATTCAGTACTTCAGTTAATTCAATTATCAGTCATTATCAGTTCGGTTTAGCAGAAATCAGTACGTAATTCAGTGGGTTATCGATAATCAGTACGAGGGTTGTTACAATTTTCAACTTCAGTTTTGTAAAGTTTAAACATTTCTAAGGCTTCATCTTTACTTCTAAGTAAGTATACATAACAATATCTTGTGCAATCATCGATAAATGTTATGAAACACTTCTTGCCTCCTCTAGTTTGAACAAATTTAAGATCACACACAACTGTATAAATTAATTCTAGAGGTTCAGTTTTTCTTTTAACCGATTTAAATGGAGCCTTAGCTAGTTTCGCTTCTACACAAATCTCACATTTGTGATTAGGATCAATTTCAAACTTTGGTATATAATCCAAACTAATTAATCTACGCAAAGCATCAAAATTTACCTGTCCTAATCTACTATACCATAAATTCGACTCAAGAATATAAGCAAAAGATGTGTTATTCTTATTAATAGCCAGTTTTGGTACAATCGTCATTACATTCAACTTGAAGAGACCATCACTCATGTATCCCTTACCAACATACATACCACTCTTTGTTAACAAAGAACCAGAAACTAAATTCTTCTGGATATCTAGTACATTCCTTGATGTCATCTTCAAGATCACCTTTCTTTGTCCAGCCACAGTAGAAGTAGAAGAATTTCCATGAAAAGTTGTTCACCATTTGCAGCCTTATTGTAAGTAATGAACATCTTTTTGTCCGCACAAATGTGACGAGTTGCCTCAGTGTCAACCCACCATTCCTTGGGATTTCCAAGCAAATTAGCCTTAGACACCACAACAGAGAGATTGGTGTCATTTATCCCGTCAGAGATGTAATCTAATTCTGTCATATTGGCTTGATTGGTGGTCTTCTTGCTTATACTTCCGCGATCCTTCTTAGGGCAGCGACAATCAGAAGCTCGATGTTCGGTCTTGCCACAGTTATAGCATTTTCCTTTGAACTTCTTATTGCTATTGTTGTTGCCTTGTTTAGGATCATCTCTAGTAAACTTCATCTTTTTGTTAAGTGGTTTGTGCACTTGTTCAACCAGATTAGCCTTGGACTTAATGAGATTTTTACCATTCCTCTTTTCGGCCTTACGGTTATCTTCCTTAATTCTTAGTCTTACAATCAATTCATCCATGGTCATCTCTTTGCGTTTATATTTTAAATAATTTTTGAAATCTTTCTAAGCCAATGATAACTTTTCTACTAAAGTAGCGACTTGGAAAGATTCGCTAAGAGATATATCTTCAGAATGAATATCATGCAAAATTAATTTAAAACTTTGAACTTGAGAAATTACCGTCTGGGAGTCTACCATAACGAAATCTAGAAATTTACCGATAACAAATTTCTTTGTACCAGCATCTTCTGTCTTGTATTTTTTCTCCAAAGAATCCCACAATTCTTTTGTTGTTTTTAAAGGGCTGTAAACATTATATAGTATGTTGTCAAAGCCATTGAGGATGTAGTTTCTGCACAAAAAATCAGAATGTTTCCAAGCGTCTACAGCAGCAACAACTTGCCGATCACTTTCATCCTCTCTAAGTACTCGAGCCTCTTCACGGAGAAACCGGGTCAGATTTAGAGTTGTAAGATAGAACAATATTTTCTATTGCCATCTCTTAAACTCGGTGCCATTAAACTTTTCCGATTTTTCTTTATGATTTATTGGAACTTGAACATGTTTCTAGATAGGGACCGGAGTCATTGTAACAATCGGATTTGGAGTGCTACTTTCAGCAACCATAATATCTGATTACAAAAATCAAAAAAATCAAAACACAAATGTGCCATTTGGTAACACTTATGTTTTCAGTTTTCTGTTCATATTTACAAAAATTTTAAAAACTCAAATAAAAACTTATTTGGTAAATTTTTGATTTATAAATCAGTAGTCTCAGTTTATAAATTTGGCCAAAAAATGTAAATTCAAAAAATGTGTTTCCATTTTGAGTTTTGAGTTTTGAGTTTTTTTTTTTTTACCACCAAACATTAGCCACCACCCGCCACCATTTTTCACCACCGTCTTCCGCCACCACCACCATCCACCAGCCACCACCTGCCACCACCACTCACCACCCACCTGCCACCACCAGCCACCGCCCGCCACCACCAGCCACTAGCCACCACCCATCTGCCACCCACTTGCCACCACCACCCACCCCTCGCCGCCGCCACCGCCACCGCCACCACCACAACCACCACCACCCACCTGCCATCCATCTGCCATCCACCCGCCACCCGCCACTACCATCCACCGCCCCCCACCACCACCCGCCACCACCACTCACCACCCAGCTTCCACCACTATCCACCACCTGCTGCCAACCACCTGCCACCCACCCAGCACCACCACCCACCTGCCACCACCACCCACCACCCACCACCACCACCACCACCACCTACTCGCTACCACCCACCACCCACCACCGTCACCCACCCACCCACCACCACCACCACCACCACCACCCGCCATCCGCCATTCGCCACCCACTTGCCACCACCACCCACCACCCGGCACCGTCACCCACCCACCCACCCACCTACCATCACCACCTGCCACCTACCCACCACTACTACCTACCCGCCATCCGCCACCCACCTGCCACCACCACCCACCATCCGCCACCACCACCACCACCACCACCCACTCGCTACCACCCGCCACACGCCACCGTCACCCACCCACCTACCACCACCACCCGCCATTCGCCACCCACCTGCCACCACCACCCACCACCACCACCCACCACCACCACCACCACCACCACCACCACCACCTACTCGCTACCACTTACTACCCGCCACAACCACCGCCACCACCACCACCACCCACTCATTACCACCTAGCACCCGCCACCGTCACCCACCCACCCACCACCACCACCCACCCGCCACCACCCACCGTCACCACCGTCTTCCGCAGCCAATTGCCACCACTTGCCATTTCTCATTCTTTTTTATATTTTTAAATTTTTTAAAGCATTTTGTCAATTACCAAACGCGTTTGTAGTTTATGTTTTTCTAAAAATAAACAAAAAATAAACAAAAACCAGTTTATAAAATTTTTGTAAATATAAATTGAAAACGTAAACGTTACCAAACAGACCCAAATTAATTTTCTAGTTACTCAAACCAGAAAATAAATTATAACGCAAAATAATTTATATTTTTCTAGTTACTAAAACCAGGAAAATAAATTACTACACAATAATTTTCTGTAACACTATTACAGAAAATAATATTCTGAGTTGTTAATGACACCAGTATATTACTACTAGTTGTTAAAGAAAATAAACAGTATATTAATACTATTTGTCAAACCGTATATGATTACTATTTGTATTTTTCAACTAGAATATTACTTTGGAAAAAGCACAGAAAATAAATACAATGAAGACACCAAAAAATGTTCTGTCTTAAGATTGTTAGACAATTTTCACTGTATTACGAATAAATTATGTTTGTGTACTTAAGAACAAACAGAAGAAATAAAGAAAAGGAGAGAGAGATTGTTTGACTACAAAAATCAAACTAGAATATAAAATAAATAAATAAAAAAAGATTTTTATTTTGTTACAAAAAGAAAATCAAAATCTACAACAGAAAAATAATAAAATAGAAAGTAAATTAATTACTCACCAAATTAATTTGTTGAACAAATTTTATTGATCAAGTCCAGTGTTAAACACTGTGTCCTTAAGGCAGTTTCGTCCTCTCCACGGTGCTTTCAGATTGTGGATATCTATCTCTCACGATAAAATGATCAACTGCGAATAATAGCCGTACTACAAATTATTCGCACAATGAACACACTTTGTGTTTACACTCTGTCTCACAGAAAAATTAAATGTAGCAAAATACAGAGAGAGTAGGCATAATTTGGGACAAAAATTGAGTGAAAAAACCAAGTGAAGGACTGCCTATTTATAGATGTAAAGGTGGCTGTACAAATTTGAATCCAACATGTATGGTTTGAATTTGAGCAGGTAAGGCACTGTTTCAACAAATACGAACTGTTTGGGTTTGAAATTTAAACAGATTTGAATCTGTCCGATTTATATTGGCCAGATATAGACCTGCTTGGGTGGAGGGAAAGCTAGACATATTTCGGAATTAATTTCGAATTTTGGATAGATTTTATTTTACCAAAACATAAAATAAAATTCAAATCTTTTTGGCCCAAAAAGATAGGTATTGGGCCGGACAAACCCAACCCAACCTCATACCACGCACCCGTGCCCAAGCCCAGCTCGACCGGAGGGATGGACGGTGGCGGCGCACATGTGTTTATTTTGGGTCCAATAGGTCTAGCCCACTTTGCTCATAACATCCCCCTCTACAAAACTTGGGTGCCCCTTGGGGCCTACCCCAAGTTCTAAACTCAAGCCTTATAAACCCACGCAAAAATTGCCCCCTAAATCAATGTAGGACAAGCCTTAAACCAAACTTTTTGGAAATTTCACCAAAAACACCATTTCTATGGAGCTCTCTTTGGCGTCAATTTTCCATTCACCCGATAATGGTTTTGAGCAATAAAATATACTACGTGAATCACAACGCGGCATAGAACGCGTTACCATTTAGACCCGCCAACTTTGGCGCATGGGTCACACCTAAAAATTAGACTAAAGTTGATGAAAAATTCTGTTTTTCCCAAAACCATTTCTAACACTTTTTGAGTTCAGATCCTCTACAGCCTCTCTCTCCCGCCTTTCCTCAAGGAGACAATCTAGATTGCGTCACGTAACTCCACTGAAAATCTACCGCTCAGATTAGCTCAATAAAATGTAATTATTATGTTTAGTTATGTTTTGAAAATATTATTTTTTAAATATAAAAATTAATTTGATAAAATAAACACACAAAAATAATATATTTTTGAAATTCTCAAAAACAATCTTCATTCCAAAAAAAAATTATATTAAAATAAAAAAAGTTGTATTTGATTTGCACCCACGCACAAATTGGATTTGTGTGTTTTTTTTTCCCTTAGAAAAAAATTATTTTCATATGATTTTTTTTTTTTTTTTGGGAATGAAGATTGTTTTTGAAATATATGATTTTTGTGTGTTTATTTCATCAAATTAATTTTTATATTTAAAAAATAATAATTTCAAAACATAACTAAACATAATAATTACATTTTATTTATTTTAATCTCATTTTAAAAGTATATTTTCAGTTATATTAATTTTATATTAAAAATTATATATATATTATGAAAATAAAATGGAAAAGATTAAAATAGTTTTTTAATTTTTTATTGGAAGAGAGAGAGAGAGAGAGAGAGAGAGAGAGAGAGAGAGAGAGTGAGTGTGTGTGTGTGTGGTGGGACGTGGGACGTGGGAGAGAGAGAGAGTGTTTGTTTTGAGAGATTATTTTATGGGATTGGATTATTAGTTTATTCAGACTAATAGTCGATTGTTTGGTTCAATTTTTTTGCTCCGGATTAATAGTCCCTTCGGACTATTAGTCCCTCATATGAGGGATTATTGTATCCTAGGGGAGAGGGTGAGATTATTTCCATGGGATTGGTATCCCATGGGATGAATGTATGAAATGTCCATTTTATCCTTATGCTATTACTTAATAAACAATTGAAAAAGGATAAAATATTTTTTTGAATATTTATAAATTTTTTTTTTAGTGTTGTTAATTTAAAATTATATATTAAATAAAAAATATAAATTGTAAATTATAAATTAAATTTAATTAAAAATAATAAATTAAAAATTATGACCTTATAAATTAAATTTTTTTAGTGTTGTTAAAAAATTAAATTTATATATTAAATAAAATTATTTTTTTAGTGTTGTTAATTTAAAATTATATATTAAATAAAAAATATAAATTTTAATTTAATTGAAAATAATAAATTAAAAATTATGGCCTTATAAATTAAAATTTTTTAGTGTTGTTAAATTATAAATTATAAATTATAGATTACAAATTTAAAATTATATATTAAATAAAAATTATAAATTACAAGGGTAAAATAGTCTTTTGAATATTTATTTTCATCCTGTCTGTCCAACCAAATATTGGATTATCTAAAAATAGTCCAATCCAGATATCTAATCCCATGACTAAACAAACATAGCATACAAATACAGTACAACCAAATAGTCCGGGGACAATGTATCCCAAGACTAACAGTTCGATGGATAATAATTTCCTCTTATCCAGTCCGTCCAAACAAACACACCTAGAGCGTTAGAAAAAGGGTTGGAGAGATTAATTCATCATATAAATAGTGTTTTTTTTTATTAAAATAGTGTTTTTTTTATTTTTTGGAACTAATCTGAGTTACAGATTTTTAGTGGCGTGACATTGCCCAATATGGGCCATCTTCCAGAGGAAGGGTTGGAGAGAGTAGCTAGAGAAGTTTTGAACTAGAACTTTTTGGACTAAAATAGCTAAAAAAAAAAAAAAAAAAATTTAAAATCAATAAGGCAAAATGTTACATTTAAACTATAATTATTTCATTTTTTTCCTCTCATAAAAGTTAAAAAAGTCAAAAAATTCATCTCAAACGAGATTTTTTAGTCTCAGCCTAAAAAGTCAAAAAGTCAATCCATATTCTAAACGAAGGTATTGTGTATTAAGATTATTTTGCAAAAATAATTAGGGTTCTAACACCTGCAATATTCAAAATTGTATAAATTTTCTCATTATTGATTGTCAATTTTGGAGTGGCTAACACAAGCAAAGAAACAGACAAAATGAAAATTTTACGCCAAATTTATTTATTATATGATGAATTAATTTTTGGTGTAAAAATTGAGTAACGCCCATGTAATAAGATTTTTTATAGGGTAAATTAAACTGGCACGCCTTACATTTTATACCTTGCGTCATTTTGGCCTGTACATTTTTAATTGACTTATCTTTATTTTAATTTTAGAGTTTGTGTCAATTTAATATAATTGATAATATCATTAGCCTTTTTTTTAAAGCTATCATTAAATTAGTTGAGATTAACTCACTAAGTTGAATAAATTTATAATATTGTCCTTAAAAGTATGACACATGTCACTTATATGTGTATTTTTATAACAAATGCTAAGAGTTGTAATCAATCTGACCAAATTAATACAAAATCTAAAATTAAGAGTTAAAATTAAATCAATTGAAAATGTAGGATCAAAATGACACAAAGGATAAAATATAGGGACTACTGGTATAATTTTTCCTTTTTTGTATTTAATTTGTTTGCCATCTGTGGTGACATCTTACATGTCATTCATGAATTTTTGTACAATATATTACTACAATAAATTAAGATTTTAGAAGCAAAAATTAAGGGATAAAATATTTTTATTGTCGAAAGTGTCATTACTATATTTTAGTGATCAAATTAAACATTTACTGATGAATTACTATCATTTTGGAACCAACGATTTTGTCACAAAATACAAACATTTTTTCGAACCAAATTATGTTGGCCCTAAAAATATATTTATTAATGACATTTTAAAAAGTTCATAGCTAAAAGTTTTTTTTTTAATATTTTACGAAACAATATTTTAACGACTATTCTCACAATGATAATAATTGATCGCCAAAAACAAACAAGTATGTGGATAGAATAATGATATATGAATATATACACAATGGTGTGGTTTAATAAGAACTTTTTTTTTATTTTAGAACAAAATATCTATAAAGATGAATTATATTTTCAGCAATATCACGATCACATCATTCTTGTGGTATTTTTTTTGTGCCCATTAGCTAAGTGCATAGAAATGGTGCACGGAATCAGTCACAAACAAGACAAAAATGATGGATTTCACTTGTGTATGACCCACATATAGGATCTACCTTTTGTGTCTTGTCTATGATTGATTTTATGCACCATTTTTGTATTTGTGGTAAAACTCTTTTTTGTATGAATTTTGTGTATAAATATATTATTATATTTCTAGAATTCTGAATTTAATGTCATAAGATATATGTGCATGTAATGTCACAAGATTATGGCAAGTGAATTTACCAACCCAAAATGAAAAACTAGTAATCATTTGGATGATTTAAGAAAGAGTCACAAGATATATGTGCATTTAATGTCAGGGCAAGTGAATTTACTAACCCCAAAATGAAAAACTAGTAATTATTTGGATGATTTAAGAAAAAAGTCATAAGATATATGTGCATTTAATGTCACCATATTAAGGCAAGTGAATTTACAAGCCCAAAATGAAAAACTAGTAATCATTTGGATGATTTAAGAAAAAGAAGTGCTAGACACTTATAATTTGGATTTTTAAATTTATTTATAATAATATGTCAATAAAGATGAATCCTACCCAATTAAATGTGTGGTAAATCAAAAGCAAAGATTTCTGTAATTTCACATCTCTATCTCTCTATATATAGTGAAGAAAGTAGACAATTTATTTGAAAATTTATTTATAATAATGTGTCAATAAACATGAATCCCACACAATTGAATGTGTGGTAAATCAAAAGCAAAGATTACTGTAATTTCACATCTCCATCTCTCTATATATAGTGAAGAAAGTAGACAATTTATTTGCACAAAAAAGAAAGAAAAAAATTAAACAAGACAGTTCATACCAAACCATGAATAAGCCTTCATTCACTTGTTTAGCCCTTCTGATTGTGCTTGTAGTGGTGTCATCAGGTTAGTCTTTTTATTTCTCTCTAAAATATAATTCAGGCTTTTACTTGACCCATTTTCATACCTTTCATTTGAGAATATGTTTTTGTCTTTAATTTTTTATGAAAAATGTGTAAAAATAGAATGGATGAAAATAAAATTTTGATTTTTAATATTTGTTGGTTTTTTTTTGACTTTTTAGTGACTTTAGGTTTTGGGTTACATCATGACTCGTTTATAAATATGACAAAATAGCATAAAAGCCAAAAAATCAATAAAAATATTAAAAAGCCAACAAATATCCAAAAAGTCAAATATCATTCACTCTATTTTTTTTTGCATATATTTTCATAAAAAATAAAAAATTTGTCTCAAATATATTCATCTAGTTTGTTTTTGAGTTCTTAAAAACAATTTTATGAGTTTTTAATTTGTATTCTTGTATTTTTAATATTTTTTTGAATAATTTAAACAATGTTTTTTTTTTATATATCCACTTAATCTTAATACATGTATGAAGTAAAAAATTTGTACAAATTTTTTTAAAAAAAATTCATTGAATACAACAAAATACAAAAATATATTGAATTTTTATTTTTATTTTCTGTATTTGATGAATTTTTTGAAGTTTATTTTTTCAGAAATATTATATATTATGTATATCTAAAAAATAAAAAATTTGTGTAAATTATTAAAATAATTCACTAAAAACAAAAAAAAAATGCAAAAAATAAAACTTAATTTTTTGAAAAGTGAATTCAAATTTTTTTTTTTTTTTTTTTGAAACCATACGGAGTGATTAGTTTTTTATGTCATATTTTAACAAAAAAAAAAAAAAAAAATGTTCTCAAACGACACCTAAATCTCAGCCTATTGGCTTAGATCGTTTTGACAGGGTTTGGGTCTCAACCCGGCCCAACAAAAAAAATTCTATTGAATGGATTCGGATATCATTTTCGAGGGTCAATATGATCCGATCTCAATTTGAACCTTATTTATTCATATATATATTGAGTTTGTTTCAATATTTAATTTCTGAATTGATAGCAAAACTAACAATATACAAAATTGGTGATAGGAGTGCTAGAAGCTGATGCAAGGAACTTGCTAGAGTCAGAACAGATGCCAACGACATGCATAACAGATGACGATTGCATAACTTATTATTCTTGTATTAAAGATTTGCGATGTATCAATTACATATGTGCTTGTCCCAAAAATCATATATGTGCTTTCTGTTGATGATGGATGGTTGTGGACTAAAGGGCAAGGCCATGTTTGCATTTTTCTAATTAAGCAGATGTTTGATAATCTGTTATTGTTGTCTCTACCTCCTTCCGTATAAATAAATTATGATTTCGAATAAAAGAGCCTTTTGTTCTGGTTTGTTGCTTTTAAAAGATTGTTGTGTTATTTGCTTCAATGATGTTATAAATAAATGGATTTTTTTATCCCCTGTTTTTTAAAATTAACTCAAAACTAGTGGGATTAAGTAAATAAGTCTATCCAATCTTAAAAAAAATAAAATGAATAAGTTTAAGAATATAGAAATCGAATACCAAACTGCAACATAGCACAAAATAGAGAGAAAGGGAGAGTCTCCCAAGGACATATTTGTACTATGCCACTCCTTATCATCTCAAAACATCAAAGGAGAGGCACCATTGAATCCAAAACCATCAATCAAGCATCTTAATGCATGATGACCAAGGATCTAACTTATACAAATTCAATGAATGCACAACAAACAAGACACTAAGACTGCTACCTTATCAAGGGAGATCAAAGGTAATGGAGACAAAGGGGATTGGCTCATTTTCATCACTTTGAGTATGAAATGGATCAATCCGCCTTGTGTTCAATATAACGTCCGATTGAACACAATGCAATGCACACATAACATGCTTATATTGATATGTTTTACTCGTTCAATTCTTGTTTACACATTTTACATTACCGAGCCATTCATTAACCGGTTTAGTTCAATGTGAAAGTCCTCTAATGGGAAAGATGGCCTCAACCACAAGCACCTTGAGCATGAAAGAAGTCTCATGCTTTTGGTTAGTAGAAACCCTCAAGAGAAGGCTAAAACCATTAGGCATGAGAGCCTCGATTTCATGCTCAAGCCAACGAGGGGCTCAAGACCACTTTCAAAGCAAAGCAACAAGTGAAGAATGGAGTGACATGGAAAACATTTCAGTTCTGAAATAAGATGCTAAAGACACTAAACCATGCAAGCAACGCATGCACAACATGTTAAGAGACTTTAAGTATAAAAAACTAGTGAAGTGCATTACACTAGAACCATGCAATATCAATCACAAAGGACCAAACTACCTTTGGACAGAGCTTAAACATGCCAAAATAAAGGCCTAAACATGCTGGAATTGAAGCTCAAAAGACTAGACAAGCATACACACAAATTGGCTCACACGCAAGGCATCAAAGCACAACTCTCAAAAGCAATTAAAGAGTGATATATGCGAGAGTATGGCAGTGATATATGCTCTGAAATCACATGAGAAATGATGCTATATCATGGAAACATCACAAGCAAAGCATGCTAGAGGCCCTAAAACTCAAAACTAGTTAAGGCACTTGCACTATAGCTATACAATACATGAGCCACATGACCAAAACAACCCAAAACAGTCCTAAAATAGCCTAAATGGAGTTCTAAAACATGCTTGAAACAAGCCAAGAAAGGCTAGACTTAGAGGCCAAAACAAATAGCACATGTTAGGCAATTTAGCACAATTGCACTACAAGCATACAAAGCAAAGCTCATGTGATCAAACCAGCTCAAAATAGAGCTTAATCATGCCAAAACATTAGCAAAAATGTGCTGGAGTTAAGCTAACACATGTTAGAACAATGGGCTAACTCATTAGGTACATGAGGCTAGTGAACAAAATCACACTACACATGCAAGATACAAGCAACCAATGACTAAACCAGCCTAAAACAGAGTTATAACAGGTTCAAAAAGTCACAAAAACATGCTCGAACCAAGCCTCAAGAGGGGAGAAATGCATGCTCATTTGGTAGGCTATCAACACATGCAAACAAGACAAGAGGAGATGGGACCACCCCCTCTCATTTGGGACCTCAAAACAAGCTTTTCACCACTAAAATTCCTCTGGAATTCAGTGGTTAAAAGGTCAAAACAAGGTAGTTTCAAAAGCTTTGAAAGGTGGCTCAAAAGGCTTTGCAAGCCAAAGAGCAAAGGGAGAGACAACCCCCTAACACAAAAGGGGCTTAAACTACCATTTTAGAACCTTAAAATCAAGGCTTTTTATGGAAAAGGGGGGATAAAGCAAGTGTGCAAAAACAAGCTTGAAAGGGAGAAGTGCTTACCCTTGAAGCACAACAGCAAAACCAGCCAAAATCTGAGCCAAAACCACCTTTTGGGGCTCAAACAAAGTCCCAAGGAATCTCAGCCCAATGGTGGTCAAGTTTGATCAAGGGTCTCTTTGCAAGAGTGTAGGAAATTCTCACTTCTAAGCCTAAAATAAGAGGAGAAAGAGAGAATTCTAGAAAGAGGGGAGAATTTGCTCACAAATCTTCTAGAGAGAGGATTTTTTAGAGTGAGAAGCTCCCAAATTTTCTACCTTTGCAAAATATGAGATATAGCTTCCATATATAGCAAAACATGAGCCTTGGTCGAAATATCTGAGTTTGGAAATATCTGCAGCAGTGTATAACAGCTGGAGAAGAAATATCTGCCAATTCTAGGCTTCTTGGAAATTTCTGGCTGACCGGCCACTTCAACTGGCCGACAAGGATCATTTTTGGCCGGCATATGGCCGGCATGCTCCATTTGTGGCCGGCACATTCCCATAGGGGTCGGTAGCAAAAACTAGCCCATGGTCCCGACTTCAACTAGGCATAACTCCTTCATCTGGACTCCTTTTCAAGTCATTCTTGTGTCCAAATTGAAGCCCCGGAAGTAAGCTTTCCAATGGTAGCAGCCTCACATCAAAATTCCAATTATGCTAAGAGATATCCCTCTTTTAGTGAAGACTGTTCAGTTTCGGTCTAACCGGATTGATGCCTAACTTCAACCAGCCATATCTCCCTCGTCTGACCTCGGCCTTAGGAGATTCTTGAGTGTAAAATGAAGCCCTAGAAGTCTTATTTTCAACGATGATGGCCTCATAGCTGAAATCTAAGTATACAAACGGATAGGCCTGATTCAATGAGGGCTGCTCGACTCTCTCTCTTAACGGTTCATATTTTCTTCAACACAAAACCCCTAAACAAGGTGTTTTGAAAGATTTTTCAAAAATTTCATCTCTCTTTCATTTATTTCCACTTTTTCCTTGCTCGGTTTACTAAAAAGCGCAACATTTAACAAAATACGAGCGTCGGAACATCGTAGGAACTTTTTTCGAAAGTGTTTTGAAAAAGAGGATTTTAAGATCTAAAATCTTTTGGTCCAAAAATGGGGTGTGAAGTTTGGATTTGACGCTCTCCTTGCCAAAGAAATCGAACCTTTGCACTGTACACCTTTCATCACCAAGTAAACCATCAGTAGCGCCCAAGTCTTAAGGGCGGTCAAAAATGGGGTGTCTACACAGCGTCACTGCAAAGGGTAAAAGGCCTATGGGTAGGAAAGCTGCAAAAGAATTATTTCGGGGAAATCAAGTCATTGAAGTTGAAGTCCAAAAAATGAGTATACAATTGGAGACATTTAACTAACACCTTGCTAGGAATGGCAACGGGGTGAGGCGGGGCTGGGGATTACCTTTCCCGTCCCCGATCCCCGATTGAGAAAGTCTTCCCGTCCTCGGCCCCGATCCCCGACGGGGATCCTATCACTGTTCCCATCCTTGTCCCCTAACGGGGATTGGGGTTCCCCGACCCCGAAAATTCCCCGGCCCAAATCTGTTATGGTCAACAATACCATCAACAACATCATAATCGTTCCAAAAAAAAAAAATCTGTTTCAATGCATGCTGTGTAATATATATACATAGAAAAATCTGTTTCAACACCATACATAAAAAAATCTGTTTCAATACCTGTCACGACCCAAACCCGCCCCTATGCGTTTAGCACCGTAACCGGCCAGTAATCCGAGATTACCGAAGGCCTGCTTAACAGTAATACAGTAAGACAGGGTACAGGGGCTTGGCGGAAGCCAATACAGTAAATAAACAATGTCCAATGTGCTGTGACAGTCTGTATGCCAAAAAGATTTTACATACATTTATACAGAACAGTACGAAACAGTATGCATATAATATACAACCAATCAGAACAGGGACTTTATCCCTGATAAACAGTACAGTGCAAAACGATCAGCCTATACAGTAAACAAAACAGTACAGAAGGGGGAAAACTAAAACACCCCTAAGCCTTAGCTTGGCAGGCTCGGAACCTCGCAGTGAGGCACAGTGGTTGGCTAGACAAAAAGGGAAGTCTACCCCACGCTCCTAGCTCTGGTCTGGTGCCTGTACACCTATATATATATATATATGAGCAGTGAGCTAAATCCCAGTGAATAACATAATGCGTAAAGAGGTTTAGAATGAATGTCCTTATAGTAATGAAAATAGTTCATTAAATCAGTATTTCAGTCTTTTAGTCTTTCGGTCAATCAGTCATATGTGGTACATCCATTAGCATAACAGTACAGTAAGCAGTAGGTCTTAAAGACCGAACAGTAATGATGGCCATCAATCGGTAAACAGTAGTGGTTCCACGAGGGAACCGACAGAGATCTCTGTAACAGTAACAGTAAACAGTAGGTGCTAAGGATGCCACAATACAGTCAGAATATAGGACATACATTCGTTCAGTAAATAATATCAGTTCAGTAAACAGTTCAGTTCAGTATTCAGAAGATAATCATTTTGAACATATCTTTACACAATTGTTACTCACAGAGTTCTGGGCTACAGTAAGCTAGAGCGTCTCCTCGGAATGCCAACCCTATACAGTTAACAGATTGAACACACACTAAGTTTCACAGTTGGGAAAGATAATAACTTAATCCCTAAATTTGCCTCGGTGTGGTTCTACATCTATATCCTCTTTAAGGTGCCTTAAATATGCCCTAGAAATGCTTAGGATGGAAAGAGGATGCAAAGATGCACTTTTGAACACTTTACAAAATTTTCAGAAAACAGGGGTCTCGCTCGAGCGTAGCCTTCTACGCTCGAGCGAGCGTGTCAAAACAGCGGGGCCGCTCGAGCGTGGACTTCCTTGCTCGAGCGGTCTGCAAAAATGCAAAAAGTGCTGGATGTTGGAAATCTCCGCTCGATGCTCGCCCGACGCACGCTCAGGCGTAAGACACAATCCTCGCTCGAGCGTAGGTTCTCTCGCTCGAGCGGAGCTCAGAATAAACGATGGTCGCTCGAGCGTGGAATCCTTCGCTCGAGCGAAGAAGCCAAATTCTGGAATTTCCAGATTTGCCTCCCAAGCTCAAACCAAGCATTCCTTAGCTCAAAACTCGACCTCTTGGGCCCAAATTCTGGAAAACACATCTAAACTCAATATACAACAAGTTTCAAAGCTCAATTTGTGAATTTAAAGCCCAAGGGTGAGTCAATTAAATCCAAATTTCAAACCCAATTTCATGAACATGAAGAACATGCAAACATGCATGAATTCAAATCATTTCAAAGCTTCCATTGGATGCTCTAGTGAGCCAATTGTTCCAAAAACAAGTTGAAAACATGGACCATTGCAAAATTATGAACATGCATGTACCATTTCATGAAGGACAACTTCAAAACTTCAAATTAAAAGCATGCATGCATGAGCTAGGCTCCAATTTGACATATATGGACCAATTCAAGGCTCAAATCACTAAGGATACAAGAACTAGGCATGAACAAGCTTAAACACAACAATGAGAGGTTAAATTCCTTACCTAGAGCTTCAATTACAAGGTGAGGGGGCTTAATTTGCAACCCATGATCCAATTCCTTCAATTACCAAGCAATTTACAAGCAAAATTGAAATGAAATCAACTCTTCCAGTTTCTCTCTCTCTCTAAGGTCGGTTGTGGTGTTCAAAATGAGCTGATGAAATGTTTGGTTCAAATGTAATAAGGCTCCTATAGATGTTAGATAGTGGCCCACTCAAAATGACAAAGTCGTAATTAAAACCAACTTACAATTTAGCTTATTTTAATCTAATTAAATCATACCAAATCACATTTTAGATAATTACGCCATAAAATCACATTAATTCTAACGACCATAGAACTTCAATCGATTTTGGATTCGACCGCCGATAAAGCCTTCAATTAGCAATTTAAACATAGAACATGAGCAGATAACTAAACAGGAAACAAATAGAAATGCAATTCAAACAGATACAGTCAATCAATCAGTTCCAAATTTCAGTCAGTCAGTTCAGTAATTCAGTCAGTTCAATTACTTTTCATATTCGGTCTCAGTTTAGCAGTAATCGGTAATCAATCAGTCATTAATCGGTAAACAGTGTGAGGGTTGTTACAACACCATACATGTACAAATCTATATACAACACCATACTGTGTATATATTTATACCTGTGTAATAAAAATAAAAAATCTGTATATATACATACTGTCTAAACACATGTAACATACACATACAAAAATCTGTTTGAACGACGAAGGAGGATCGGCGTTGCGGAGAGGACGATCGGCGTCATGGAGAGGACGATCGGCGTCGAGGACGAGGATCGGCGTTGAGGACGACTCTCGGCATCCTAGACGCAGATCAGAGGGAGGCAATGACGGAGATCGGGGTGAGGCAGTGAGGTCGGAAGGAAGGAGATCGGAGGGAGGGAGGGAGAGAGATCGGCGTGAGGCAGTGATGAAGATCGGAGGGAAGGAGGGAGATCGGAGGGAGATCGGAGGGAGGAGAGGCTTTGAGAGAGAGAGATGAGAGACAGACAGACTAAACGGAGTCTGAGTCCAGAGGTCCTAAACATATAATATAATATATATATATATTATAATAACCCTAACCCTAAACATATAATATATATTTATATATTATAATAATTATGCGGGGGATCAGTCGGGGCGGGGCCGGGCCTGGCCGGGGTTGGGAAATCTATCCCCGTCCCCGGTCCGAAAATCATCGGGGATCAGATTTTTAATACCATCCCCGGCCCTATGGGGATAAATTTCGGGGAAAAACCGTTCCAATCGGGGTCGGGAGATCGGGTCCCCATCGGGCCGGGTTTAAATTGCCATCCCTACACCTTGCTGAGAAAGAAAAGGAAAAAGATGAAAGAGAAGAAAAAGGATTCAAGCACTGCAGGAGATGAAAGAACTTGAGATCAGAAAACAAAAACATGAGATAATGACTGCGGGCATTTCTCATTCGGACCCTCAGGCGAAAGTGTATTACACAATGCGAAAAAATGAGATTTTCGCCAAGTGGTTCTCAAATGTCAGCAGCCCAAATTACTATTTCCCCATGCCTCCTGATGAATAATTACGGGATAATGCATTTTTTTGCAATGTCATTTATTTTTTAATGTAATTGTTAGTCTTTATTTGCAATGTCATTTTTTTTTAATTTTGTAATGAAATTTCATTTTTTTTTGTTTTTTATTTTTTATTTTTGAGTATTTTCTACAATGGATGGTTGTTGGTGAATGAATGTTGGGTGAATGATGGATGATTGTTGATGGATAATTGGTGATTGTTTATTTTTTATATGTAGTTAAAAAAATTTATTGAATATGTAGTGATATGTTTTTTGGTGGGGTGAATTATATATATATATATTTTCAAATTTTCAATTTTTTTTCATTTTTTATATTTGTCTAGTTGGGAATAATATAAATATATAATTTTTTTTTACAAACAGTTAAAAAAAAGTCACAAAAGACAAAAAATAAACAAAAATAAAATAACAAAAAAACTTATATCCAAACAGCACCTACAAATTTAGAGGGAAAGTTGGTTGAGATTTGTCAAAATAGCAAATGGTCATTGGAGCACCATTGCTATAATTTGGCAAAATAGCACTATTCATTGCCAAATTATAGCATTAGCAATAGCAACATAGCAATAACCATTGGAGATGCTCTAAGAATTGGTTCCCAAAAACTAACAAGGCTGTGGATAGAGTAACGAAATATGAATATATACATAATACTGATGTGGCTTAATAAGGACTTTATATTTTAAAGCAAAATATCTATAAAGATGACTTATGTTTATAACAATTCCACAACCACATCATTCTTATGGTATTTTTTTGTACCCATTCACAAAAATGGTGAACAAAATCAGTCACAGACAAGACACAAGTGGGACCCACATGTGGGATCCACCTTTTGTGCCTTGTTTGTGATTGATTTTGTGCATGATTTCTATATTTATAACTACTCTTTTTTATATGAATTTTATGTATAAATTAATATATTATCATATTTCTAGAATTATGAATTTAATATGTGCATTTAATGTCACAAGATTACGACAAGCGAATTTACTAACCCAAAATAGATGACTAGTAAGAATTTGGATGATTTAAGAAAATGAAGTGCTAGACTTAGAATTTGGACCCTTAAATTTATTCATAATGTGTTGAGGGAGATGAATTCTATACAATTAAGTGTGTGGCAAATTAAAAGTAAAGATTTCTGTAATTTCATATCTCTATCTCTCTATATATAGTGAAGAAACTAGATAGTCCATTTGCACACAAAAAAAGAAAAAGAAAAAAAAAAGAAAAAAGAGAAGCTAGACAATCCATACAAAACTATGAATAAGCCTTCATTCACTTGTTTAGCCCTCCTGGTTGTGCTAGTGGTGGTGTCATCAGGTTAGTCTTTCTATTTCTCTCTCAAATATAAGTAGATACAGAATCTATATAAATAAAATGAATAATTTTTTTTTTTGGTCTTATCATCAAATTTCATAAAATTTTGTTCATTTATATTTATTTGGTGTTCTTTTCCTTTTTAGAATTTGTATTCATAACAGAGAATAAAACCAAGAACACAAAAATTAGAAATTGGTAACAACATCAAACCCTAAGTATATATGGATAAATAATATTATTTTATAGTGAAGCCTATCAATAAATTCTAAAAAATCTTGTCTAAGGTTATCATTTAGCTTAATGTCTGCACCCTGACTTAGCAGGCTTTTACTTGACGCAAGTTCATACCTTCGTTTGAAAATATGTTTTTTCTTTAAATTTTTTTGCAAAAATATGTTAAAAGTAGGTTGAATGAAAATAAATCCTTGATTTTTAATATTTGTTAATTTTTTGACTTTAGGTTTTAGTTACTTCATGACTCGTTTGGAAATATGATTGTTTTGGAAAGTGTTAAATAAGTTTGACTTTTTTTGTTTATTACATAAAGACATGTAAAAGTAGAGAGGTAATAAGTCAAAAAATCAATACATTGGCTTATATGGTCTCATTTGACCACTACATGTTTTAGCCAAAAGGGCAAAAAGTTATAAGTTATTACATCACTCTCTCTACTTTTTTGTATATCTTTTTATAAAAAATCAAAAAGTTACTAAAATAGTTTGGCTGCCACTTCCTAAAAGAAGCCAAAGTAGTCGACAAGTTAAAAAGTCAATAAAAAAGTCAAAAGCCAACAAATATCAAAAAGTCATATTCAATTTACTCTACTTTTTGAATATATTTTCGTAAAAATTTAAAAATTTATTTAAAAAATATTCATCTAGTTTGGTTTTGAGTTTTCAAATATAGGTTTTTAAGTTTTCAATTTGTATTTTTATATTTTTAATGATTTTTTTGAATATTTTAATCAATATATATATTTTTTAATTTTTATATTCACTTAATCTTAAAAGTTGTTTGGGGTGTCCTAAATAAGTGTACTTTTTGTCTTTTTGGACTAAAAAATTGAGGTTGAAAATATGAATGTTTGGGTTAACTTTTTGACTTTTTATGGAAAAATGTGTAATAAAAAATTGTAAAAATTGATTTGTAGAGAAAAATTCGAATTGGGAGTTATGTAACAGTAATTGTTGACTTTTGGTGAATAGTGTTAACTTTTTAACTTTTTGAGTAACTTTTTGACTTTTTTACAAGTTCCCAAACTTGGCCTTAATATACTTACGAAGTAAAAAATTTATACAAAAATGTTTAAAAAATTCATTGAATAGAACAAAACACAAAATATATTGAATTTTCTTTTTTCTTTCTGTACTTTTTTGTATTTGGTGATTTTTTTTCACAAATATTATACTTTTTCAGTGTATTTAGATTAGGTATATCTAAAAAATAAAAAAATTATGTAAAATATTAAAAAGATTCACTAAAAATAAAAAAAAATATAAAAAATAAAAAACTCAATTTTCTAAAAAATAGACTCAATTTTCTGAAATCAAACTCAGTAATTAGTTTTTTTATGTCATGTTTTAACAAAACAAATCAAAAAATTACTAAAAACATATGTTCTCAAACGATACATAAATCCCTGCCTGTTGGCTTAGACCGTTAGCCAATCTGGGTCAAGCTCATTGGCAGGGTGTGGCTCCCAATCCGGCCTAACAAAACAAACCATGTTGGGTGGATTTGAATATCATTTTCACAAAGGCTTTAGTTAGCGTAGTGAAACCTTTACTCTCTTCATGTTATGTGGCCATATTTTCTAGAGCTCAGTTATTATAAAGTGAAAGCCTCGGTTAGTATAATGAAGCCTTTGGTCTTTTCATGTCACGTGAAAGTATTTTTTACTTTAAAAAATAAAAAAAAAAGGATTACATAAAGAGGTGGGTAACTTTGAACCCATGAATGGATTCAAAGTAAGAAGATTTTTACCACTTACGTTGTAATTGGTTAAGAGATTTAGAAAGAAAAATGAAAAAGATAGGTGAAATGTAAATAAAATATAAACACAGTGTTAAACTAATACAATTTTAATTTCTTTATTATTTTCTTTTTTTTTTACTTATTTAATTACACACTTACCACATATGTTATCCGTTAATTCATATATATATTGAGTTTTTTGGATAACTAACAATATACAAAATTGGTGATAGGAGTTCTAGAAGCTGATGCAAGGAACTTGCTACAGGCAAGACAGATACCACCGATACCACCGACATGCATAACAGATGATGATTGCGTAACTTATTATTGTGTTCTTTATCTGCAATGTATCAATTACGAATGTGCTTGTCCCAAAAATCATCTGTGTGTTTTCTGTTGATGATGGATGGTTGTGGATTAAAGGGCAAGGCCATGTTTGGGTTTTTCTAATTAAGCAGATGTTTGATAATCTGTTATTGTTGTCTCTGCCTCCTTCCGTATAAATAAATTATGATTTCGAATAAAAGAGCCTTCTGTTATGGTTTGTTGCTTTTAAAAGATTGAATGATGTTATAAATAACATTGTCATGGGGTCTTTTGGGAAAAAAATAAAATGCCAGCTTTAAATATCCTCAAAAAATATAATTCTCACAATCTCCACTCATCTGTGATTGGTTCAAAAAAGAAAGAAAAAAAAAAACAAAAAACACGCAATTGGTCCACACAATTTTGGGGATAATGGGGATCCCCAACTTTAAGGTCCCAAACATTTTTGTATAAATAAATGGATTTTTATCTCCTGTTTTTTAACACTAACACAAAGGTAGCGGGGCTAAATGATAAGTCTAAGGACATAGAAATCGGATACATAATATAGGATAAATTATACTGGTGGTCACTATATTTTATCTCTTGTGTCATTTTGATCTCTACATTTTCAATTGATTTAATTTTGATCCTTAATTTTAGATTATGTATCAATTTGGTTCAATTGATAATATTATTAGTATTTTTTAAGAAAATTATTACTAAATTGGTTGAGGTTAACTTACTGAGTTATGTAAGTTTTTATAATTTTGTCCTTAAAAATAAAGAATTTGACCCTTTTCCATAAAAAAAATGTTAAAAGTTATAATTAATTGGACCAAATTGAGACAAAATCATAAATTTAAGATCAAAATCGAACTAACTAAAATTACAATAACTAAAATGATACAAGGACCAAAGTACAAGGACTATCATCGAAATTTGCCCTATAATATATGCATATGGATGGATAATGCTATGGTATACACCTCTTAAAATGTGTGTACCATTTACATCTTTGTTATGCATTTTTATAGTATATGTTATGTATTTTTTTTTTGTAAAATTATAATTTGTGATTCAAAAATAAAATTATACATTTTATAATTTTTTTTTATTTATAAAAACACTAACCTTGCTTAATTAATAATGAGAATATTTGGAATTCTCCGAGAAGGATTAGAATGACAGTTTCTGCTAATGAATGACTACTTAAATCAATGTTTTGAGCATAGAGATTCCACTCACCAGTAAAAAGTGGCCTATTCCTTGGGGTGTGGTAATACATCTAAGAAGTAATTTTAACAAATCACAAAATATGTAATATACATCACCAAAATTACATTGCAGATGTATATGATACCACCCTTTAGAATTTCCCTACATTCTATGTTTGATTTCTATATTGGTAGCAATATTATATATTTTATGTAAGACGTATTTTTTTTGTTTATTGATAATAAAATTTCATAAAAAAGAAAATGAAAAATTCTTTTATACATACAATAATTTTCAAATAGAGGATCTCATATACTGATTTTGTTGCTTAACAAGGTATTCCAATTTGGAGCAAAGTTACCTATCAATCACTTACTGGACAAAATAATAATTTTTTTTTGTTGAAAAACTAAATTAATGGTAATTTTATTGATTTTAGCTTTAATTTGAACAATGTGAATACATGGATATAGTTAGGTCTTTGGCTTATTAACTTTGTAGTACCACACAATAGCATGTGAGGTTGCGATTTCAACTTTTGTTCATTTTTTCATCACTATGGTGGATATAAGGATGGCCATGGACCCCTCAACCGAAACCCAATATTTTTTGAGTAATGTAAAGAACACACCTAAATTCACATTGATTTATACAACCGGCTAATGTGGTAATACTGTGAGCTCGTTTGGGAAGTCTTGGTTTGGGGTTTTTTTGATTAAGATAGTCACAAAAAAACAAAATAGATTTTTTAGTTCAATAAGACAAAATATCACGTCCAACGCATAATCATTGGGTAATTCTATTTCCACGCACCAAAATATCTCATTCCACATCCTCTCTCAATACACATACCAACTAATTTTAAATTTTGCGATTTTATTTAATGCACAATTTTTTTTGCCAAAAATATCCCTCTCTTTAACATTGAAACTCTATACCAACACCCATTTGTAACTGTCATTCAATCCCTGCCAGCAAATAACAACAAGAAGTAATAATTAGCATTTAAGATTAAGGGTGAACTCAAAGAGAGAGAGAAGGAACTTTACGCTACTAAAAGAAAACCCAATTACAAAACAGAGAAATTATTAAAAAAAACATAGATGGAAATTAGAGGAAAGATAAATTGGGAAAACTGATGAACGGATGGAAAGGAAAGTGAGGGAATAAAGATAAAAATGGCTCAGAAAATGGACAAGTCAAAGCTCTAACAGCAAATAGGGTGAGAAGAAAAGGTTGAACAAGCAAAGAACATAAGCCAAACAATGAAAATCCAAAAGCGAATCGGGTCGAATTTGGGTAGAAAAGTGAGATAGACTGAAATTGAAATACCCACATAGAAATTCAAAGGAAAATGTGAGAATAAAGAGGGAAAACCCACAAAGAAATTAGGGCTTTGGTGGAGAAGATAAGGACACATTAGTAATTTTATTTTAGAATAAAATTGTAATAAAAAAATAAATTATTAAGTGTGTGCACAAAGGTAGGTAGTTGTGTAGAAATAGAATTTCTCATAATCATTACATTATTTCTTTCACAAAAAATCAAAAAAGTCAAAAAGTCCTTTCCAAACGAGACTTTTTAATCCCAGACTAAAATAATCAAAAAGTAGAAAAGCCAACCCACTTTCCAAACGAACACACAAGGTCCATCAGTTAGACTAAAAACAAAAGAGAAATTACAAGTATCTCCTACCCTTTTAAATTTCTAATCGCACAACAAATAATTCCTTTTATTGATTAGTTATTAAGTCAATTAATAGTTATTAATGATGTCAGAAATATATTTTAATTAAAATTTAAATAATTTTATTATTGTATAGAAGAATAGTTAGGATTTTTTTTCTATTAATATTGTTAAACAAAAATCTTTGATAATGAAATCTTTGTAATTTTTAAAATTATATAGGACAACTCGTATTTTAAACAAATTACAATAATATATTTGAATTAAAATAAATAAATAAATAACAGGTTTGAAACAATTGAAGGAAACCAGAGGCTATTAACAGACTCAATCCTTTCTTGTCGATGAATTAGTGAAATCTAAATACTAAATTTTTTTAATAAAAAATAATCTTTAAGCCATCCCTAGAAGAATTTGATTACAAATTGTTAAACCAAACAACATTAATAAAAAATATGCAGAAAAAGATGTGGCCTTTTTTAGCCAATAAGCAAAGTTCCCAAACTATGATTTGAATCTTATAAGAAAATAAATTTAAATTTTAAATTTATTATTATTATTATATAAGTATATCTTTCTTGATTGATCCATTTGTCTCAACATGTAACCGTGCAAGACTTCCTCGATTCTAAATTAAGTTATATGACCCTTGTTCTTTTAATTATTAAAGTAACAGGTCCACATTAATTTTGCTCTGGACAATTAGGTAAAGTCTATTTACTCATATTCTTGTACTTCTTGACAAATTTCACCAGTAACACCAATAGATATTAATTAGGATAAATTACACTGATACTCCCTTGATTTCACTAAAATGACATTGCTGTTAGGGAAAATCGATAATTTCCCACAAGTAAATCAATTAATGGGAATAAAAATTAATATAGAAAAATTAAATCAAAAGCAACACAACAATTTTTACGTGGTTAACTCAATGTGAGGTACGTCTACGGGATCGAAATCCGATTCCACCATCAACCAAATAAGTTTCCAAACGATTACAAACGAGACACGAATGATCTCACAAAATCACCCTTAGGTGAATTCCAAATAATCACAAATAAACAAGAGGAAAGACCTCACCAAATAGATGAACAAAAATCTTCAAACCAAAGTTGTAGAAGACCCAAAATAATAAACCAAAATCAATCCACACGCTGCCCTAAATCCAAAATAAACTTCCAAGCTTTAATCAGAATCAAAGCACAAAGCATGAAATCAACTATAGCATCCCGCATGGTTACCAAAGAGATTGACCAATGATCTATATTAGCAGCCACATCACTTTTCTCTTGGGAAAAACAATACCAAAAATATGTATTGTGAATCTAGGATTTTTTTTTATCAAAACCTTAGTTGTTTCCAAACTGAATTGGGTTTCCACAAAATTAGATATAATATATAAAAATATATTATCCCTAAACCAAATCAAATTAAACTCTTTTAATAAACCAATTGGGTCCCACACTCCAATAAGAAGGTATACCCAACAATTCTCCCCTTACCGACTTAAGTGGAGATATCAACCATACCCGCCAAAGTTTGACACTATAAATGTTTGTCCCTCGACAAAATCTTTGTCAACATGTCCGAAATATTATCATCTGTGTGAACCTTTTCAAGTTGTAACAATTTCGAGTCTAACACATCACGAATCCAATGGTATCTCCCATCAATGTGTTTCGATCTCGAATGAAAAGTAGAATTTTTGCTCAAGTGAATAGCACTTTGACTATCACAATAAAGCACATACATTTCTTGCTTTAAACCCAATTCTTGCAAAAATTTCTTCAACCATAACTCTTTTTTACAAGCTTCTGTAATGGCAATAAATTCAGCTTCGGAGAGAGCAATACATTTTCGTAATTTAGATTGTCATGCCATAGCTCCCCCTGCGAAAGTCATCAAATACCCCAAAGTAGATTTTCTAGAATCAACATCACCGGCCATGTCAGAATCCGTGAACCCATCAAGCATCGGCTTACCATCCCCAAAACATAAACACACCTTCGAAGTCCCTCAAAGATATCTTAGAATCCATTTTACCGCTGCCCAATGTTCTTTACCCGGATTAGAGAGAAACCGACTCACCACACCAACGGCGTGAGCAATATCCGGCCTTATACAAACCATGGCGTACATTAAAGAACCAACTGCTGAAGCATAAGGAATTTTCAACATCTCTTGCTTGTCTTTCTCACTTGTAGGACATTGATTCGAACTAAGTTTGAAGTGACCCGCAAGTGGACAACCAACCGGCTTCGCTTTATCCATATTGAACCTCTCAAGAACTTTCTCAATGTAGCTTTCTTGAGACAACCAAATCAGCCATTCTTTGCGATCACGAACAATTTTCATACCAAGTATTTGCTTTGCTGGTCCCAAATCTTTCATACCAAAAGATTTACTCAACTCTAACTTCAACTTGTTAATCATGGTAGAATCTTGACCCACAATTAACATGTCATTAACATAAAATAAAAGAATAATAAATTTACCATCCGAAATTTTTTTCACAAACACACAATGGTCCGAAGTGGTTTTAGAAAAACCATTATTCATCATGAAAGAGTCAAATTTTTTGTACCATTGCCGTGGGGCTTGCTTGAGACCATACAAACTTTTCTTCAATTTGCAAACAAATTTTTCTTTCCCTTTTTCCACAAAACCTTCTGGTTGCTCCATGTAAATTTCTTCTTCAAGATCACCATGAAGAAATGCAGTCTTCACATCAAGTTGTTCAACTTCAAGGTTCATACTTGCAGCCATGCCAAGTACAACCCGAATAGAAGACATCTTCACAACCGGTGAGAAAATCTCATCAAAGTCAATGCCTTTCTTTTGCCCAAAGCCTTTCACAACAAGACGTGCTTTGTACCTCAAATTTTTGCTATCATCCTTCAATTTGAAAACCCACTTATTTTTTAGAATTTTCTTCCCTTTAGGCAACTTCACTAAATCATAAGTGTGTTTTTCAAGTAAGGAATTCATCTCCTCTTCCATGGCCTTTTTTCAATTATCTTTCTTTGCGTGCTCAATTGTTTCTTGGTAGCTCTCGGGCTCCCCTTGATCAGAAATCAACACAAATTCATTGGGAGGATACTTTCTTGAAGGTTGTCGGTCCCTTGTAGATTTTCTCAACTCAAGTTGTGGTGGCGGTTCTTGAGTTGGATGCTCTTCCTCAATTTCTGGCTCAATTTCATTAGGATTAGCATCATCCTCTATATCTTCAATAGGTGGCTGCACATTTCCCCCATTTTCATCATCAACTGAAGATGAAGGAGATGGATCTATGTTAATGAGATCACTAGTTTTTGGCTCCGGTTGATTACTTTTGCCAAAGTCTTCAATTGTTTGGTCTTCAAGAAACACAACATCACGGCTTCGAATAACTTTCTTGTCGACCGGATCCCACAATCTATACTCGAATTCATCATGCCCATAGCCAAGAAAAATACATTGTCTTGACTTATTATCAAGCTTGGACCTCTCATCCTTTGGAATGTGAACAAAAGCTCGGCAACCAAACACTCTCAAGTACTCATAAGACACATCTTTGCTAGTCCAAACTCTTTCAGGAACATCACCATTCAAAGTATAGCAAGGAGACAAATTGATCACGTCAATCGTTGTCCTCATTGCCTCACCCCAAAAGGATTTTGGCAATTTAGCTTGTGAAAGCAAACACTTTGTTCTTTCTACAATGGTGCGGTTCATCCTCTCGGCAACGCCATTTTATTGAGAAGTCTTCTTAACTGTCTTTTGGTGCCGAATACCTTGGCTGCGACGATACTCATCAAATGGCCCAATATATTCACCACCATTATCTGATCGGATGCACTTCAATTTCTGCCCTGTTTCTTTTTCAACCATGACCTAAAAATGCTTAAATACTTCTAGAATTTGATCTTTAGTTTTTAGTAGAAAAGCCCAAACTTTCCTTGAATAATCATCAATGAAAGTAACAAAATAAAGTGCACCACTATGTGTTCTAACTTTTAAAGGACCACAAACATCCAAATGAATCAACTCTAACACATTTTCTTTTCTAGAAGCAACATTTTTATGAAAAGAAACTCTATGTTGTTTACCCGCCAAACAATGAACACAAGTTTTAAGATGTGTACCTTTCAAACCGGGTAAAAACTCTTTCTTGAACAAAACTTGTAGCCTCTTTTCACTCATATGGCCAAGCCCTTTGTGCTATAATTTGGTAGAAGTATCATCTTCAAGTGCATTGACAACACCTTTATAAATTTTTTCTTGCATCAAATAAAGTGTATGAGTCTTCTTGCACTTAGCCACCACCAAAGAACCCTTTGTAAGCTTCCATATTCCACCACCAAATTTGTTGTTGAAGCCTTCATCATCTAACTTTCCAGTAGAGATCAAATTGAGGAGAATGTTGGGAACATGCCTCACATCTTTAAGAAACAACTTGTAGCCCAAATTTGTTTCCAAGCAAATATCACCCATGCCGATAATCTTCGTCAAACCTTCATTACCCATTCAAACATAACCATAATCTCCTTTGGTGTAGGTAGTGAAGAAATTAACTCGAGAAGTCACATGAAAAGAAGCACCAAAATCAATCACCCAATTGTTCTCTTGGTCCACAAAATTGATACAATCATCTTCACAAACGACCATGAGATCATCGGTAGTAACTGTCGTTGTGTCTTCTTGCTTCTTATCCACACTTTTGTCACGCATTTTCTCCTTGTTCTTGAGCTTTCGGCATTCTCGCTTCATGTGCCCTTTCTCATGGCAATAATAGCACTCAATGTCTTTCTTTGAAGAAGAACCATCTCTTGATTTGTCGTGGCTTTGATCACGACCATGAGGAGTCTTACTCCTCTCTCTTATTTTGCTTCGACCTCTCATAACAAATGCTTCCGAATGAGAGAAACCCACTGATTTTCTTCTAGTATCTTCATTCAATATGCTACTAGTGACTTGGCTTATTGTGACAACTCCAGCAGGTGCCGAATTACTAACCGTCATAACCAAAGTCTTCTAACTTTCGGGTAAAGAACTAAGTAGCATCAAAGCCTGCAACTCATCATCAAAAATAATTTTCATAGAAGCAAGTTGGTTAACAATACTCTTTATTTCATTCAAATGTTCTGGAATGGGGCTGCCATCTTTATATTTTAAATTAACCAACTTACGAAACAGAAAGACTTTATTTGTGGATAATTTTCTATCATAAAGACTTTCTAATTTTTTCCATAAATCATGTGCCGAAGTTTCAGTAGTAACATGATGAAATACACTGTCATCAATCCATTGACGGATAACACCAACGGCTTTTCGATTAAGCCTATTCCATTCATCATCTTTCATACCCTCGGGTTTGCCACTATCACCCTCAATAGGTCCATACAAATTTTTACAAAATAATAGGTCTTCCATTTTAGTTTTCCAAGTTATCCAATTGCTTTCATTGAAGTTAGACATACGACCCACATTCTCCTCCATTGATTTACACAAATAAATAAACCCAAATAAACCGTAAGCTCTAATACCAGTTGTTAGGGAAAATCGATGATTTTCCACAAGTAAATCAATCAATGGGAATACAAATTAATGCGGAAAAATTAAATCAAAAGTAACACAAGAATTTTTACGTGGTTCCCTCAATGTGAGGTACGCCCACGGGATCGAAATCCGATTCCACCATCAACCAAATAAGTTTCCAAACGATTACAAACGAAACACGAATGGTCTCACAAAATCACCCTTAGGTGAATTCCAAATAATCACAAATAAACAAGCGGAAAGGTCTCACCAAATAGATGAACAAAAATCTTCAAACCAGAGTTGTAGAAGATCCAAAATAATAAACCCAAATCAATCCACACGCTGCCGCTAAATCCAAAATAAACTTCCAAGCTTTAATCAGAATCAAAGCACAAAGCATGAAATCAACTATAGAATCCTGCACAGTCACCGAAGTGATTGATCAATGATCTATATTAGCAGCCACATCACTTTTCTCTTGGGAAAAATAATATCAAAAATATGTATTGTGAATCTAGGATTTTTTTTATCAAAACCTTAGTTGTTTCCAAACTGAATTGGGTTTCCACAAAAGTTTGGAAAGACTAAATAAGTGTACTTTTTGACTTTTCTTGTATTATGTGTAGAAAAAGTAGAGAGGAGATGTTGATTGATGTGACCCAAAAAAGATAAAAAGATGAAATAAGTGCACTTTTTTAGTTTAGCCAAACTTGGCCATAATGTATAAAAATATATTATCCCTAAACCAAATCAAATTAAACTCTTTTAATAAACCAATTGAGTCCTACACTCCAATAAAGAGATATACCCAACAATTGCCACTCTCATTATTATTTAAAATCAAACTGGCACCCTGTCAGCTAACACCAATACCTACAATAAGAAGATGAGTATAATACAATTTGATGTTTTTGCAAATTTCATCTAAATCAAATAAAGAATTACTACAAGATAATACACTTTTTGCGATCACTTTTGCCAACTAAAATATTTTGGTCGCTAAAAGGTATAGAATTGACGACCAAAAATTATGTTAGTCAGTAAATATAATATTTAGCTACTAAATTTTTTTAGTCGGGATATATTAATTATTGGCGACTAAAAAAAAATTTAATAACTAAAAATGTCACAATTAGCGACTAAAAAAAATTTAACTCTTAAATTTGCAACAATTGACAACTAAAAAAATATTTTAATCGCTGTATTAATACCCTCACCATTTTTACTCTTTCTACAACAGTACATCTTCATTTGTAGCCTTGTGTAATCCTCTCTATTCCCCAAGCCACCACCATGGGAAATCACCAACCCAATCTGTAATTTCAATCCCCAAAGAAAGTCATTGGTGCACCACCATCTTCCAAATTACATCTTAAAAACCATACTCATCAACATGGCTGCAACCTACAAGTGGACTGGATTTGGGATTCACTGAAAGAAAACTTCTCTGGAATGGAACCAATATGCCAAAAGTAGATTGGCTATCCATTCATGATATTATATATACACTGCTTATACGTGTATATTTTATATATATAAATATATGCCAAGATAACATTTCATTGGTAAGCTTGATTGATATTTAAAGATATTTTTTTTGGGTGATGTCAATTATTTCTTCTTCTGTCAACTGTTAGTTGACTAACGGAAGGAGTAAAGTGTTGCACAAGCTTTTAAAGTTGGTGAGGACAGTGCCATTTCGGAAAATAAAAAGAGATTTTAAAAGTATAAAATGGGTGTGAGTGTAATTTACCCTAGATATCATTACAGTGGCTACATTTGGTATGAAATTTTTGTTGGATAATATTCACTGTATTACGAATAAATTATATTTGTGTACTTAACAACAAACAGAAGAAATAAAGAAAAGAAGAGAGATTGTTTGATTACAAAAATCAAACAAGAATATAAAATAAATAAATAAAAACAGATTTTTATTTTATTACAAAAATAAAATCAAAATCTGAAACAGAAAAATAATAAAACAGAAAGTAAATTAATTACTTAGGTGCCGTTTGGTAACACTTACGTTTTCAGTTTTTAGTTTATATTTACAAAAATTTTAAAAAACTCAAATAAAAACTTGTTTGGTAAATTTTTGGTTTATAAATAAGTGGCATCAGTTTATAAATTTGGCCAAAAAATATAACAACAATGATTCATCCCCCCTTTTCCCATCACCCCATTTGACCCCCTCTCTCTCTCATTGGTTGCTTTTTCTTTTTCTTTTTCTTTTTCTTTTTTTTCCTGCTTCTCCAATCACTCCCTGACACATGGCAAAGGGGGTGAGGGGGTGACCCCCAAAAGGGGGTCTCAAGTATTATTCAAAATCTAAACTCAAAAAATGTGTTTCCGTTTTGAGTTTTGAGTTTTTTTTTTTTTTTATCACCCAACACTAGCCACCACCCGTCACCATTTTTCACCACCGTTTTTTGCCACTGCCACCCACCACCCACCCTCCGCCACCACCTGCCACCACCACTCACCACCCAGCTGTGATCACCACCCACCACCCGCCACCACCGCCCACCTACCATCCACCACCCACCACCACCCACCACCCACTTGCCACCACCACCCACCCCTCGCCACCACCACCCGCCACCTACCCGCCATTACCACTCACTAACCACCTACCACCACCCGCCACCACCAGCCACCCACCACCACCAGCCACCCACCCACCACCACCACCACCACCCACCACCACTACCATCACCTACCAACCACCCGCCACCCGCCTGCCACTACCACTACCACTACCACCACCACCACCACCACCCACTCGCTACCACCCACTACCCGCCACCGTCACCCACCCACCACCACTCGCCACCCACTTGCCACCACCACCCATCACCGTCACTCACCCACCCACCATCACCACCTGCCACCTACCTGCTACCACCACCCACCTACCACCACCGCCATCCGCCACCCACCTGCCACCACCATCCGCCACCCGCTACCACCACCCATTCGCTACCACTCGCCACTGTCACCCACCCACCCACCCACCACCACCACCCGTCATCTGCCACCCATCTGCCGCCACCACCCACCACCCACCCGCCACCACCCACCACCACCCGTCATCCGCCACCCACCTGCCACCACCACCTACTCGCTACCACCCACCACCCGCCACCGTCACCCATCCACTCACCACCGCCACCCACTCGCCACCACCCACCACCACCCGCTACCCACCACCCACCGTCACCATTTTCCACTACCGTCTTCCACCGCCACTTGCCACCACTTACCATTTCTCACTATTTTTTATATTTTGAAATTTTTTAAATATTTTGTCAATTACCAAACGCGTTTGTAGTTTATGTTTTTCTAAAAATAAACAAAAAATAAACAAAAATCAGTTTATAAAATTTTTGTAAATATAAACTGAAAACGTAAACGTTACACTAAATTAATTTGTTGAACAAATTTTATTGATTAAGTCCAGTGTTAAATACTGTGTTCTTAAGATAGATTTGTCCTCTCCACGGTGCTTTCAGATTGTGGATGTCTATCTCCCAAGATAAAATGATCAACTGTGAATAATAGCTGCACTACAAATTATTCGCACAACGAACACACTTTGTATTTACACTTTTTCTCACAGAAAAATTAAATGTAGCAAAATGCAGAGAGAGTAGGCAGAATTTGGGACAAAAATTGAGTGAAAAAACCAAGTGAGGAACTGCCTATTTATAGATATAAAGGTGGCTGTATAGATTTGAATCCAACAGGTATGGTTTGAATTTGAACAGGTAAGGCACTGTTTCAACAAATACGAGCTGTTTGGGTTTGAAATTTAAACAGATTTGAATCTGTCTAGTTTATATTGGCTGGATATAGACCTGTTTGGGTAGAGGGAAAACTAGACTTATTTCATAATTAATTTTGAATTTTGGACAGATTTTATTTTACCAAAAATAAAATTAAATTCAAATCTTTTTGGAACAAACCTAACCCAACCTCACACCATGCACCCGCGCCTAAGCCCAGCCTAGCCAGCCTGATCGATTGGACGAACGAGCGGCGGCGCGCGCGCATGTTTATTTTGGGTCCAATGGGTCTAGCCCATTTTGCCCATAACCTCCTCTGCTACAAAACTTGGATGCCCCTTGGGGCCTACTCCAAGTTTCAAACTCAAGCCTTATAAACCCACTCAAAGTTTGTCCATCAAATCAATGTGGGACAAGCCTTAGACCAAACTTTTAGGAAATTTCACCAAAAACACCATTTCCATGGAGCTCTCTTTGGCTTCAATTTCCTATTCACCTGATAATAGTTTTAAGCAACTAAATATATTACGTGAATCACAACGCGGCATAGAACGCGTTACCACTTAGACCCGCCAACTTTGGCGTATGGGTCCCATCTAAAAATTAGACGAAAGTTGAGAAAAAATTCTGTTTTTCCGAAAACCATTTCTAACAATCCCCTACATGAATGGAATTTGATGACAATGGAAATGCAACAATATGCAGAATTTGTCGAAAGAGTGTAAATCGAAAATATCTTGCATCAGGATAAGTAGTTTTCGCCCTTGAACCTTTCCTAGTGATAACCTATTGGACTTACTAGCTAACCAATGGACGTGATGCTTTAAATTGTTCAGTCGTTTGTGTAAGCCAAGACAATAGACTTCACACAAAATATCTTTTGACACATCGTGGTTCTCACGGTTGTGTTCATTTTGGCCTTGAACACTCCTGGTTGTTCATGAGTAGGGCTGCAAACGAGCCGAGTCGAGTCGAGTTTTGCGAAGCTCGAGCTCGGCTCGATAGAATTTGATAATGTTCGGGCTCGGCTTGAGCTCGAGTCGAGTTATGAAAGTTGCGCTCGAGCTTGGCTCGCTAGATATTCATAAAGCTTGAGCTTAGCTCGACATAGCTCATTTACAAACGAACGAGCTTAAGCTCGAACACACAAACAAATTAAGCTATGAACAGAGCCAAAATCAAATATGCTAATCTTAAAAATCAAATAAAACATCCTGATACAACAATAAATTAATAACAACAGCCCAAACAAATCTACCAATCTTGAAAATCAAATAAAACTTCCTAATGCAACAATTGATACATCCTAATGCAACAATAAATCAATAACAACAGCCCAAAAAAATCTGCCAATGTTGAAAATCAAATAAAACATCCTAATGGAACAATAAATCAATAACATAAACAACACAATCTGCAAACAGACCATTTAATTGCAATAACTATTATAGCAATCTACAAACAGACCATTCAAACTTTAAAACTAAACTAATCAAAACATAGAACTTCCATATCCCAACTCCAATATATAAAATTACATCACTTTAAAAAAAGAACAAGAGTCTTTAAAGTTTCTCTTAGTAAGCAAAAAGAGAAACTAAAAATGTCTAGTGATGTTTTCACTTGAATCAAGCTCCAAAAGTTCCAAAAGTTTCCTTCAATTTTGTTGATAAAGCTCCAAAAATCTGGTTCATTTTCACTACACTTCTCAAAAATCTGGTTCATTTGATAAAGATTAATATTAGTGTAATATCTTAAAATAATTACCATGAACAACTCTTGCATTTAATGAAAAAAATTAAAAACATTAAACATACCTTGTTAAGATGTCATAATTACAAGAAAGAAACCATTAAGGCAGCAAAATCTCTTTAAAAGGTGGCTTGCCAGCCTATGAAAAGAAGCAAAAAAAAAAAAAAAAATGATTTCACCTATTTTTTCTTCTATTTTTCACATAAATTGATTATTAAAAGGGACTTTAATTATATAGGATAAAAGATTATACTTACATCCGGTGTCTTTTTCAATCCATGTAATGCACGTACCCAATTAGCTCCACACAACAACATTTGGACAGTTTTTGTTGACAATGATGCACGATAAGGATCAATGACTCTACCACCAGCACTAAATGTAGACTCCGAAGCTACTGAAGTGATAGGAATCGATAATATATCACACACCATTTTAGACAATATACGAAACTTTAGATTATTCACTTTCTACCACTCTAATGCATCAAAATAGGAATCTGAATCTTCGTTACAAATATAAACACCTTCTTCTAAATAAATGTCCAAGTCAGATTATACAGGTTGAATGGTGTTAGCTTTTCTAACGAAAGATTCAAATTTCGATTTTCCAGTTACAACAGATTTTCCCACACCTTGTATACAACTACTTGAACCAGTTGCTCGTGTGTTGTGCAAAAAACTTTTCTCAGTATTTGATGAGGTGTGAATAGAAACATACTCATTGTAAAGCTCATATAGAGCCTCACGAACCATAGAGATGTTTCTAGTAGTTTCAGCTTCTAGGTGGATCTCTAGAAAACAAAAATCAATAAGCATCATTTTGTATCTTGGATCTAAAACAGCAGCCATAGCCATCAATAAATTGCATTCACCCCAATACTTGTCAAATTTGACCTTCATCTTCAAAGTCATTGTTCGAATGTATTCATTGTCATCCATTGATTTCTTATTCAATATCTTTTTTATTCTCCACACCTCTGTAAGGAACAAATTAGAAGTTGGATAGTCACTTCCAGAAATGATATTTGTGACTTCATTGAAAATTGCTAAAAATTGACACATATTCTCAACTTTTATCCAATCTTCAAGGCTAGGCACATAAATAAAACCCAAATCCCTCTCTTAGTACCTAGGGAAGACATCTTTAAACTCCAATGCAGTAGCCATCATCATATATGCTCCATTCCATCGTGTAGGATAATTCAAAATCAATTTCTTCGAAGGCAATTGCAACTGCTTAACAATTTCATTAAATTGAAGAAGACGAGCTTCTGATGCAACCAAATACTTCACACCTTCACGAACACCATCAACAACATCTCCAATTTCACTAAGGCCATATTGCACCATGGTATTGAGGATATGTGCACAACAACGAACGTGAAAAAGTTTTCCGCCTAATGGTAATTTCTTCTTCAAGGCAAAGTTTTCTTTCAAGACCCTCAAAGCAATGTCATTGTATGAAGCATTGTCAACTGTAATAGTAGCCACCTTGTTTTCAATTCCTCATTCAACTAAACATTTGTGAAGGGCATCAGCAATGATAACATCGGTGTGTGGAGATGGTATATTACAAAAGTTGAGGACTCGCTTTTGTAATTGCCATTCATCATCTACAAAATGAGCCATAATGACCATATATTGGATTTTTTGCCTTGACTTCCACAAATCTATTGTGATATTGATTCTGTTAACATTCTTCATCAATGCTTTCAACTTCTTCTTCTGAATGTCATAGGTTGGTACATAGTCATTTTTTGCTGTTGTACGACTAATCTTTTGCCAATATAGGGTAGCGGTCCTCATAAACTTGCTAAACAAAACATGCTCCATTTTCATAAAAGGATACTCATGATAAAGTATCATGTGAGAAGCAGCTTCCCTTACCTTCGCATGATCATACGTGAAGGTAGAAGCATTGGTCACATTATCGGATCCAATTGTAGAAAATGATAAAACCTTTTGCTTCTTTTCTGCAAGTTTACGTGCCACACAATTTTTCTTCAAATGCCTCAGAAGTTGAGTTGTAGCACCAGTTGCATGAATTGCAAATTGTGTTTTGCACCATTGACATTGAGCCTTCTTTGTACCATCTGGAAGGACTACTTTAGTAAATTCTTTCCAAGCTTGGGATGTCCTTTTTCTAGACTTATTTTCAAATGGGTTTTTGTCATTCACAGCTTCTTCATTGTCTCTTTCATTGTCCTCTATTTCAATCATATCATCAACATCAACCTCAATATCAGCATCAACATCATTCACAACATCATTGATAGAATTATCCATGAGTGGACTAACGGATGTCTCTTCGAATGAAGAAAATGGTGTACACGAATCTTGTTTTGGAGAAGTGAGATGAAGTTGTCTATTTGACATATCTAGAAGGGGGGAAATAATCTCAAAATATGAGGCTTAAAAAATGTAATTAATATTGTTACAAAAGGAAAGAAAACTAAAATAAAAAGAAAGAAAGGTACATTGAAATAAAATGATGAGATACTTTAAAAAAAAAAAAAAAAAAAAAAAAAAAAAAAAAAAAAAACAATGTCAAGAAGAAGAAGAATCTGCTGCCGAATTTATTACTGATTGGTTTGTGTTAATTATTATCATTATTTATTAAACATGCTTGTCTGTCCAATTTATATTCATAATTATTTTAGAACATTTGGATTTTCTTATTAATTATTTTAGAACATTGTGTCTTTTGAAGTGATTATTATTATTATTATTAATTAATATTGGTTTTTTATTCCCTTTATCACATATAATCCTATACTGAACAGAGAACAAGGGAATCAATATTGGAAAATTGTCATGTTGTCATGTTGGAGAATGAGAGTGTTTTCAATGAAGGCATTATTGAAAAAAGAGAACAAGGGATCAAAGAAATTCAACAGATTTTGAAATCTTTATCTCAAAATAAAGAAGTAAGCAAAAAACAGAGCATGTTCTCACTTTAATCTTTCTTTCAAATATTGAGGCAATCAATATTGGAAAGTTGTTTGGTATTGTATTTTCCAAAACTGATTAGGAAACACTAGAATTGTATTTTCCAAAACTGATTTTATATCCCAAAAAATCTTGAGAGAATTTTCAAACTTTTTTATTTTTGTAAACACTGCAGCATTTTTACCCCTTTTTCAAATAAAAATGAAAAAAATAACAATTTAGTTTGTAAAAATAATTTCAGATTAATAAATTTTTTTACAAACTTTAATAATTAAAATCATAAACTTTTTTTTATAAAACAATAATTATTTTGAAAAGATATCACTTTAATAATTAAAATCATAAACTTCTTCTCCTTTTTTTCTTACTGAAATTCTTTCTTGAATTTGTTATTATTTCTATATTTTCCAATCTCCAGAAAATTTTAAAAATCTAAAATTTGGCAATGCTAGATTTAAATAGGGTTTGATGTAAATATTTTGGTGAAATTAAGTGAAGCCTAAAAAGCTTGAGAGAATGACTTTTGTTTTCATCCCATTTCAAATATACCAAATAGTTTCATCATTTTTGTCAAGAACAACTTCCATTCCATTTTCAAGCTTACCAAATAGCTTCATGATTTGTCAAGAACTACTCATCAAATCAAAGTAAGCAAAAACATAGCAACAACATTGCATCAAAGTATACAAAAAAAAATAGACCAAAAGTAAGATTCAAAGAGGTATCCCAACATTGTAAGATTCAAAGAGGTGTGTTCTATCTCAAGAAGAAGAAGAAGAAGAAAACTAGCCCTAAGATTGAAGAACAAAAGTAAGGAATAGAAAACTTACCACAAAGGATTGAAGAGAAGATTTTATCTTCTAGTCCCAAATCTTTACCAAAACAAAGAAACGTTGATATTCAGCACAGTTCTTCGTTCGATTCGATGTTGTGACCCTAGCCCCAAAATTTGTCTACAGAGAGATGAGACCAAATCTCTTGAAATAGAGATGAAAAATAAGAAAATACGGAAGGAGGAGTACCAGACAAAGCTTGTAGAACAACGTTTCTTGAAATAGAGATGAGACCAAATTTCTCACACTTATTCGAATTAGGAAAAGCTTGGATGGAATGGAAACAAAGTTGTTTTTAGAGTGAGAGAAAACCACAGCAGCTCCCAAATTTGAGGACTGAACCCTAATTTCATAACACACATATATATATACCTACGCTCGCGAGCCTAACTGAGCCGAGCCTTACCAAGCTCGGGCTCGGCTCGTTAAGAAAACGAGCCTAAATTTTTGGCTCGAGCTTGTTTATTAAGCAACCGAACCGAGCTTGAGCCGAGCCTAATCGAGTCGAGCTCGAGCCTGTTCGCGAACAGCTCAGTTCGTTTGCAGCCCTATTTATGAGTGCTTTCTAGAGAATTTATCCTCTTCATTCTTATAGAACCCGCCTCAATTCGACACTCATATAGGTGATTGTTATTGTGAGTATCTCCTTATACTTGTCTTGATTTTTATGCCTAAATCAAGATATAAGTAATCATTAAAAGCAAAGCTTATCCTTAAACTCCTGCATACAACATATGTTGCAGATATCACTTTCACCATAGGAATGGGTAGGGAATTTTAATCCCTTGGTGATGTCTGGCTAGCCATACATAATTTAGTTGTCTCTTTGAACTTAGTTCTCCGGATCTCTAGTCATTTAAGTAGGGTTACCGTTATGATGACTTTTATGTAATAGGCTTTAATCCCATCCCCTTTGATGAACTATACACTTACTCTTTAGTCAAACTTTTTGTTAACGAATTCACAATATTCTCTTTAGATTTTATATAATCTATTAAGATTATTCCATTTGAGAGTAATTGCTTTACGGTATTATGTCGACGACGAATATGTTGTGACAGGCCCGGTCCTGAGATTTTCGGGGCCCAAAGCCAAAAATCAACTACTAAATTTCTGGGGCCCTTCATATTTTTTTTTATTGAATGAAAAAAAAAATTAAGGTAAAGGACAAAAGATTACTGTGTTGAGATCAAAATATTTTTTTAAATCAAAATTCAAAATAAAAGCACCACCACTTAACAAAATACAAAACTTTTAAATTATGTGATGTGAACTATTATACTTAAATAAATTTTTCTTGATGATGTAAATACCAATATTATAATAGCAATTAATTGTGCAAAAGACAAGATAAATATTTAATTAATTGAATAGGGAAAAAAAAATTATTTACCTATGCTTGCTGTGCTGAGATCAAAATATTTTTTTAAATCAAAATTCAAAACAAGAGCACCACCACTTAACAAAACACAAAATTTTTAAATTATGTGATGTAAATTGTTAAACTTAAATAAATTTTTCTTGATGACGTAAACACCAATATTATAATAGTAATTAATTGCGCAAAAGACAAGATAAATATTTAATTAATTGAATAGAAAAAAAAAATAAAAAATTTACCTTTGCTACTGGTCGCTGCTTAGCTGCACAGATTCTTCTCCTTGTTGGTGTGGTGTGTGCTATCAAAGGGAAGGTTGGATTAAGAGGTGATAAGGTTAGGAATTAGAAAAAAAAAAAAAAAAGGGCTTTTAGATTGTTAGGCTGGGCCTTAAACTATTGGCCTTTTAATGAGTCAAAAAAAATTAAGTTGGTTTGGGCCTTTTTTATTTTTTTTTTGGACTCAAAACATAGCTAACCTATTATACTAATTTATAATATGAGGGGGTCCCATATTGGGCCTATTTTGTGGGTCAAAAAAATTAAGTTGGTTTGGGCCTTTTTTTTTTTTATTTTTTTTGGACTCAAAACACACCTAACATATTATACTAACTTATAATAGGAGGGGGCCCCATTTTGGGCCTATTTTGAGGGGCCCTAAGCCATGGCCTTGTGGGCCTATGGCCAGGGCCGGGCCTGTGTTGTGACTTACCATTATACATATGATTCTGTGCTCTGCCTATTGCAGATTGACTGTCATAATGAATGCAAATAGCTGGCACAGGTTTTGGCCATATTTGAATGTCTTCTAAGAAGTGACGAAGCCATTCTGCTTCTTCTCCTGCTTTGTTTAAAGAAATGAACTCAGATTCCATTGTGGATCGTGTGATGCATGTTTGTTTCGTGGATTTTCAAGAAACAGCAGCGCTTTCCACAGTAAAGACATATCCACTAGTGGATTTTGAATCTTTAGTATCCGATATCCAATTGGCATCACAATAACCTTCGACTATTGCTGGATATCGAGTAAAGCTCAAATCGTGATCACGAGTAAATCTTAGATATCTAAGAACCCGAATAATTGCTTTCCAATGGTTTTCTTCGGGGTTACTAGTGTACCTACTCAATTCACTGACAGCATAAACTATATCAGGAAGAGTACAATTCATTAGGTACATTAGGCTTCCAATGATTTGGGAGTATTTTAACTGAGACACCACATCACCTTTATTTTTCGATAAATAAAGACTGATGTCTACAAGTGTTCTAGCTACATTCATATCATCCTTGATAAATTTATCAAGAATTTTCTCAATATAATGTGATTGAGATAATGGATATTCGTCAGATGTTTTAGTAATTTTCATTCCTAATATTACATTTGCGACCCCCATGTCTTTCATATCAAATCTTCTATTCAACATTTGCTTAGTTGATTTGATCATGTTTTGTCTGCTTTTAATGATAAGCATGTCATCCACATAAAGACAGACGATGACATAACCTTTGTCAGTGTTTTTAACATAAATGCATTTATCACATTCGTTTATCTTAAATCCATTAGTAAGCATAACATGATCAAATTTTTCATGTCATTGCTTATGAGCTTGTTTTAATCCATAAAGAGATTTTACAAGCCGACAAACTTTCTTTTCTTGCTCTGGCACTACAACCCCTTTGGGTTGCTCCATATAGATCTTTTCATTTAGATCACTGTTTAAGAAAACTGTTTTAACATCTATTTGATGTATCTCTAAATTATACAACGCTGCTATGGCAATAAGCATGTGAATGGATATTATTCTTGTCACAGGAGAATATGTGTCAAAATAGTTTAGACCTTCCTTTTGTCTGTAACCTTTTACTACAAGTCTTGCTTTATACTTGTTTATTGAACCATCTGCTTTCATTTTTCTCTTAAATATCCACTTATATCCAAGAGGTTTAGAACCAGGTGGAAGATCCACCAATTCCCAAGTATGATTTTGCATAATGGATTCAATTTTATTATTAACAGCCTTTTTCCACAAAGATGCTTCAGAACCTGTCATTGCTTCCTTAAAACTTTGAGGTTCATTTTGTAACAGGTATGTTAGAAAATTTGGACCAAAGGATTTTGATGTTCTTGCTCTCTTGTTTCGTCTTGGTTCATCATCAGTTAAATCCTGCTGGTCGAAACCATTACTAGTCTTTTGCATTTGATTGTCATTAGTATATTGACTTTGTGTACAATCATAAGTTATTTTATGTGAATTTAATTCCCGTCCTCTCTTGTAAGGAAAATTATGTTCAAAAAACACAGCATTCCTTGACTCTATAATAGTGTTTATATTTATATCAGGTATTTCTGATTTATAAGTTAGAAACCGATATGCATTACTATTCTGAGCATAACCAATAAATCTTAGTCTTTTTCGGAATAGGAACTTCAACTTTTTCCAAACACCCCCACATTTTTAAGTATTTGTATGAAGGTGGTCAACCTTTCCGCAATTCATAAGGAGTGCTGTTGGTTTTCTTGTGGGGTATTCTGTTAAGAACATAATTAGCAGAAAATATTGTTTCCCTTCACAAGTTCTGTGGTAAGCTTGAACTTAGTAACATGGCATTCATCATTTCTTTAAGAGTTCTATTCTTCCTTTCAGCAATTCTATTTTATTGTAGAGAATAAGGTGCTGTAGTTTGGTGAATACTACCATGTTATACACAAAATTCATATAAAGGTGCATCATATTCACCACCCCTATCACTTCTAACCATTTTAATGGTTTTACCAAGTTGATTTTCAACTTCAGTTTTGTAAAGTTTAAATATTTCTAAGGCTTCATCTTTACTTCTAAGTAAGTATACATAACAATATCTTGTGCAATCATCGATAAATGTTATGAAACACTTCTTGCCTCCTCTAGTTTGAACAAATTTAAGATCACACACATCAGTATAAATTAATTCTAGAGGTTCGGTTTTTTTTTTTCAACTGATTTAAATGGAGCCTTAGTTAGTTTCGCTTTTACACAAATCTCACATTTGTGATTAGGATCAATTTCAAACTTTGGTATCTAATCCAAACCAATTAATCTACGCAAAGCATCAAAATTTACATGTCCTAATCTACCATGCCATAAATTCGACTCAAGAATATAAGCAAAAGATGTGTTATTATTATTAATAGCAAGTTTTGGTACAACCGTCATTGCATTCAACTTGAAGAGACCATCACTCATGTATCCCTTACCAACATACATACCATTCTTTGTTAATATAAATTTATCAGACTAAAAAACAAGCTTAAAACCTTTTTTAGTTAACAAAGAACCAGAAACTAAATTCTTCCGGATATCTAGTACATGCAGTACATTGTTGAGGGTAAGTTCATTCCCTGATGTCATCTTCAAGATCACCTTTCCTTGTCCAGCCACAGTAGAAGTAGAAGAATATCCATGAAAAGTTGTTCACCATTTGCAGCCTCATTGTAAGTAGTGAACATCTTCTTATCCGCACAAATATGACGAGTTGCCCCAGTGTCAACCCACCATTCCTTGAGATTTCCAACCAAATTAGCCTTGGACACCATAACAGAGAGATTAATGTCATTTACCCCGTCAAAGATGTAATCTAATTCTATCACATTGGCTTGATTGGTGGTCTTCTTTCTTATACTTCCGTGATCCTTTTTAGAGCAGTGGTAATCAGAAGCTCGATGTCCGGTCAGAAGCTCGATGTCCGGTCTTGCCACAGTTATAGTATTTTCCTTTGAACTTCTTATTGCCATTCTTGTCACCTTGTTTAGGACCATCTCCAGAAAACTTCATCTTTTTGTTATATGGTTTGTACACTTGTTCAACCACATTAGCCTTGGACTCAATGGGATTTTTACCATTCCTCTTTTCAGCCTTACAGTTATCTTCCTCAATTCTTAGTCTTATAATTAATTCAACCATGGTCATCTCTTTGCGTTTATATTTTAAATAATTTTTGAAATCTTTCTAAGCCAGTGGTAACTTTTCCACTAAAGTAGCGACTTGGAAAGATTCGCTAAGAGGCATACCTTCAGAATAAATATCATGCAAAATTAATTGAAAACTTTTAACTTGAGAAATTACCGTCTGGGAGTCTACTATAACGAAGTCTAGAAATTTACCGACAACAAATTTCTTTGTGCTGGCATTCTCTGTCTTGTATTTTTTCTCCAAAGAATCCCACAATTCTTTTGTTGTTTGTAAAGGGCTGTAAACATTATATATCATGTTGTCAAGGCCATTAAGGATGTAGTTTTTGTACAGAAAATCAGAATGTTTCCAAGCGTCTACAACGACAACAACTTGCCGATCACTTTCATTCTCTCTAAGTACTCGAGCCTCTTCACGGAGAAACTGGGCCAGATTTAGAGTAGTAAGATAGAATAACATTTTCTATTGCCATCTCTTAAACTCGGTGCCATTAAACTTTTCAGGTTTTTCTCTGTGATTTATTGGAACTTGAACATGGTTCTAGATAGAGACCAGAGTCGTTGTAAAAATCAGATTTGGAGTAATACTTTCAGCAGCCATAATATCTGATTACAAAAATAAAAAAAAATCAAAACGCAAATTAAATTTCTAGTTAGTCAAACCAGAAAATAAATTATAACACAAAATAATTTTATTTTTCTAGTTACTAAAATCAGGAAAATAAATTACTACACAATAATTTTCTGTAACACTATTACAGAAAATAATATTCTGAATTGTTAATGACACCAGTATATTACTACTAGTTGTTAAAGAAAATAAATAGTATATTACTACTATTTGTCAAACAACATATGACTATTATTTGTATTTTTCAACCAGAATATCACTTTGTAAAAAGCATATAAAAGAAATACAATGAAGATACCAAAAAATGTTATGTCTTAAGATTGTTGGACAATTTTCACTGTATTATGAATAAATTATGTTTGTGTACTTAATAACAAACAGAAGAAATAAAGAAAAGGAGAGAGAGAATGTTTGATTACAAAAATCAAACCAGAATATAAAATAAATAAATAAAAAAAGATTTTTATTTTGTTATAAAAACAAAATCAAAATCTACAACAGAAAAATAATAAAACAGAAAGTAAATTAATTACTTATCAAATTAATTTGTTGAACAAATTTTATTGATCAAATCCAGTGTTAAATACTGTGTCCTTAAGACAGTTTCGTCCTCTCCACGGTACTTTCAGATTGTAGACATCTATCTCCCACGATAAAATGATCAACTACGAATAATAGCTATACTACAAATTATTCACACAACGATCACACTTTGTGTTTACACTATTTCTCACAGAAAAATTAAATGCAGCAAAATGCAGAGAGAGCAGGTAGAATTTGGGACAAAAATTAAGTGAAAAAACCAAGTGAGGGACTGCCTATTTATAGATATAAAGGTGGCTGTACAAATTTGAATCCAACATGTAGGGTTTGAATTTGAATAGGTAAGGCACTGTTTCAACAAATACGAATTGTTTGAGTTTGAAATTTAAACAGATTTGAATCTGTCCGATTTATATTGGCCAGATATAGACCTGTTTGGGTGGAGGGAAAACTGGACAGATTTCGGAATTAATTTCGAATTTTGGATAGATTTTATTTTACCAAAAAATAAAATAAAATTCAAATCTTTTTGACCCAAAAAGATAGGTATTGGGCCGGACAAACCCAACCCAACCTCACACCACGCACTCGCGCCCAAGCCCAGCTCAACCGGACGGATGGACGGCGGCGGCGGTGCACATTTGTTTATTTTGGGTCCAATAGATCTAACCCATTTTGCCCATAACCTCCCTCTCTACAAAACTTGGGTGCCCCTTAGGGCCTACCCTAAGTTCCAAACTCAAGCCTTATAAACCTATTCAAAGTTTGCCTACCAAATCAATGTAGGACAAGCCTTAAACCAAACCTTTTGGAAATTTCACCAAAAACACCATTTTCATGGAGCTCTTTTTTGCTTCAATTTTCCATTCACCCAATAATGGTTTTGAGCAACAAAATATACTATGTGAATCACAACGTGGTATAGAATGCATTACCACTTAGGCTCGCCAACTTTGGCGTATGGGTCCTACCTAAAAATTAGACCAAAATTGAGGAAAAATTTTGTTTTTCCCAAAACCATTTTTAACACTTTTTGATTTCAGATCCTCTACAGTCTCTCTCTCCCGCCTTTCCTCAAGGAGACAATCTAGATTGGGTCACGTAACTCCACTGAAAATCTACCGCTCAGATTAGCTTAATAAAATGTAATTATTATGTTTAGTTATGTTTTGAAAATATTATTTTTTAAGTATAAAAATTACTTTGATGAAATAAACACACAAAAATAATATATTTTTGAAATTCTCGAAAACAATCTTCATTCCAAAAAAAAAAAAAAAAAAATCATATGAAAATAAAAAAACATGTTGTATTTGATTTGCACCTATGCACAAATTAGATTTGTATGTTTTTTTTCCTTAAAAAAAATTATTTTCATATGATTTTTTTTTTCCTGGAATGAAGATTGTTTTTGAAATATATGATTTTTGTGTGTTTATTTCATCAAATTAATTTTTATATTTAAAAAATAATAATTTCAAAACATTACTAAACATAATAATTACATTTTATTTATTTTAATCTCATTTTAAAAGTATATTTTCAGTGATATTAATTTTATACTAAAAATTATATATATATATTATGAAAATAAAATGAAAAAGATTAAAATAATTTTTTAATTTTTTATTTAAAGGAAGAGAGAGAGAGAGAGAGAGAGAGAGAGAGAGAGAGAGTGTGTGTGTGTGTGTGGTGGGGGGGGGGGGGACGGGGGACGTGGGAGAGACAAAGTGTGTTTGTTTTGATGGATTATTTTATGAGATTGGACTATTAGTCTATTCAGATTAATAGTCTATTATTTGGTTCAATTTTTTTGCTTCGGATTAATAGTTCCTCTGGACTATTAGTCTTTCATATGAGGGATTATTGTATTCTAGAGAGAAGGATGGGATTATTTCTATGGGATTGGTATCCCATGGGATGAATGTATGGAATGTCCATTTTACCCTCATGCTATTACTTAATAAACAATTGAAAAAGGATAAAATATGTTTTTGAATATTTATAAATTATTTTTTTAGTGTTGTTAATTTAAAATTATAAATTAAATTTAATTAAAAATAATAAATTAAAAATTATGATCTTATAAATTAAATTTTTTTAGTGTTGTTAAAAAATTAAATTTATATATTAAATAAAAAATATAAATTATAAATTTAATTTAATTGAAAATAATAAATTAAAAATTATGGCCTTATAAATTAAATTTTTTTAGTGTTGTTAAATTATAAATTATAAATTACAAGGGTAAAATAGTCTTTTGAATATTTATTTTCATCCAGTCTGTCCAACCAAATATTGGATTCTCTAAAAATAGTCCAATCCAGATATCTAATCCCATGACTAAACAAACATAGGATACAAATACAGTCCAACCAAATAGTCCGGGGACAATGTATCCCAAGACTAACAGTCCAATGGATAATGATCCCCCCTTATTCAGTTCGTCCAAACAAACACACCTAGAGTGTTAGAAAAAGGGTTGGAGAGATTAAAATTATTTTCGATGAAAATAGTGTTTTTTTTTTTTGGGGGGGGGAACTAATCTGAGTTGCAGATTTTTAGTGGGGTGACGTTGCCCAATATGGGCCATCTTCCGGAGGAAGGGTTAGAGAGAGTAGCTAGAGAAGTTCTGAACTAGAACTTTTTAGACTAAAATAGCTAAAAAAAAAAAAAAAAATTTAAAAATCAATAAGGCAAAATGTCACATCCAAATTATAATCATTTCATTTTTTTCTCTCATAAAAGTTAAAAAAGTCAAAAAACTCATCTCAAACGAGACTTTTTAGTCATAGCCTAAAAAATCAAAAAGGCAACCCACATTCTAAATGAAGGTATTGTGTATTAAGATTATTTTGCAAAAATAATTAGGGTTCTAACACCTGCAATATTCAAAATTGTATAAATTTTCTCATTATTGATTGACAATTTTGTAGAGTGGCTAACACAAGCCAAGAAACAGACAAAATCAAAATTTTACGCTAAATTTATTTATCATTTGATATATTAATTTTTGGTGTAAAAATTGAGTAATGCCCATGTAATAAGATTTTGGGTAAATTAAACTGGTACGCCTTACATTTTATACCTTGCGTCATTTTGGTCAATACATTTTTAATTGACTTATTTTTATCCTTAATTTTAAATTTTGTGTCAATTTAATACAATTGATAATATTATTAGCCTTTTTTTTTTTTTTAAAGTTATCATTAAATTAGTTGAGATTAACTCATTGAGTTGAATAAATTTATAATGCTGTCCGTAAAAGTATGACACATGTCACTTATATGTGTATTTTTATAACAAATGCTAAGAATTGTAATCAATCTGACCAAATTAATACAAAATCTAAAATTAAGAGTTAAAGTTAAATCAATTGAAAATGTAGGATCAAAATGACACAAATGATAAAATATAGGGACCACCGGTATAATTTTTCCTTTTTTTGTATTTAATTTGCTTGCCATCTGTGGTGACATCTTACATGTCATTCATGAATTTTTGGACAATATATTACTACAATAAATTAAGATTTTAGAAGCAAAAATTAAGGAATAAAATATTTTTATTGTCAAAAGTGTCATTCCTGTATTTTAGTGACCAAATTGAATATTTATTGATGAATTACTATCATTTTAGAACCAACGTTTTTGTCACAAAATACAAACATTTTTTCGAACCAAATTATTTTGGCCCTAAAAATACATTTATTAATGACATTTTAAAAAGTTTATAGCTAAAAGTATTTTTTTTTAATATTTTACGAAATAATATTTTAACGACTATTCTCACAATGATAATAATTGATCGCCAAAAACAAACAAGTATGTGGATAGAGTAATGATATATGAATATATACACAATGGTGTGGTTTAATAAGAACTTTTTTTTTTTTTTATTTTAGAACAAAATATCTATAAAGATGAATTATATTCTCAGCAATATCACGATCACATCATTCTTGTGGTATTTTTTTTTGTACCCATTTGCTAAGTGCACAGAAATGGTGCACGGAATCAGTCACAAACAAGACACAAATGATGGATTTCACCTGTGTAGGACCCACATATAGGATCTACCCTTTGTGTCTTGTCTATGATTGATTTAATGCATCATTTTTGTGTTTGTAGTAAAACTCTTTTTTGTGTGAATTTTGTGTATAAATATATTATTATATTTCTAGAATTCTGAATTTAATGTCATAAGATATATGTGCATTTAATGTCACAAGATTAGGGCAAGTGAATTTACCAACCCAAAATGAAAAACTAGTCATCATTTGGATGATTTAAGAAAGAGTCACAAAATATATGTGCATTCAATGTCAGGGCAAGTGAATTTACTAACCCAAAATGAAAAACTAGTAATATGTGCATTTAATGTAACCATATTAAGGCAAGTGAATTTACAAACCCAAAATGAAAAATTAGTAATCATTTGGATGATTTAAGAAAAAGAAGTGCTAGACACTTATAATTTGGATTTTTAAATTTATTTATAATAATATATCAATAGAGATGAATCCTACACAATTGAATGTGTGGTAAATCAAAAGTAAAGATTTTTGTAATTTCACATCTCTATCTCTCTATATATAGTGAAGAAAGTAGACAATTTATTTGAAAATTTATTTATAATAATGTGTCAATAAAGATGAATCCTACACAATTAAATGTGTGGTAAATCAAAAGCAAAGATTTCTGTAATTTCACATCTCTATCTCTCTATATATAGTGAAGAAAATAGACAATTTATTTGAAAATTTATTTATAATAATGTGTCAATAAACATGAATCCCACACAATTGAATGTGTGGTAAATCAAAAGCAAAGATTACTGTAATTTCACATCTCCATCTGTCTATATATAGTGAAGAAAGTAGACAATTTATTTGCACAAAAAACAAAGAAAAAAATTAAACAAGACAGTTCATACCAAACCATGAATAAGCCTTCATTCACTTGTTTAGCCCTTCTGATTGTGCTTGTAGTGGTGTCATCAGGTTAGTCTTTTTATTTCTCTCTAAAATATAATCGAATACAAAAATATATATAAATAAAATGAACAATATTTTTTTGGTCTTATCATCAAATTTCATAAAATTTTGTTCACTTATATATATTTGGTGTTCTTTTCCTTTTTAGATTTTGTATTCATAATAGAGAATAAAACCAAGAACACAAAAATTAGAAATTGGTAATAACATCGAACCCTAAATATATATGGATAAATAATATTATTTAATAGTGAAGCCTATCAATAAATTCTAAAAAATCTTGTTTAAGGGTTATCATTTAGCCTAGCGTCTACACTCCGATTTAGCTGGCTTTTACTTGACCCAATTTCATACCTTTCATTTGAGAATATGTTTTTTCTTTAATTTTTTATGAAAATGCAAAAATAGAATGGATGAAAATAAATTTTTGGTTTTTAATATTTGTTGGTTTTTTTGGCTTTTTAGTGACTTTAGGTTTTGGGTTACCTCGTGACTCGTTTAGAAATATGACAAAATAGCATAAAAGTCAAAAAGTCAATAAAAATGTTAAAAGACCAACAAATATCAAAAAGTCAAATACCATTCGCTCTACTTTTTGTACATATTTTCGTAAAAAATAAAAAATTTGTCTCAAATATATTCATCTAGTTTGTTTTTGAGTTCTTAAAAACAATTTTATGAGTTTTTAATTTGTATTCTCGTATTTTTAATATTTTTTTGAATAATTTAAACAATGTTTTTTTTTTTATTATTTTTATATCCACTTAATCTTAATACACGTACGAAGTAAAAAATTTGTACAAATTTTTTTATAAAAAATTCGTACAATTTTTTTAAAAAAAAATTCATTGAATACAACAAAATACAAAAATATATTGAATTTTTATTTTTATTTTCTGTATTTGATGAATTTTTTGAAGTTTATTTTTTTAGAAATATTATATATTATGTATATCGAAAAAATAAAAAATTTGTGTAAATTATTAAAATAATTCACTAAAAACAAAAAAAAATACAAAAAATAACACTTAATTTTTTGAATAGTGAATTCAAATTTTTTTTTTTAAAACCAAACCGAGTGATTAGGTTTTTATGTCATATTTTAACAAAAATAAATAAATAAATAAAAACATGTTCTCAAACGACACCTAAATCTCAGCCTAATGGCTTAGATTGTTTTGGCAGGGTTTGGCTCTTAACCCGGCCCAACGAAGAAAATTCTATTGAATGGATTCGGATATCATTTTCGTGGGTCAATATGATCCGATCTCAATTTTAACCTTATTTTTTTCATATATATATATTGAGTTTCTTTAAATATTTAATTTCTGAATTAATAGCAAAACTAACAATATACAAAATTGGTGATAGGAGTGCTAGAAGTTGATGCAAGGAACTTGGTAGAGTCAGAACGGATACCAACGACATGCATAACAGATGACGATTGCGTAACTTATTATTCTTGTATTAAAGATCTGCGATGTATCAATTACACATGTGCTTGTCCCAAAAATCATATATGTGTTTTCTGTTGATGATGGATGGTTGTGGATTAATGGCAAGGCCATGTTTGGGTTTTTCTAATTAAGCAGATGTTTGATAATCTGTTATTGTTCTCTATCTCCGTCCGTATAAATAAATTATGATTTCGAATAAAAGAGCCTTTTGTTCTGGTTTGTTGCTTTTAAAAGATTGTTGTGTTATTTGCTTCAAGGATGTTATAAATAAATGGATTTTTATCCCCTGTTTTTTAAAATTAACTCAAAACTAGTGGGATTAAATAAATAAGTCTATCCAATCTTTAAAAAAAATAAAAATGAATAAGTCTAAGAATATAGAAATCGAATACATATACAGGATAATGCTATGTGTTGGCTTTTTTGGCTTTCGAATGTTATTTATGTAATTTAAGCGTGCCAGTAAGGATCATTCAGTTCTTACAGAATTTATAATTGCCAACCAATTATCAGACGATTGTATTGAAATTCTTTCAGCCTCACTGAAAAGGATTTTTACTGGTGGCTTGTTTTAGAAGCAATTTATAAGAAATAACAAGTACAAAACAATTCAGAAACTGAATTTCATTGAGTAAATAAGAATTTACAATGAAATGGCCTAGCCTTGAAAAGGTTTACAGCAACGACTACTTAAGACTACTCCTAAGAAATGAAGTGTAGTACATGAATTGAAATGCTGAAATATAAAGAACTGGAAATGTAAAACTAAAAAGAAATATGAAGTAAATAAATTGGTTTCTGGATCTGAGTCTGGGCTCTTTCATTCTGGGGCCTTCTTTTCTATTTATACTTTTCTATGGCAACCGTTGAAGTGGGCCTTTAACCGTCGAAATATATTCCTACGATTGCTGATCATGTTCTCTCCATATTAACCCCACTATGCCATTCTTCCAGTTAGGATTCCCTCATGGATTTGAATTTAAATTGTAAGTAACCGTTAAGACACGTCACCTCGTGCCTTTCAACTGTTCCAATGCTACGCAGATCCACTACTACCAATATGAGTTGCTACGTGTCTGTCTTTGATTGGAGACTTACCCTAAATCTCCACATTACTCTTTTCGTGCCACATGTTGAGCTGGGATTGGTTTTTACAAAATATACAGTCAACATTACCCCCCGCACTAATATACCCCAATACTTGGTGATATGAGTGGACTTAGCGCACTTTACCTACGTCCCAAGACGTGCATGGACTTTGCTTACTCTGGAAGCATAACCGTTCTTTGAGCAATGAAGCAACGAACTTCATTAAATACTCATACTTTGAACTTCTACTATCTGTGTAAACGGAAAGCCTTTTCATTATCTGTGTGACGCGAGCGGATTGGTACATCTCCAATGGCCAATCATACTCTCTCTTACATTGATTGAATATATGAGGAGGCTTTGGGAAACGATTACAGACCTCAAAAGAACTTCAATGCACTTATTAGCCACACTTATCCGCCTCCATTTATACAAGTCATGGATGCTTTTACCCCATACGAATCTCTGGATCAAGCATTTGCACAAATGGATCTTGGAAGTTCTTTATTTGCTCCAAAACTTTCTTCGTGGGACGAAACTGCTTCTGAAGTTGCTTCCTCCGGAAGTACTGGCTGGGGTACTTGGTCACCATAAGCTCAACCTCAAATAAGGGAACGGATTCATCATAGATTTGTTGAATTTGATGATCCCCTTTCAGTTCCTCCCTCCTCTCAAAGTTTGGTAGTATGCCCCTACATATCCATTGACTACAATCGCCGTTTGGAGGATAACCTGTTTTTGGCATGGTATACTTCCTCCATGCCAACGAGGATAGTACAGAAAACTCCTCATCCCACTGAAGCATTGGGATTCAGTCCCTCATTTTTTTCCAAAACGGCCAAGTTTTACTTTTCTGACTGGCTCAAATGTGTTAATAACCCTTAGTTCTCTCCTTCTTTTGGGATGAACCCCTCTGCACCCCCCCTTCCTCAGAACCCTCACTGGACAGATGAATTGAAGCTCACCCTTTTCGAGACTCGTCATTTCTCCCCCTACCAACCTCCAGTTCCTCCAACTGCATTTAAGCGATACAAAGCTCAGCTTTTGCTCGCCGCCTTTTCTCACCTGCCCTTCAACATTCTTGGGGATGAGATTTCTCTCAAGAACTTTCAATGGACTTATGACATTATGACTCAAAGTCATGTCCTCAACCCTGTAGCCCAAACAGACCTCCAAGCCTTTTTGGACCAACTCCCTCTCATTCTCCATTGGTATAAAAATTCTCTGGCTATCAGTGACTCTTTGGATGAAGCCATAGCCAATTGAATTCAGACTCAATATGAAGCAGAGAACATTCTTGAAGAGTATGATGCCTTAAAGAACAAGGACTCAGCATATTGAGAGGATTTGGACATGGAGGAGATGGAGCAAAACTTAAAAGAGACAGAGTTCGAGGTGAAGACCGAACAACTTTTTCAGAAAATAAGAGCCTATCAACGATAGCAAACTGAGTTAGATAGAGTGGAGGACAGAATAAAAAAAGAACACAAGTTCATAGAACACTGCTAGGTTAAATTTAATGGACTTGTTACTTTTTCTATACCCTACTATTATGAAATTGAATTTGTAGCCAAGTAGGCCTTTCTAATGTAATTATTCATACATCAATAAAACTAGGGGTTTTCTTTCCCTCTTTTGCATGATCTGGTTTTAAATTCCAATTACATGCTTGTGACATTATTCCTCACTTTGTTTATACAAAAATAACAACTTCAAATTAACCAATTTTGCTTCAAAGCCTGGTTTGAATATCTCCAAAGTATAGAATATATATGACAATTTTTGTCCTATTTCAATCGCATGGTCAACATAATCTGTGTAACTAATAGTTTTGAATTAACCAATTTTTCATCAAAGTCACTTTTAAGTACTTCGAAGTATGGAACTACATTTAAAAGTAACAAGGTTTCTTCCCAAAAAAGGGGTTATTTTTGACAGAAAATCCAAGAAGGAATTTTTCATGTTTAGGTAAGTCTTTTTGGGTTTTGATCCTTTACTTGACTTAGTACTGGCTTTGTAGTATTTACTTATTTTGAAATCTAAAACATCAAATAAGAATCACATTCCAATTGCAAAATACTTTAAAACTCCCTTCGAAGGATTTTATCTTTTATAGAAAGCCTAAGAGTATGTTTCTAACCCCTTTGAAGCAAATCAAATCAAATCCAAACATTCTTGAATTTTAAGGCATAAAGTGTGCTTCGACGTCAATTGCCTACTCTCAGGGCTCAGTTGGGTGTTTGACAACTGGCTTCGAAGCCAAAATTGTTTTAGAGACTTTGAGAAGAAACTGGCTTCAAAGTCAAAGATGTATTTTCGAAACCAAAATAGGTATTTGAAACATGTTTCCCTCCCAAGCAATCACTCTTGAGAGAAACTTTTCATGTTGCGCTTTCAGGACCCCTTTGAATTTTAAGTCAAAGGCTTAAACCCATATGGGTCCAAAAACAGTCAAGTAATTATCTCGGGTCTTTTTTACCCCTTTAGGCTGACTGGGCATCCTTTTGGACAGAAAGGTTTTAAAACCCTTTCTCTTCGCGCTTTTAACTTACTCACTTGCCCAAACACAAACCCTTTCATTTCCATTGCTCTATTTTCCTCCTCACTCATTTTCTCAACTTCTTCTTCCAAAAACTTCTACTAATGGCTTCTTTCTCTTTGAAAGTACCAGTTGTTGAGCGTGTGAGCCCATCCATAGCTTTGAAGAGGGTTATTGCTGAAGAATGTGAAAAGTACATAGCTGGCAAAAAAAGTGCTATCGATGGGCGCATTTTCGTTCCCCGCCATCACGAGCAAAGGGAATGCGTGCTCGGGTCTATTTTTAAGGAGGCCCTTTTCCAGCTTCCTGCTTTATACCCATGATTGGAGGATCACTGCCTCCTCTATGAAGGTGGCCTTGATTGAGGGAGTTGGAGGATGAACTGACTCCATTGCTGCTGGTCCACAATAAGGCCAGAATGGGAGGAATGGTACGATCGAGTTGTTTTCGCGAGGACATTGGATCTCTAGGAACTTTGCCTCTTCAACGCCCTTCAACTATCTAGGTTCACTATTTCGGAGGATCCATTTTTAATACCTGCTGCTCTTTGTTTTTGGAACTCTGTTTTAAGTTCTTCCAATTTCGATGTGATATGATGGCCCCTATTGTCCTTGACATCTGTTATCTTTTAGGGTTATCACCTATTGGCACTCCTTTTGGTTCAGACTATCTTGACCTTACTATCCCTTTTCTTATCCCCCCTCTAAACTCTTCCTGTAGTGACTTTGTCAAATCTGAGAATAAAAGGGAAGGTTCTGTGACTAATAGGGAATTCTTTTCTTTTTTGTTGTATTGCCTTTGCAAATTCCTCTTCTGTACCTCTTCTCAAAGGATTATGCCTTAGTTTGCCCCTCTCGCCAAAGCTCTTGTTTTGAATAAAAGGGTAGCTTTGGCTCTATATGTTTTGGGCCATGTTTACACAGCCTGCTCCTAATTCTGTGAAAAACCCATGGATGCTAATCAAGGAGGCCTATTTTGGGTACTCCAACTCTGGCTTTTTGCATACTTCACAGACTTGCAGTCCAAATGTTTAAAATTCCTGTCGTCAGATCTTACCACTTATGGCATGAAGTTTGCCAGAGTCTCTCTTTACTCTTCCAATTTTGTATTCTGCTTTTCTTTTTTTCATCAACTTCCGGCTTCCTCTCATTCTCGCCTCTTTTTCTGCCCCTTCGAAGCCAACATCGAGCCAGCCTGGCTGAGAGCAATTCTGGGTGATAGGTCCTGCTCCAAGCCTCAACACAAAGATATGTGGGCTTCTATTCTGATTCCGAGGGAGCTCTTCATTGGCACTATGAATCCTCGAGCTTATAAATGTATTTCTAAACCCTACTGTCCTGCTTAGTTTGCTAGACAATTTGGGCTCACTCAGGAGATCCCTATCCCTCTTTGTAGCCAATCTAACTCAAATCTTGCAAGTAGAGAACTGAGAGTTCCAAGGTCCAGGCTAGATGAGGTAACCTCCAAATTGATCCAAGACTTAATCGAGTTTGAATTCTTTCCCTTCATTCCCTAAGGCACTACATTGAGGAGGTATCAGAATTGGTGGACAGCTAATATGGAGGTGCACTTGGCCATTCCACCTCAGGACCTGTTGGTGGGGCCAGATGTGCCTTAGGTCAAGTCCAAGAAGACTAGGATAAGCACTTTTTCCACTGCTCCTACTATCCCAACTCTTACCCCTGCTGCCACAGAGGTTGTTCCTGCTGCCTCATCTCTTTCTCCACCTAGAGTCACTAGAGTTGTTTTGAAAAAAGGTATGCACTGCTGCTTCCTTTCTTTTCCTTTCTCTTTATGATGCCTAGCTTATTTACTCATAAATTTTCTTGGGTGCAGGAGCCTCACAGGAAGACTCTCCTCAGAGAGTTCAAGTTTTGAATATCCTCAAAGGTAAGCAGCAACAACAGAGGAAAAGAAGACTTTTGCTTGATCTTGAGGAGGAGATACCTGAGGCTCACTTGGAAGAGGAAGAAGTAGAGAATGAGAAATAAATACCATTGAAGGAAGGAAAAAAAAGACAGTTTCTCCCTCTGACCTTATTGGGGACTCTACTCATGAGGCAGCTGCCAAAGCAGTGGAAGAAGAGCATACCAAGGAAATCATTGTATTTCAGAGGTCTGAGAAGAGGAGACAGTAGCAAATACTAAGGGATGAAACTATTGCTGCTAATGCACTTCAAAAGGGTGCTGCAAGGAGGCAACAAACTGCTGAGCACTACTCCCTTCGCAGTTCTCCAAACAGCAGCACCACCATAACCTCTGAAGCTAGTAACCTCCTTCAATCCCTTGTGATAATTTCCCTTTCCAGGTTTCAGCATGGAGTTAACACCTTTTTTTTTTTTTTTTTTTTTTTTTTAATGCAGTAGTAATCAGTTCATTCCTTATTCCTTCGACACAAGCCCTTCCCTCTTTATTTGTAGATGAAAGGCCTTCTCAGACTTTTGCAGAACTGGAAGCAGCCTTAGAAGGAGAAAGTAAGACTTATAGTGAAGTGCTAATGAAGATAGAGCCTATTGTAGACACCCCATTTTTGACTGTCCTCAAGACTTGGACGTCACCGTTTGAACACTCGGTGGTCATCCATGTTCATGTTCGTCTTGAGTTCTCGGAGGTTTCGGTCGCGCGCCTTGCCTCAAGACCTCTCGACTGGTTTGCTTTGTGCTTGGTTATGCACCAAACACTTGTGTTTTTGCTTCTGAGGGCAAGGAATGGCTTGTTGGCCGTCCCCACACCTCATCGGCCTTGGCTTGAGGCCACCGGCCCTGTTTTCTTGCTCTCGGCCAAAGGTGTTGGTCGGTCGGCAATGGTTTTGGTTGGCCGGCCATTTTTGTTGGTCAATCGGCCATTTATGCTGGTCGACCCCTTTCCATCTGCTTTTGGCAAATATTTTATACCAGCTGTAATAGGTGGCATCCACAATGCACTCCCTCCATACACGTGTATGGAGGGATTTCATCCTTGTCTAGCTTCCTTTGGAAGCTTTGCAAATTGATTTTCCTATAAAAGGAGGGCCTCCCCACCCTTTCTAGGGGTTGAACAATCTGATATATAACTTATATTTCCCTCTCTCTCTCTATATCTCCTTCTCTCTCTATATTTGTGTGAGTAATAGTGTTCTAAAGGGTTTTTTGTTCTTAGTTTTGCACTAAGACACCTAGTATTACACTATACTTTGGTTGCTGAGGTTCTAAGGGTTTGATTTCAGAGTTTTGAGTTGGTTTTTGATCAAAAGGAGGTGCTAGACTTGTTGTTCTTGAAGTGTTCTTCAAGGGTAAGAACTTACCTTTTTATTCCCCATTTTTGCTTAAGGTTTTAGACCTATTTTCATATTGTTTCGAGCTTAGTGTATAACTAATAAAAGTTCTGTATTTTCATGCTTAAAATGTCTCATTAAGGTCACATTTGTGTTGGGGGTCGTCCACCCCCTCTTAGGCCTTGTTTGGCCCCTTTTTGTGCCTTTCTCTTTGGGCTTTGTAACCCTTTTGTTTTGGCCTTCTCACCACTGAAATCCAGTGGATTTTCAGTGGTGGAGAAGTGGTTTTGAGGCCTTGTATAGGGGAGGGACACCCCTCTCCCCTTTTGACTCATTTGTTTGCATTTAGGGCTTACAAGGGTAGCATGTTTGCATAGCTTTATTTGGCTCCATCTCAGAGGGTATTTGGTGTTAGTTTATCATGCTAGACCTCTGTTTCATGTTGGTTCGATGGCCTATTGTATGCATCATACACTTGCTTTGTAATCCCCTCCATTGTCATAACATGTACCATGCATTTAGACCATCATCCTTGCATGTTTTAGCTTGACTTCATGAAGCTTTTATCCATGTTATAACATGTTTAAGCTCTGTTTGGTATTGATTTGGTCGTGTTTGCCATTTTTGGTATAGCCACCATGCATTTTGGCTTGCTAGTCTTGGGTGTGTGAGTCATGAGTATGCTTTATTTGGGATATTTCAGTGATTTGGGATCACTTATCATGCTATTTCAGTCCATGTTCCATGCTTGTACACTTACATTTGTCATCCTCTTGATGCTTTGAAGAGTTGTTGTTTTGTGCTCCATGTTTGGACCATTGCATATGCCTTTATGATTAGGTCTTTGACATGCCTTCTCATTAGGTTTTGGGGCTTATTTTGGCGTATTATAACTCTGATTTTATTGGCCTAAGTCATGCCGTGTTCGGTTATAAGAGGTGTAGTGCATTTGCCCTTTTGGGTCTTGTATGTGCCTTGTTTTGTGCTCGCCTTTATAATATGTTTTAGCCTCATTCCATATGTATTTTGGCTTCATTTTGGTCTGCCTCGGGATTATTTTGGGTCACCTTGCCCCTTTGGGGCTTGGTTGACATAGTCATGGTTCAAGTCCCTTGGCTAGCTTTGAGCTTTAACTCCATTAGCATGCCATGTTTGCATTGTGTAGTCAATTTGGCATCATTCTTCATGTGATTTCAGAGCTTATTGTAATGCCATATTCTCATATTTATCACATCTCGCTCATGTTTGAAGGTTGTGCATTGTGGCCTAAGTGATGGACCAATATGTGTGCATGTTTGTCTTGCATTTCGGTGCCTTAGTTTTGGTATTTTGGCCACTGTTTTGGGGCATGGCTGAGGTCTCCCATTCCAGTTTAAGCCCATCCTTTTATATAGTTGCATGTTTGACATGTTGCATCTTGTTACATGCTTGCTAGTTTACACTTTGTTACATGCTTGTGCAGGTGGCATTGAGTAGGCACACTCATGTTGCGTTACATTATTTGCATACTTGCATTATATCATGTTTGCATGTTCAGTATATTGCATGATGCTTAGCTAGTTGCATTACATAACCTTGTTATATACTTGGCGTGTTCATGTTGCTTTGGCATTAACTTGTATGCTTAGGTAGCATTAGATTTCATTGAGTTAACATGCTCATGTTGCATTGCATTGGTTGCATGTTTTGCATTGTATATGGCATGCATACATTACATTTTGTTTGGCTTGGGGTGTCAAACTAAACATGAGGAATGAGGGACGTTCGTACTCAAAGTGACGAAACGCGCCTCGATCCTTGGTCGCCGACACTCTTGATCTCAACATGATAGAGTGTGTAGCATTCATTTGTTTCGTTGCATTCATTTTACATTGATTTGCGAACTTGGCACCTTTGGCCATCATGCATTGAAATGCGTGGTTGGTGGCCCGAAGGTCGAGGGCCACACTTCCTCGAGTCCGCAGCATGATAGGGAGGGTGGTCATGCACACATTGTCTTGTAAATGCTTGCCATGCACTGTCTGTCCTCTGCTGCAGCAAAAACAGGGTTCTGCAGGAATAGATGGTCGGTCGACCATCTTTAATGCCGACCGGCCATTAATTATTGGCCGATATCCCCATTCCTGGTCGATGACCATTTCCCTGTGGCCGGTGACCTCTTATTCTGGCCGGTGACTTTTCAGTATGACTATGAGGTGATTCAGGAGCATCCCGAGGATTTTCACAATTCTTAGAGGTGCAGAACAGTGCAAATAGAGGCAACAGTGGCATGGCAACGGGTTTCCAAGCAAGGCGATCGAGCATGCATCATTCAAGCATTCCAAGGCGGAGCTGCGGCGGCCTCTTTTAATTTCATACTTAGTTTATTTTGTAATTAATTTGTTAATTAAATAAGGGTCTGTAATAATTAATTAACTAGAGTAGTTAATTATTTATTTAATTTGTATTATTCTTTCGGACCCTCCATCGAGAGGGCGAATTTGTAATAAGGGTGCGTACGTGCGTGCGTGAATGTCTTCCAACCCCACGTCTTTCTCCCTTTTACTTACCTGCTTTTTATGGTTAGTTTTAGGTCATGTTTCGATTAGCATACCTCATGTAAGCATGTTTGCATACATTCATTCGTATTGCACGCACCGGGCTCGGCACATCATACTAACTGCATCGTATTTCAATTCCAAGTTGAATACATGTATCAATTGTTGCATCTCATATGCCATCCTAAAATAGCCAAGCCTATTGTAGTTGCATTCTTGCATGTGCTGCATTAGGCATCTCAGCATAGCTAGGATTCATTCATGTTTTTCTAATTAGATTTTTTCTTTGGCTCGGAGTACTCGGTAAGTGTTTATGCTTTAGCATCCTTGCATGCGTGTGAGTGACTGCCATGATAGCATGTTTACCATGAGGCTATTTGCTTATGTGATATAACTGCCCGAATGCCTGTGGGTGAAGGTTGGATTATTTGAATTGGAACAATTCACCAATTAAGAGTTTTAAACCCACTTGAGAGTGGCAAAATCATGTTTTCTAAGCCCACTCGAGGATGGCAAAATCCACGTCTTGGCCTACTTGCGAGTAGCACCTTCAAACCGTTTTTCAAAACGAACATGAGATGTTTTGTTCCAATTCAGGCGACCCAGTCTATACTTATATGCTGTGTGCATCACATAGTAATTCTAGGCTAATAACCGGAATAAGAGCACATAATATTTTCAAAACTCGATATTATGGTTAGTAAAGGCCGATCTTTGATCGGGCGAGCGGGGGTGCTCATAGCTGACCTTCCCCAATCGTACCCAAGTTCCCGAGCCGAGGCAACTTTGGTGATGATGGACACGTGGCCTTTGGCACGAGTCAGGGTTTCCTAAATTCCCCAAAAATAAAATATTTAGGTGGCGACTCTGTATCTGGCAAAGCAGTCCATGTTTGGCACTTCTTTCTAAAAATCTGTTTTTCAAAAACAATTTGCCGAATTTGGACTCTTTGGTGATTTATCGGTCTCGCATTGCACTTTACGGGATTAGATTCAGAACCGTGACATTTGAGTCCTAAACTGTAGTGAGCCCAAACAAACGAAACGGGATTCCCTCCCGGGACGTTTGGGGACGCCCACACCTATTCAGGCAATATTTTCACTTCCCAACTTTACACTTTCCATGCCCTTTTTCTCTCCTCTTGTAAGGTAGAGTCTTCCACCTTCCTTGTGTCTGGGCTTAATTCCATATTTACCTCATCTATCCTTTGTCTCATCCCAATATATTCCTCCTATAGTCCTAGCTGCCCTTCTTCCAATTGAGAATACTCCAATTACCACTTCTACTTCAATGGTCATTTGCCTTCCTAAGGATGACACTGGCAGCTCACCAACTTCTTTCCAACCACCCAGCTCCAGTCCTTCTTCTTTAGACTTGCCGGTAGCCAAGACTATCGACTTTGCGACGGGAGCTTCTATTCCTTCACCTATCTCCATACTTCCATCTCTTTATTTAACCAGCAATTCTTCTGTACTGATAATGTCAGAGGAGGAGATGGACATCTTCGAGGCTCAGCTGGCTAGTTTTTTTGGCATCTCTTTACCAGCTCGGGTACCAAGCAGTGAGGCTGGGCCACTAATCCTTGTTGATTCTTTGCTAGAGATTATTGAGAGCTCCTCCACTGCTGCTGAAGCCTCTTTACCTTGAGTGGACTTGGGCACTTGCTTGGATTTACTGCAAACAGTTTTTAGGATTCTATTTGAAGCTTTACAGAGGCCTATCATCAAAAATGGTTTCCTTAAATGTTGCCAAGCCTTCGAGCAATCCAATCTGGCATTTTCAAGCCACCTATCTTAGGTAGCAGCCACCATAGACTTTTACATCAATATCTGCCAAATGGCTAAGGCGGTAAAAGAAAAAATGTTGAAGGATAAGGAGTTTGTATCCCATATCCATGTTGAAGTGTTTGAATTGAAGGGACAACACTCCTATGCATCCCAGTTTCAATCCCAGTTATTGGAGAAGAAAGCTCAACTAGAAGAAGAGCTAGTAGCAGTCAACCTAGACTTGGATCGAAATACCAAGAAGTTGCAAATTATTAACCAAGGGCTAGCTGACAAAAGACAAGACATGGCTACAACCATTTAGTTGTTCTTATCCCTTAGAAGTAGAGAATCAATTGTAAGGAAACAACTAAAACATTGTACTAATTTTTGGGCCAATTTGTGGCTGGGTGTCCTCAATTCTTTATGAAATGAAATCTTTATTTGTTATCTGAGTGCTTCACGCCCTTTTATTTATTTTTACTTTAGCTTTTCTCACACTTTTTTTGTTTTCCACACAGTTGGATAGTAAAACTTCAAATACCTATCATTGATTTTCTTGGGATGCACATATCCATTCAAATTTCTCAGATGGTATGCTCCCTTAGGCAAGACTCTATGAATTTGGTATGGTCCTTCCCAATTAGGTGACCATTTGCCAAACTTATGACTTTTAATTCATATTGGAAGTATTGTTTTCCATACCAAATCACCTTCATCAAAGCTAATGTGCCTGACTTTCTTATTATAGTTTTTGGCTCCCTTTTTCTTTTGGAAAAGAATACTATTTAATGCCAAAATTCTAGCTCATCCACAATTTCTAATTCCAAGAACATGCTTTGATGGTACTACTCAAAAGTTAACTGGTCCTAGCATTTTACCCTCAAGGATTTAATATTAATTTCCACAGGCAACACTGCATTATGTCCATATACTAAGGCATAAGGAGTGATTCCTGTACTTGACCTTAGAGAAGTTCTATAGGCCCACAACACATCTAACAACAAGTTATGCCAATCTCTAAGATTGTCTTCCATAACTTTTTGTATTCCTTTTTTCAAGGATTTGTTAGATGACTCAGCCTGACCATTTGCTTGTGTATAATAAGGGGTGGAATTAATAAGGTTAATTCTAAACTTGGCTGTGAAAGATTTTACCATCTTTCCATCAAATACAGTCTCATTATCTACAGTTACGGTCTGTGGGATGCCAAACCTATGGATTCTTCCTTGATAAATACAACAACTTCAGTTTGATCCACAGTCTTATAAGGCTTAGCTTCAACCCATTTAGTGAAGTAATTTGTGGCCACTAGAATGAAATAATGCTGCTTCGAAAAAGGTAGATATATTTTCCCTATCATATCTATTGCCCATCCTCTAAATGGCCATAGCTTCACTACTGCATGCAAATCAGCTATTGGCACATGTCTTATCATACCATGTTTCTGGAATGCCTGATATCCTTTTGTATACTCTATGCAATCCTTTAGGATGGTTGGCCAATAGTAGGAATGCCTTCGAAGTAACCATCTCATCTTCACACCAGGTTGATGGGTACCACAAATACCTTCATACACCTCAGCCATAGCAGTCAATGCTTCATTTGGCCCTAAACATTCCAACATTGACCCATCTGCTCCCCTTTTATAAAAAGCATTGTTATATACTATATATTGCATAGACTGTAATTTAATTTTCCTGCTGGCCTTCGAAGATGGGCCAGTTAAATATTGAATGATTGGATGTCTCTAATCATGCTCTTCTAAGTTATTTTGGTTAACTTCTACCATGATACCCCTTTTAGCCAAAGGTGGTATTAACTTCTGATATGTTGCTTGACTTATGTCCACTTGGGTATTCCCTTTTCTTCTGAAATTTGAGACCTTTTGAGCTACATAATTGGCCTTATAGTTCATGAATCTTAGGATATAAGTCACATTAGCTATCTGAAACTGAGAAAGCAAATGCAGTGCAGCAACATAATATGGTAACATGTTTGCACTTTGACATTTGAAGATTCCTTTTACTTGGTTAATTATCAATTGGGAATCCCCAAATATATCAATTGCATGAGCTTGTAATCTAATAAGTATCTCAAGTCTCATTATTAAAGCTTCATATTCAGCTTGATTATTGGAATAAGTAGTTTCATCTACTCTGAAACCATGTGTGGTTTCTACCCCCTGTGGTGATTTAATTACAACACCAATTCCAACCAAACCACTGGCTTTTGATCCATCGAACCACATTTTCCATAGCTCAACATTGACCATACCAAGGTCCATTATCTCTAGGCTTTTTGTTTGACATGGATGATCAGCCAAGAAGTTAGCCAAAACTTGTCCTTTTACTGCTTTTTGGGAAACATATTGTAGATGAAATTCTGATAGAGCTAATATCCATTTGTCAATTCTTTCTCTTAATAGAGGTCTAGATAACATGTATTTAACCAAGACTGTGGTTAAAATTACCAAGACAACAGTAGGCAAAAGATAATATCTTAATTTTATTGCTACAAAGTACAATGCAAGGCACAACTTTTCTACAACTGAGTATTTACATTCACAAGAATTTAAAAACTTACTAAGGTAATAAACTGCTTGCTCCTTGCCTTCTTCATTGTCCTGAGTTAGGAAAACTCCTAATGAATCTTCTGCTGCAGCAATGTATAACTTCAAGGGCTTGTCTCTCCTTGGTGGCATTAACATTGGAGGTTTGGCCAAGTAGGCTTTAATTCTTTCGAAAGCAACTTGATGCTCTACTGTCCACACAAACTCTTTTTCATTTTTTAACTTTAACAAAGAAGAAAATACTTTATTCTTCCTTGTAGTGTTAGAAATAAATCTTTGAAGGAAATTAACTTGACCAAGGAACTTTTGTAATTATTTCTTACTTAATGGAGGTTTGGTCTCAATGATGGTTTTAGCTTTATTCTGATCAGTTTGTATTCCCTTCTTGTGCACTACATACCCCAAGAAGTTTCCAACTGATACACCAAAAGCATATTTGAGAGGATTAAGCTTCAACTTGAACTTTCTCATTCTTTCGAAAGCTGCTACCAAATGAACCAAGTGTTCCTCCATAGACTGGGACTTTACAACAATATCATCAATGTAATACTCTAGGTATCCTCCAATAAGATCATGAAAAATAGTATTCATTGTCCTCTGATATGTTGCCCTAGCATTCTTAAGACAAAATGGCATTTTCATCCATTCGAAGGTGCCAATATTCCCAGGACACCTGAATGCTATCTTGTGGACATCCTCCTCTGCAATACAGATTTGGTTGTAACCAGAGTGCCCATCCATCATAGACAAAATCATGTGCCCTGTTGAACTGTCCACCAATAGATCAACTATAGGCATAGGGTATTCATCTTTTGGAGTTGTCAAATTCAGATTTCTAAAATCTTGACTTTTCGTGCCCCCTTTCAGAAGTCGAATAAGCCCTACAGTGTCGGACTCCCGCGGTTCTGAATCTGATCTCACAAGTGCAATGTGAAATAGATAAACACCAAAGAGTCCAAATCCGATAAATCTTTTGAAAAATTGATTTTGAATCAAATTGCCAAAAATGGATTGCTTTGCCAGATACAGAGTCGCCACCTAAATATTTTTGAAAAATTTAGGAAACCCATGACTTATGCCAAAGGCCACGTATCTACCATCATCAAGATTGTCTTGGCTCGGGAACTTAGGTACGAGAGGGGAAGGTCATGAATTGAGCACCCTCGCTCGCTCGATCAAAGATCGACCTTTACTAATCATGATGTGAATCTTATCTACAATATATGCTCTTGTTCTGATTATTAGGCTAGCATTACTATGTGATGCGCACACAAACAAGTACAGACTAATTTGTAAAAATTGGAACACTTGATTCATGTTTGTTTTGAAAATAGTTTATGAATGTGCTACGTGAAAAAGTAGGCTCAAATATACATTTAATCAAATTATCCTAATTCAAGCAACTAGCATTCATCTATAGGCATTCAAACAGTTTATCACTTAAGCACTTAGCCTTATGGTGAACATGCTTTGATATGGCAACAACCACATTCATGCAATATGCTGAAGCAAGTAAATGCTCACCTAGTACTCCAAGGCAAGCCAAAAGAAAAGAGTTAGAAAAATGTATACTCTAACTAATGCAACACATGCGATATGCAATTACTAGGCTCGGCTACTAATATGGCATATGAATCAATTTGATAGCATGCGGTCTAAGCATATATTCAAAGATTGTTAAACTAACGATGCAAGTTAGAATGATGAATCAAGCTCAATGCATGCAAGACAATGGATGCAAGGCATGAGAGATGCTAAACAAAACAAGATACCCTAAACTAACCATCACAAGCTAGTAAATAAAAGGGAGAAACGCGTGAGGTTGGAAGACATACACTTTATTACAATTGTGCCCTCGCACAGGAGGGTCCGAATAGCTAACTAGCTAAGCTAATTAGTTCGAATTAACTAACTATTACAACAACAACAACAACAACAACAAATTAATCAACTATTCTAACTAATTATTACAAGACAAAATTGAATAACTAGCTAGCTAACTACTTATTTATAACACTCTACAAAATTAACTATCTACAACTAATTAATTACAACAAATATCTAAGCTAAGTAATTAGACTAAAACAGCCTCGGGGGGCAAGGAGTGCTTATACATGCGCGGATTTCCACCCGAAAAAGCCATTGTTTTGCTGCCAGGAAGCCTCTATTGCACAGTTAGGACATTTGCACTGTTTTCCACCTCAAAACCAACTTTGTTTCATTTCAAAAAGCTATTGCTAGATTTTGCAAAAGTGGCCGGCAGGCTAGAAGTGATGCCCTGTCGGCCATAGATGATGGCCTGCCGTCTACAAAAAGTGGCCTGCCGGCCACTGCTGCTTGGTTCTTTCTGTTACAACAGAGAGCAAACAGTGCACAATACGGGGTATTCTCAAGGGTTGTTCGCACAACTTACCCCTCCTTATCATCAGACAACTCAAATGAGTGGTAAACTTGATTCACAAACCATCAATCGATGCAATTTGATTACATAATGGACTATGAACCAAAGTGTGCAAGTTCAATAAATGCAACAAATAAAGACTCTCAAACCCCCTCCCTATCATGGATTGATTAAGAGAAGTGGTTGACATTGACTCTTGAACCGTTTTCATCACTGATGAGTATGAAACGACTCAAGACTCAAGGAATCAATTAACGTCCGATTGAACCCTAACCAAGTTATTATCTTGTATCACTTTTAGTCCTCATTTTTATTACTCCATTTTAATTACCAACCATTCCTTAGTCAATTAAGTCCAAAGGTGAGCTTTAAGTCCTCTAATGGAAAGAAGCATCAAATCAAGAGTTGTTTTAGGCATGAGAAAAGTGTCATGCCGTTGGTAATGGACCCCCAAAGAGATTAAACCATTAAGCACAAGACCTCAATCTCAAGCTTTAAACAAGCAACTAGTTTGAACCAACTTTCAAAGCAAAGCAAAAGCCAAGAAAGAAGGGAGGTTGCTGAGGTGATTAAGAGTGATCACAAGTATGGAAAGCATAAATAAACACTATCAACTCAAATAGAATGGTGGCTAAGGCCTAAACCACCAATATAAGGACTATTATACTATAAACATGCAATACAAAACTCAAATGTAATGAACACTCAAAAATAGTCCTAAAATAGGTCTAAAATAGTCCTAAAACATACTGGAATTAAGCTAACAAAAGCTAGAATAATAAGCTAAAAACATGGAACATGCTAGGCTAGTAAACAAACACAAGGAGGGGAGGCTACCCCATCCATTTTTGAACTTCAAAACAACATTTAACCTCTAAAAAAGCTCTGAAAATTAGTATAAAAAAAGCTCAAAAAGAGATGGTGTAAAGATGGGAAACACAATGGTAAAGGCTAGAAGAGTAAGGTGGAAAGAATGGTGGACCACCCTTCCACCCTTTGAGGCCTTAAACCACAAGTTTCAGCCCAAAAATACAGAGTTTATATAGCCCAAAAACAATAGAAAAACAGTAGGAAAACTAGCAACTAAAGCAAAGCCTTATACCTCTTGAAGAGAAGAGCACTTCCAAGCAACAATTCAACACAAACACACCCTCAAAAGCTCAAAGAGGGATCAAAAGTACCTCAGCTCAAAGATGGTAAGGTTTGGTTTAGAGTGTATAGGCAAAAGTTTGCAAAAAGCTAGGAAATTGTAAAAGTGAGAGAGAACTGTAGAGAGAGAGAGAGAAAATAATTTGCTCCAAAATTTTCTAACCTTGAAAGCAAGAGGAGAGGTCCTCTATATATTGAAAACCATCACACTCCCTTAGAAATTTCAATACATACACATGTAAGAAGGTGCATGCATCTGTGCCAACAGTTGGCACAACTGGCAGAAAAATATCTGCAAAACACACTTGTGGCCGGCAGCCAATAGTAGGGGCTGGCAGGCCACAAGAGGTTACAGGCTTGAAAAACTCTGGTTTTGGTCCAAAAATGAGGCAACAAGTGTGTAGGGTTTGAAGGCTCAAAGTTGTGGCATTCTGCTGAGGACTTCGAGTACCTAACAAGCATATACACTCATCATTGGGTGTGCAAGTGGTGACATCCAAGTCGTAAGGGTGGTAAAAAATAGGGTGTCTACAATTGCATACCCTCATCTTGCCATTCTTTTTGACCATATGCACAATGTTAGATAACCATTCCACATACTTGGTTGTTCTAATGAAGCCTGCTTAAAGGAGCCTGAGAATCTCCTCCTTTACTTTCTGAATCACTTCAGGGCTCATCCATCTTAGTTTCTGCTTGTATGGCTTGAAGTTAGGCTTTCTAGGGAGCCTATGTCCCATTAATGACCTATCCAATCCAGGCAGTTCAATATAAGACCATGCAAAACAATCCTTATATTGCTTTAGGACTACCAGCAACTGATTCTTGTCAATAGGATTTAACCAAGCACCGATATAAGTGGGTTGTTGTGCAGAACCTTTCCCGAAATTGACTTCTTTCAGGGGGTCTTGTACTTGAGCACTTACTAATACTTTTCCTTTGACTTCTTCTGCCTTTGAAGCAATTTCTTCATTTTGTTCTGCTCCCACCTTCTCTGGTTCAACATCTTTGCTTTCTTTCTCATAGACAAAATCTGTCCATAGGGCTTCTTTTTTCTATATTTCCTAGATTTTTGTATCGATGTCCAATGCACAGTACTTATCAAGGGCCAAAGGCCTGGCCTTTTGTTGCTCTTGATTACAACTAACCACCATGGCTTCATTCTCTTGTTCTTGAACCTTCTGGACTATTGACTTTACATTCAATGCTGAAAACTTGACTAAGGCCAAGGGTCTGGCTTCTTAGTTCTTATCTTGTTGCCTACAACCAGGCATCATTGTCATCTTTGGTGATGAACTCTTCATTAGCACTCTCTTGCACTAAGTGCTTTAGGTGTGCTACTTCCTTATCAGCCGTCACTTCGGCTGTTCCATCAGGCTTCCTCAGTACACTGAGTGGTGTCACTCCTTCAGTATATAACTTGGCCTCTGCAAAATCAACACAAGTGATAAAGGGTTGAGGGTCTACGTGGATCTCTTCTATCTCTCCATTGCATAGGGCTATCATTATTTTCTGATGTAGAGAGGAAGGCACACATTTGTTGGTGTGGATCCAATCCCTATCAAGCAAAGCATTATACTTGGCATTGCTGTCTATAACAAAGAATGTCGTTATACAATCTCTGGTTCCCATACTTAAGTTGATGGGCAAAATGCCTTGAGCCATCTGCTTATCTCCAGCAAAACCAGCAATGGTTGTGTTAGTTGGGATTAATCTGGGTTTCTTTTTCCCAATTTCTTTAAGGAGGACTTCAGAAGTAGGTTCATTGCTGCCCCATTGTCCACTAACACCCTGTTCATTTGTATCCCATCGAAGTAAGCCTTGATATACAAGAGCTTAACGTGCTGAGTCATAGATGTTGTAGAGTACTTGAAGGGATATGATAGGTTAATACTCACCTCCTCACTTTCTTCGTCAGTTTCCATTGGTGTGGCCATTTCAGATTCATCTTGAATCATGCTGGCCTGTGAATCTTCACTAGAAACCGGAATAGGGTCATCTTCCTGACCTTCTTGGTTTCCCTTTTTAGCCTGGACCTCCTTTGGCAGTATATATACCATGTTTATTGACATTGTAGGAAATGAGCCAAACTGAACTGCTGGCTGTACTTGTTTCCCTTCCAAACTAGCTTGTTTTGTTATTTCGGAAGCATCTTCCATGCTGCACTCTGATACCTCTGTGCTAGTAGGTTCCTTCGAAGCAGCCTGTTGGTCATCTACCTCCGTTAGCTTGTTAACCAAAAAGGTTTGCTCAGCCATGAAGGCCACAAACATTCCATCTTCAGCCAATGTTCTCTCTTGGCCTAGCTCAGTCCCTTCATCCGTTTCATCATCACTTTCCATTAAAGCCTTCTCGAGGCCTGCTAAATTAGATTTTTCTTTGGCTCTTAGTTTAGTATGAACTTTAGCCAACTGTTCCATACTGGCACTCCTCTTGATCTTGGGAGCAAGCTTCAAACCTATCGCTCTATCTGTCTGGTCTTTTGCTTGTGCCATAGAAGTGTTCTCTCCACTTTATTTCAAATCCCTCTGATACTGGGTGTATCTTCATTAGATCTTCCTCCTTTGAGACCTAGAAATTATAGGAACCATATCTGGCTCGCTTGTTTTTGGATTTTTTAATAACACCTAGTTATTTGGAGCCACCAAAGGATGTTTGATCATTCTTCATCGGTCTCCAAAAACCTTTCTTTGATTAGGCGTTTCCTTAGGTTTATTCTTCATGACAAACCAATCTGGAACTCCTGGGACCCATGAGCCCACTGGTCTGGGTGCTAGATTTGCCGCCCCACTTTTTGAAGTAGTCTTGGAAACAGTCCTCGGGGACCAATTATCAGTCCTGGTCCCATGCCTTGCACTGAATCCATGCTTCCTTTCAAGCTGGTTGTTTACTCTGTAATAATGAGGTGGCCTAGTTTCATATAGAAGCCTCTTTCCTTTTGATTGCATCCTGGTATCTGGTAGGGTTCCCAAGGACGAATGCTGTCTAGGGCCAGTTGGGTATGGCCTCTTGTTATGGGTGCTGGTTATTCAGTCCCTCTGCACCTCTTTGTAATGTTGTTTCCCATCAACTAGGAGCCCTTTCAGCCACTTGTAACAGATCCTGCACCTGGGACACATTATCTACACTATAACAGCTTCGAGAGAGTCATCATCTAACATCGTTTCATTAGAGCCTTCTTTTAGGCCTACAGAGCTTTGTCCATCAGCTGGTGAACTTCTTGGGTTCTTCCTAAAAGCAGCCTAGCCAGCCACATATATTTACACAGTAACTTCCTCTAATTCTTTCAAAGATAAGTTTTGGAAATCTGGCATGCCAACATTGGTTGCAGCCTCCCCGATCTCTGGAAACGGGTTAGTGTCGATTCCCATAGCTTTCTTAGACTTGGCTGGAAACTTTAGCCTCCCTTTCTGAATCTATTCTTGGATCCTATCTCGGAAAACAATACAATTTTTAATTTAATGAGACCAAGAATTGTACCATTTACAATACAATTTTCCTTTAAGTTCTTCAAGGGTAGGAATCTTAACTCTCTTTGGTAACTTTAGGAAATTTGCTGCAAGCAAATGATCAAAAACGTCATATGCTTTTGTTAACTCAAAAGAATACTTCCTATGTAGGTCTTTCTTTTTAAACTGCTAGTCTATTGTACTGTCTTTCTGGTTTAATGTCTCACAAGTCATAGGTTCTTTTCCTACTATCTCTGCTGCATCAATTTCATAATTAGGGTCCCTATAGTAGGTCTTATGTGATGCATTACTTTGATCTTGTTTTTCCTTGAGTAAAGTTTCATATATAGACACCTTATAGGTTAACTCTATTAAGTCTCAAAACTCAGTTGAATCAAACTTCTTTCGAAGCCTAAATTCCAAGCCATTTTGAGTCAATCTTACAAATTCAGGCTCTAGTAGCATGACCATACATTTGTTTCGTGCCCTTTTAAATCTGGCAATAAACTGAGCAGCCTTCTTATTAGGCCTTTGGCTTAATCTTGTCAAGTTTGCCATAGAAACTTCAGGTTTTGTTTGGAAAAATTAGGCATAAAAAACTTCCTCCATTTGTTGCCAAGTTTGGATAGAGCTAGGTGTAAGGTTTATGTACCATACGAAGGCTGCTCCAGTTAAAGAACTTGGAAAAAGTCTCAGTTTGATGTAATCATTATTAGCAAACTCCCCACACTGGCTTATAAACCTAGCAATGTGTTCCACTATTGACTGATTTCCATTACCATAAAAGAGTACAAAGTCTGGTATTCTAAACCCCCTAGGATACTTATGTACTCTATCCACCCACTCTGGGTAAGGTTTTCTGTACATTGGTGTTTGGACCCCCTGAGCCATAGGTCCACACATTTCTCTAATGATGTCAACAATCTGGTCCCTAGGAACCATATTTTGTGCTGGTTGAACCACTACTGAAGGAACAAACACAGGGTTTAGAGGAACTCCATATGCTTGTGGGCCTTTTGGTCCATATATGGGTACATTCAGGGCTGGCTTTTCTTTCTTTATCGGCTACTGTTGAAGGTATGGTTGGCCTCTTGGGGCCTGCCCTACAAAAGGTCCTACAAAAGGTACCATAGGAAGGGAATCAAGTGTTTCTTCTTTTTCAACTGCAGGAAATCCTTCCAACCCCCCGGGTGTAAACTCAAACACAAGGTTGGTGAAACCCCTTATGCCAAGCATGTTTTAAAACATAGGATTTGGAAATGCACTCATGCCATTATCTTGGACTGGCCCAGATCCACCAAATTGTATGTTTTAGACTTATTTATTTTGATGATTTATTTAACTATATTTTAATAAAATTCAAAATTTATTTTGATGATTTATTTAATTATGTTTTAAATCCAAAATTTATTTTGATAATTTATTTAATTATGTTTTAATTAATTTGAAAGAGAAAAATAGAATCAAAATTTATTTTGTCTCATTATTTCTCACCTAAACCTTTATCTTAAATGTTGTTAGAATGTATTTAATTATTGATTAAATCAGGAGTTCAAATAGCCAAAAACAGAAGTTCAAACAACCCAGCACAACAGCAGTTCAAAATGTTCAAGTGGAAGATATTCAAATTTGTAATGATGGAGTGGAAGATATTCAAATTAGTAATGATGGAGTACAACGGCTATAAATTCAAATGAATATAACGGCTATAAGTTTCATTATATATACCAAAGTCTCTAATGTAAACAAGTTACAAAAAAAGTAGAAAATATTCTTTGATCTATAATCAGTTACATCTATTCTCTGAGAAGTTTTCTTCAATTTTTGTTTACATTCTCTCTCAGAAATTATACACTAAGCCTTATAGCATTAAGCTCATCTTTCTGTGTGAGATTTACAGAAAAATCAAAGTTTCACTTTATATATCTATCTTTGAGAGATAATTCTTGTAGCTTTCTATGAAAGCAAAAATACCTTCTTTTCAATCTTGTAAGAGTGTAGTACACTCAATGTTCTTGACTTAGAAAGTCTGTGTAAAATTCGTGGAGGATTGCTCCATTTGTAAAGAGGTTGCTAGCACCTCCGTGAAGTTAGAGCGTAGTGGAAAATCTCAAGTGAAGCTTGAGGAGTAGACGTAGGCCGAGTTGAAGCCAAACCACTATAAATTTGTTTGCCTCTCTCTCTCTTATCTCTTTATTTTATTTTAAATTGCCATAGCTATATTTCACATTTTACTGTGCTAAAATCATTAACTGACATAGTTGTTAAGACACTTGTTTTAATTATTTTTATTCCATTAATTATATTTATCTATTGTGCTAGTCATAATTTTTATTAGGATATTATTAATTTTAATTGTAAAAACCTAATTCACCCCCCTCTTAGGTTGTCTTTTGGGTAACAATTGGTATCAGAGCCTGGGGCTCTTGTTTAGATATAACAATCTTGAGTTTTTGATCCATAGCAACCATGTATTCTACTTACTCTGCTGTAGGATAAACTAGCAATAGGCCACCTCTCTTTGATGGTAGTAATTACATTCATTAGAAAGAAAAAATGACTTTGTATCTTCAAGGTACCAATTATGCTTTGTGGCTCATTATCACTAAAAGTCCTAAAATTCCTACCAAGGTAGTAGACCATATTAGTGTGCCTAAAGTTGAGGATAAATTTGATGAGCGTGATTATGAACTCCTTCAAGCTAATGCTAAAGCCAAGCTTATTCTTGTGTGTGGACTAGATGCAAATGAACTTGAAATCACCTATGAAGGAACTAGCCAAATAAAAGAGTCTCGAATTGACATGCTTATTCATGATTATGAACTCTTTACTATTGAATCATTTGAATCTACTTCTGAGATGTTTTTATAAATTTACCAATATTATTAATGCTCTAAAATCTCTTGGTAAATCTTATACTAATGGTGAGCTTGTAAGAAAAATACTTAGGTCTTTGCCAAATGAATGGAAAGCTAAGGTTACAGCTATTCAAGAAGTAAAAGACCTAACAAAATTAGGCATTGAAGAACTCCTAGGCCCATGAACTTTCAATGATGGATGGTAGCAAAAAGGAAGCAATTTGGGGAGAAAATGATGGAGTAGCCAACTTGTGTCTCATGGCTTTCGGAGAAGAAGAATCCACTTAAGATGAAGTAATTTCTAATTATGTAGAATTTGAAAGTGCTTTCAATGAATTACATGACATATTTAGAAATATTTGTGTTAAGAATTCTAAATTAAAGAAATTAGTTACTTCTCTTTCAAATGATGTGGGTGTTTTAAAAATAAAAAATGCTACTTTGAAAAATGACTTTACGTTTATTGTCAATGAGAAAAACATTTTAAAAAACAATGTTGAGGATTTAAACAAAACTATTGAAATTTTTGTAAAAGGAAAAAAAAATCTCAACAAGCTTCTTAGAAATAAAAAATGTGTTTTTGACAAAGTATGCATTGGTTTTTATCCTCCTAAACCTTTTATGAGATTAAATGTTCTTGAGACTAATCTCCATGGACCCCAGAAAGTATGGGTACCAAGAAAGAAATCAAGATATTTTGTAGGTGAAATCTTAAAGAACACCAAGGACTTCGAGGGGAAATGCACAACAAGAGTGTTCAATCTAAAGAGCAAAATCAGCTCCTACAAGAAGAAGAATGATGAAATGAAAATCACCAAGATGAACAAAAGAGGTAAATGAAGGTATAACTCCTAACACACCTTTAAGTTTAAAGTTCTATATTCTTTAAGGTGTGATTTGTGTACAATAGGTTGTGTCTAACCATTGCTTCCATGTAACCTAATTGTACTAAGTTTGCTAAGTCATGTTCTGCTAATTTCTTTCAAACATTCATTGAACTCAAAAATGAGAATTATATTATTTTGATGAATGCCTATTAGAATATGAATGATTCATGTATTCATTAACATTTTATATCATGTCATCCATTGCTATGAAAAAGAGATAAGAGGTGAAATTTTTTTTTGTGAGCATACTTTTCACATCTTATATATGACTTCATACTAATATGTTAATTCCTTTTTGAGTTATATCTTTGTAGAATCAATTTTGATGCCATAGCATATTTTTGAGATGTATACTATCTATATTTTGAATTATACATTTGTAATCTCAAGAATATGCTCAATATGAAAATTTCATACTTATATGAAAAGAAGTATCATACATTTGTAGAGATATGAAATTTCATACTTATATGAATGAGTTATGAAATTCCTTGATTATGATCCATCAACAATGTCTAAATGAAAAGAAGTATCATACGTTTGTAGAGATATTGTATCTATCCTATTGAATATCTTTTGAATATGGATTATATTGGCATACATCTCATGAAATGCTTTTGATTGATAAATTGTTGAATTAATTGTTTATAACATTCATGTTGTGTTCCACATTAAGTAAAATATTTTATCACACTTAAGTATGTGGATTGAATTGATGAAAATGTCTCTTGATAATGTTATGTGATTAAATGAGATTGTTGCACCATTTCTTAATAAAACAAAGAGCATAACACTATTTTCTTATGCATATTATGCTATGTGCTACAACTTGAAAATTCTGAAAAATAGCATTCTAAACTCTTGTTTGATCATTGAATTATTTTTCACCTTTTGAGATTGTGATAAGAAGTGATTTGTGCTGTATTTTTATTGAGTAATAGTGATTGTTCTATGAATGCTATATTTACGCAAAATCATATTAGAAAAAGGTAACACCAACTTAGGGGAAGAAATCATTTTGCTAACATACTTGTTCAACCCTTTTGAGATGAACTCCTCATGAAAGAAAATTGAAGATTGAAAAGGTTCTAACTCATGAATCAAAGGTATGCCTCCTACACTCTCTTAAGCTTTTGAGGTAAAAATTCTATCTTATATCCTTTGAGCTAATACTGTTATTACTTTGATATGAAAAAGATTAATTATGCTTCATATGATTTGCAATGTATACTCTTTGATGATGCTCTTGCCTAAGAATCATGCCTATGCTTAAATGTGTGTTATATATTGAAATTCATGATTTTTCTTGGCATATGGATTGCTATACCTTGAACATACTTCATTTTTTGGAATTACATTAGCACCATGAGATTATATTGAGTTTAACCTATTATGAGCAATATTTGGTATTCTACATAATGCTTGAGCTATGATTGTTAAATCTTCTAGATTGCATATTGATATCCTTGGTAGATTGCATGTTGGTATCATTTTGGCATCCTTATTGGTAATATTTGGCATCCTATTTGATATTATTGAAAAGAACATTTCAGTTATGAACTTTCATTTATCATATCTCCTATTAATTTTGCCAAATGAAACAAGGGGAAGAATTTAAACTAGATTATTTTAAAATTAAAAAAAAATCCCCTCAGATTCTATTCTATTTTTGGTATCACACTTATGAGCTTGCACCTCACATATTTTTTTTAATTATCTTGTATAAAATCTGTACGTTCTTGCTCAAATCGATTGTTAGATCATGCTCAACTGCTTCACATATACTTTTAACAATTTGGTATCTCCTTGGCTCTTACTTGAAAATAGATTGAAATAACATGAATTCTTCATAATGGATAAGCTCATTGATTCATTGTTGCCATATTATTTTGCTACAACAGCATGTGTGTCTCATTCTTGACTTTTGGAACTTCTCCTTATTGCACCCATGGCATTTATCTAAACTTGATGCTACATTGTGATAATACTAGTGCCATCAATTTAAGCAAAAATTCGGTTCAACACTCACGAACAAAACATATTGAAATTCGACATAATTTTTTAAGAGATCATGTTCAAAAAGGGGATATTGTACTTGAATTTGTAAACACCAACAAGCAATTGGTGGATATTTTCATAAAACCCCTAAGCGAGGATTGCTTCAATTTTATTCGTGGCGAGCTTGGAATGTCGATTTCTACTTAAAAAGTTTTGTTATGACTATGAAACTTAAATTTTTGTTAAAATGATATATGTGTATTGCTACATTGATATGAAAACATTTATATCAGTTGAATGCTCAGAAGTCCTTCATATATTTATTTTCCTTAACAGTTTGCTATTCTGCATCTTGAGGTAAAATTAACTTTGCATACATTGATTTTTTTTAAACCCTCATGGTATTTTTTTTGCATTACCATTCCAGCAACTTCAACGTCCCATTAAGTTTAATTTCTGTTGGTATTATTTTATTTTATTTTTGTTATTAGGCTTAATTTCTTTTATTTTTATTTTTTTTCTCATTATTATTTTTTGTTTAGGCTTAATTTTCTTTTTTTTTTCTCTGCTTTTTAATTTCAATTTTCAGTCCTTAAACATAAACACAACAACAAATCAAAATACAAATATTTACATTTAAAAAAAAAAACACCCTTCATTTTTTCACGGCCATACGCTGATCAAAATAAACATATTTACGTAAAAAAAAAAAAAACCTTCATTTTTTTTACGACCATACGCCGATCTTATTTCCTCGCCTCTTCCACCGCTCTTTTCTTCTTTTTATCACCTTGGACGACGCTTGACGTCCCTGCTCCCATGCTTTCGTCGGGAGCGAGCACTCCTTGCCGACTATCAAAAACCAAGAACGACGTTGCTCCAAATCGAGCCATGGAGGTGGTCTTTCGTTTAAGTTCTTTATTTTCGGCCTTTAGTGCGCCTATCTCTGCTCGCGCATCCTTTTACATGCATTGGAGCAAAGAGAGTTGGGTGCTGACCTGATGGAGCTCACTCGTCCTGTTCTGCAGTCGGTGAGCCAATTTTGTGACTGCAGTCACCGTCTCCATACAGGACGTCAGTGTGAAATGATTGGCTTCAATGTCTAATTGAGCTTCCATTATTTGCTCAATCAACATCATAGGAAGGTTGGGAAGAGTAGGAGCCAGGGCACTTGGCCCAGCAGCGCTTACAGGATCATTTAGGTCTGGAAAGAGAATAAGGGGACAGGACGAGGCCATTTAGTAGGAGAGAGAGATGTAATCGAAAGGAGGGTCTTTTTTGCAGCCTTTCTGCTCTACTCAGTCTCTCTGTTCTGTCTCTCTCTCGAAGAAGATCGAAGAGAATGATGAATAAGAGATAGAAGAGAGTGAGGTGATGAAGAAGAAGTAGATGAGTGTGATTAAGAAGAAGACTAAAGAGAAGAAGACAAGGAGAGAGAGATAGCCGAGGTGAGCGGCAATCGAGCAGAGCTTCTTTTGTCGGCCAATAAAGCAAAAGCCAAGTCACGTGACAACCGCGTTTTACGAAAAAAGAGAGAGACGCGGGAGAGTTGTATGTGTATGCATATATGTATATAGATGTTTTGATTATCTATTTTTTGATGCCATTTATCCCTATCATTTTCCTCCTCCTCCTCCAGATTCTGACCCATGATTTCCTTTTGATAATGTCACAGGGGGAGAAAACTTATGATGTTATGTATTATGGTATTATTTTCAAATTATGGTATTATTTTCAAACTAATCTAATGTTATGTATTTATAATTTGATATCTTAGTCTCATATCATATCTCTAATTAAAGCTTATTTATTACACATGTGCGAACCTATGTATTTAGAAATAAATTCAGGAAACATGACTTGAGGGGGAGCTTTTCTTACTCCTAAATCAAATCAAAAAATATCATTATGTGCCATCATCAAAAAGGGAGAGATTGTTAGACTTATTTATTTTGATGATTTATTTAATTATATTTTAATAGAATCCAAAATTTATTTTGATGATTTATTTAATTATGTTTTAAATCCAAAATTTATTTTGATGATTTATTTAATTATGTTTTAACTTATTTGAAAGAGAAAAATAGAATCAAAATTTATTTTGTCCCATTATTTCTCACCTAAATCTTTATCCTAAATGTTGTTAGAATGTATTTAATATTTGATTAAATCAGGAGTTCAAATAGTCCAAAATAAAGGTTCAAACAGCGCAGCACAGCAGCAGTTCAAAAGGTTCAAGTAGAAGATATTCAGATTTGTAATAATGGAGTGGAAGATATTCAAATTAATAATGATGGAGTACAACGGCTATAAATTCAAATGAATACAACGGCTATAAATTCAAATGAATACAACGGTTATAAGTTTCATTATATATACCAAAGCCTCTAATGTAAACAAGTTACAAAAAAATCAGAAAATATTTTTTGATCTATAATCACTCACATCTATTCTCTGAAAAATTCTCTGAGAGTGTTCTTCAATTTTCGTTTACATCCTCTCTCAAAAATTATACACTGAGCCTTATAGCATTAAGCTCATCTTTCCTGTATGAGATTTACAGAAAAATCAAAGCTTCATTTTATATATATCTATCTTTGAGAGATAATTCTTGTAACTTTCTGTGAAAGCAAAAACACCTTCTTTTCAATCTTGTAAGAGTGTGGTACACTCAGTATTCTTGACTTAGAAAGTCTGTGTAAAATCCGTGGAGGATTGCTCCATTTGTAAAAAGGTTGCTAGCACCACCGTGAAGCTACAGTATAGTAGAAAATCTCAAGTGAAACTTGAGGAGTGGACGTAGGCCGAGTTAAAGCCGAACCACTATAAATTTGTTTGTCTTTCTCTCTCTTATCTCTTTATTTTATTTTAAATTGCCATAGCTATATTTCACATTTTTACTGTGCTAAAATCATTAACTAACATAGTTGTTAAGACACTTGTTTTAATTATTTTTATTCCATTAATTATATTTATCTATTGTGCTAGTCATAATTTTTATTAGCGTATTATTAATTTTAATTGTAAAAACCTAATTCACCCCCCCTCTTAGGTTGTCTTTTGGGTAACAGCATGGTTTCGCTGGTAGAGAATGGTACATTCTGAGTGGCCATTGGTCTCAAAGGAGTTTCATACCATGACTGAGGTACATGTGTTGGCTTCTCATGGTTGTGACTAATAGTCTGACCATTGACTTGTCCATTATTTTGCATAGGTTGTTTATTTCGAGCCAATTGTTGCTGAGGACTATTTACATTTTCTTCAGTTTGTCTTACAACAGTTGGTTTGTGAGAATTCATTTGATCCAAAAAGGATGCTGTCCATCTTTCCACACTACAAAAAAAAAACACCTTTGGCGACTAAATTTTTAGTCGCCAAAGGTCGATTTTTAGTCGCCAAAAGTCGCTGTTTAACCTTCCCCGACTAATTTTTTTGGTCGCCAGTTTTGTCGCCAATAAACGGTCGCAGAAGGTTTTGGCGACTAATCTGTCTTTTAGTCGGCAAAAGGAAGGTTTTTAGCGACTAAAGGTTTGGTCGCCAATGCTCAATTCCATTTTTGGAAATTATCCTTTGGCGACTAAACCGTTTGTCGCCAATAGTTAATTTTTATTTTATTATTTTTACCTTTGGCGACCATTGACTTTAGTCGCCAAAAGTATATTAAAAAAAAAAAATTTTTGAACCTTTGTGCTCCCAGCGAGTTTCGAACTTGCGTCCCCCACTACCACCCACGTGCCAAACCCTATGCACAACACTCCCTCCACTATGCCAGCACATCATCTCATGAACATATATGCAATATATATTATTTATATAGTATATTAACCGCAATTAATACAAAATAATATTTATAAATATAATTTTTTCATTCAAATATAATTTATGTTAAAAATAAATTATTTATTAAAAAAAAATTAGGCGACTTTTGGCGACTAAAACCATTATTTAGTCGCTAATTGTATTATTTTGGGCTACTAATTATTTATTTGTCGCTAAAAAAACAAGTTCCAATTAAAAATCACCACTTTTGGCGACGAAACGTGATTTTAGTCGCCAAAAAAGTCCACTTTTGGCTACTAAATAGAATTTTAGTCGCCAATACTCAGTTTTTAGCTACTAACTTTTTTTTTGTAGCCAAAAAGCTTGGGTTTCAGCGACTAATCTGGTTTTAGTCGCCAAAACTCCTACAATCAGCGACTAATCTGCTTTTTAGTCGCCAAAAGCAGCATCTTTGGCTACTAAATTGGTTTAGTCGGCAAAAACCTCGACTTTTGGCGACGAAAATTCTGTTAGTCGCTGAAAACCATATAATAGGCGACCAAAATAAGTTTTAGTCGGCAATACATATACATTTGGCGACCAAATTGTTTTAGTCGCCAAAAGTCTTCATTTTGGCGACTAAAATGGATTTAGTCGCCATTTCTGCACCTTTCAGCGACGAAATTGAAATGTTTAGTCGCCAATGATGCTTTTTGTTGTAGTGCCATTGTATACATTAGTTGTTATCCCATAGCATCCACTAAACCTCTCCACGGATTCAGTGGTTAGGTAAAAGGGACATTCAAAAGTCCAGTCTCATGGCCCTATCCAGTGTGTTGGACATGTGTTGTATATTCTAAAGTGATGGTCTGTTTGACCATTTGTGGAGGATCTGATGGGATAGGTGCATCCATCATATTGTCCTTTGGGTTAGGTATTTCTATCTCTCCTTTCACACCCTCTTCTAGGTGTTCATTTTCTCCTCTTGCTCTACGTCTAGCCATTTTTAATAGTCACATCGGGCGTGCCAAAAAATATATGTTGGTTTTTTTGGCTTTCAAAGGTTATTTATGTAATCTAAGCATGCCAGTAAGGATCAATCAGTCCTTACATAATTTATAATTGCCGATCAATTATCGGACGATTGTGTTGAAGCTTTTTCACTCAATGAAGAGGACTTTTACTGGTAGCTTGTTTTAGAAGCAATTTATAAAAAATAACAAGTACAGAACAATTCAGAAACTGAATTTTATTGAGTAACGAAGAACTTATAATGAAATGACCCAGTCTTGAAAAGGTTTATGGCAACGACTACTTGAGACTACTTTTAAGAAATGAAATGCAGTATAGGAATTGAAATACTAAAATGTAAAGAACTGGAAATGTAAAACTGGAAAGAAATATGAAGTAAATAAACTGGTTTTTGGATTTGAGTCTAGGGTCTTTCATTCTCGGGCCTTCTCTTCTATTTATACTTTTCCATGGCAACTGTTGAAGTGGGCCTTCAACCGTTGAGATATATTCTCACAATTGCTGATCATGTTCTCTCCATATTAACCCCACTACACCATTCTTGCAGTTAGGCTTCCCTTTTAAATTTGAATTTAAATTGTAAGTAATTGTTAAGACACATCACCATGTGTCTTTCAACTATTCCAATGCTACGCAGATCCACTACTACCAATATGAGTTGCCACGTGTCTGTCTTTGATTGGAGACTTACCCTAAATCCCCACATTGCCTTTTTCGTGCCACGTGTCGAGCTGGGATTGACTTTTACAAAATACACAGCCAACACTATGGTGTATGTCTCTTAAAATGTATGTACCATATACATGAATGGAATCAGGTTTTGATCTCTGAGGAGTCAAGACATGGATAGAATTTTAAGTTAATTACCTAAAAGTCCTATTCACAAATGTTATGGTAACTTAGATCCTATCTAAGATTTTTTGAACCTGTAAATCATATTTCGTAAAACTGAGAATATTATTAGTTTTTTTTTTTCAATTTTTAAAACTAAGAACATTATCAATTTTGCATAGTAATGTTCCAGATAATTGTTTCACTAATTGATGGAAAAAAATAGAATATGAGATTAAACATTTTTACCTGTCTACTTATTGGTTTAATTCAACTATCTAATAAAACCAAAAACATTATTAATTTTTCTCAGTTTTAAAATTCAGAATATTATTAGTTTTTTCATTTTTAAATTTTTTCTTTTTTATTTTTGCTCATCAATGTTCCATCATCATACTCCTTTACAAACACAAAATTTTCAATTTTGCAGCTTGTTTGGTTTTGGTTTTTAGAAAACAGTTTTCAGAAAATTCTGCTTTCTTCTTTTCCGTATTTTAATGTTTTCAATGAATTTTTAAAAATATCTTAAGAATTTTTTTTTTAAAAAAATTTTAGACACACCTAACATAAATACACTGAAAAAGTATAATATTTGTAAAAAAATCTTTAAAAAATTTACTACATAACAAAAAACTAGAAAAAAATAAAAATAAATGAAAATTTAGTACATTTTTCATATTTTTGTGTATTTATTTATTTTTATAAATATTTTTTCATAAATATTTTATTATTTAGATATATCTAAGTAAGGCGCATCTAAAAAAGTAAAAAAGTTGTTTAAAATTTTAAAAATATTCACTAAAAACAAAAAAAATACGAAGACAAAAAACTCAGTTTTCAAAAAACTGAAACCAAACACATTAGGCTTTTTTTTTTTTTTTTTTTTTTACACACACACATATATATATATATATATATTAGTCTTCTCAATTTAAAAATTGATATTTTAAAGTTTTGAAAATCAAAATAAATGTCAAATTATCACGCCCTGAAAATAATACAATAATTCAACCACAACGACTAATACAAAATGACATAAACAGAGTATTAGACTTTCATTAATCAAAGTTCATTTACAAAAGGGCAAATGCATTACACATTCATAAGCTCTACCTCAAATCTATAGCATGTGACACCAAACTAAATGATTAACGAAATAAATGCCGTACGGGCTTACATCTTTTCAAGATAGTTCTTGGTTACAATAAAAGTGAGTCTAGCTCAACACAATTTAAAGCCCTTGGCTATACAAAAATAGATATAACAAGATAGAAGCTCTTGCTTCCAATCCTTCCAAGCTACGGCCTTGGCGGAGGCATATCACCAACACTTGAAAATGGTTTTTTCCAAATAGGGTGAGTCAAAGCCCAACAAAAACAATCTAGCACAATATATGAACTTTAATAAGGTTATAAAGAAGATGCACATGGCCAACGCTCAAAATAAAATCATTTACAACTCTTCTTCCCAAATCCATATTATGCCAAGTATGATATCCTAATCCATTTTATATCAATTTATTTCATGTCATTTCATATCTCCTCAATTCATGAGTCATACTCATTGTTATCCTAGCAACTCAATTGAGATTACAACTCAATGGTTTTCTTACCATATAACTATTACACACAAACACTTCAATTTGCCATGTTACGGAAATTTTGTCCGCGGGAATCGGCACCCATGTATACCCAATGTTTTCGGGACTTTCACCTTAGACGCATAAGCCAACTTAATTCAATGGAGTCCATCATCTTTCTCCTCTCAAACATCATACATATACAATTTATTAAATACGGTCATATTAAATGACAATCAATAAGAAATTAGTTTCAATTCACATAATCCTCATGTAATTTTCACAACAATCATAGCTATCCTCTACCGAGAGCCCAAAACAAATATTTCTAAACAGATAAATTATTTAAATTTCCATAGGTGGGAGATGATACACATCCAACTTCACGATTTATATAACCATTCATCTAATTTCATACTTCTATTTCCAATTTCATTGTTTATGCAAAATAATTACTTGAACATTTTAAGGCAAAACTCCCCTTTTTCCCAATCTCATCCCAATCACCAAAAATCGACCATTTATAGCATAACCTAAGGTCATATCCATTCCCAAAACCATTTCTAAGACATCCCTTATAAAACCCCTCTTTGGAATTGAAACCCCAAACCCTAGGTTCATTAAAATTACTTCACAACCCAATGTTTCTCACACATCAAGAAAATGACCAAGTTAAAACTCATAGAGAACGTAGAGAGTCCCTACCTCAAAGATTAAAGACAAGCAAAGCAAATGAAGAACTCCAAAGATGCCGAAACCAAAGTTTATTCGGATCAAAACGATGCCTTTGAGGTGCACTACCTTTTTAACAAAGGCACACAAGTAGAGAGATCACTAGATCTAGGTGAAAATGTAGAAAGAATGTGAGTTTTAGAGAGAGATAGAGAGAGTCCCGATCTAGGGTTTTGGTAGAAAAAGATGTGAAAAAGTGATGTAAAAAGGTGCTGCTATGAATTGACATACGCACAGTCTGCTCAAGCGCAAGAGTTGACGCTCTAGCGTCAGACACAATAAGTTGTTTCGCTCGAGTGCAGAATACACATATCCAGTAGTTTTGCAGACAGAAGAACATCGCTCGAGCGCAAGAATGGCTGCTCGAGTGCATACCCGATTGAGCGTAGGAAACGTCGCTCGAGCATAGAATACACTCTCCTAGTAGTTTTGCAGACTTGCAAAACTACTGAGAGTTTGCAAAGCCCGCTCGAGTGCAAGAAGTGCCGCTTGAGCGGAGGAGCAAAAATCTGGGCAACTAAGGTTTGAAAATCAAGCAACCAACCTATTCCAAACACAACAACTACATTTCAACAATCAAGCTTAAGGAAGAATAAGGGAAAAAAGACATGAACAACCATACAAGGTTATGAATCCCGAGTCTAGAATACAAAATGGATAGTGTCTAAACCAAAAATGCTATATCCTCCCCCCTTTAAGGAATTTCATTATTGAAATTTCAAATCAAGTTTTAAAACTAAGTTAAAACCCATTTACCACAATGATAACCATTCCATTCCATCACCATGACCCACTTTCTGGTCATTTCCTCTTATCAACTCGATACACAAGTTCCAAAATTGAAAGTAAAATCCACATTTCCCAAAACACTTACAATGTTTACATTAAATCATATATCCAAAACATATACAACATATATAATGTTCTCATATATCCAAAACATATACAATGTTTTTGTATTTCATTAACATAACTATAGTACAATACATGTTCAAATACTAACAAACAAGTCCGAATACTTCTCACGGACTTCCAACTCATGTTCCCAAGTTGCTTCCTCAACCTCGTGATGTTTCCACAATACTTTAACCAAGGAAATTGTCTTACCTCGCAAGACTTGGTCCCGAGTATCCAAGACTCTCACCGATCTCTCCTCATACGAGGCATCCTCATCTATCTCTAGGTCTGTCCAATCCAACACGTGTGATGGATCCAGCTCATACTTTCAAAGCATGCTAATATGAAACACATAATGAACCCCAAAAAGCTGTGGCGGCAAGGCCAAACGGTAAGTTATCTCTCTAATCCGCTCAAGGATCTCAAAAGGCCCAATGAATCAAGGGGATAACTTCTCACTCTTTTCAAACCTCATCAAACCTCTCCTAGGTGATATATTCAAGAACACATGATCTCCTACCTTAAAAGACAAGGGTCTCATTCTACGGTCAGAATAACTTTTCTGACGACTCTGGGCAGTAGCCAACCTCTTATGGATAAGTGTAACTTTTTTCGTTGTTTCACGGACCAACTCTGGACCCAACATAGGTTCATCACCCACCTCGGCCCAACACACAGGAGATCTACACGGTCGGCCATACAAGGCCTCAAATGGTGCCATACCGATACTCGACTAGAAACTACTGTTATAGGCAAACTCCACTAAGGGCAAGTGCCTCTCCCACGAACCCTTGAAGTCAAGGACACAACCGCGAAGCATATCCTCAAAGATCTGAATAGTACGCTCGGACTGCCTATCAGTTTGATGATGATACGCAGTGCTAAAGGTCAATTTAGTGCCCAAGGCACTCTGTAGGCTTTGCCACAATCAAGCCATAAAATGTGGATTTCTATCCGATAGAATCGTCACTAGGAGGCAAGAAAATCTACCGAGTCACTTACGTGCATAGGTATAAAGTGCGCTGACTTAGTCAACTGGTCAACCACCACCCAAATGACATCACTACCCTGTTAAGTCCTCGGAAGGCCCACAACAAAATCTATCGTGACATGCTCCCACTTCCACTTGGCTATAGGCAAAGGTTACAACAAACTCGCTGGCCTCTGATGCTCGGCCTTCACTTGTTGATAAGTAAAGCACTTCGATACAAACACGGCTACATCCTTCTTCATACCTCGCCACCAAAACTGGCGACTAAGATTGTGATAAATCTTTGTGCCTCCTGGATGCACCACAAGGCGCGAATGGTGAAACTCTCGGAGTACTTCCTCTCGGCAAGACTCCGGTACAAACAAACGGTTACGGTATCTCACACTCAGGTCGGGATACACGTTCAAGCCTCTTTCTACCTTCCCACTAGAGATCTTCTCCCAGAGGGATTCTGCCTCAAGGTCACCCTTCTGTGTTTCTAATACTCGGTTCAAAAATGTAGGTTGTGCAACTACTAAAAACAGGGCTGCAGACTCAACAGACTCGCCTAGGTGCAAGTCAAACTCACCAATGGCACCCAACATCTCTCATTCCTGGATGGCAATAGAAGTTACACTGCTAATTGATTTCCCACTTAAGGCATCGGCCACAACATTTGCCTTTCTCGGGTGATAATGTAACTCAAAGTCATAATCCTCTATAAATTCCATCCATCTCCTCTACCTCAGATTCAAGTCTTTCTGTGTAAACAGATACTTCAAACTCTTATGATCAGAAAACACTTTAAACTTCTCTCCATACAGGTAATGCCTCCAAATCTTCAAGGAAAAGATCACCATCGCTAACTCTAAGTCATGAACGGGGTAGTTCCTCTCATGTGTTTTTAACTGCAGCGAGCCATAGGCTACTACTACCTCCCCGTCTTGCATTAAAACACAACCCAAACCTTCCCGTGAGGTATCACAATACACTGAATAGCCTAAACCTCTTTCCGGAATAATTAATATTGGAGCAGTAGTAGTCTAACCTTAAGCTTCTGGAAAGACTTCTCACAAGTCTCATTCTATACAAACTTAACTCCATTCCTCGTCAGTCTAGTCAATGGTGAGGCTAGACCAGAGAAATCCTTTACGAACCAACGGTAATACCTAGCCAACCCCAAGAAACTACGAATCTCAAAAGCATTTGTAGGTTGTTCCCAATCTTGCACTGCCTTTATCTTGGATAAATCTACAGTCACCCCTTCCTCGGATACCACATAGCCTAAGAACTTAAGTTCTCTCAGCTCAAATTCACACTTTCCAAACTTAGTATACAGTCTGTGGGCTTTAAGTAACTCAAGTACTACCTGCAAATGTTCCTCGTGCTCCTCCTCAGAGGGTGAGTAAATCAGGATGTCGTCCACAAAAACGACTACAAAACGATCTAGGAACTCACGAAAAATCCGATTCATCAAGTCCATAAACACAACTGGTGCATTGGTTAGCCCAAAGAGCATCATCATAAACTCGTAATGGCCATACCGCGTACGAAATGCCGTCTTTGGGCTGTCCTCCTCCTTTACTCTCAACTGGTGATAACCCGATCTCAAGTTTATCTTAGAAAAACAACAAGACCCTTCAACTGATCAAACAAATCATCTATACGAGGCATTAGGTACTTGTTCTTGACAATTACCTAGTTCAACTTCCGGTAATCTATACAAAGTCGTAAAGTACTATATTTCTTTTTGGAAAAAAGAGCCGGTGCTCCCCACGGTGAAGTACTAGGGTGGATGAAACCCTTATCTAACAATTCCTGAAGTTGAATCTTTAACTCACTCAATTCGGCAGGTGCAAATCTATATGGTACCATAGAAATCAGTATTGCACCAGGCGCTAGGTCAATAGAGAACTCGATCTCTCAGTGAGGTGGTAAACTGGTAAGATCCTCTGAAAAAACATCTGGGTATTCACAAACTATCCTTGGCAACTCAACTCGGACTTCATCGCGCTCAGTACCCAAGAAGTTGCAAGAAGACAACTAAGCTTACTCCGACTACGCAGATCATATACCGGTATCCACTCGGTCCCCCAAAAAGCAAAAACAATCACCGCTTAGAGTACATACAATAACCCTCTGACGGTAGCAGTCTATAACAACTCGATAGGATAACAACTAGTCCATACCCAATATAACGTCAAAGCTAGACATATCAATCAAGACAAATGCAAAAGGAAGTCGGCGACCTGCAACCTCTATGTCACAACCCCGACACCCCTACTTCAAAATAACCTCACCACCAATAGGTGACTCTACACAGGTAAGGGATGTTAACTGAGCCAACTCTAACCCTAAAATTGATGCAAATGCAGACGAGATAATAAATGGGATGCATCCATATCAATCAACCTAGGGATTACCAGAGTCGTATTTACTGCTCTTGAAATTAATTGTTAAGTTTTGAAGAATTGAAATTGCATGACATCATTGAGCATGATGGTTTTCAAAGATGAAGATGTGATTTTCTTTCAAAAGGGCATAGCATGACATGTGCATTTCATCTCTTGAGACTTGTATAAAATATATATACTTTGTTAAGAATTTTCCTCTGGGTTTTATGTTGACCCTACGGGATTTTTGTGTAGGAAAAGATGTGGTAATGCCACTTAACTAAAGGCGAGGAAATGTGTGTTGAGAGTACGAGACTCCCATTTTGCTATGACTCTGTGTGTAAGCCAAGGGCTGTATGTGTGTGCGTTTGAATAACCGTTTTGTGTAACCAGGCTCAAGTTTTGAAAACTTGTAAACCCTTGGGAGTATTTATTTGTTTATTTACTTGTTGTTGGATTAATGTATTGTTGCATGAAGAACTATTATATCAGGTAATGTAAGTTTGGAGATTTATATTTGATTTTCCTTAAAAGAGTTATGATTGCTGTATTATCATTTGAGTTAGAAATTTAGGGCGTTACAGTAATAATAGAGACCCCCACAAAACACAACTCCCACAATCCCAAAATGATCTGAAGCATTCATGTTACTGTCAAATACAACTTTAAAAAAAAATTCAAATACATCAATGGCCAATACATCAGTGGGGGTTATGGGGGGGAACCTCTTTTGTGGGGTCCCAAACATTTTCCGTTGCTAGCCATACTCATTTTTTTTTTTTTAATAAAAAGATTTATGTGTTGTTTGAAATGATTTAAATAAGTATATTTTTTTACTTTTAAAAAAAAGATGTGCAGAAAAGTAAAGAGATAATGTAACTCAAAAAATAAAATAAAAAGATAAATAAATACACTTTTGCAGTGCACCTCAAACATCCTCTTAGAAAAAAATATTTAACTAATAAGACCGCTAATGGTGAAATTTTGATCACATTTAATTTTTGAGTTGAGTTTGAGATAAAAAGTTTTAACCCAACCAATTCAGCCTGACCATTTATAAAAATTTTATTTTAAATTTTTTATTATTTAATTACAAAAAAACTAAGAAAATAATAAAAGACAAGAAATCATTTCTTGAAAATTTATATTTATTTTATAATTGAATTTTGTTATCATTTTAAAATTAAATAATTGTTAAAATTGTCTAAATAATTTAATTGTCTTTCAAGATATATTATCTATTGGGTTCAATGGGTGGTGAACTGGTGATTTAAAATTTTGTTTAGGGCTGGGCTTGTGATGGTTAGACTTGGCCCAATGCCTAGCCCAATTTGATTTTTGTCGACCCTTTTTGTATATATTTTTTAATTTTTTTCCTAATTTGTACTCGGTGGTGGCTCTTTTACTTTTTAACTATTGTTGAACTTTAATTGTCTAATATAAGATAATGTTTGATTGAGTTAAAAAAAAGAGAGAAAAAAAAAAAAAGAAAGAGCTTACGGCTTGTTTTGGAAACATGATTAAAAATAATTTTTTGACTTTTTTAGCTTTTTTTGAATCACATCTCCTCTCTATTTTTTTTTTAATATTTTTTTTATATATTTTAAAAAAAAAAAAAAACTAAAAATTTAACTTTTAACCTACTTTCCAAAACACGGCTGAGTGGAAAGAATAGTTAGGGGTTGTTTGGGGTGTTCTAAATAAGTGCACTTTTTGTCTTTTTGGACTAAAAATTGAGAGAAAAAATATAAATGTTTGGATTAACTTTTTGACTTTTTATGAAAAAATATGTATTAAAAAATTGTAAAAATTAATTTGTAAGGAAAAATTAGGATTGGGAGTTGTGCAGCCGTAATTGTTGACTTTTGGTAAATAGTATTAACTTTTTAACTTTTTCAGTAAAATTTTTGACTTTTTAACTTTTTCTTATCTTTCCAAACTTGACCTTGGTCTTTGGAAATTCTAGGAGAAGTTGTCAAAACCAATGCTTTGAATACGATTGGTTTGGTAAGGATGAATATGCCATGGAAATATTCTTAGCAGCTTACAAGCATGCTGTCATCAATTTATATGTATTGACTTATTTGAGTCAATTTTAAGTTTTCTTCAAGAGTTAGGTCCATGTATGAAGTGGTGTTTTTTAGTGATTTTTTTAAACAAAATATGAGGTGAAAAAATTGAAATGTTTAAGAATAATTTTTTGATTTTTTTTTTTTATGAAAAATTGTGCAAAAAGTAAATAGAAAGGAAGAAAATTTTTGACTTTTTTTTTTGCATGAAATATTTTTTTTTAGCTTTTTGACTTTTTAATGACTTTTTGGTTAAAATATTTACATGTCAAATGACCCCTTAGTTCAAAAAAAATTAGGTAAAAATAAGCCAATAAAAAATTTAATGTTAACAAAAAAATAGTTCATTTGACATATTTTTAGTTTTCTTACACTTCTCTAAAGACTTTTTTAAGTAGCTAAAGGTGATTTATTTGTGAAAAATCATTAATCCCAAACAACTTAATTTTTTTTTTAAATAGAAAAATAGGCTTATAATCCAAGTTATAAGAGCTTCCGAACGAATAATCAACTTTCAACAAAAAAAGACTACTACTAAAAAATAAGATTGTAACTTGAATTGAGTGAAGGTCTGTCAAACTCAACTCGAAGTGCAGAGAGATTTGCTCAAACTAATGCCGAAAATTCCTAACAACAAATTTCTACTATAGCATATAGTTCTAGCATTTCTCCCTAAAAAAAGACACACATACACAATTGTTTGCAATTGTGGGTAAAGAGAGAAATATTGTATAAAGATTAATACTAACTGTTGTTACAAGAAGTGACCTATGTATAGGCTTATAAAGGAGTGCTCACCAAGTAATCTAAGGAAATATGTAAATATAAAATACAATATTATTAAAATATGAAAATATAATATTATAAATATTCTACAAATAAGCTCCAAGTGTACGTGCCATGTTTTTGTTTTTTGCTGCTCGTTCCCTGTTTTGTTTCTGTGTTGCTGTTTCTTTCTCTGCTGTTCTTCCCCTTTAGGTTTGGTTGGTTCCTTGCCAACTTTTCTGTTCTTGATTGGTGCTTGCGTATGATGGTGCTTGCCTGGTCATGCCAACGTAGTCGGAATGCATTCTACACCACCTTTTTTTTATTGATATTTGTATTAGTGTCCTATTTTGTACTTTTGGATTCATCGATAAAATTTCTTTTTATTGATTGATATATGTATGTGTGTGTGCGTATTGTTATAGTTTTACTTTTTATTAGGGAAAGATTATGTATGAGTATAATTGAAAGAACTTAATGAGATCGATGTCTGACAAATTAAGAGGTGGTAGAGAGAAGTGACTATACGTAGAGCTCGCTTTTCTAATCTCTTGCATGGTCAACAGTGCTATAATTGTAGTCCTAAAAATTCCTTCACTTGAAACTTCAATTTCTTCTCTTCCTCCTCGCATTCCTTTTTCTCCGACAACTGGGAACATCGTGTCTATGGTGCTTTCACATTCTTTGACAAGCTTTGAGATGACATCGGTTCTAAGGAAAGGTTGCTGTAACACTTTCTGAATATAGGGCGAACGCAATAACCCACCAGTTCTCTTGTCATACTTCTTCAAGATCTTAACCAACCCTACAATAATCAAATTGTATAAAGTTTTCTCATTATTGATTGACAATTTTGTAGAGTGACTAAGACACACAACAATCACAGCTCATTATGAGAAGATTTTGAATTATGGTGAGTAGTAGTAGTCATTGAACTTTGTCTTTTTGGCATATAGTTTAGGGTTGAGTCAATCCTGTTGTGATGATAAATTTTTTTCTATCAAAGTTGCAAATTAAATGACGTGTCACTGCTGCAGTGGTGCAATAAACATACTTTTTTATAGATTGTACCAGTGCATATTTATTTATTTATTTTTAAAAGGGAATAATTCAAGCAAAAAAAGGGTTTTTTTTATTTAAATTTTATCATATGATGTATCAGTTTTTGGTATAAAAATTGAGTAATATCAATGTGATAAGATTTTGTATTAAATTTGTTTGCCATCTAACGTGACATTTTACAAGTCATTTATGAATTTTTGTATGATACATCACTACAATAAATTAAAATTTTAGAGATAAAAATTTAGAGACAATCATTTTTTAAGGATGAAATATTTTTGTTGCAAAAAATGTCATTATTGTATTTTTTGTGAAGAAATCGAACATTTAATGATAAATTACTATCATTTTGGGACCAAAATTGCTGTCAAAAAAATATATATACATATATTGTGGACCAAATTATTTTGTCTCTAAAAATGCATTTATTAATGATATTTTCAAAATTTTGACGCTAAAAGTCTTTTTCTTTACACTTTCAGAATGACCTTTAAATGACTATCTTTATGACAACAAAAATTGGTCTCCAAATTTTTTTTGCAATAAAATTTTCACTTTTGGGACAAAAAAACTAGTCCTTGAAACTTTTATTTGTTGTAGTGCATAGGAGATAGGGTCTATCGTTACACTTGAAAACATATAAAATGATAAAGAAATTTAATTTAAAATTTTAGATTGCTTGTAAAATTTTGATCATCAAAACTGGGAAGAGTTGAAGCTGGTTGAGTTGTACCTGTGTAATTGACATTGCTGTAATTCATCAAGAGCACCATTTCACCATGGAAATTGATTATGTCTTTTCTGACTCTCCCCATTTTCTCTTTGTAATCCTCCTCTGATGGAAGACTACCATTTGGTCCCCAAACATCAATTATTCTCTGAATTCTCTGTTGCAATTCCTGGATCAACAGATAGTTGAGCTCAAGAAATACAACTCTTGGATTTTGAATTTGTAGAGAAAGAGAATAGAAAATGAAGAGGAAAAGAAAGAAAATAAAGGAGAAGAGTAAATTACACTTTTTAACCCAAATATCTATAATTATGTAAAAAAATGAACTTGATTGTCTAACTTGCTTAACATGTCTTTCAATGGGGAATTTATCCACAGCCGTTTCAAGGCACGATTTCGGGGTGTTTTCGGTATAAAGTTAAAAGTCAGCTTTTTAGCTTTTTAATTTTTTTTAGTAAAAAAAGCCACAAAAAGTCACAAAAAAGCTAGTTTTTTTAGTCAAAAAAGTCACAAAAGTTAAAAAGTCAGTTTTTAACTAATTTCTCAAAACACCCTGTTTGACTTCCATGTTGAGTTTCATTTGGTGTGATATTGTACAAAGCTAGCAAACTTGTTACAAGCCAAATTCCACATCGAATATTTGGAGAATATCCTCAAAGTTAGACTTGTGGTGGACTTACTGCCCGACTAAACCATTCCATCGATGTCTCTAAAACCAGAGACAAGCTAAGTCAAAAAAATGAGCTTCCTTGGAACTTTAGCATTCCCTAATCTTTAATTGAGTTACCATTAAGTCAAGAGTTGGGTCAAGTTAGGTCCCAAAAAAAGAAAAAAGAAAAAAAGAGTTGGGTTTACCATTTTAGTCTAATAAGTAGTTGTTTGCCTTTGTCTAAACCTTTCTTGGTCTTTCAACTAAAACCGAAAGTCTTTTTCCATGAAGTTCAAAATAAACCCAACCACTCTGTTTAACCAAAAAACTTTGCAAAAATGTTTCAAAGCTCTAAAGCAAGAGCTCTAGAGTTGCTTTAATAATGTGACAGTCATGTGGGTCCTATCTTGATGTGATATTTTGGCTTTATTTATTTATTTATTTTTATTTTTTTCTTTAGAGCTGCCAACTCAGTAGAGCTACCGATATCTCACTTAACCTGCTTTTAAATGCCTCACAAAAAAAAAAAAAAAAACCATAGTATACATTTCAAAAAACAACAATAAAATTTTTACCTTATGCGAGATAACAAAATCCTCTTCTTGTTCCATAAAGAAGGCATTAAATTTGTCGATCTCATTGTCCAACAAGTACACAAACTCCTCTTCAGTCTTTCCATTCTCGTGCGATCCTTCCATCATTGAAGAAGCTGACGAAATTAACCTAACGATCTTCTTCAAATCCTTGTACGACAAAAACTTGTCGCGCCACCCTGGCAAGGTGTCTTGAATTTGTTGCTGCAATTTCTTGCCAAACTTCATTTAACCCGAGTTTAATCTCTCTTAAACCCAAAATTTAAAAAGTGAAAGTGAGTGAAAAAGAGAAAGAAAGATCAAGATTTGTGAAAGTGTGTAATGATGAATGTTGTGGAATTAAAGGGTTTGTGGGGTGGGTTTTATTTAGGAAAAGATGTTAGAATATTTAGAGAGGATATGCTTGGCGTGGTGAAATGGGGATTAGGAAAAAGACATAAAAGAGAAGTTGAAGTGAGAGAGTTCACGGCATATTCGGTTATTGTGCTCGTCCTTGACGCCAAGCCTAAGCCATTAATCTTTTTTGGTACTATAATAATTAAATGTAGCTATTGGGTGATGTAGTAGGAGAGCCTTTACATATCACTCTGTTTCATTTTGTTTTCATTATCTGTCCTTTTTTAAAAAAATTTATAAAAATATAAAATTTATATGAACATCATGGGTAGAATATGCATTGGAACATAGAGAAGAAAAAAAAAAAAAATCAGAAACGATTGGTTGACAGGCGGGTGATAATGAAGGTGCAGTGGTTGAGCCAAAAACTTAGCGAAGAGACAACAAATTATTGACAACATTGAAGATAAGTGGAGATAGAAAGAATATATTTTAGTAGGATCTTTGTAGTAGTTAGAAGGAAAATCGTTAACATGATTTCAAATAATTACTTTTATATAATTATTTTAAATGTATCGTGATAAAACTATTTAATACAATTTTGAATTTTGTAACTAAACTATCAAATAAAAATTTGAGCTTTGAATGATTAATGTCAAATCTTTGCATTTCAAATCTCTAAATACAAATGAAGCCTAATTGTTCGGCAAATATTAACGAGTAATATTGGAATTCAGTAAAAAGTGCTTTTAAAAATAGGTAGAAATGTCAAAAGAATAAATATTTTGAAATAAATATAAAGTATTTCGTACATTCTTGGATTATTATCTTCTTCTTCCTTCATTTTTTTTTTTTGGTCCCAAAAGCATTTGTTAACAAGTTTGTTTTTGTATCAGTAGTTGTGAATTACATCAATTTGATTTATAATTCCATAATCATATTTTTCAAAAGGATACAATGAAGCATCTAAAATTTCAAAATACAAGAAGATTTTACATAATTTAAGTAGAGATACTACTATAATTTTAGAAGAGATATATAAGACATAATTTATATACATAGGGGCACTAGTATAAACATTAAAAGTTTAGGCCTAGTATTATGCTAAATCCGTCCCTGTGAAGTGCATAGAAGGTAAAAGTTAGGGGAAATCTCAAAGTGGTGGAATAGTGAGAGACAATTTTTATTCCATGAAGTGCAAATCTTTATCGTGTTTACTGCAAACTTTTTTAATATATTAGAGTTGTATTAAAAATATTTTTATTTGTAATATAATTTTTATTAAATTATTCCACTCATATGTAATTTGTCTTAGAAATTAAGAAAATATCATATCAGTGAAATTTTGAAAAAATAATTATAAATTAGTAAAAAAATTTATAAATATTAATAATTAAAATCATAGAATTTTTCATGAATATGTAAAAAAAAAAATTCAAAATTCACTTGGGTGTAATTACCCTTTAAAATTATTAGGAAAATTTATAAAATAAAAAGAAAAAATCCTCAAAATTTGACTATTGTAACAAAATAAACATTGAGTTTTTAGATTTGTCAATTTAAATCTTAATCTTTTAATTTAAACCATCAATATATTTTCATTAAGTAAAACCGACAACAATGTATATTTTATAGGTTTACATATATTGGCTCAAGTACTATTTTTTGTTAAATTTAATAATTAAAATACTATTTTTTTTTTCTATCAAATTCTACTTAATGAAAATAAATAAACAATTTAAATTAAAAATAATAAAAAAATTAAATTTAAATTAATAAAATTAAAAATTAAAAGATTTAATTATATATATGTATATGTATATGTATATATAATTTCTCCAAATTATTATAAGGGTTGCACGAATGTGCGAGTCTGAGGTGCTGAAAAATGGCCTTAGGATCATCGAATAAAAGACAGAATCATAAGTAGATTCATATCACATGTCCTTGTCATCTTGGTATGTGCTCCTGGACTATTGGGAATTTCTAGATAGAATACAGATTCTTATTCATCATTAATGGCACCAAAGATTTACATTAATAAATTTGTATTTTAATCTGAAAAATACTTCGTAGCTCGAATAACATGTGGCTCGAATTGGCTCAAATACCGTTCGACGTCGTTTTGGATATTTATTTATTTATTTATTTTTTAATTTTTTCTTTCCTGTTTACAGAGGGGGAATAGATCTGAAAACGGACAGATCAATTTTTTCTCTGAAATCGACAGAAGATGGAGAGAGAGAGAAGGAGGAAAGATGGAGAGGAGGAGGAAGAGGATGAGATAAAAAAGATGGAGAGAAGGAATGGATCTGTATACAGACAGATCTGTATACATCACACAGAGGAGACTCTTTTTCTCTCTTTCTCTTGTGTGTGTCTGTGTGTTAGGAGAGATTGATGAGCTACTTATTAATGAAGTTTAGGTAAGGTGGGTGGTGAAGCATGATTTGAATCTCTCTGGGTTTGATTTTTGGTTTTGATTTGAATCTCTTTATGTTTCATTTGTGGTTTTAATTTGTGGGTTTGATTTTTGGTTTTGATTTGAATCTCTTTGGGTTGAATTTTTGGGTTTAATTTGTGGGTTTGATTTTTGGTTTTGAGTTTTGGGTTTGATCTGTTTGATTCTTCCTCTCCTTTTCTCTTCTTTCTTCTTCTTCTTCTTCTTTCTTCTTTCTCTATGGAACCTGTGAGTTATGAAAAAAAAAAAAAAAAAAACCAAAACGACATCGTTTTGGTCTCGAGCCAGTCGAGCCTCCCATCTTTCGAGCAACCTAGCGGGGTCTTAATTTCAAATTTAAAAGTCTGTGTTAGGAACATAAAAAATTTCAAATATAAAATATATGAATGTGAAATAAAAAATATTTACATACGTAATTGTAAAAATATCAACATGTGTGTTACATCTGTATATTCTATATTTAGATCTTTTTGTATTTCTAGACTTTTTAAACTTAAATTATGTTGTAGAATTTATAATGAAGTGATAATTATAAATCATTAATATGATGGATTACAATTTTATTAAATGAAACATTTCTTTCACAATACTTATGTCTATTTATGTATGAAACTAGCTCAATTGAATTAATTACACTTAATACTCATGTACTTTTATTATGATCTCACTTTGATTCCGTCATTTTATCTCGTTAATCTTTTACATTTTAAGTCAAGTTTCAATGTCATCTTTTCGTCCATCTATCATTAATAAGGCTGATGAAACTTGTTAAATGAGCTACCGTAAATTACACTCACCTCCTTTTAGGTTTGAAAAAAATACAATTCACTTCATACTTTTGACATAATTGACTTCTCTTGATTTTAATTCACATGAGAGTCAAACACTTTTTTATCTATAATTCGTTAGTCATATAACTGAAGAAAAAAAATAATGTTTCCATCTATTTTCTACTAAAATGTATATTTATCTTTATTTTATTTAATATATGTTTATGTGTGAGTGATTTTCTGACCACACTGCCCGTTTAGTAATTCAGCTGTAGAACACTGGTAGAATAGATGGCACCCTGTTGTCCTGCACAAAAAAAGAAGGCTTCGGCGGTGGTTCTTCCACCCGGGGGCTCTCCGACAATCAAGTCAGTATATCTCTCAAAGATAATCAAGTGCTAAACTCACTACTCAAAGCATAAAATTGCGTACCTTATACTCACGGGGGTGCCTTTCTTTTATAGTTTACTCAATCCTAGTCCCACTAGAAGCCTGGCTTCTATGGACTCCAATTCAGTGCTCACTTTGGATTTTTCAAGAGATAAGGATAAACTCCCTAAGAGTATTACCCTTATCCATCCTGAAGTCTTTCTTCATCCTACGACTCTTGTCCCTTATCCGCTTATCTCAGATTCCAGTATTCTCCTAGATAACCTCGGCAACTCCGAGATCACCTTGGCATAACTACCACGACACGTGGCACCTCGGCTGACACGTCGGCGTCACCTTGCCACGTGTTGGTACTCTGAAAATATAGCCCCACAACTGCCCCCTAGGTTCTATTACCTCGGCATTCTGAGGTGATGGAACCTATTTCGTTCCTCTTTCCAGTACATCGGCATAAGAACTCTGCAGCCGAGATCGTTTATTTCAGGCCGATATGTCCTCTTCTAAGAACAAGAATTCTAATGAACTCTGCATGAGCTGTCATGCATCACTTTTCAACCGTCCTACTTACGTGTTTCACCTTCATTGGTTCGTGTCCGTGACGCGCTTGTAAGCCGTCTTGCATCTGTCTGTGCCGTCTGACGCATGCGATATTCCAGGCGTATTAAATGTACTGCTTTCGCCGCCGTTTCAAGTTTTTGACAAAACTTCTTTTCCCTCTTTTTGCCTCGTCACTTTGCGCTTTGATTTACTTGCTTTCTCTCTCTCTAAACTCTTTCTCTTGAATCGGCCATTGCTCAGGCTTCAAGCTCTGCAACTTCATTCGTCTTTCTGGTGAAAGCTTTCGTTACTCTGTCACTTCTGTAACCATTGTCTGTCTTCGGCGAACTTTATTTCGGCCTTACTTTGCCTGGTAAACCACTGTTCCTTTCTCAATTCTTCTATGTTGTCACGCCGTCAAAATTAAACCCATAATATATAATATTACCATGCGTCATTATAAGAAAACAAAGAGTATTATTCCATTCATCAGAGTAAACTTATTAAAAGACATTACATGTAATAAAGAAAGTAAATGCCCTACGGGCTTACATCTTTCCAAGCCGATACTTGGACACAAAAATATGAGTACTAACTCATATACAAGTTAAGCCCTTGGCTTGAGTCCTTACATGTAATAACGAATAAAGCAAATAACAACTAATCTAAATGAGTCTTCAACTCTAAATCCTTCCAAGCTAATTCCTTGGAGGTAGCACGTCACCTGAACCTGAAAATGATGTTCCCGTATAGGGTGAGCCACAGCCCAGTAGAAATATACTAAACCAAATATAAGCATTGAATAAAGCAATAGCATTCAATAGATGGTTAACTCAAATATCAGTTTTTACTTTCCATTATTTATTCAACTTTTCATTTTTATCAATATGGCTCAGAACCTGGCCAAATTATAACAGTGAACTACACATCACATTAACATTACTTCCAATATCAACAAAACAAATGAGACTAAGGCTCATATCAAAACACTTCATACTTCTCATTTGATACACATTTTAGTGCTGCATCAACAACATATAGAAACACTTCTATAAATCAATAAGCACACATAATAGTGATGCTAATGGAGTCCATCCCCTATCTCCTCCCAAACAAAAATCCGGTTTAGAGGTCCATCCCCTATCTTCCCCTAAACCGTGGAGTACATCCCCTATCTCCTCCCAAACAATATGCATATGCAATGCTCAATCAATACACGTATTCTCTGTATTAATTCAATAGTCAAAATTAATGACTTAACCAAATTGATTAGTTTCAATTTTCCCTAATCCACATGCAATGTCTACAACAATCACGACTATCCTCTACCGATAGCCCAAAACAGTTATTTCTAAACAAGAAATAAACATATCAACAATTATAAATTATTCAACTACACCAATTAGACTTATAATTGCCCAATTCCATGAATTCAATTAAATTCCCCAATTTTCTTTAAATTAACTATACAGATTAATTTATTAAAACATTTAGGGTTTTTCCCAAAATTACCAAATAACCCCCAACATATCAAAATACCAAAACTTAGAACAAAGCCTATAATATGGAGTAGGAAATCCCTACCTCGAAGAAAATAACCCGAATAGAGAAGACGGAGATGATGACCCGAAATCCAAAGTGCTCCAAATCCAAGATTGTTCAGATTAAACAGAAGCCCTCGACCCACACTATCTTTTTAATAAAGGATCTAGGATAGAAACGCACTCTAAGTAGATCAAACCTAAGGGAGAAGGTGTGTAGAGGGAGAGAGAAGACGGACCTAGGGTTTTGGAATAAAAAAGAATGCGAAAAAATGATTTAAAACCCGCTGTTGCCTATTTAAATCTGACAGGCTCGCTCGAGCGAAGACATGGTCGCTCGAGCGACCAGACACAAGAAAGCCTCGCTCGAGCCAAAAACTCGATGCTTCAGGTCTGCAATCCAGAAGCACGCTCGAGCGACAGAATGCTCGCTCGAGCGAAGAACTCGAAAATATACACCTCGCTCGCTCGAGCGAAGAAACACTGCTCTCAGGTCTATACTAGACGCAATCGCTCGCTCGAGCGAAGAAAAGCTGGCTCGAGCCACCAGACACAAAATACAACCCTCGCTCGAGCGACCAAGTCCTCGCTCGAGCGACCAACCCAAAAACTGGACAGCAACACTTGGTTTCCGAACCCAACCAACCTGAAACAAACCTGCCCAGCACATCCTACAACTCCAAGAGAAAATAAAGGATGACAACAACAATTATACAATGACAGACTCTACGGAACCTAAGTCCGGATACAATAATCAAATGGGAAAAGACCGGGGTCGCTATAACCTCCCCCCCTTAAAGAATTTCGTCCCTGAAATTAAGCATAAGTTTTTTTTTCGAAAACAGGTTTTTCTCACATTCCAACAATATGACAATATAATAATAAATAACTTGACCCAATACCGGTCATTTCATCTCTTATCAAGAGGCATCTCACAATAAGTAAAACAATACGTATTTTAACTTGCATAATCAACATGCATTTCTTTCAATTCCAACAGTTTTCAATACACCTGATTCCCATTTCCATATCATATTCAATTTCATGATATAACTCCAATTTTACAATATATATTCAACATATGCAATGTTACCATAAACTTCCATAATGAGGCAAGTTTCAAAGTACTTCCATTAAACCAAAACATTCACAATGTTTTACAACTTAAGACATACATATAATGTTCTTAAAGTTCATTAAAATTACGAAATTTCAATACATGATTACACATCAACAAACAAGTCCGGATATTTCTCGCGGACTTCCAATTCACGCTCCCAAGTGGCCTCTTCCACTCCGTGATGTTTCCACAAAACCTTTACCAAAGGAATGGTCTTGCCTCGCAAAACTTGATCCCGCCTATCCAATACCCGAACCGGTCTCTCCTCATACGAGACATCTTTGTCAACAACTAAGTCGGTCCAATCCAACACATGTGATGGATCCGGCTCATACTTCCGAAGCATACTCACATGAAACACGTCATAAACTCCGGATAACTGTGGCGGCAAAGCTAAACGATATGCAGCCTCGCCAATCCTCTCATGGATCTCAAAAGGACCTATGAACCGAGGGGATAACTTCCCACTCTTCCCAAACCTCATCAGTCCCCGTCTAGGTGATATCTTCAGAAAGACTTGATCACCCACCTCAAACACCAAAGGTCTCCTCCTACGGTCGGCATAAGATTTCTGACGACTCTGTGCTGTAACAAGCCTCTTACGGATAAGCTCAACTTTCTCCGTCGTTTCCCTCACCAACTCCGGTCCCAACAGAGGTGCATCACCCACCTCGGCCCAACAAACAGGAGATCTACACGGTCGGCCATACAAGGCCTCAAACGGTGCCATACCGATACTAGACTGGAAACTGTTGTTGTAGGCAAACTCCACTAATGGCAAGTGCCTCTCCCACGACCCACTGAAATCAAGAACACAACCCCGAAGCATATCCTCAAGGATCTGAATAGTACGCTCGGACTGCCCGTCAGTCTGAGGATGATAAGCCGTGCTAAAGGTCAATTTAGTGCCTAAGGCACTCTACAAACTCTGCCACAACCTAGCAGTAAAACGAGGATCTCTATCCGAGACGATCATCACTGGGACCCCGTGCAACCTCACTATGTCCCGAATGTACAAGTCGGTAAGATGATCTACCGAATCTCTCACGCGCATAGGAATGAAGTGCGCCGACTTAGTCAACCGGTCTACAACCACCCAAATAGCATCACTACCCCGCTGAGTCCTCGGAAGACCTACAACGAAGTCCATAGTGACATGCTCCCACTTCCACTCGGCAATAGGCAAGGGTTGTAACAAACCCGCTGGCCTCTGATGCTCGGCCTTCACTTGCTGACAAGTAAGGCACTTCGACACGAAAGTTGCCACATCCCTCTTCACAACCCGCCACCAAAACTGGCGACCCAAATCCCGATACATCTTAGTGCCTCCCGGATGCACTGCAAGGCGTGAATGATGAAACTCTCGGAGTACCTCCTCTCGGCAAGACTCCGGCACAAACAGACGGTCTCGGTATCTCACACTCAGGTCGGGATACACCGTCAAACCCTTCTCAACCTTCCCATTGGAGATCTTCTCTCGAAGAGATTCCATTTCAAGGTCACCTCTCTGTGCCTCTAACACTCGAGTCACAAGTGTAGGCTGCGCAACAACAGAGAACAAGGCCGCAGCCTCAACAGATTCGCCCAGAAGCAAATCAAACTCCCCAAGTGCACCTAACATCTTCCATTCCCGGATGGCTATACTAGCTACTTCACCAACAGATTTTCTGCTAAGGGCATCGGCCACCACATTGGCCTTCCCTGGATGATAATGCAATTCGAAGCCATAATCCTCAATGAACTCCATCCACCTCCTCTGCCTCAAGTTCAAGTCTTTCTGTGTAAACAGATATTTTAGACTCTTATGATCCGAGAATACCTCGAACCTCTCACCGTAAAGATAATGCCTTCAAATCTTCAAGGCAAATATCACAGCTGCTAACTCTAAATCATGCGTAGGGTAATTGTTCTCGTGAATTTTCAACTGACGTGAGCCATAGGCAACCACTTTCCCTTCTTGCATCAACACACAACCTAGACCCTTTCGTGAGGTGTCACAATAGACTGCATAACCCAACCCTCTCTCCGGAATAATCAAGACTGGAGCGGTGGTCAGTCTAACTTTCAACTCCTGGAACGATTTTTCACAAGTCTCACTCCATACAAACTTGACTCCCTTCCGAGTCAATCTAGTCAAAGGCGAAGCTAACCTGGACAAATCCTTCACAAACCGGCGATAATACCCAGCTAACCCCAGAAAACTGCGGATCTCAAACACACTCTTAGGCTGTGCCCAATCTTGCACTGCCTCAGTCTTGGATGTATCAACAGACACCCCTTCCCTGGAAACCACATGGCCTACGAACTTCACCTCCTCTAACCAGAACTCACATTTCCCAAACTTAGCATAAAGCTTATGGGCTCTAAGTAACTGAAGCACCACTCTCAAGTGCTCCTCGTGCTCCTCCTCTGAAGGTGAATAGATAAGGATGTCGTCCACGAAGACGACTACAAAACGATCTAAAAATTCCTGGAATATCCGGTTCATCAAATCCATAAACACTGTCGGTGCATTGGTGAGCCCAAATGGCATCACCAAAAACTCATAGTGGCCATACCGCGTACGGAATGCCGTCTTCGGAATATCCTCCTCCCTAACTCTCAACTGATGATAACCCGATATCAAGTCTATCTTCGAGAAACAACAGGAACCCTTCAACTGATCGAATAGATCATCTATACGAGGCATAGGGTACTTATTCTTAACCGTAGCCCGATTCAATTTCCGGTAATCTATACAAAGTCTCAAAGCGCCACCTTTCTTTTTAACAAAGAGCGCCGGTGCTCCCCATGGCGAAACACTAGGACGTATATAGCCCTTATCTAGCAACTCCTGGAGTTGGATCTTCAACTCAACCAACTTGGCTGGGGCAAAACGATAAGGTGCCATAGAAATCGGCGCCGTGCCGGGCACTAAGTCAATAGAGAACTCAATCTCTCTGTGAGGTAGCAAACTAACAAGATCCTCGGGAAAGACGTCCGAGTACTCACAAACCACTCTCGGCAACACAATCTGGGTCTCATCACACTCACCACTCTCAAAGCTAGCAAGTAGACCATTAAGCTCACTCCGCCCTCGCGGATCATACCCTGGTGGCAAAACACTACCAACCCGGTCCCCCAGAAAATGAAAACACTCCCCGTTCACGGTACAACAAGTGACCCTCTGGCGGTAGCAATCAATAACTGCCCGGTATGACGATAACCAGTCCATACCCAAAATAACATCGAAGCCCTTCATGGGCATAACTACAAAAGGAAACGGGAGTCTATGATAGTCGACCTCTATATCACAACCCTTAACACCTTGTTTCAAGATCAATTCACCCCCAAGAGGTGACACTACACAAATAGAAGATGCTAACTGTGCTAACTCCAACTCCAAAACAGATGCAAATGCAGCAGACACAAAGGAATGAGATGCACCCGTATCAATCAAAACACTAGCAACCGAGTTGCAAAATAAGAAGGTACCTCTCACAACTGATGGAGCCGGCACAAGATCCTACGCGGTAACAGCATACACGCGCCCAGACGACCTCTGATCAACCTGCTTACCTCTAGGAGCATAAGACTGCTGCACGGACTGGGACGATGAGGCCCCCTGATTGGCCCTTGAGGCCTGAACGGACTGAGCTGGCTGCTGACTCTGAGTCTGCCTCAAACCAGATGCACCAGATGTGCACCTCAACTGCGGGCAATACCTCTTCATGTGCCCTGGCTGACCACACTGATAACACAAGAGCGGCTGGCCTCTACCCTGACTCTGGCTCTTAGATCGAGCCGAAGATGACGCTGCCCTCTGTCCTCCTCCCTTCTGCGGGCAAGCTAGAGACTTGTGGCCCAGCTGACCACACTTGAAACAGGTAATGTCCCCCTGGCTGCCTTTCCCAGAACTAGCACTCGGCACAGGAAAAGTCGATCTAGAAAAGCTACCCCGAGACTACTGAGGGTTAAAACCCTTCTGTCTCCTACCATCACTCTGACCATCCTGACTCCTCTTGGAGCCTTTCTGCCCTTCCTCCTCTTCCTGCATCATAATCTCAGTATGAGCTGCAGCATCAACCAGACGCCCATGATCTCGAATCATAGTCCCTACAATTCTCAACTTGAGGTCGCGCCTCAACTTCTTCTCGAACTCAATACAACGGCGTTCCTCAGACGCCACCAACTCAGGTGCAAACCTGGACAAGCTAGTAAACGAGGCCTCAAACTCGGCCACTGAAGAACTGTTCTGCTTAAGCTGGCAAAACTGCTCCCTCAACCTCTCCTTAACTGCTGAAGACAGGAATTTCTCCTGGAAAGCATCTACGAAAGCCTCCCAAGTCCCTCCTATACGGCCCTTAGTGAACTTCCACCACTGACCCGCATCCCCCTTAAGCTGGAAAGATGCCAAGGTCACCTTCAGTGCCCTGTCTTCGATGCCTAGCATCTCAAACGTCTTCGTTGTCTGTTCGAGCCATTCATCTGCCTTAAGCGGCTCTTTAGGATCACCTACAAATTCGTCCGGGTTGGACCGAAAGAACTCCCTCTACAGAAAAGAAGGACCTGTATCTGCAACATGAACCTGAGCCTGATTCTCAGCTCTGAGAATGCCTACTGACTCCCTGATTGCCCCTGCTATCTCTCGGGCCAAAGCGCCCATAGCCTGCTGTCCTACCGGCTCGGCCACATTGGCCTGGCCAACTCCCTCCTGTACTGTCGGAACCTCCTCCGGTATAGGCACTTTCTGCCTACCCTGTCTACCACGCCTACCACGTCCTCGTCCTCGTCCTGACGTTCTAATAAAGGTAACAAAGACGTTAGCACTCTAAATAATGTGCCAAAACTATAACAATCGCGTCCTAATGCATTGGACAACAATAAATCATTCCGCGTAAGCACATAATCACATAAGCACCTACGAATTTCATTCCTGGATAATGATAGTCCCGAGGCGTCACTAAAGTTCCGGTTGGAAACAACATTGATTAAGTGCCTTTCCAACAAGACTTTCAGAAACTCAAGGGTCCAATCAATATCCTAGAAACTACGTTCCATACCCATATAGTCACATAAACATGTTATCATATAAGCATATAACAGTACATCTAAGTCTCTGTCAAACGAGACGAACCCATTGTGATACTAATCACTTCCCACATACCCAAAGTATTCGAACCCGGTACACTCTGATACCAAGTTGTCACGCCCTCAAAATTAAACCCATAATATATAATATTACCATGCGTCATTATAAGAAAACAAAGAGTATTATTCCATTCATCAGAGTAAACTTATTAAAAGACATTACATGTAATAAAGAAAGTAAATGCCCTACGGGCTTACATCTTTCCAAGCCGATATTTGGACACAAAAATATGAGTACTAACTCATATACAAGTTAAGCCCTTGGCTTGAGTCCTTACATGTAATAACGAATAAAGCAAATAACAACTAATCTAAATGAGTCTTCAACTCTAAATCCTTCCAAGCTAATTCCTTGGAGGTAGCACGTCACCTGAACTTGAAAATGATGTTCCCGTATAGGGTGAGCCACAGCCCAGTAGAAATATACTAAACCAAATATAAGCATTGAATAAAGCAATAGCATTCAATAGATGGTTAACTCAAATATCAGTTTTTACTTTCCATTATTTATTCAACTTTTCATTTTTATCAATATGGCTCAGAACCTGGCCAAATTATAACAGTAAACTACACATCACATTAACATTACTTCCAATATCAACAAAACAAATGAGACTAAGGCTCATATCAAAACACTTCATACTTCTCATTTGATACACATTTTAGTGCCGCATCAACAACATATAGAAACACTTCTATAAATCAATAAGCACACATAATAGTGATGCTAATGGAGTCCATCCCCTATCTCCTCCCAAACAAAAATCCGGTTTAGAGGTCCATCCCCTATCTTCCCCTAAACCGTGGAGTACATCCCCTATCTCCTCCCAAACAATATGCATATGCAATGCTCAATCAATACACGTATTCTCTGTATTAATTCAATAGTCAAAATTAATGACTTAACCAAATTGATTAGTTTCAATTTTCCCTAATCCACATGCAATGTCTACAACAATCACGACTATCCTCTACCGATAGCCCAAAACAGTTATTTCTAAACAAGAAATAAACGTATCAACAATTATAAATTATTCAACTACACCAATTAGACTTATAATTGCCCAATTCCATGAATTCAATTAAATTCCCCAATTTTCTTTAAATTAACTATACAGATTAATTTATTAAAACATTTAGGGTTTTTCCCAAAATTACCAAATAACCCCCAACATATCAAAATACCAAAACTTAGAACAAAGCCTATAATATGGAGTAGGAAATCCCTACCTCGAAGAAAATAACCCGAATAGAGAAGACGGAGATGATGACCCGAAATCCAAAGTGCTCCAAATCCAAGATTGTTCAGATTAAACAGAAGCCCTCGACCCACACTATCTTTTTAATAAAGGATCTAGGATAGAAACGCACTCTAAGTAGATCAAACCTAAGGGAGAAGATGTGTAGAGGGACAGAGAAGACGGACCTAGGGTTTTGGAATCAAAAAGAATGCGAAAAAATGATTTAAAACCCGCTGCTGCCTATTTAAATCTGACAGGCTCGCTCGAGCGAAGACATGGTCGCTCGAGCGACCAGACACAAGAAAGCCTCGCTCGAGCGAAGAAAAGCTCGCTCAAGCCAAAAACTCGATGCTTCAGGTCTGCAATCCAGAAGCACGCTCGAGCGACAGAATGCTCGCTCGAGCGAAGAACTCGAAAACATACACCTCGCTCGCCCGAGCGAAGAAACACTGCTCTCAGGTCTATACTAGACGCAATCGCTCGCTCGAGCGAAGAAAAGCTGGCTCGAGCCACCAGACACAAAATACAACCCTCGCTCGAACGACCAAGTCCTTGCTCGAGCGACCAACCTAAAAACTGGACAGCAACACTTGGTTTCCGAACCCAACCAACCTGAAACAAACCTGCCCAGCACATCCTACAACTCCAAGAGAAAATAAAGGATGACAACAACAATTATACAATGACAGACTCTACGGAACCTAAGTCCGGATACAATAATCAAATGGGAAAAGACCGGGGTCGCTATATATGTTCTTTGCTTACTTGCTGCCATTACTGCTTTGTTCAAACCTTCGATTTGCTGAACTATTCATCTGGATGTGTCCATTCCATGATCTTGCTTATGTCTTGAACACTTGTACTGTTTTCACTACTTTCTTGCCACTATTCTTGACCCTGTATTTCTTGTATTTTTTATGCTTTTGAGAGCCCCACCCCTATTCTTGATTTCTGAAACTTCATTCTTATTTCTCTGTTTTCGAGACTTGCGCCTTCAATCTTCATTCCCATAGATTTAGGTTTTGGGATTTGTCTGTAGATTTCACCAATCCTTAGGAAAAACTGAAACAACCCTTACCAGTATTTACCTAGGTTTTTGCCGAGGTCCCAAAAACCCTTTAAGAACATCCCCTTTCTGAAGTCGAATACCTTTACGCCGACATCATGGGCATGTGGAAACATAGGGTAGATACCCCAACCAAGCTTGAGTACTTTAGGGAAGAATTCTCCATTCCTGCCGATGTCCATCTGGGACTGGCTGGGGATGATGACTCCATTATGCCAACAGACGATTCGATGCCGTTTCCCATTGTAGCTTTCACTGAATGTGGACTCCGGCTTCCACTTAATCCCCTTTTTCGTGAAGTTCTCCACTACTATAAGTTGAACCCCATGCAACTGTAGACACCCCATTTTTGACCGTCCTCAAGACTTGGACGTCACCGTTTGAACACTCGGTGATTATCCATGTTTGTGTTCGTTTGGAGTTCCCGGAGGTCTCGGCTACGCGCCTTGACTCAGGATCTCCGAACTCGACCATTTTCTGTCTGGTTTTGCACCAAACACTTGTGTTTTGCCTTGGAGGGGCAGGGAATGCCTTGTGAGGCATCCCCACACACCACCGGCAGTGGCTAGAGGCCACCGGCTGGTTTTTGTTGCCACCGGCAATGTTTGTGTCCGGTCGGCACTCTTTGTTGCCGGTCGGCAGTCATTTTTGTCAAAATGACATTTTTGACCAGCCGACTACTGTTCATCTGCTTTTGCAGATATTTTAGGACAGCTGTGTGGTATTTGGTTCCCCTCCATACACGTGTATGGAGGGATGCTCTCCTTGTAAGCTTGTTGTATAAGCTTTACAAGTTTGGTTGCCTATAAGAGAGGGGTCTCTTCTCTTGGCAAGGGGGGTTAGAGAATTTTGGAGAGAAAAACACAGAGAGAAGCTCTGGTTTTAGGGTTAGGGTTGATACATATCTCCTATATCTCTTTTTCTCTCTTTATGTTCTAGGTGTTTTAGTCCATATTATTGCACACAAACACCTAGTGCTTCACCTTCCTTTGGCTACTGAGGTTCTAAGGGCTTGTTCTTGCTATTTTTGACTAGATTGAAGCTTAAGGAGGCAACAAGATCACCATTGTTGAAGAAAGGCTTCAAGGGTGAGAAACTTCCCTTTTATTCCCCATTTTTGCATTGCTTTTCTACCTATCTTAGACCTGTTTTTGTGCTTAGTGTATAATACAAAAAAGTTCTGTTTTTAGACCCTCTTGATTGTTTGTTAAGAGTGTTTTGTGGTTTGGGTGTGTTTGACCACCCTTAGGCCTTGAAAGGCCCCATTTTTGTGCTATTTTGTGCAAGTTTCGAGACTTTGGTGTTTGGGCCTCTTCACCATTGAAATTTTGAGGGATTTCAGTGGTGAAGATGGTGCCTTGAAGTCTCAAGGAGGAGGGGGCCACCCCCTCTCCTTGTTGTCCTTGAAAGGGACCCTTTTGGGTCTCTTAAGGGAGCTTATGTTTGAGTGTTTATCGGTCATGCCTTGGCTGCTTTCCATGCTTATTATGCCATGATATAACCTTGTTATGTGTTGGTTTTGGTACACCATACAAGTCTTGCATACCTACCATGTAATGCCTTGTGATTGCCTTAACATGCCTTAGGTTGTTAGCCTTTGTTCTAGCATGTTTTAGGTTTAGCCTTGTGAAGGTTTTGTGCTTATTTTGCCATGTTTTAGGTCTGTCCATGTTTGTTGGAGTCGATCTTGGCATGCATTACATAGCTCCTTTGTATTATGGCTTGTATGCTTCAAGTAGGTGAATGTGTAGCATGTGTTGCTTGCATCATTTAAGTGGTTTGGTACCATTTGTAAGATCATTTCAGTCCCTAAGACATGCTTGTGTGCTTACCTTGGTTGTCTCTTTGATGCCTTATGAGCATGTGTTATATGCTCCTTGAAAGTGCATTTATGCATGCCTTCATATTTGAGCCACTTAGATGCCATCTAAGTAGTCCTTTGGCCTTGTTTTAACATGCTAAAAATCTGTTTTTAGTTGTTTAATGCATGCCATGGTTGTTATGCTAAGTGTGTTTCAAAGCTTCATTACCTTGCTTCAAGAACTTGGACTATTTGCATGCTTATATTTATCTTGTTTAAGTTGGTTTGGCACCATGTTTTTTAACATGATTTTCAGAGCTTATGTTGCATGCTAATTGTCCATGATAGTCTCTTTTAAGTGCGCTTGAAAGTTGCTTGTTTAATGCTTAAGGTTTGGACCACAACATGTGCATGTGTGTATGTGTGTTTAGCCTTCATTCTTGGGCACTTTGGCCACTGTTTTGGGCCTGTTTAGAGTTGCCTAAATCATGTTTAAGTCCACCTTTTCATTAGTTTGCATGGCCTCATGTTTGCTTGTATGCTTACATAAGTGCCTTGCCATGCCATGTTGCATCCTTAGCTTGCATGCCTAGGTTGCATTGCATCTTGCATGCATGCCTTGTCCCTTGATTTGGTGATAGGAATTGGGCCTTGTTTTGTTTGATTGGTTTGCATTTCATTTGACATGAAAGTGCACACTTGATTCTTTAGGCCATCATGCATGGAAATGCGTGATTGGTGGCCCGAGAATCGAGGCACATACCCCTTTGAGTCGCAAACATGATAGGGGGCATGATTGGTGCATACATTGTTGAATTGTATTGCCATGCAAGTTTTGCCCCTCTGCTGCGGTGAGTTGCAGGTTCTGCAGGCATTGTTTGCCGACCGGCAACATTTGGTGCCGACCGACAGTAAATCACCAGCCGATGGATTCATTTTGTGCCGATGGCCACATCCCATTGCCGGTGGTAATTCTACTCAGCCGGTGGTATCTCCCAGTGTCCTGAGAGGCATTCCTGAGACTTTGGCAGTTTTCAGAGGAGCAAAGCAGGGAAAACAGAGGCAGACTATGCATGGCAGTGCGATTCCGAGCAAGTCCCGAGCATGCGCTGCATCTGGCTCTCCTCCCGAGGCGGTTTACTGTTCTTCCTAGTTTAATTAGTTTGTTAATTGATTAGGCAATTTGTAATATTTAATTAGCTTGCGTAGTTAATTAATTTGTATTATTTATTTGGTCCCTCCGAGCGAGGGCGAATTTGTAATAAGTGTGTGTGAGTGTGTGTATGTCTTCCGACCCCCACTTCTTTCTTCCCTTTTATTTACCTGCTTATGATGGTAGATTAGGGCACGTTTAAATTAGCATACCTTATGCAATGCATGCGTGCATCCATACATTTGTCTTACATGCACCGGGCTCGGTACATCATACAAACTGCATTGTATTCCAATTTCCAAATTGAATACGTGTTACTTGTAGCATCATCATATGCATGTTTAGATTAGCCGAGCCTATTCTAGCTACATTTTGCCTGTGTTGCATTAGCCATTTTAACATGAACTAGGATCATGCATATGATTACTAACTAGTTTCTGTTTTGGCTTGGAGTACTAGGTGAGTTTTTACGCTTTAGCATATCGCATGCGTGTGAATGTTGCCATAACAGGATGATTACCATGTGGCTAGCTGCTTATGTGATATAACTGCCTGAATGCCTGTGGGTGAAGGTTGGATTGTTTGAGTTGGAAAAACTCGTTGAAATCCGTGTTTTAGCCTACTTGCGAGTAGCAAATTCCAAAGCGCTTTTCAAAACAAACGGATATGCAATGCTTGTTTCCAAATTAGGCAACCCAGTCTATACTTGTTTGCTGTGCGCATAACATAGTAATTCTAGGCTAATAACTGGAATAAGAACACATAACGTTTTCAAAATCGGGTATCATGGTTAGTAGAGGCCGGTCTTCGGACCGGGCGAAAGGGGGTGCTCATAGCTGACCTTCCCCGATCGTACCCAAGCTCCCGAGCCAAGACAACTTTGGTGATGACGGACACGTGGCCTTCGGCACCGAGTCAGGGTTTCCTAAATTTCCCATTTTAAAAAAATATTTAGGTGGCGACTCTGTATCTGGCAAAGCAGTCCATGTTTGGCACTTCTTTTCAAAAATCTGTTTTTCTCAAAACGATTTGCCAGAGTTGGACTCTTTGGTTCAAGATTAAGAACCGCAACAAACAAAAAATGGGAGTCCGAACTGTAGCCGAGGTCCCTCGCGGGCGTGTTACAGCAACTTACCATTAACTCCTATCGAGTGATTAATGGTATTATAGCCTTAGCTAAACAGGAAGATGCTAGGATTACCTTAGCTGATATCCAATACTGTTATACAATGTGTGCCCTCAATTTGAAAGAAAAAGGCTATGTCTATTACCTTAAGCCGAGGTCTACAGAATTCAAAATTGTAGCCGACCTCCCAGACTCTAACAAGGGAGCTGGGGATGACTATGTTATTGCTTCGGGAAATTGGGAGTTCGGCTCAGACGAGGATGCCCATCTCTACCCTCTTCCTCGATCAGTTAAAGAGGGCAAGGGTAAGAGCCCAGTGTCAATACCTGTTTGTTTCTTTTCAAGTCATCAGTACTTTGTCTGTTTCTAATGTCTGTTCTTCTTGCAGATGTTCGTAAGCCACCTAAAAGCTTTCGCCAATCCTATGTCCCCGGCAAGGATTTGAAGAAACTTTTAGACTTGCCAGTTCAGAAAAGGAAAGCGTCTTTGCTTCTTAACTTCATTCCAACATACAAGTCGATTTTGCCCGACGTCCCTAAAATGAAGAAGAAAAGCCCTTCTCCACCTTCTGCCACAACCCAAACTGCGTCTGTATCTCGAACAGATCGAGGATCAACATCGGATCCAGCTGATCAGCCATCAACTTCGGCTCCATACTTGATCTCAATTCTTGAACGGAAACGGCGGCGCAGACTTGTCCGAACTGCTGAGATGGGTCGCCCAAAGCTTGTTGCCGAAGATCTTTTAGCCGACCTCCCTACTGATGTTGATGCTCAACTATCGCAAACCATGCCCCCGCTGAAGTCGAAAAGAACCAAGAAAGCTCAACCAAAGGCTAAAGTAACTCAGGTTGAATCTGAGGATACTTTACCTATCTCCAAACTAGCTGAGAGCGACAAGTCTCAACCCTCTGTTGGAAAGAGGCGTGCAGAAACCCAGCCGTCAGAATCCACACAATCAAAGAAGCCGAGGTCATCGTCTGCGACGACCTCGGGGTCAAAAATACCAAAAGTCCCCTGGACACCTGAAATTACTCTTGAAGATAAACCCGTTTTTGCCAATGATAGTGCCGATGACATTAATGTCGGTGTAGCCCTTAGTACTGCTCTCTTGCTCCCAGGCGATCTCGAACGGAATGCCAAGATGAGTGAGTACGAGAACTATGCCCTCATGCTTCAACGTTCCGTTCAAGTAAGTTTCTTTACTTGGTAATTTGTCTTTCTGTTCTTTTTCCATATTTGTAAAATTCTTAATGACTCTTGCCTTGTATTTTTCCAGGCCATTCAGCATGCTCATTCACTCTCCATCCAATCTTTTGAGAATAGGGAGAAGTTGGCCGACATGAGGAGGGAATTTTCTGCCCTTCAAAAGATTAATAAAAATCTCCAATCAAAAATGAAGAAGTTGGAGGACCAGGCTGAGGCTGCTCTCAAAGCTCAGACTGAGGCCGAGAAGAAGGCCGAATCTGCCGATGCTATAAAGAAGGTTGCTGAATTGCAGAAAAAAGAGGCTGAGGAAAAAATGACTCAAGCTGAAAAGGAGCTTCAGGAGGCCCTGGCTACTAAAGATGCCGAAATCAAGGCGGCCGACAAAAAGGCTTACGCTCAAGGTATGGCCGACGTTACTAAGGAATATAAACTACAAGTTAGACAGGCATACAACAGGGGCTTCTCCCTTGGTTGGATGTCCCTGATAAAAAAACTTGATCTCCTTGCCGATTCACCCTTCCGCAATGCCGATGCTATCCCTCTTCCATTCCCACCACCTCCACCTCCAAGTCAACCTGAGGATGCTTCTGAATCTGAGGATGAAGATGGAGATGAGGACGAGGATGAGGCTTTAGTAAGGAAATCCAAGGATGCTGCTGGGGCCAAGTCCCTTCCTTCAACTGAGCAAATCATGGACTTAACTCAAGATGAAGTGGGTGATGAGGTTGCCAAGAAAACTACTCTTGAGCAGGCTTCGTCCGATGTCCCTCCAGTTGACAAGAGAATTGACGAAACTCTTGCCGAGATTGATGCAGAACTTGCAACGGAGAAGGCGGCCGAAGTAGTTCTTCAAGAATCTGCCGAGGTCCAAACCCAAATTGCTCCTGAAATGGAGGAATCATAACTTTGATGTCTTTTGTACTTTTTGTTTCTTGGGCAGTATAAGCTTCTTTATGTGGTCGATGTGCCTCCTGTTTTTTTGTTGAATGCTTTAATATAACTATCTTTCTTCGAATGCCTGCACTCTCTTGTCTTTTCTTTGACTGTCTCTGCATGATTCTATACTTAGAATATTTTGTTCGCCTTTCATACTTTGCCTCCTTTGTGCAATTTTCTTGGGGTTACATACCTCGGGTATAATAACTGATGATTTACCTCGGCAAGAACTTGACCTGTAAATTTTGCATAAATTTCAACAAGTGTAAAACATATACTGTTTTAAGTTTAACTTACTTTTCTCAAGTCTCAAACGACTGTAAAACAATGATCTTAGCTTTCATCTTTAACTTCAACTTAATTTCAACTTGTAAATTGCTACAAATTTCAGCAAGTGAAGATAAGGAATAACCTCAGCTTAACTTCAACTTGTAAATTGCTACAAATTTCAACAAGTGAAGATAAGGAATAATCTCGGCTTAACTTCAACTTGTAAATTGCTACAAATTTCAACAAGTGAAAATAAGGAATAACCTCAGCTTAACCTTAGCTTAACTTCAACTTGTAAATTGCTACAAATTTCAACAAGTGAAGATAAGGAATAACCTCAGCTTAACTTCAACTTGTAAATTGCTACAAATTTCAACAAGTGAAGATAAGGAATAATCTCGGCTTAACTTCAACTTGTAAATTGCTACAAATTTCAACAAGTGAAGAGAAGGAATAACCTCGGCTTAACTTCAACTTGTAAATTGCTATAAATTTCAACAAGTGAAGATAAGGAATAATCTCGGCTTAACTTCAACTTGTAAATTGCTACAAATTTCAACAAGTGTTAAGTGTCTTTGTATTCTTTCCGCCCCCAATGTGAACCTGAGTTCCACTTGGGTTCTCATTATTCATGTCTTCTAGAAACAATATTTTGTATCTTTATCAGTCACATATGTTGAAGAATTCTGAAAAGATTTTATTGATGACATCGGTAAAAAAAAATGCATATCTAATGATAGAAAAATTTCAAATTACAAGTGTTCCAGGGTCTAGGCAATGCTTTGCCCTCATTGTCTTGAAGCTGATAGGCTCCATTGCCTAATACCGAAGTGATTCTGTAGGGTCCTTCCCAGTTTGGGCCACGCTTGCCCTCTCTGGGATCCTTCTTGTTGCCGACGACTTTTCTCAGGACTAGGTCGCCGACTTGAAAATCTCTAGGATTGACCTTCTTGTTGTAAGCTCTGGCAAGCTGTTGCTGGTATGCTGCAAGCTGAATTGCAACTTTCTCTCTTCGTTCTTCCAAAAGATCCAGATCTCGGGCTAAGAGTATATCATTAGTCCCATTCTCAACTCCCTGGGTTCGGATCCCTAGGATGCCGATTTCCAGTGGAATGACTGCTTCTGTGCCATAAGCCATGGCAAAGGGGGATTCTCCTGTTGATTTTCTCGGCGTAGTCCGATATGCCCAAAGTACGTTGGGCAATTCGTCTACCCACTTTCCTTTTGCTGCCTGCAGCCTCTTCTTTATTCCATCCAAAATTACTTTGTTGGCTGCTTCAGCTTGTCCATTACTTTGGGGAACACTTGGTGTTGAAAAGTAATTCTTGATCTTGAATTTTGCACAAAAGTTCTTGATGAGTTTGCTGTCAAACTGCGTTCCGTTGTCGGCAACTATTGCTCTTGGAATCCCAAATCTGGTGATGATGTTTCTCCATATAAAGTTCTTGACATCCACATCTCGGATTTTGGCAAGAGGTTCTGCCTCTATCTACTTTGTGAAGTAATCTGTTGCTACCAGCAAGTATTTTCTCTACCCAGTTACCTGGGGAAGTTGGCCAACAAGATCCATGCCCCACTGGGCAAACGGCCAAGGGCTGGATACTAGATTCAGGTCAGCAGCTGGCTGGTGTATCAAAGGTGCAAACCTTTGGCATTGTTCGCACTTCTTCACGTATGCTTCTGCATCTTTTTGCATGTAGGGCCACCAATACCCCTGGGTAATGGCCCTGTGAGCCAGTGATCTGCCCCCAGCGTGGCTTCCACAAACTCCTTCATGAATTTCATATAAAAAATCTTCAACTTGCAAAGGGTGTACGCACCTTAAAAGGGGTCCAGTGAAGGACCTTCTGTAGAGATATTCGTCTGCTATCAGACTGAATCTTGCCGATTTCAGTCTGACTTTGTGTGCCTCCTTGTGGTCTTCTAGCAGTTTTCCTTCTTTCGGGAATGCAACTATTGCATCCATCCAGCTTGGTCCCATGTCCACACACATTGCTTCTTGCTCTGTATTCCGTGGTTCTATGCTCGGGCCCGACAAATAATCAATCATTATTGATCTTGTTTTTCCAGTTTGTATTGAACTTGCCAGGTTGGCCAATGCGTCAGCATGGCTATTTTCATCTCGACTGACCTGAAGTAGTCGACAGTTCTGAAATAAGGCTGCCAATCTGATGACTTCTTTTGCATATGCCGACATCCTCTCGTCTCTGGCTGCGAATTCTCCTGTTGACTGGTTAACAATAAGTTGTGAATCACAAAAGACTAGTACCTCATCAGCTTCTGCTGCTGCTGCCAGCTTCAGCCCTGCAATTAGTGCTTCGTATTCTGCTTCGTTGTTTGAGGCCTTAAACCCCAAACGGATGGATTGTTCTACTATTTCTCCATCTGGAGATATCAGTAGTACTCCTGCCCCTGTTCTTGCCGGTTTGAACTTCCATCGACAAACAGTCTGAAGGAGTCGCCGATGTAGATGCTGCAGGGTCTGAGTTTTTCCTTCCTTTGTTTTTTTGCCTTTGGCTGGGCTTCTCCTTGCTTGCTTGGACAACGTTTATCTTGGCTCAACGGAGCCTGATGTTCGATGGATTCCGAGGTGAACTCGGCCACGAAGTCAGCCAAAACTTGGCCCTTAATTGCTGTTCTCGGCCTGAACTCCAGGTCATACTGGCCCAAAGCCACTGCCCATCTTGCTATTCTTCCAGTTAAGTCTCCTTGCTGCAACAAGGGTTTCAGAGGGTGCTCTGTTAGCACTACAATCTTGTGTGCCTGAAAGTAGTGGTTCAACTTCTTTGAAGCCATTACTAAGGCCAGCATTAATTTCTCTAGTGGTAGATACCTTGTTTCTGCGTTGGCCAAGGTTTTGCTTACATAGTAAACAGCCTTTTGCTCCCCTTTTTCTTCTCGGATTAACACCGCACTTACTACGTGTTCTGAAACTGCTAAGTACAAAAACAGCTCTTCCCCAGGTCCAGGTGTTGAGAGGACTGGAGCCATAGTCAGATACTTCTTTAGGTCGGCCAACGCGGCCTCACATTCCTCTGTCCAGAGGAAATCCGTGGCTTTCTTCACCAGGTTGAAGAAAGGTTTACATTTGTCTGAGTTTTGGCTTATGAACCTGTTTAGGGCTGCGGCCCTTCCGGTAAGCATCTGTACCTGTTTTGCCGATGTTGGGCTCTGTAAATCTAGGATGGCCTTGATTTGATCTGGGCTAGCCTCAATGCCCCTTCTTGTCACCAGGTACCCCAAGAACTTTCCAGATCCAACTACAAACGCGCACTTTGATGCGTTGAGTAGGAGCCGATATGTTTTGAGGATTTCAAAGACCTCTTTTAGGTCAGAAAGATGACCCCTAGGCTCCTTGGTCTTCACGACCATGTCATCGATGTAGACTTCTACTGTTTGGCCAATCAAGTGTCTGAACATCTTGGTTACCAACCTTTGGTAAGTTGCTCCTGCGTTTTTCAGCCCAAAAGGCATTACTCTGTAGCAGTACAGGCCTTTTGGGGTGATAAACGCTGTCTTCTCTTCATCCAGGGGGTACATGGCTATCTGGTGGTACCTCCTATAAGCATCTAGGAAGCTCATCCTTCTATGTCTAGATGTGGCGTCCCCCAACTGGTCGATCTTGGGTAAAGGAAAGCTGTCTGTGGGACAAGCTTTGTTTAGGCTTGTAAAATCTACACAGACCCTCCATTTACCGTTCTTTTTCTTTATTACCACAGTGTTTGATAGCCATGTCGGGTAATCGACTTCTCTGATGGCCCTGGCCTCCAGAAGTCTGTCTACTTCTTCTTCTACTGATTCGACATGCATCAACGTCGGTCTTCTGGCTCGCTGTATTATAGGCTTGGTCGACCTATCGACGTTCAGTTTGTGGCATGTGACCTCGGGGTCAATGCCAGGCATCTCATAAAGTGTCCAGGCGAACACCTCAATGTTTGTTCTCAAAAAAGCTTCCAGCTCTCTTTCCTCTTCTTAGGCTAAGCCTGAGCCGAGAAGAAAGAAGCGTTCTTCATCGCCCTCCTAGACGAGGATTTTCTTTAGTGCTTCTTCACTTTTCTCGGCCGGCTCATTGCCGACATCGTCTAGGACCTCCATGTCCTCGTCTTCGATTTCTGCCTTTTCTGGTTCTCAGATGTTGCAGGTTGATTTCATTGCTGCCATGGAGCAAGTTTTTGCCTGTAGTTGATCTCCTCTGATTTCTTCAATCCCAAGCTTTGTTGGGAACCGCAATAGTTGATGCAATGTTGAGGGAACTGCCCCCATTGCATGCAACCATGGCCTTCCCAAGATGATGTTGTATGGTGATGGTGTGTCAATCACAATGAATTCCGTCTTGATTTTCTTTGTGCCGGCTTGTACTTCCAAGCTTGTTGCGCCTAGTGGCCATGTCGGCGTTCCATTGAAGTCGACCATCGGGCCATTGGATCCTTCTATGTCATCTGGGTGAAGGCCCAGCTCCTTGTAACATCTAACGTACATGATGTCGCAAGAGCTGCCTTGATCAATCAAGATGCGCTTCACTTGGCACTCCCCAACCTGGAGGGATACTACCAAGGCATCATTATGCGGATGTTGGACCATCTCTAGGTCGGCTTCAGTAAAAGCTATTATCGGTCCTTGGCACTCCTCTGGCCGATGTCTCTTTTCCTCGACTTAGTAGACATGCTGTAAATGCCTTACCCTCTGAGTCTCTCCTCTGACTTCGTTCTCGTTGACCCTTGAGTGGATCACATTAACCACCCGTGGTCCCCCTGCCTGTGGTTGCTGTGTTGGGGGAGGCGGGGCTGCTGGTGCTTGAGGCAATCTTGCCTGTTCCTCTCTTGTCCTGGCTTCATCAACAAGGTCTCTCAGATGGCCTTGTCTCACTAAGTCCTCTAAGTGTGCTCTTAGGGCTCTGCAACCCTGGGTTGGGTGCCCTTCTTCATTGTGGTAAGCACAACGCCTACCAACGTTCCTTCCCATATATTATCCTGGGGCCTTTGCCGGTGCTCTGAAATAGGGTTGGTTTCGGATTTGATCCAGGACTTTGTGGACCGGGATTCGGAACACAGTCGTCACTGCCTGTTTGGCCCTCAATTCCGTTTCTTGTTTGTTGAACCCGTTGTTACCTCGGCCTCGCTTCGGCGAGCCGTTGGTTCTTTCTTGTTTTATCTCTTTATTTCTCGATGTATCTTCCTCGGCTCTGGCATACTTCTCGATTCTTGCCATGAGTTCCTCCATGCTTTTCGGCAATGTCTTTGCCAAGGACTTCCGTAATGGACAATCATCTTTCAGGCCGTTCTTGAAAGACACGACTGCCACCTCCTGGTTGCATTCGGATATTCGGTTGAACACCTCATAGTCCTTTTTGCATAGGCCCTAAGGCCTTCATCCTTGCTGATCTTCAGAGCCATCAATGCGTCCACCCTCAATGGCTGCAACTTGTTTGTCACGAATCTGGCCACAAACATCTCGGCCAGGTTTTCCCAAGTCTTCACGCTTCCCTTTGGGAGCTTGTGGAACCAATCTGATGCAATCTTCCCGAAGGATGAGGGGAACACTTTGCAGAGCAACGGCTCGTTTCCGCTATACAATGTCATTGAGTTCAAGTATAATCTAACATGAAAGTTAGGGTCTGACTTACCATCGTATATTTGAAACCTCGGCATACTGAATCTCTTTGGTGCCTGGAACTTGTCCAATTCTACCGAGAATGGTGTCCTTGGCTTGTCGGGTGAGGTTACCTCGGCTTCTCCGTTCTGTTACTTCCTCTTAAGGTAGTTTCTCAAGTCTTCTTTGCTCCGTCCAGGAGCTCGGCTATCTGCTGACTTCAGTTTCTTCGGCATACTGCTCTCGGCCTCGTGGTGGGCCCTTTTCGATCTCTCCCCATGAGTTGTGTCAAAGCATAACGCCTGCCCTTGAACATGCCGATGTTTCTTGGGTTCTGCGTCCTTTGTGTGATATGTCTTTTAGGACTCTTCTCTTCTTGGCTCCTCTCGTCCGACTTCCCTGGAAGGCCGGTGAGAGTGCCTCCCACTCCTAGTGTGCTGAGGGGCTTCAGGAATTGTTTTCTGCCCTTGCTTCTGGGCATTGGTTGCTGGCATTGGTGTGTCGTGCAGTGGGTATGGCGACTGCATGACGTTGTTTTGCATCATGAAGTTGACGACCGATTGTAGGTCTGCCAACTTGTCTGCCATCTCTTTTACCTCTTCATCCCTCCGTAGGCACCTGTCCCTCCATACTTGGAGGTTGTCTTCGTTGTAGTATCTGCTCTGATCTGCCTTCTTTGAAGTGTCGCCTTCCTGGCCGACGTCTTTCGCCCCGTGATTCTGGTCACGAGTTTCTGTGTTGCGGTTGTTTCCTTCGACATCGAAGTCAATAGGTCTTTCGTTCCCAGCAGGAGTGCCGTCCCTAATCTTTTCTTTCTGTGCGTTACTGGCCATCTATTCGTCTTTCCTTCCCACAGACAGCGCCAAATTGTGTGAGTGATTTTCTGACCACACTGCCCGTTTAGTAATTTTACTGTAGAACACTGGCAGAATAGATGGCACCCTGTTGTCTTGCACAAAAAAAGAAGGCTCCGGCGGTGGTTCTTCCACCCGGGGGCTCTCCGACGATCAAGTCAGTATATCTCTCAAAGATAATCAAGTGCTAAACTCACTACTCAAAGCATAAAATTGCGTACCTTATACTTACGGGGGTGCCTTTCTTTTATAGTTTACTCAATCCTAGTCCCACTAGAAGCCTGGCTTCTATGGACTCCAATTCAGTGCTTACTTTGGATTTCTCAAGAGATAAGGATAAACTCCCTAAGAGTGTTACCTTTATCCATCCTGAAGTCTTTCTTCATCCTAGGACTCTTGTCCCTTATCCGCTTATCTCGGATTCCGGTATTCTCGCAGATAACCTCGGCAACTCCGAGATCACCTCGGCATAACTACCACGACACGTGGCACCTCGGCTGACACGTCGGCGTCACCTTGCCACGTGTTGGTACTCTGAAAATATATTATCACAGTTTATTATCAACATTAGTTTTAGTTATTTTAGTCTTACTAAAAGGAAGATCAGTATAATAATTATGTCAAAGTGTGGAGCCAATTGTATTTTCTTTCAAACCTCAAGGGAGGTGAGTGTAATCTATCCTTTTTTTATTTTAAAATTTTGTACCAAAGTATTTGATGCAAATTTTGTTTACAATTTATGAGACAAAAATAACTTAAAGAAACTGAAAGCAAATTGAGTATTGAGAAGTTTTCTATTTTTTTATTATTAACTTTTTAGTTTGTAAAAGTTACACCAAACAAGACTTTATTTTGTATTTTTTATAGACTTTACATTAAAAGAGATTTACATTATAGAAAACTTAGGAGAATAAACATATAGTTATTGTTAGAAGGAAAAAAAGAAAAAAAAAAGAGTTAATTATTATTATTTTGAGTAAATTACAGTACAAAAAAATAACGAAGTGCTACCACAAAATTTTACTATAAATTTATCATATTTAAAACTTATTAAGCTTAATTTTGAAGTTACTTCATGTAAATATTCATCACAAAACTGATTAAGGTAGGGGAAAATGCAAAACTGTGCATTTGCTTTGAAATGGACAACTTAGAACAACACTCTGTCATATATTATTAAAATATTAAGGTTAAACATGTAACTTTTGTAATTTTAATTTCATAAAAGGTAATTCAAAACAAAAAGACTAATATATATATATATATATATGAGTGATGTTCTTAGCACTCCATCTATTATTTTAGACCCCTACTTTTTTGGACCCCTACTTGTAAATTTTAAAACCCTTAAAATTTATTTTCTTCCCCCAAATAATATCAAAATTATTCTTGTAAACCCATTCAATTGAATGCACACTGTAGCTCGGCTTTCCGCGTCTCCTTTCGGAAGAATGAAATAGTCCTTACAGTTCGGACTTCACTTGTGTTGGTTCTGAATCTGATTTCATAAGTGTAACGTGAAAACCGTGGAAACATGAAAAGAGTCCAAATCCAGCAATTTCTTTTGGAAAATCGATGTTTTGAATCAAATGCCAAAAATGGACTGTTTTTCCAGATATCAGAGTCGCCACCTAAATATTCATTTTGGAAAATTTAGGAAACCTGTGACTCGTGCCAAAGGCCATCAATCCGTCGTTACCAAAGTGTCTTAGTTCAGGAACTTAGGGATGAGAGGGGAAGGTCAATAATGAGCACCCACTCACCCAATCAAAGATCGACATCTACTAATTATTTGTAATATTGTTATAAAATGACATATCATATGCACTATTTTAGGAATGCACGTTCTTTTTCCTTTTTATTTTATTTTATTTTTTTAATCTTTTTTTAATGAATTAGTTTAGTATTAAACCTTAATTTATTTTTAATTTTGAAAAGAATTGATTACCTAAAAGTCTTATTTATAAATGTTATGATAGTTAAGGTCCTATCTAAGATTTTTTGAACAAATAAAACTAAGAATATTATCAATTTTTTTTTTCAATTTTTAAAACTAAAAACGTTATCAATTTTGCATAGTAATGGTCAAGATAATTGTTTACTAACTGATAAAAAAAACAGAGCATGAGAGATTAAACGTTTTTTCCCTCCTATTTATTGGTTTGATTAAACTATCTAATAAAACTAAAAATATTATTAGTTTTTTCAATTTTAAAATTGAGAACATTATCAGTTTTTTTATTTTTAAAGTTTTTTTTTCTTCAGTTTTACATATCAATGTTCTATCATCATACTCCTTTATAGACACAAAATTTTTAGTTTTGCACAAAAAAATAATTCAATTTTTTCAAAAAAAAAAAAAAAATTTTGCTTGGTTTCATTTTTTCAAAAACACTTTTCAAAAAATTCTACTTTCTTATTTTTCGTGTTTTTTGTTTTTACTGAATTTTTTTAATATTTTAATTTTTTTTTTTTTAGACATACCTAACATAAATATACCTAAAAAGTAAAAAAAATTGTGAAAAAAACCTTTTAAAAATTCACTAAATACCAAAAATACAAAAAAAAAAATACAAGAATTCAGTACATTTTTTTATATTTTTATGTATTTATTAAGTTTTTTACTTTTTAGATACATCTAAGTAAGGTGCATCTACAAAAGTAAAAAAAAAAATGTTTAAAATTTTAAAAATATTCACTAAAAACAAAAAAATACAAAAACTAAAAAACTCAGTTTTCAAAAAATTTAATCCAAAAAATTCAAACCAAACACATTTAGTTTTTTTTTTTGCACACAATTTTTTTTTTTTTTTTTTTTTTTTTTTTTTTAGTTTTTTCAATTTGAAAGTTCATATTTTAAAGTTTTGAAAATCAAAATAAATGCCAAATCATCATGTTCCTTTATAGACAATTATAAATGATGAGCAATCTTTATTTGAAAGGCAATTTTAGCTATTAAAAATTTAATAACATTTGAAGGTTTAAAAAATCTTAGTTAAGATTTAATGGAATATAAATCCATAAATTATGACTTGTGTGTAAACGCCCCATTATACAATCGGCTAATGCGGCAATACTGTATCAACACACTGGGTCAACCAGTTAGACTAAAAAAAAAAAAAAAGAAAGATAAATTAGAAATATTTGTATAATTTTGGAAATTATATTTTACCTTTTTAAATTTTTAATCGCACAATAAATAATTATTTATCATGTCAATTAACAGTTATTAATGATATTAGAAATATATTTTAATTAAAATTTAAATAATTTTATTATTGTATAGAAGAGTAGTTAGGATTTTTTTTTCTATTAATATTGCTAAACAAAAAAATTTTGACAATAGAATTTTTATAATTTTCAAAACTATATAAGACAATTCATATTTTAAATAAATTGTAATGGTATATTCGAGTTTAAAAAAAATAAATAATAGATTTGAAACAATTAAAGGAAAGTAGAGACTATTAACCGACTCAATCCTCTCTCGTCGGTGAATTAGTGTAATCTAAATCCTAAAATTTTTCAATAAAAAATAATCTTTAAGCTATCCCTAAGAATTTTATTACAAATCGTTCAATCAAACGTCATTTACATGGCTTTGCTTAACTGATAGTTTTTTTTTTTGGGACTTATAATCGTCTTTAGTCTTTTAGATTCAGTTCAATGAGACGAACCAAAAAAATTTTAAAAATTCAAAAAAAATCAGAAAAGACAAAAAAAAAAAAAAAAAAAAAAAAAACCTAAAATAATGGAGTTTTTTTGGCTTATTTTTGCTTTTTCAATTTTTTTTTACCTTTTAAATACATCTATACAAGTCGGACTAGAAAAGTAAAAAAATTCAAAAAAATTGATAGCTTTTTTTTTGGCTTACTGAAATACCTTTTTGATTGAGTTTAATAACTAAAATACTCATTTTTTGTTGATCTTACTTAAGAAAAATAAACAAATTATTTAAATTGAAAATAAATCAAAAGATTAATGGTTAAATTGATAAAATTAAAGCTTAGAGCTTATTTGTTACAAGTCTCAAATATTGAGATATTTTTTTTGTAATTGTGCACAAAATATATTTATGGCAAGTGATTGTGAATGCGTAATTTTTTATCCAATTTTACACATAAATTAGTTTTTGGAGTATATTTAAAAAAATTTAAAACATAAAAAGTCAAAATAAGAAAAAATAAATTTAGAAGCCAAAATGAAAAAATGACTAACCATAAAAGAACAAAGTGTAATTTGTCTTATTTTAAAGAATAATGTTTTAGAGCACTAAATTGGGAGATCTAGAGCATCACTAATGATGTGGCACAGTGGCCCCCACCAAAGTGATGTGATGTTTTGGCTTGAGTTTGTTTGTTTTTTTTTTTTTTAGCTCATTAGAGCTATTAGTGATCCAAAAATTAGTGGGATGAATCACCACTGTATTTTAAAACCTTTTAGGTGTGGGTCCAATGTGATGATGTGGCAATGCCACGTCAACTGGCTGTGAATTTGGGTGTGTTGCTAGCCATACTCATTTTTTTTTTTTTTTTTTAAAGATTTATATGTTGTTTGGAATGATTTAAATAAGTATATTTTTTGAATTTAAAAAAAAATGTGTAGAAAAGTAAAGAGATAATGTAACTCAAAAAAAATAAAAAGATAAATAAATACACTTTTGTAGGGCACCTCAAACATCCTCTTAGAAAAAAATATTTAATTCATAAGACCGGTAATGGTGAAATTTTGATCACATTTTAATTTTTGAGTTGAGTTTGAGATAAAAAGTTTTAACCCAACCAATTCAGCCTGACCATTTATAAAATTTTAATTTTAAATTTTTTATTATTTAATTACAAAACAAACTAAGAGAATAATAAAAGACAAGAAAACATTTCTTGAAAATTTATATTTATTTTATAATTGAATTTTGTTATCATTTTAAAATTAAATAATTGTTAAAATTGTCTAAATAATTTAATAGTCTTTCAAGATATATTGGGTTCAATGCGTGGTGAGCTTGGGATTTAAAAATTTGTTTAGGGCTGGGCTTGTGATGATTAGACTTAGCCCAATGCCTAGCCCAATTTGATTTTTGTCGAACCCTTTTGTATATATTTTTTAATTTTTTTCCTAATTTGTGCTTGGTGGCTCTTTTACTTTTTAACTATTGTTGAATTTTAATTGTCTAATATAAGATAATGTTTGATTGAGTTAAAAAAAGAGAGAAAAAAAAAAGGAAAGAGATTACGGCTTGTTTTGGGAACATGATTAAAAGTAACTTTTTGACTTTTTTTGACTTTTTTGAATCACATCTCCTCCTTCTTTTTCTTTTTTTTTTTTTTACATTTTTTCAAAAAAAAAAAAAACTAAAAAATTAACTTTTAACTTATTTCTCAAAACAAGACTACATAGATATATAGAGTGGAAAGAATAGTTAGTCTTTGGAAATTCTAGGAGAAGTTGTCAAAACCAATGCTTTGAATACGATTGGTTTGGTAAGGATGAATATGCCATGGAAATATTCTTAGCAGCTTATATGCATGCTGTCATCAATTTTATATTTATTGACTTATTTGAGTCAATTTTAAGTTTTCTTCAAGAGTTAGATCCAATTAGGAAGTGGTGTTTTTTATTAAAATATGACGTGAAAAAATTCAAATGTTTAAGAATAATTTTTTGATTTTTCTTTTACGAAAAATTGTGTAAAAAGTAAATAGAAAGGAAGAAAAATTTTGACTTTTTTTTTTTTTGTATGAATTAATTTTTTTTTTGACTTTTTAATGACTTTTTGATTAAAATATTTACATGTCAAATGACCCCTTGGTTCAAAAAAAATTAGGTAAAAATAAGCCAATAAAAAATTTAATGTTAACAAAAAAAATAGTTCATTTGACATATTTTTGGTTTCTAAAGACTTTTTTAAGTAGCTAAAGGTGATTTATTTGTGAAAAATCATTAATCCCAAACGACCTAATTTTTTTTTAAATAGAAAAATAGGCTTATAATCCAAGTTATAAGAGCTTCCAAATGAATAATCAACTTTCAACCAAAAAAAAACCTAATACTAAAAAATAAGGTTGTAACTTGAATTGAGTGAAGGTCTGCTAAACTCAACTCGAAGTGTAGAGAGATTTGCTCAAACTAATGCCGAAAATTCCTAACAACAAATTTCTACTATAGCATGTAGTTCTAGCATTTCTCCCTGAAAAAACACACGCACACACAATTGTTTGCAATTGTGGGTAAAGAGAGAAATATTGTATAAAGATTAATACTAACTGTTGTTACAAGAAGTGACCTATGTATAGGCTTATAAAGGAGTGCTCACCAAGTAATCTAAGGAAATATGTAAATATAAAAATACAATATTATTAAAATATGAAAATATAATATTATAAATATTCTACAAATAAGCTCCAAGTGTACATGCCATGCTTTTGTTTTTTGCTGCTCGTTCCCTATTTTGTTTTTGTGTTGCTGTTTCTTTCTCTGCTGTTCTTCCCCTTTAGGTTTGGTTGGTTCCTTGCCAACTTTTCTGTTCTTGATTGGTGCTTGCGTATGATAGTGCTTGCCTGGTCATGCCAACGTAGTTGGAATGCATTCTACTTCTTCTTTTTTTTATTGATATTTGTATTAGTGTCCTATTTTGTACTTTTGGATTCATTGATAAAATTTCTTTTTACTGATTGATATATGTGTGTGTGTGTGCGCGTATTGTTATAGTTTTACTTTTTATTAGGGAAAGATTATGTATGAGTATAATTGAAAGAACTTAACGAGATCGATGTCTGACAAATAAAGAGGTGGTAGAGAGAAGTGACTATACGTAGAGCTCGCTTTTCTAATCTCTTGCATGGTCAACAGTGCTATAATTGTAGTCCTAAAAATTCCTTCACTTGAAACTTCAATTTCTTCTCTTCCTCCTTGCATTCCTTTTTCTCCGACAACTGGGAACATCGTGTCTATGGTGCTTTCACATTCTTTGACAAGCTTTGAGATGACATCAGTTCTAAGGAAAGGTTGCTGTAACATTTTCTGAATATAAGACGAACGCAATAACCCACCAGTTCTCTTGTCATACTTCTTCAAGATCTTAACCAACCCTACAATAATCAAATTGTATAAAGTTTTCTCATTATTGATTGACAATTTTGTAGAGTGACTAAGACACACAACAATCACAGCTCATTATGAGAAGATTTTGAATTATGGTGAGTAGCAGTAGTCATTGAACTTTGTCTTTTTGGCATATAGTTTAGGGTTGAGTCAATACTGTCGTGATGATAAATTTTTTTCTATCAAAGTTGCAAATTAAATGACGTGTCACTGCTGCAGTGGTGCAATAAACATACTTTTTTATAGATTGTACCAGTGCATATTTATTTATTTATTTATTTTTAAAAGGGAATAATTCAAGCAAAAAAAGGGACAATTTTTTTTTTTTATTTAAATTTTATCATATGATGTATCAGTTTTTGGTATAAAAATTGAGTAATATCAATGTGATAAGATTTTGTATTAAATTTGTTTGCCATCTAACGTGGCATTTTACAAGTCATTTATGAATTTTTGTACGATACATCACTGCAACAAATTAAAATTTTAGAGATAAAAATTTAGAGACAAAATCATTTTTTAAGGATGAAATATTTTTGTTGCAAAAAATGTCATTATTGTATTTTTTGTGAAGAAATTGAACATTTGATGATAAATTACTATCATTTTGGGACCAAAATTGTTGTCAAAAAAATATATATACATATATTGTGGACCAAATTATTTTGTCTCTAAAAATGCATTTATTAATGATATTTTCAAAATTTTGACACTAAAAGTCTTTTTCTTTACACTTTCGGAATGACCTTTAAATGACTATCTTTATGACGACAAAAATTGGTCTCCAAATTTTTTTTGCAATAAAATTTTCACTTTTGGGACAAAAAAACTAGTTCTTGAAACTTTTATTTGTTGTAGTGCATAGGAGATAGGGTCTATCGTTACACTTGATAACATATCAAATGATAAAGAAATTTAATTTAAAATTTTAGATTGCTTGTAAAATTTTGATCATCACAACTGGGAAGAGTTGAAGCTGGTTGAGTTGTACCTGTGTAATTCATCAAGAGCACCATTTCACCATGGAAATTGACTATGTCTTTTCTGACCCTCCCCATTTTCTCTTTGTAATCCTCCTCTGATGGAAGACTACCGTTTGGTCCCCAAATATCAATTACACTCTGAATTCTCTGTTGCAATTCCTGGATCAACAGATAGTTGAGCTCAAGAAATACAACTCTTGGATTTTGAATTTGTAGAGAAAGAGAATAGAAAATGAAGAGGAAAAGAAAGAAAATAAAGGAGAAGAGTAAATTACATTTTTTAACCCAAATATATCTATAAGTAAGTATGTAAGAAAAATGAACTTTCTAAAAACAAGAAATCTTAGCCGATTGTCTAACTTGCCTACATGTCTTTCAATGGGGAATTTATCCACAGCCGTTTCAAGGCATGATTTCATCTGAGTTCCATATTGAGTTTCATTTGGTGTGATATCGTACAAAGCAAGCAAACTTGTTACAAGTCAAATATCACATCGAATATTCTCAAAGTTAGACTTTGTCGGTGGACTTAAAAGCTCCGAACTAAACCATTCCATCGATGTCTCTAAAACCGGAGACAAGCCAAGTCAAAAAAATGAGCTTCCTTGTAACTTTAGCATTCCCTAATTTTTAACAGTTACCATTGAGACAAGAGTTGGGCCAAGTTAGGTCTCCCAAAAAAAGAAAAAAGAAAAAAAGAGTAGGGTTTACCATTTTGGCCTAATAAGTAATTGTCTGCTTTGTCTCATAGATAAACCTTTCTTGGTCTTTCAACTAAAACCAAAAGTCTTTTTGCACGAAGTTCAAAATAAATCCAACTGCTCTGTTTAAACAAAAAAACTCTGAAAAAATGTTTTAAACTTTTTTTTTTTCCCCCCTTTGAAGCTGCGAGCTCAGTAGAGTTCTGTTTAAAGCTACCAATATCTCACTTAACCTTCTTTTAAATGCCTCACACACACAAAAAAAAAAAAAAAAAAAAAAAAAAAAAAAAAAAAACCATAGCACACATTTCAAAAAACAACAACAAAATTTTTACCCTTATGCGAGATAACAAAATCCTCTTCTTGTTCCGTAAAGAAGACATTAAATTTGTCGATCTCATTGTCTAACAAGTACACAAAGTCCTCTTCAGTCTTGCCATGCTCGTGTGATCCTTCCATCATTGAAGAAGCTGAAGAAATTAACCTAACGATCTTCTTCAAATCCTTGTACGACAAAAACTTGTCGCGCCACCCTGGCAAGGGTGTCTTGAATTTGTTGCTGCAATTTCTTGCCAAACTTCATTTTAGCCCAAGTTTAATCTCTCTTAAACCAAGATTTAAAAAGTGAAAGTGAGTGAAAAAGAGAAAAAAAAGATCAAGATTTGTGAGAGTGTGTAATGATGAATGTTGTGGAATTAAAGGGTTTGTGGGGTGGGTTTTGTTTTAGGAAAAGATGTAAGAATATTTAGAGAGGATATGCTTGGCGTGGTGAAATGGGGATTAGGAAAAAGACATAAAAGAGAAGTTGAAGTGAGAGAGTTCGCGGCATATTCGGTTATTGTGCTCGTCCTTGACACCAAGCCTAAGCCATTGATCTTTTTTGGTACTATAATAATTAAATGTAGCTATTGGGTGATGTGGTAGGAGAGGCTTTACATATCACTCTGTTTCATTTCATTTTCATTATTTTTTTTTTTCAAATTTTTTTATAAAAATATAAAATTTATATGAAAATCATGGGTAGAATATGCATTGGAACATAGAGAAAAAAAAAAAATCCAAAAACGATTGGTTGACAGGCGGGTGATAATGAAGGTGAAGTGGTTGAGCCAAGAACTCAGCGAAGGGACAACAAATTATTGACAACATTGAAGATAAACGGAGAAAGAAGGTATATATTTAGTAGGATCCTTATAGTAGTTAGAAGGAAAATAGTTAATATGATTTTCAAATAATTACTTTATATAATTATTTCAAATGTATCGTGATAAAACTATTTAATACAATTTTGAATTTTGTAAGTAAACTTTCAAATAAAAATTTGAGCTTTGAATGATTAATGCCAAATCTTTGCATTTCTAATCTCTAAATACAAATGAAGCCTAATTGTTTGCAAATATTAACGAGTAATATTGGAATTGGGCAAAAAGTGCTTTTAAAAATAGGTGAAAATTTCAAAAGAATTCTGAAATCAATGAAAAATATTTTGAAATAAATGCAAAGTGTTTCGTACATTCTTGGAGTATTAACTACTTCTTCTTCTTCTTCTTTGGGAGGGTTTTTTTTTTGTTTTTGGGGGGGGGGGGGGGGTACATATATAAGACATAATTTATATACATAGGGGCACTAGTATAAACATTAAAAGTTTAGGCCTAGTATTATACTAAATCCGTCCCTGTGAAGTGCATAGAAGGTAAAAGTTAGGGGAAATCTCAAATTGGTGAATAGTTAGTGAGAGACAATTTTTATTCCATGAAGTGCAAATCTTTATCGTGTTTAGTGCAAACTCTTTTTTCTGAGTAATATTGTTAGCACCATAAATCTGCAATTTTTATTATTTATATAATTGTCAGGACATGTGGCATCCTCCTACTCATTTGGAGGTTATGAGAAGTTATGAAATATGAAAAAGATGTTGGAGAATAAAGTGGAGAACATGGAGCATTAATTGGAGGTTAAAGGAAGTTACGAAGACATGGGAGGAATATGTGGCATTTGTGGGAATGAAGATGGAAAAAATGGGTAGTTACTAAGTAGTTATTGCTGTAATGGATAGTTACTAAGTAGTTATTGCTGTATTTTTTTCTTCTATAAATAGCCATTCATGGCTACATTGTAAAGCACCCAGAACTTAAATCAAAGACACTTGATTTCTATATTTCTTGTCATTTTCTTTATCTTAGGAGTAGTTTAACATAGATTTATATTTCGAAGCATTTACTTTCAGCACTTTCATTTCGAAGCATTTATTTTCATGCACTTCCTTTTCGAAGCATAGGAGTAGAGGTAAGTAATTATCACCTTGATTGTTCACTCAATCGTCTTTCTCCATCTCCCTTTCTTCTTTTAATTTTTCTTTTCGCTACACTTGGCAATTTTGAAGTCCTCTTCGTTGAGGCAAAAGAACCGTCAACGCAATCGCTTGATAATTGGCTTGAATTTAATCTGTAAGGATTTTTCAATCCTTGCTGGCACGCTCGCATTTATGATATTTTCCTTCGTAGGAAAAATAAGCCAACAATTTTGGCACGCCCAGTGGGACAGCCAAGTGTAAGAAATGACAAACAATTTGGATTTCGCCATTCGAACTTGTCAATTTGAAATATATTGGCGTGAAAGAAAAATTTTGGATCTTCAAGAAGAGATCCATTTTCTTGATGAAATAAATTTTCATCCGTTACAATATTATTTGGTGGAAGAAAAAAGACACCATTTAATTGGAGAAATTCATCAACTTGATATGGAAATTCGCCAATGGAATGATGAGTTATCAACTCTCACTACCAAGTCTTTAATTGAGGCTTTAATGGCCGAATTGGTGAATTTTTTCAGAATTTTGCCATGGTTGAAAATAGCAAAAGCAAAGAGTTGATTTCATCAATGGCTCGGGGGGGTTCAAGAGTCCGTTTTCAAAGAGCCAAGTTATGAAATTAACACAACGAAAGAGCATGTTCTTGAGCCAAATTTGGCTAAAAATGATGTTCCATGTATGACTCGGGTGGGTCCAAAAACCAAATTTTAGAGAGTCAAGTCATGAAAATAATATATTTATGGGTGATTTTCATAAGCCATTAATGGCTAACATGGAAAAACAACCCACTTTGCCCAAAGAATTATGAAAATCAATTCGGCGAAAGTCATGTTTTTAAACCAAACATGGTCAAGAATAATGAACAAGCCACTGTTCATGAATTCAAAATTTTTGACATTTTTCAAAATGTCAAAAAGTATGAATTTTCATGGTTACACTATACCATGACTTTTGGTGTTCAAAATCCTTTTTGGATTTGTGGTTCACATCAAAATATAATTTTGATGATGTGGCTAATAAAATTAACAAATTGTTCTTATGAGTTCGAAGCACTAAGAACAAGGGACAAACCATTTAAAATGTATGAACATTGGCTAGAAAAAGCCTGTGCATTTAAATAAATTGTTGAAAATGGCTAATCTTTTTCAAATTGATGGCCAATTGTTTGCTATGTACACAATCAAAGCATCGAAGATACATTCGAAGCATCAAGAGTTGTTTTCGAAGGTTGATTACTTCACCTTCGAAACTGTATAAAAGCTTTGAAGATACATTCGAAACATCAAGAGTTGTTTCGAAGGTTGATTACTTCACTTTCGAATATTAAAGCTTTGAGAAAACTTTCGAAATGGTGTACATCTCTTCAAATATATGTAAAATGACAATTAATTAGTTGTCGAATAATGCCTGTTTTTGGCATGATAAAGTTGGTTCGAAGAACAACAGTTTTGTGTCTTCGAAGAATTGATAATTGGTTCGAAGTACAAAATTAATATTTTCATTAATTATGTATGAACCAGAACATACAAAATTTGAATAACCACAATGTTGGCCAAAAGTTGCTTCGAAAGCCCTTTTGCGCATAATTTTGTAAGCTTCGAAGCACTCCATCTTGCATTAACAGCTTCGAAGAAACAATAATGGTGGTTATGAACCTTCGAAGCTTTGCCGAATATTTCCAAGGATGTAATTTGTCCTTTGTTCGGCACTTTCAACCTTCGAAAGATGATTTTGGTCCTTTATACCACCTTCGAAGCTTGCTACAATAACTAGCATTCAAGGCATCTAGTCATAATTTCATACTCATTCGAAGCACTTCGTTGGTACTATTACATCATTCGAAGCACTTTGTTGATATTATTCGAAGCATTTTATTGCTTAGATTAATCATGTGCTTGGTTCGGCCCTTCAAAAATTCAAATAAACATCATTTTTAAGGCCGCGGGGGGTAATGTTAGCACCATAAATCTGCAATTTTTATTATTTATATAATTGCAGGACATGTGGCATCCTCCTACTCATTTGGAGGTTATGAGAAGTTATGAAATATGAAAAAGATGTTGGAGAATAAAGTGGTAGAACATGGAGCATTAATTGGAGGTTAAAGGAAGTTACGAAGACATGGAGGAATATGTGGCATTGTGGGAATGAAGATGGAAAAAATGGGTAGTTACTAAGTAGTTATTGCTGTAATGGGTAGTTACTAAGTAGTTATTGCTGTATTTTTTTCTTCTATAAATAGCCATTCATGGCTACATTGTAAAGCACCCTTCTTGTCATTTTCTTTATCTTAGGAGTAGTTTAACATAGATTTATATTTCGAAGCATTTACTTTCAGCACTTTCATTTCGAAGCATTTATTTTCATGCACTTCCTTTTCGAAGCATAGGAGTAGAGGTAAGTAATTATCACCTTGATTGTTCACTCAATCGTCTTTCTCCATCTCCCTTTCTTCTTTTAATTTTTCTTTTCGCTACACTTGGCAATTTTGAAGTCCTCTTCGTTGAGGCAAAAGAACCGTCAACGCAATCGCTTGATAATTGGCTTGAATTTAATCTGTAAGGATTTTTCAATCCTTGCTGGCACGCTCGCATTTATGATATTTTCCTTCGTAGGAAAAATAAGCCAACAAATATTATGAATCATGAAAAAAATATTATGAAGATGATCATAAAAGATTCTTCACTTTTGGATTACACACCCAATAAAATACCACACACTAATCAAATGATGAAAAATCTTCATGATACATTTCATGATATTTTTTCATGATCCCTAATATTCTTCTTCTTTTCTTCTTCTTCTTTTTTTATTTTTTATTTTTTATTTTTTTTTATTTTTAACGACGAGTGCAAACTTTTTTAATATATTAGAGTTGTACTAAAAATATTTTTATCTGTAATGTAATTTTTATTAAATTATTCCACTTGTATGTAATTTGTCTCAGAAATTAAGAAAATATTATATCAGTGAAATTTTGAAAAAATAATTATAAATTAGTAAGAAATTTTATAAATATTAATAATTAAAATTATAAATTTTTCATGAATATGTGATTTTTTTTTTCTCAAAATTCACTGGGGTGTAATTACCCTTTAAAATTATTAGGAAAATTTATAACATAAAAAGAAAAAATCCTCAAAATTTGAACATTGCAACAAAATAAACATTGAGTTTTTAGATTTATCAATTTAAATATTAATCTTTTAATTTATCTTTAATTTAAACCAACAATATATTTTCATTAAGTAAAACCAACAAAAATGTATAGTTTATAGGTTTACATATATTGTGTCAAGTACTATTTTTCATTAAGTTTAATAATTAAAATATTATTTTTTTCTATCAATTCTACTTAATGAAAATAAATAAATAATTTAAATTAAAAATAATAATAAAATTAAATTTAAATTAATAAAATTAAAAATTAAAAGATTTAATTATATATATATATAATTTCTCCAAATTATTATAAGGGTTGCACGAATGTGCGAGTCTTGGGTGCTGAAAAATAATCTTAGGATCATCGAATAACTTGTCGAATGACAGAGAGAATCACAAGTAGATTCGTATAGCATGTCCTTGTCATATTGGTATATTGGTATGTGCTCCTGGACTGTTGGGAATTTCTATGTAGAATACATATTCTTATTCATCATTAATGGCACGGAAAATGAGTGGTAGCTCGAAACTCTCGCGGCTCGAACGGCTCGACAGCTCAAAACGACGTCGTTTTGGGCTGTTTTTTTTTTTTTTTTTTCTTCGTCATGCTCGTCTTCTTCTTCTTCGTCTGAAACAGAGGGAGAGGAGAGGGAGAGGGAGAGAGAGAAAGAGAGAGAGAGAGAGAGAGGAGGCAGTCGTCCGTCGCAGCCCTCCGCCCGCCGTCGCAGCCCCGCATCCGCCGATCGTCCCCCCGCCCCGCCCCTCCTCCGCCTCCACCCCGATCTGTTGGCCCCCTCCGCCCCTCCTCTAGCCTCTCCCTCCTCCTCCTTTTCAAGCCAATTTCGAGCCTTCCCTCTCGAACTACCAATCACGATCGTTAATGGCACTAAGGATTTACATTAATAAATTTGTATTTTAATTTCAAATTTAAAAGTCTGTGTTAAGAACATAAAAAATTTCAAATATAGAATATACGAATGTGAAATAAAAAATATTTATACATGTAATTGTAAAGATATAAATATATGTGTCACATCTGTATATTTTATATTTAGAACTTTCTGTATTTTTAAACTTTTTTACTTAAATCGTGTTGTAGAATTTATAATGAAGTGATAATTATAAATCATTAATATGATGAATTACAATTTTATTAAATGAAATATTTCCTTCACAATACTTATGTCTATTTATGTATGAAACTAGCTCAATTTAATTAATTACACTTAACACTCATATATTTTTATTATGATCTCACTTTGGTTCCGTCATTTTTAATTGTCTCATTAACTTTTTACACTTTAAGTCATGTTTCAATGTCATCTTTCTGTCCATCCATCATTAACAAGGCTGATGAAACTTAGTACTCGTTTGGTTTTTCTTTTGGAGCTAAAAAATCACAAAATGACAAAAAAAAGTCAAAAAATCATGAAAGGACAAAAATCACAAAAAGACAAAAAAAAATTGTCATTCCAAAGCCAGAAAAGCTAAACAAGAAAACCAAACAAACAAAAAATCCCAGACTAAAAAAATCAAAAAAGTCCCAAGCTAAAAAAGTCAAAAGACCAACTAAAAAAGTTATTGCCAAACGACCCCTTATTATGTGAGCTATCGTAAATTACACTCACCTCCTTTTAGGTTTGAAAAAAATACAATTTGCTTCATACTTTTGACATAATTGACTTTCGTTGAGATTTTAATTCACATAACAGTTAAACACTTTTTCATATATAATTCATTAGTCGTGTAAATAAAAAAAATGATTTTTTCATCTATTTTCTACTTAAATATATATTTATCTTTATTTATTTTAATATCCGTTTATTATCTACATTAGTTTTAGTTATTTTAATTTTACTAAAAGGAGGATCAATATAATAATTAGTTGGAAGTGTGGAGCTAATTGTATTTTTTTTTTTCAAACCTCAAGGGATGTGAGTGTAATCTATCTTCTTCTTTTTTTTTCTTTTTCTTTTTTTTCTATTTTAAAAATTTGTCTCAAAGTATTTGATGCAAATTTTGTTTACAACTTTTGAGACAAAAATAACTTAAATAAACTGAAGGCAAATTGATTATTAAGAAGCTAAGAGAGAAATGATTTTAACTTCTATTTTTTGATTATCAACTTTTTAGTTTGAAGAAGTTCCACCAAACAAGAAATTATTTTGTATTTTTTTTATAGACTTTACATTAAAAGAAATTTACGATGAAATATAGGCTCTGTTTGGTAGAGTTGTTGGAAAGTGCTTATAGCTTATGCCTAAACAGCTTATAGCTTATAACTATGAACATAAGCTGATTTTTGACTTATAAATTAAGCATCTCCTGTCCCACTCAAAGAATAAGTTGATTTCTGACTTCCAAAAAGCTATAAGCTATAACCTATAAGCTATAAGCTAAACCAAACACATCAAAATAGCTTAAATTAAGCTGAAAGCTGAAATAAGCAACTTTTAAGCTACACCAAACAGGCACATAATAAATTTATAGAAAATTTATGAGACATATAGTTATTGTTAGAAAAAAAAAGAGTTAATTATCATTATTTTGTGTAAATTACAGTACAAAAAAATAACGAAGTGCTACCATAAAATTTTACTAGAAATTTATCATATTTAAAACCTGTTAAGCTTAATTTTGAAGTTATTTTATGTAAAGGAGTTTTTTTTTTTTCCATAAATCCATCTTTAATTACTTATGTTCCATCCAATCCATATTCTTTTTTATTATTCCATTAGGTCCTATTTGAGATAAGAAGACCAAAATACCATTTTCATCTACTTATGTTCTATTTAGTTCATATTATTTTCTTATATTTCAATAAGTCCTATGGGTGACATAATTACCAAAATACCCTTAATGTGAATGTTCACACCGTCAATGTGAATGTTCATATCGTCAATGTGTAGGGGTCCGGCTCATGTACAATGTGAATATTCACATTGACATGTTAACATTCACATTGATAGGAGTGTAAAATTAGCCCGCGGCCTGTGGGCGGCCCGGGGCGAGCCCGGTCCGGCCCGTGACAATGTGAATATTCACATTGACATATTAACATTCACATTGATAGGACTGTAAAATTGGGCCGCGGCCTGTGGGCGGTCCGAAGCCCGCCGTTGCCGGCGCGGGCCCGGCCCGTTGATAATGTGAATATTCACATTGACATGTTGACATTCACATTGATAAGAGTATAAAATTGACTCGCGTCCCATGGACGGCCCGAAGCCCGGGGAAAGTCCGGCCCCGCCCGTGACAATGTGAATATTCACATTGACATATTAACATTCATATTGATAGGAGTGTAAAATTGGCCCGCGGCCCGTGGGCGGCCCGAAGCCCGCCCGCTGCTCGGGGCGGGCCGGCCCGTGACAATGTGAATGTTCACATTCACATTGATAGGAGTGTAAAATTGGGCCGCGGCCCGAAGACGACAGCCTCGGGTCGGGCCGGTGGGCCTAGGCCTAGGCTCGAGCTTAGGCTGGGCTTGGGCGGGCCTGACCATTTTTTTTTAATTCTTTTTAATTTTTTCTACCAAAATTTTATTATTTTCCACAAAAAAAGACATTGTGCCTCAGGCGGGCTGGGCCTCAGACCGAGCATTAAATGGGCCTTAAGCGGGCCGATGAGCCAGGCCGGGCTTCAAAGTGATGGCCTAGGCCCTAACCTAGGGTCTCAGACATGCTCGGACCCGGACCCAAACGAGCCTGCCCCAGGCCGTGGACGGGCTTCGAGCAGCCCACGGGCGGCGGGCCAATTCTACATTCCTATCAATGTGCATGTTAACTGTCAATGTGAATATTCACATTGTCAACGGGCCGGGCCGGGCCTACCCCGGGCCGCGGGCGAGCTTCGGGCAGCGTGCAAATTTTACACTCCTATCAATGTTAATGTTTACATGTCAATGTGAATATTCACATTCTCACGGGTCGGGCCAAGCCCGCCTAGGGTTGCGGTCGGGTTTCGGGCCGTCCACGGGCTGGGGGCCAATTTTACACTCTTATCAATGTGAATGTTAGCATGTCAATATGACTATTCACATTTTCAATGGGCCGGGCCGGGCCCGCCCCAGGCTGCGGGTGAGCTTTTGGCCGCCCATGGGCCGCGGGCCAATTTTATATTCTTATCAATGTGAATGTTAATATGTCCATGTGAATATTCACATTGTTAATAGGCCGGGCCAGGCCCGCCCCGGGTCGCCCACGGACTATGGGCGAGTTTCGAGCAGCCACGAGGCACGGACCAATTTTATACTCTTATCAATGTGAATTTTAACATGTCAATGTGAATATTCACATTGTCAACAGACCAAGCCGGGCCCGCCCCGGGCTGCCTACGGGCCGTGGGCGGGTTTTGAGCAGTCACGGGGCGCGGGCCAATTTTATACTCTTATCAATGTGAATATTAACATGTCAATGTGAATATTCACATTGTCAACGGGCCAGGCCCACCGCGGCCTGTGGGCGGGTTTCGGGCAGCCATGGGGCGCGGACTAATCTTACACTCCTATCAATGTGAATGTTAACATGTCAATGTGAATATTCACATTGTCAACGGGCCGGGCCGGGCCCGCCCCGGGCTGCGGGCGGGCTTTTGGCCGCCCACAGGACGCTGACCAATTTTATACTCTCATCAATGTGAATGTTAACATGTCAATGTGAATATTCACATTGTCAACGGGCCGGGCCAGGCCCGCCCCGGGCCGCGGGCGGGCTTTTGGCCACCCATGGGCCGCGGACCAATTTTATACTCTTATCAATGTGAATGTTAACATGTCAACGTGAATATTCACATTGTCAACAGCCCGGACCGGGCCCGCCCCGGGCCGCCCATGGACCGCGGGCGGGTTTCGCGCCACCACGGGACGCGGGCCAATTTTACACTCCTATTAATGTGAATGTTAATATGTCAATGTGAATATTCACATTGTTAACGGGCCGGACCCGGCCCGGCTCGTAGACGGGTTTCGAGCCCCCCACGGGTCAATTTTACATTCCTACCAGTGTGAATTTTAAAATATAAATGTTCACATCATAAAATTGCTAACCGTTCAAAAAATATTTATAAGGGTATTAAAATTAAATATAAGGGCATAAATGTCCAAGAAAATAGTGTAAATCAAGAAAAAAGACTTTATGGAATAAAACTATATATACATGGGACTAAATGGGTTAAAAAATTCCTTCATGGACTTCTTGAGTTAAAACACTTCTAAATGGGATTTATCAATAATTTTACCTTTATGTAAATATTCATCACAAAACTGATTAAGGTAGGGGAAAATGCAATACTGTGCATTTGCTTTGAAATGGACAACTTAACACACAACACTGTGTCATATATTATTAAAATATTAAGGTTAAACAAGTAATTTTATTAATCTTAATTTCATAAAAGGTAATTCAAAATGAAAAGACTATATATGTATTTGGAATGGCAAAATGATTTCATTAGGAAGGAATAAAGGTAACATCAAAAGCTAACAAAGAAGGAAGCAAAACAGGTGGCTTGCATGAAGTTGGAGTTAGGATAGTAAAGCCCTTTGAACATTCTAGCCCAAAAGAGTTGGACTTGCTCCAACTTAAATATCAAATACAATACGATGTTCATTACAATTTAGGGTAGTTGATCTTAATAGTTAGATTTAATTTTCTATCAAATTTTATTAAAAATAAGTCATAATAAAATTATTATAAAAAATAATTTTTTGTGATAATTTTTTACATATATCACTAAAAATTGACAATTATTGATTTTTTGCCGTGATTTTTATGAATTATCGCTAAAACTTACAATTAGTGATATTTTTCTGTGACTAACTTTTTAAACTATCGTTGAAAGTTAAAAATTAGCGACTTTTTTGTGATATTTTTTTAAACTGTCACTAAAATTTATAATTAGTGACATTTTTGTAACAAAATTTTTAAACTGTTGCTGAAAATTAACAATTAGTGACGTTTTTTAATAGTGTTTAATAAAAACCGTAATGAATTATCATAAAACCTATTGAATAATAAGTCCACCTATCAGAATCTATACGTAAGTCCCCCTAACAAATATTCACTATTAGTAGAATGAATAATTGACGGGTGATGAAAACATTTTTTTACAATGCTATTATGTTTATAATTTGTTTTTATCAAAAAAAAATATTTTGAACTCCTAAAACGTCTCTTTTAAATTGATCTCAATGATGTGGACTGTTGAATGTTAATTGTTGATTTGTTTAAAAATCAACCAACTAATACCCAATCTCAATTTTATTTTTATTTTTTTATTTTATTTTTTTTTGTGGCTAGAAAAGTGTAGAGCTAAATTCTTTAACTATTTGGTGATAAATTTTTTTCTTTGATTTGATTTTTATTTTTTATTTTATTTTTTTAAAGTGGAGGAGAGCAAGATGGTATTTCCGCCAAGAAATTTCATGCCATGTTTATCCTTCTCATTGCCACTCTGAGCACATTACTCCAGGTGAAGTATCAAAGCAAAAACTATTCCCCATTCGCAGCTCACTACAAAACTATCAAAGCTTTCATTGTTGCTATATTCTTCTATGTCATTGCTTTGGCAGCTGAAATAAGAACTTGGACTCAATATACAATCAATCGCGCAATCTGTGATCAAATCAGTATCTTCTTAGGAGCTCTCGAACCAATTCTATTGCTCATAACTCTTGTCCTGGCTTTTGGATGGATTCTTTTGGTTTAATGGGGGTTTTTTCTTTGTACGGTATTGCATCGCTCATCTGTTGATTTGTTTTACCAAACGTTGTTGAATGTGTTACAAATTTTGTTGATGGATGTGTAATGGCAGTTCCACTCTAACTAAGCTTTGTGATCAATGTAATATGTTGTCAACTTACATTATTTCCTTAGCAAAACAACACTGGTTTATATGTAATAGTAGTCATTTCTATTACACTATGTTATATTTTCATGATATTGTGTTCTAAACTTATTCTACATTATAAATGGATTTGTTAGTTGAGTTATTCTAATCATTTAATTTTAGTAGACCCATTTAAGTTACAAATGATTTGTTATTGCACCTCAGATCAAATTATAAGAAAGGAAAATGTAATATAAATTTTATATCCTCTTTTCATTAACAAATATGACACTTATTATATCATTGAAGTAGATTATGTTTTAATTTCTAAAATTTCTTGATTGTCACATCAACATGGTTCCAACGTTTGCACTAGATTTACAGTTTTTGACATAAATAAGTAAATTAATAAATATTTTATCCTTTAGGTTTTTTTTATGCATATCGGCATAGGCAGAGCCAGGAAATTATATCATGAGGGGCATTTATTAATTACGGGTTTTTTTTTTTCTTCATAACAAACAATAAGAAGATAATAATAATTTTGAATTAATATTAAGTACAAAAAATTAAATAAATTGTTACAAAAGTATTTCACATAAAATTTTACAATTAACTTCGAGTAAAATCGAAAGAAAGTATTGTGTGTAATTAGTGTATCATGAACAATGTAAAAAAGTCATATATTTAAGTCGTAAAATAAATTATATAATGGTAAGATAAATCAAATTTTTACAAAATTTGAGTAAAAATTTCATATAATAGTGATATTACATCATTATTGATATATGATATCACTAACCAATAGTAAAGCAACAGATAAAGAATGAATTCTACATGCAAATATAACTAACACTCTAGTAATTTTTACATATATATAGTGAGATTAATTATATTTACATATCAATAATGATAGAAATTACCTTTATATTGAGATTTTTTTACAAAATTTTTATACATAAAAATATAATTTGTTGTAGTCACTTCATTTTTAATAAAACAATCACTATTGTTTTCATAAATTCAAAAATGCCCTTAATATTTTTTTTTAAATATTATTTTTGTTTAAAATTTTATTTATATACATACGTAAATAAAAAAAAAATGAAAAATTTAGGAGGAGCACGTGACCCCCCTAATCCTCAAGTGGCTCCGCCATTGCATATTGGTGACTTTGCCTCTTCTCATACAATGAAAATTTCTTGGAAAACAATTTTAAATCTTAGAATTTAAATAACATAACTAACACATACTTGTTAATCAAAATACAATATATATGCTAATTAAACCTTTTTTAAAACTTTAATGGTGTTTTCAATCACTACCCAATTGAGAAAATAAACTAAGAACCTAGCAGTAATTTACATAAAATATATAATAATAAAAAAAGGCACCTCAATCACTGGAAAAGAGACCAAGGCCCGCTGTTTTCAGAGGTAGAATGGAATGGATTAATAGTGAAGGGATTGTTAGTGAGGGAATTAAGTAAAATTGTATTTTTTTTATGATAGTTGTTAGTATAGGGATTGTTAAATTATTTTTATATAAAATAAATATAAAATAATAAAAAAATTAAAAAAATACAAAAACATTAAACATTAATGTCTAAAAAAAATTGCCCAACATGTAAAAAATTTAAAAAAAATAAAAATAAAATAAAAAATTCCAGAAAAAAATAAAACAAATAAAATAATAATTTTTACTTAACAAAAAGTACAAAAAATTAAATATTAATGTTCAAAAAAAAATGCCCGACATGTAAAAAATAAAATAAAAAATAAATAAAAATAAAAAATTTCTAATTCGCCGAACTATTTTTTCTAATACCAGGTTCTGGAGGCCCATTCGAATCCCTTTGGGAAGACCCATCATAATCCGGAGCTCACTATCAATCCCCTCTCCATCTCTCAAAACAAACACAATATTAATGGATCCCACGTCACTACCAATTCTAATTCCCCCTCTAAGAGCATATCCAATGTATTAGGCATATAATATTTGTTAGTTAAAATGCCTAGTGTGATTCACTTTTTTCAATTCCAATGCACTAGGCATATGATTAGCCATTTTGACTCAACTCATATTCACTAGCTACATGTAGCTAGCCCTTCAACGCTAGGTAAAATGTATTCAATCATTAAGATCATTTCCCTCCATCTTTGTTGTTGACGTGGTATTCTATAAAATTAATAGTATTTGGATAAATAGCTAAAATAAAGAGCATGGTTAGAGTAAAAACATAAAGCAGTTGATAGGCAAAATAAAATATATACTTTATAGTAATATTTAGATAGGTAAAATATCTACTACTGTTGGAGATGCTCTAACTTCCCAAACAAACGGGGCTAAGTTCCATTATTCACACTCAAGGAATAGTACAGATATCAGAGAGAATTTAGCACTCGGTTTATTCCATAGAAGCTTTTTTTTTTTTTTTTTTTTTTTGTGTCTGATATGTTAGAAATAAGAGTTAATGAAAACATTCAATGAAAAAAAAATAAAAATAAAAATAAAAAAAAGTTGATTTTGGTCGAAAACGTTTTTTTCTTTTTCTTTTTCCATTTTTTAAAAAATAAAATAAAATAAAATAAAAAACAGAAAATAATATGTTACAAATTAGAGTCTTGTAAAAGCCTCTGCCAACACAATACCACCACCATGTTGCCGCCACCTTGCAACCACCAACACTAACGAACCAATATTACATTATTTTTAAGGTCACAACAAAACATCAAATAAGGGTTTTCTGCTAACAAATGGAGTATATCATGAAGAATCAAAGAATAGAATTATAGGACACAGCAAAACTACAATATCATATTTTGAACTATGACAAAAGATTACTAACCTGGTTGTAGAGAGACAAAAATAGAAAAAGAGAACACCACCAGGTCCAAAGCTCTTCTTTCTTTCTGGGATTTTTTCCTCCTTTCTCTCTGTTTGTTGGAGACATTTTAAGTCATCCAAGTAGTCAAAACTCTCCTTTTCTTTTCAAGTTGGTAATAAAATATTCAAACACTTGCTGATCAAAATATATATAGACACAAAAAAAAAAAATAAATAAATAAATAAAATAAAAAAATACAATAAAACGGTATTGTCAATCACATGCTTTGTCTTTGGATGATTTTCATTGAGGGCAATATAGAAATAAAGTATATTCAAAGGATTCCAAACTTACTTATTTCATATGAGGACTAAAAAAGGATAAATAAATTCTACGGAAATTGTTAAGTGTAAATCAAATTCCAACTTCTTAATATCACAAGATAATAAGATCTCCAAAATATTAATGTACTTCCAAGAAACATTTCAAATTAGCAAGGATCATCCATGTTCATCTACCAAATAAATAATTAAAAAATAAAGAAGAAGAAGATAATAATAACCCTTCTGTCTAAATTACTTCAAACACTTAAAATACATGTTACGGAGTTATGTTCCAATTTTTGAAATCAACCTCATTTTGTAGCCATAAACCGAGTGGATCATCAAACGTGTCATTCTCCATTATCTCAGAAATTGATTCAAGGTGTGGAAAATCATCCAAATCTTGATGATCGACATATTCAGGAAGCCCAATGAGTTTGCCAAGGTCAATAGCCTCCAAGTCTTGAGCTTTTGTCACACTAAATTTTTCCATCATCAATATATTCATCCATGTATCGTCATCATCTGTCTTGGGCATCAACTTTTTTATCTTGCATGACGAGCTACAAGGTTGGCTCAAAATTCGTATAGCATATTTTTTCAAAACTGGTAGATGCTCACCACAATAATGCCACCATAAACCTACTCATAGTAAACAATGTAACACTAAATATTAAAATTTAGCTATACAAGAATGTAGGTAATTTAAATAAAAAGTAATGAAACTTACGCGGATGTGATGTTTTTGACATCTTTAATGCTGTGGTTAGAGATGGCAATGGGGACCCGGCCCGATGGGGACCCGACCCCCCGACCCCGAATTGAATAGTGATTCCCCGAAAAATATCCCCGTGGGGACGGGGACGGTATTCAAAATTTCATCCCCGATGATATCCGGGCCGGGGACGGGGATGCATGTTTCAGCCCCGGCCCGCCCCGGCCCCGGCCCGACCTCTCCCCGATTAGTCCCCGTGTGTATATAGATATATATAATATATGTTTACAAATTAGTGGGTTAGGCTGTTTACAAATTAGTGGGTTAGGCTATTATTTTATTTCAACCACTCTCTCTCTCTCTCTCTCTCTCTCTCTCTCATTCTTCTCCCCCTCTACTCTGTGTTGCTCTCTCTGTGACTGAGAGATGAGAGAAGCGAAGGTCCAACCCTCCCTCCGTCGCCTCCTCCTCTCCTCGCCTTCACCACCGTCCTCCGATCTACCTCCGATCACAGACTTCGATCTACCTCCACAGACTTCGATCAACGGGGTCACTCCTCCCTCTCTTATCTCGGCCTCTCTCCCTCTCTCTGCTGCGATGCTCACGGCGATGGCGTCGGCCGCTCCTCCTCTCCCTCACGGCGTCACGGGGTGTGTTGTTGATCAGATCTGGGTGTGTGTGTTGTTGATCAGATCCAGGTGTGTGTGTGTTGTTGAATCTGGGTGTTGGTTGATCAGATCTGGGTGTGTGTATTGTTGAATCTGGGTGTGTGTGTTGTTAAATCTGAAGCTCTTTTTTGGTATTAAATCTGAAGATCTGGGTGTGTTTAGGTTATTTGAAGCTCTTTTTTATTTTTTTTTGGCATTTGGTATTAAATCTGAGTGTTGTGTTGTTGAATCTGTTGTTGAAGTTATTAAATCTGAGTGTGTGTGTTGTTAAATCTGTTATTGAACCTCTTTTATTTTTTTTTTGGCCGGGGACTCTTCGGGGTCGGGGAAACCCGATCCCCGTTAGGGGACGGGGACGGGGGTGGTGACAGGGTCCCCGTCGGGGATCGGGGCCGGGGATGGGGGATTTTTCACCGTCGGGGATCGGGGACGGGGAGGGTGATCCCCGGCCCCGCCCCGCCCCGTTGCCATTCCTAGCTGTGGTTATGAAAACATTTGGTGCTTTCATGCGATACAATTGTACCTGTTCTGCAAAAGCTTGTCTTTCACTTGCAGCGACCGAGTTATCCTCAATAAAGCTTATGCCTTCTTTCATTTCAAGATCCTCCACGAAATTCTCACTACACATGTTGTCAGGGTTTAAAAAGGCTACAGCTGCATGTATTGGATGAATTATATCATTCATTTTTCTTTCTTCAAACAATTCTAGAATTAGCTTGTATTTGGCTTGATCTTCATTACAACATTGCCTAATTTCAGTGCTTGCCTTTTTCATTGCTTCAAATAAGTAGCCTGAAGTAGGAGCATCACCACTAACTATAGGAGAACTTGAAACAGGATATCGACAATATGTAATACCTCTTTCACGAATGTCCAGAATGGTGTGCTCTCAATGACATTGGCAACCCACACCCACTTCGCCAACTCTTGCATATTAAAATCCAAGCTTTTCCAATCTAAAGATGAATCTAGTAATTGTAAGTCCTTCAATTCAGTTTCAAATTCTAAAATTGAGTGGAGCAACAAAAAGTTAAGAGGCAAATCTAGCTAGACAAGGATGTTCAAATTTCTTGTATTTTGTGTGTTTTTGTATTTGAAAAGACAGATTGATACCGCGCTTATGTATATAAGAGAGAATTATTTTTCCAGCCATGCTAATCCTTCGAAACCAATCAACTTTTGAAAATAAATCCATTAAAGGTGATTGAATGCCATGAATTGCACATCTAGTTATGCACACCTGAGAATACTCTAAAAGCATGTATGCGGTTAACTCAAAACCTTCATCGTTGTCAACGATAAGTTGTAGAACCTTGTCGACCCCAATTTCATCAATTGTAGAAGACACAATGTCTTTAAGATAAATCCAGGTCATCCCATCCCTTGAGGTTACCGATGACTTTAAAAACACTACGCATTTTGGACAATATGAAAAAACATTAACATATGAATGTTCATCGCCATTCTCTATATCAACCATCAATGTACAACCTCTTACAACCCAAGATTCCTTAGCATTTCGAACATACCACAAAATTTCCCTATCATTATCCAAGACTAACTTGGCTTGATGAACTAAGTTTGGCAGTTCATAATTGGGGCCAAATTGACTAACCCCTTTCACAAAGTCAATGAAAGCTTGTGATCGAATAACATCCTCAGAAATGTTATTTAAAAGAATGAATTTAATGAACTTTTTGTCAACCGCATCCTTGTCATTCATGGATGTTGTCGATGTTGAATTAATTCCACCCCCAACACCACTAATTGAAACTGCAATGTTCTTACCTTTCTTGCAAGGAGAGCCAATTGCTCGACAAGCCTCGACTTGAACATTATCAGGCACTTTTAAACAAATTTCAATGTCACGACCTTTTTTACCAGACAAATGTGATTTGATTCTTGATATCCCTCCAGCAAATTCTTTTTGACAAAAGTTACACTTAAAACGACTTTTTAAATCCTCCACGTACTCCCAAAATCGATCTTTTTTCTTAGTCATAGTTCATTTTATCCTACATGTAATAAAATAATTGAATCATTTCAAGCCATAAGGAAACAAATGATCATCGCCAACAAAGCTTATGATTCACAATTTGGTCGACATAATATAATTATTTGTTGAAAAATTAATAATAAATAATCACCACAAATACTTTATCAAGGTCAAATATTATTATGTAACAACTTTGTACCAGTCTATATCACTTCCAATGGTCTATAACTTGGCAATGCTGTTTAATTTCAATTCCCTCAACATTTTTTTAGGTAAATTAAGTGATTTTAAGGCCTATCAGTTTTATTCTTAATCTTTTCTTGTTTCCAATGTTTACACAATGAATTAATTACACAAAATCCATGAACTATTGTCAAGTATCACCTTGATCCCCTAAATTAAAAAAGCATACAACTAGGCCCCATACTTGAGACCTCAAACTAGAAGTACATAAGCCAGTCTGGAATCTTGTTGAATTTGTTTTAGAGCCCAAAAAAAAAAATCATTGGAAGTTTGACTAAACTAATAATGTAATATAACAACTAAACAGAGGCATATACATGTATGCATTTATTTATTTATCCATCAATTATTGTTGTAATGAGCTGCATATGTGTTCGTTTATGTATGAAGAATAATTAAGCTTAAAATCTCAATGGCCATTTCAATCACTACCCAATTGAGATCACATTGGAATGAAAGATAGCTTCAATGACATGAATTATCGTAAAAGCCATCCTTTTAGTATAGGTAAATTACACGGACTTGAGATTTGTCTTTAATACAAGTAGTCCCCTCACATTTTAGAAATTATGTTTTCTTTCCTAAGGTTTAAACTTACATTACAACTTAATTCTTCCGTTAGTCAACCGTTAAGTCAACTAACGAAAAAAACTAATATAATAAATTGACTTTTTTAAATGTCTATTTTACTCTTATTAAAAAAAAAACCTTTTAAAAAAATTTACTAAATGAGTAAAGAAAATCTGCATGTAAAATACATTTAATACTAATGTATATTATTATACATTTAAACATTTAGGTAATGCTATGGTACACGAACTTTTATCGTGTTAATTATCACAAATATTATAATTAGATCATTTTCAATCATAACTAAAAAAAATAATTATAATTAAACACCGCATAAGGCATAAGTAAATATATTTTGAATTATAACCAAAATAATGTTATAATTAACACCAACCACAAGATGGTTGGCTTAGTGGGTGATGACTGGGCTTGAAGGTTTGTTCCCTTCTAGGTCTCAGGTTCGAATCTCCTAACCAGCAAATTCATATCTTGGAGCCACGGACCGCAAGGCGTAAGTTGTAACGTCCCAAATTTTTAGCCCAAATGATAATACAACAATCATGACTCTTTCAAAGAAAACCGAATATGAATATCCAAATTTACATTACATGATACAATAGTTCTTCATGCAACAATACATTAATTCAACAACAAGTAAATAAACAAATAAATACCCCCAAGGTTTTACAAGTTTCCAAGGCTTGAGCCTGGTTATACAAAACGATTATTCAAACCCACACAAGCTCTTGGTTTACACATAGATTCACAGCAAAATGAGAGTCTCGTACTTTCAACACACATTTTCTCGCCTTTAGGTAGATAGCATCACCACATCTTTTCCTGCACAAAAATCCCGTAGGGTGAGCATAAAGCTCAGTAGGAAATCATTAGCAAAGTATATACATTTTATACAAGTCTTAAGAGATGAAATGCACATGCCGTATTATGCCATTTTTGAAGATAAATCACATTTTCATCTTTTGAAAACTATCATGCTCAATGATGTCATGCAATTTTAATTGTTCAAAATTTAACAATTTATTTCAAGAGCGGTAAATACGACTCTGATAATCCCTAAGTTGGTGTCTGCAAGTAGATTATACAAGTACTACCAAATTGTCATTTTTACCGGTATTAACCGAAAGATTCGACACCTATCCGCACGGGTTTTTGGTCTTTCACCCTGGACTCTCAGGCCAACTTATTCAATATCATCTACACCACCTATCAAGACTTATCAACGTATTTACCCCAAAATCATTTCATGAAAACTTGTTTCTCAACATTGTTTTCTCAATGCAAGTTTTCAAATCAACTTTCAAAATTTAATGTAATCAAATGAATTGTTATGCCAATAACACAAGATGGATATAAATACTTTTATTCCAATTCATCATCCAAGAAATAATACAATTCTCTCTTCTCAAGTATCCTTAACAATTAGTCATTTAAAGACTATTTCAACGTTTTGAACAATAATTTTCAAAATGAACAACAATTCTCATATTACCTGAAATTCATCATTTATATAAATATAAATAAGAAATTTTCCAAACATCCATTTATTTTGACTCACAAAATAAATATAACAATATTATTCATGGATTTTCAATTTCTTTTAAAAAAGTCCCCAAATTCTAGGTTTTCTCACCAAGACTATACAACTCAAATCTTTTGGAAGAAAACTTTTCAAAATCATCTTTTCTTCAATCAACGAAGATCAAAACCCATAAGATCATTTTAAAAGAACAAGAGACAAACCCACTTTCAAAATCGCTCAACTTCTTGAATCAATAATCAATTTTCAAAGCTATCAAAAGATGATTTCGAAAATCATATAGATCTTGAAAATATATATATATATATAACTCTAAGAAAATCCTTACATCAAGTTTTGAAGAAGAAATGAGACAAAACCCCCAAAATTAACAGTGTTGAAACTCGATCTTCACCGCACACAACGAAACCCTTGAGATGATAACTCACTTTGATGAAAAAGCAATGGCAAAACTCAAATAGATCTTGAGAAATCAAGGTTTTTGATCTAGTTTGTGTAGAGAAATGTAGAGAGAAGGGAGAGGAAATGTTTTAGAGAAAGAGATATACAAAAGTGATTTGAAATATCAAATTCACAAACTGATATAACATGGTCCGCTCGAGCATGGAAAGCCCTGTTCGAGCGTCGAATACACTTTCCCAATACTTTTGTAGGCAGGTCAAACTTCTGGAACCAAACATTCTCCGCTTGAGCACATAAATAGCTGCTCAAGCGGACAAGCAACTTCGAATGCATTTTGCATTTTTGCTTCGGCGAGCTGATCGGGCAGCTCGACCCCCATAAGCTGTATAGGGTGACTCGACCCCCGACATACTCAGCAAAGTGGCAAAACATGAAAGAATTAACTTCTGATACAACTCTACAAGGCACAACTTGGGTTGGATTCGTATCTAAAGATTTGGAAACATTACTTGTTCCAAACACATCACTATAACCCGATAACCAAAAATAAGGGGAATACAAGGAAACTAAGATACGTAACATCGTTCAAAACCATACCAACCCGAGCCCGGAACACGACAAGAGACAGGTCAAAATCAGGATCGCTACATAAGCCTTGTTTCGAAAGGTTTTTTCGGACTATAGGGATTTAGTCTGGTACGCGTAAGCTGGCCTAGGATATCTTATATAACAAAATAATAATAATAATAATAATAATAATTAACACCATAATAGGTTTGTAGACGTCCCCGAACGCATCCCGGGGAGAGGAGTGCGACTCCCCCCCCGTTTCTGGTTCGATATTGGGTCTACTACAGTTCGAAGGACTCAAATGTCACGGTTCTTAATCTTGAACCAAAGAGTCCAAATCCGGCAAATCGTTTTGAAAACAGATTTTTTGAGAGAAGTGCTAAACATGGACTGCTTTGCCAGATACAGAGTCGCCACCTAAATATTTTTTAAAATGGGGAAATTTAGGAAACCCTGACTCGGTGCCAAAGGCCACATGTCCGTCATCACCAAAGTTGCCTCGGCTCGGGAACTTGGGTACGATTGGGAAAGGTCACTTCGTGAGCACCCCCGCTCGCCCGGTCAAAGACCGGCCTCTACTAACCATGATATCTTATTTTGAAAACATTGTATGGTCTTATTCCGGTTATTAGCCTAGGTTACTATGTGATGCGCACAGCATACAAGTATAGACTGAGTCGCCTGAATTGGGAACAAAACATTTCATGTTTGTTTGAAAGATGGTTTGCTACCCGCAGGTAGGCTTAAAATATAGATTTTGCCACCCTCAAGTGGGCTTAGAAAACATGGTGTTGCCACTATCTAGTGGGCTTAAAACAAACAATCAATGCATTATTCCAATTCAGATAACCCAACCTTCACCCACAGGCATTCAGGCAGTTATATCACATAAGCAATTAGCCTCATGGCAAGCATGCTATCATGGCAGTCACTCACACACATGCAAGGATGCTAAAGCATAAAACTCACCGAGTACTCCAAGCCAAAACAGAAAATACATTAGAAATCATGCATGATCCTAAGTATACTGAAATGCCTAATGCAACACATGCAAAGATGCAAACTATAGCAGGCTCGGCTATTCTAAACATGGCATGTGGAATGCTACAACTAACACGTATTCAATTTGGAATTGAAATACAAATGCAGTTTGTATGATGCGCCGAGCCCGGTGCGTGTAAAACAGATGAATGATGCAAACATGCTGTCATACTGTATGCTAATTGAAATATGCCTTATATCTAACCATCATAAGCGGATAAATAAAAGGGAGAAAGACGTGCGGTTGGAAGACATACATCACACTCACCCACACTTATTACAATTTTGCCCTCGCGCAGAGGGTCCAAAAGAATATACAGTCCCAAATAAAAGAATAATACAGTCCACAATATTACAGTCCGAATAATGTACAAATTCCCAATTAATTAACAAATTAACTAAGAAAAACTGTAAACTGCATGCAAGCCAGGGACTGCCTTGCTTCTGATGAACGATGTATGTTTGGGCTGCCTTACGCAGAAATCCACTGGAATGCCCCAACTAGCCTCTGTTTCGCAATGTTTCTCGAAAAGCGCGCCAAGCTTCGGAAGACTGCTGATTCTTCATTTTGCTGCAACAGAGAGCAGGAAAGGGGCATAGCAATGCATTTCACAGATATATGCATGCCTCGATCCTCGTGCCACCAATCACGCATATCGATGCATGATGGCCGAGGAGCCGAATTGCACAACTCAATATAGGATGAATGCATATGAATGCTACAATAAAACCTAACTCCATCACGGATAATCCGGAGTGTCGGTGACTTGGAATTGAGACACGTTCCGTTACTCGGAGTACGAAACGCGCCTCGTTTCCCGTGCCCGGGCTAACTCCTATCCCGAACACGATGCGATATGCATGACATGCATGAAATGCAGCTAATATGCGATCCTAACATACACAATGTCATGGAATGGCATACACGCTATACGAGGTAATGCACAACCGGGCATACACAATGCTACGGATGAAATGGCATACACAATGCAATAATGGGCTTACACCAACATGAGAGAGCCTCAGCCACACTCACATAGGAAGCCATCAGATGAAAACAAGACACCTCGAAGTACGTGCCCGCGGCACGCAAACCGAGAACGGACCCTCAGGCACCGAAATGCCACTCTAATGAGACATGGCAGAGACACGAAATATGACATGCAAACATGCAAAAATCAGTAGCAAAATGAGGGGGAAAACAGCCCCGAAACAAGGCGAAATGAGACCCGATGCAAAGGATCTCTCCCGAAATGCAAAACTAGGCATGCGGAATGGCCTACAGCTATACTAAACATGCATAATTGGTACATGACATGAAAAATCAGAAGCAAGGCAGCCCCAAAACTCACATTTTTACAGTACAAAACATGGCCAAACAGCAATCACAAGTAGGGCTAAAATGGCATACAAAAATGGCTCCGCAAGGGAGGCAATGAAGCAAGTGATAGAGGCAAAGCCAAAAAATAAAAATACCCTTCTACAACACTGAAGAGGGACCAAAAATATGAACATTTACAGTAGATGACATGCCTCAAAACAGTATGCAAACATGCTAAAAATGCCATGCAAGAAATAGGCCAACAAGAGGCTATAACATGAGGTATACAAAGCAATCCCCAAACAGCCAAAGACCCTTAATGAGACATACCAAGAAGGTCAAAATATGGCCATTTTCAGTTCTGATCATGACCGAAAACAGAAGCTAGATAAGCCTAAAAAAAGCATGCAAAAATGGGGGCCAAAGAGGGGTATAATGGTAAGTACAACATGGAGGCCCCCAACAGTGTTGAGCCCTTCTATAATGTTGTAGAGGGGCTCAAAATAAGCCCACTAACAGTTCATGGCACACTCCAAAACAATTTACATATAGGCCAAACAAATCATGCAAATTTACGGTAAATAGGAGGGATTATGAAGTAAGTGCAAGATAGGGGGCCCAAAAAGGGTTGAGCCCTTCTTCAATGTTGAAGAGGGGCTCAAAATAGGCCCACTTATAGTATACATTATGCTCGAAAACAGATCACACATAGGCTAGAAATTTCATGCAAAAATGTGACATACCAAGGGGTATTGAAGCAAGTACCAAATGGAGGGCTCAAACAGGGTTGAGCCCTTGAACAAACATGAAGAATGGCCCAAAAAAGGCCTAGTTTCAGTTAGGGTCGGAGCCCAAAACAGTAAGCAAATAGGGCTAAGAAATGGGACAAAAAAGTGCTACAAAGAGGGGAAATGTGAACTTACCCTTGAAGACTATTCTTTGCTGCCTTTTGGACCAAGGAATGTTGCCTCTAAGCCTCTGAAAAACCTCTCCTTGCTGCTCGAATGGAGTGGTGATGGTGGTGCTTGATTGTAGTGAAGAAATAGAGCCAAAACTTGAGAAAATGAGAGGAATAGAGAGAGATATGTGTCTCTATGCTTCAGAGCAAATTTTCCAACCTTGAGGGAGAGCTAGGGCTGCTGTTGTGTGTAAGGATGGAGGGGAGAGGGAGAGACAAAGTGTGTAGCTTAAGGGATTAAGTTCCCTTTTCTACCAAAAGTCCCGCGAAATCAGATATTTTGGGGGAAACAGCTATACAGCTGTAAAGCACACCTCCCAAGGATCATGGCCGGCCTGCCACTTTTGCTGCAGGTGGCCGGCCGGCCACCCTCTATGGCCGGCCGGCTAGGGGTCAAAAGGGTCAAGTTGAGTTAATGGCCGGCCACCAGATATTGGTGTCCTCCCATGTCCCCTCATCACAACCCTGTGGTTCAAATTTGGAAAATGTAAAACAGGAGAGAGAACAAGCCACTTTTAGAAGGGGTTCAAAAGGTTCAAGTTGAGTTACTGGCTGGCCATGTGATATTAGGGTCCTCCCATGTGTACAACACAAATATGTGGTTTGGGGTTGAAGAAGGTGGCCCTAGGGTGGTCAACATTGGCTCGGAAGTGAGAAAAACGGGCGTCGGAGGGCGCCAGAGGAGCATAACTGGTTTCTGAGACAATTGATGGCCTCCCACCCTTCAGTGACCTTCCTGGTGATAAAACAGAGGTACCTGCCAAAAACGAACAAAAACCGATGCAAAACGAATGCTCGGGGGCCAAAACACGCAGTTCGGGGTCCCGAAAATAGGCCGTTAAGCACCGAAAGTGGCATTCGACCACGAAGTGGGTCTCTCAGGCCCCAGTGTCCCTCGAAAGGGAGTAAATGAGATGCATGCCAAAAACCGGAGCAGTCGGAGATGGTTAGGCGGTCCCGAACCGAGGCACACGGCCTGACGGCTCCGAAAACCGGGAACCGGGCTCCGAAATGGGCAAAATGGCCTATGGCCACGAAATGTAGCCCACGGCCACTGAGAGATGGTCTACGGGACCTCTCCCTCCCCTCAGGAAGAAAAACAGAGAAAACCGAGCCTGGCTCCCAAACCGAGGCAAGGCACAGAAGAGGGTTCGGAAGTCCGGAGGCAGGGCTTACGGCCGCGACTCTGAGACTTCTGAACGAGCACAAAATCCAACATCACCGAGCGCTCAAACGGTGACGTCTGAGTCTTAACGTCGGTCAAAAATGGGGTGTCTACAGTTGCCCCTCTTTGACAGAACTCGGAAGTCAAGGAATGACGGGAGTGAATGTCAAAGCCCAGAGACGACCCATTTTTGACAAAGCCGAAGACTTAGACAATCATACAAGATAAACAGAGATGTGCCCGCAGGCAAGGGGGCAAAATGCAAAGCGGCATGCACGGAGCCAGATGTAACTTAATGATCATGCAAATGCAGCAAGCTGTAATGAAGCAAGTATTCGCAAATAGATGCAACAGTTTTAAGCAAGAATGCAAAGCAACAACTACATTTCATGCAGTTGGGAATGCGGAGAATTATTCAATTCTCGTCGCGTCTCACACGGAGAAGATACGATACCTGCGCGATTCGTCTGGTCGCACCAGCCTCAAATGAATCGTACATACAATATCGTGCCTGCAAAAAAGAGAAATTCAACAAGAACAATATGCTAACAACATATATTCAATGTGTTTCCTGTGATTCCGAAAGTTTGACACGCGCAGTGTCGGCGAGTGAATGCATCACAATGCGAGAAGGGAACGTGCGTGACAACGCATGCTCAAGCACAGAGGCATGGTAATATCAAGAAATCATGCATGACAATGCAAGATGCTCATGAGAATGCAAGTTAAGTGCACAACAATGCAAAACGAGCACAAATCAGGGTGCATGTTTGTTACGAAACAACGAGCAAGGAAATGCGCGTTTTCGGCGAAGGCGAGTCGATCGCAGCCTCCGGTTCACTTCCCGGAGAGGTTACAACATGTTCAAAAAGAATACACCTTGATTCCGGTGAATGATGATGAGACACATGTCAGAAGTTGCAGCTGAAGTTCCGGCGGAGCAATTTCGCGCCAGAAAGTACACTTTTCTCAAACTTTTTCAGGTCCCGGGAACTCCGATCTTCCTCAAAATTTGCAGAGAGCTAGGGGAGCAAGGGGGGATCACCACCGGCCAGGTGGTTGCCCAAGGGGAGGCCACCGGCCATGTTTCATAAAGCAAATGGCCGGCCAGCTAGGAAAGGTGGCCGGCCGGCCACCTGCCCAAAACAGGGGGCAGTTTTGTCTTTTCGCCTCATTTTCTTTATATTCCCTGATCCATTCAATCCGAGACCACACCCACAGCTGCGAAAACTTCTCATCTTGCCTCCCAAACCATTTTTTCCTTCAGATCTGCACTTTATACGCGCTTTTCAACCTCCCACGCAAGTTGTTTTCGCGAAAACATTCGATTTTAAGCACTTTGGACCGATTAAATTTTGATTTCGGGGCTTCTTTTCTCATTTTCACCACTTGAGGTAAGTTTGTCTCAATATTTGGAAGATTTTCTCGGGAGTTGACTTTTGTTGACTTTTTCATTTCCCGAGAGTTGACTTTTGTTGACTTTTTCCAATTTTTGCTCATTTTTTGCTCCTTTTGCAGATTTTTCGGAATGGCGGGTAATTTCCCTCATGGTGGAGGTCCTCCAGGCGCCGGGGATGATTTTGATGCCATGACGCTACCCCCGAGGGTCCGGCCTTTTATTCCCGAGAGATATGCCCCATCGGTACACATTCTTCCGCGGGCCATTTTTCGTCATTTTACCGACTTCAATAATCGGGCACCCGGAGATCTACTTCTGCGAGAGCCAGAGCATCACCTCTCTTATGAGGCACGAGAGGTATTTTACTTCATTTTCTGCATTTTCGCGCATTTCGTACCTTTGCCATGCTTGAACACACAGTTTAGCTTATGACATAGTACTTTGCTTGCATTCTGAACATAGGGCTTAAACACCTGAACTTCTGAACACTAGGCTCATTGATTGATTGTGAACGCACGGCACACATTAGTCAAGAATTGAATACACGGCTCAAACACTGATTTGTCGAACACACAGCTCGAATTTGAAGGTGAACACACGGCACACACTGACTAAGAGTAGAACACACAGTCCCAAACTCTAATTTTCTGAACACGCAGTCCAAGTTGATGGTGAACACACAGCCCACACTGACTGAGAGTAGAACACGCAGTCCCAAACTCAAATTTTTTGAACACGCAGTCCAAATTAAAGGTGAGCACACAGCCCACACTGATTTAGAGTAGAACACGCAGCCCTAACTCAAATTTTCTGACCACAGTCCAAGTTGATGGTGAACACACAGCCCACACTGATTAAGAGTAGAACACGCAGCCCTAACTCAAATTTTCTGAACACACAGCCCAAATTGATGGTGAACACACAGCCCACACTGATTTAGAGTAGAACACGCAGCCCTAACTCAAATTTTCTGAACACGCAGTCCAAGTTGATGGTGAACACACAGCCCACACTGATTAAGAGTAGAACACTTAGCCCTAACTCAAATTTTCTGAACACGCAGTCCAAGTTGATGGTGAACACACAGCCCACACTGATTAAGAGTAGAACACGCAGCCCTAACTCAAATTTTCTGAACACGCAGTCCAAGTTGATGGTGAACACACAGCCCACACCGATTAAGAGTAGAACACGCAGCCCTAACTCTGATTTTCTGAACACGCAGTCCAAGTTGATGGTGAACACACAGCCCACACTGATTGAGAGTAGAACACGCAGCCCTAACTCAAATTTTCTGAACACGCAGTCCAAGTTGATGGTGAACGCATAGCCCACACTGATTGAGAGTAGAACACGCAGCCCTAAACTCAAATTTTCTGAACACGCAGTCCAAATTGATGGTGAACACACAGCCCACACTGATTAAGAGTAGAACACGTAGCCCTAACTCAAATTTTCTGAACACGCAGTCCAAGTTGATGGTGAACACACAGCCCACACTGATTGAGAGTAGAACATGCAGCCCTAAACTCTGATTTTCTGAACACGCAGTCCAAATTGAAGTGAACACGTAGCCCACTGACTTTGAAATTTGAACACGCAGCCCAAATTGATGGATTTCTGAACACGCAGCCCAGATTGAAGTGAACACGTAGCCCACTGAACACAACTCATTCATTTCATTTGCACACAACTCATTCATTTGATTTGCACACAGCTCATTCATTTGATTTGCACACGGCTCATTCATTTGATTTGCACACAGCTCATTCATTTGATTTGCACACGGCTCATTCATTTCATTTGCACACAGCTCATTCATTTCATTTGCACACAGCTCATTCATTTGATTTGCACACAGCTCATTCATTTGATTTGCACACAGCTCATTCATTTCATTTGCACACGGCTCATTCATTTGACTTGCAGGTTGGCGATCGTACCGTGCGAGGATATGGCTCCACTGCTGCGAGAGAGTGGTATACTGAGCTTCCGGAGGCTGTCCGGGATTTAGTTGATCTAGCAGGGTTCGGGGCCTTCTGCGTAGGGTTATCACATTGTCCTGCCAGTAGGACACTGTTGGCCGCTTTGGTGGAGAGATGGTGGGACACCACCAATTCCTTCCACTTTTCTGCCACCGGGGACTTGACTATGACCCCGCTTGACTTTGCTGTACTGACCGGCCTAGACATAGGAGGTTGGCCCATTCCTTTCGACGAGGATATGGGCGAGTGGAAGGCCGCTTGGTTACATCTATTGGGGGCCCGCCCGCCTGTGGACAGAGCTTCTGGGAGAGTCCGGTACACCTGGTTCTCTTCCCGTTTTTGGAGGTTGGAGATGGAGCCCGAGTCTCCTGAGGAGGCTGAGCAGTATGCCCGCGGTTTCCTTATGTTCCTCTTTGGCACCACTATGTTTGCTGATAGGGGGAACACTGTCGGGTTGTATCTTTTGAGTGCCCTAGTGGATCTATCACAGGTCAGTCGGTACGACTGGGGTGGCGCCGGCCTGGCTACTCTCTATTGCTATATGAGCGCTACCTCCCGCGGGTAGGGAGACTTACTCGGCGGCTATTGGAGAGCCTGGGAGGTACGTTCTGTCCTCTTGATTTACATTTCTGCTCCTCATTACTTGTTCACTGCACACACGGCGCACTTTACATTCTGTATTTTGCACTCAGCATTTTGTATTCATATTCTGTACTGTTTTCCACAGTTATGGGTCTATGTATATTTTCCGACATTAGCCCCGGAGATGGAGGTGACAGGACCCCTTATGACCCCGTATTCCTTGGTATTCGAGGGCCAGCACCGACCGAGACCTCGCGAGACTCTCTTCTACCTGCGACAGTACTTTGACACTGTGCGGACGACAGAGGTATTTCAGAACTCTCAGTTCCTTTCTGTTTTCATCTTTGATCTGCCTTGTATATTCCCGATTTCTGATTGATTCATGCACTGGTTATCCGCAGATTACGTGGCAGCCCTGGGCGATCTTGGGTGATGGTCTCCGATTTCAGTATGCCGGAGGATCAGGCACCTCCCAGTACAGGATCCTGCTTGAGAGACCGGTTGGTAGAGCATGGTTCATGGGGGAACGCTTTCTGCGTCAGGTGTGGGGATATATTTCTCAGGACCCTCCTGCAGCACCTCCAGCCACTATGCGGACTGCTGATAGACTCTCTACCCAGGAGGTCATTAGCGCTATGCAGGGCACCGATGCTTTGCTACATCTTACAGAGGGAGACTACGCCACTTATCGTCACACATATCTGATGCCTCCCTTGACAGGAGTGCGCGCTCCGCCACTGAGGCCCTCTGGTGTGCCATCTTCGAGTCGGGCTCGTGCTACGGATATCCCCTCCTCCAGCAGGGCTGGTACGTCTCGAAGTGGGGGCGGGTCGATTCCCCCGATCCCTCTGACTTTTCATCATCCTGGGTGGCCAGACATGCCGACCGAGTTGATGGGGTGGCAGTGTGGGACTACTTCTCCGATTCCGATCCCTATAGAGCCTCCGATGCCTGGTCACAGATATGTTAGTGATCCTGACTCACCACCGGTATGTTCCATCATTTTCACTTATCACACAGACACTTTGGCAGTTACTTATTTATTGATGACTTGAGCTTGTATTTGCAGCCACCCCGGGAGTATATGGATCAGGTGCTCGAGATGGTGGCCTCACTTGAGGGGATGGTCCTGCGTAGAGAGGCGCAGTTGTCCATCATGGGCTTCCAGGTACTCTTTAGTTTTCTGATATTTATCATACTCCTGATGATATGCTGATTTTGAACATTCTACTGCATTGATAGGCTGTTTGTGTAGAGCGCATCTGACACACATCCTACTTACATACTGCACTTGCATCCGATTTTCATGTTTGAACTAATGTATTGAACTCTTTACTTTCAGATGCCTCCAGTATATGCTCCACCGCAGGCCGGGCCACTCGGGCCTTCTCAGAGAGGTCGAGGTGCTGGGCCATCTGGGCCTTTTCGAGGAGCTGGGCCATCCAGGCCTTCTCAGGGAGGTCGAGGTGCTGGGCCATCTAGGCCTTTCCGAGGAGCTCGGGGAGCGGGGCCGTCTCGCAGACGTAGGGCACATGTTATAGAGGCAGAGCCTGATGAGGAGGAGGAGGAGGAGGAGGCAGATCGTGAGTCAGAGACATCTGCTGAGGAGGGGGGTTCTGGTCTCGGTTCCGGGAGTGGAGGCGAGGCTGAGGGGGATCCTGAGGATGACAGCTCCGACCCGGATGGTGATGATGGTGCAGAGGTTGTCCCGCAGAAGAGGATGAGGGGGCCTCCTCATTCCCACTCCCGAGGATATTGATGCTGTTTCCTGCTTTATTTTACTTTTTTGCTAGTAGTTTGTAGCACTTTGCATTTTGTTAGGCAGTTTTATTTTCTGTAAAACTTGTACCTTTATTTTGTTGTAAAACATGACGGAATGAAACAGCTTTTGAAAATGTGTTGTATTTGAAATTCTCAGCATCGCATCGCATCATTTTGCACAAAAATGGAATTGAATGGAAATGTGCCTTGTGTATTTACCGGGTCAGGTAATGAACCGACGCAACAAACTAAACAAATCGACTCACTAAGAAATAACAGAATCTCAGCAAGTTTACAACTCGATAAGCAAAATACAATAATGTTAACGACTCGATAAATAAGACTTAACAAAAATGCGATAACAAAGAGTAACAACTCAAAACACAAAATGCGACAGCTCGACAAAACTTACAACTCGATAAACAAAACGACAACTCGATAAGCAAAGTACAACACAGAGTACTTCGGACGATCTGGGTGCTGGGACGCATCCGAAACTGAGAAAAATGAAGGCCTCCAACGTTCCCGATGCATGAAAGTGCCTCAAACTTCCTTCTGGAGGGCAAGGCAGTACCAATGAGCATGGCCAGCCATATTTTGCTTTTTAGAGACTGAAAGGTGGCCGGCCGGCTAGTTTTTGAAACAAAGATGGCCGGCCTGCTAGAATAGGTGGCCGGCCGGCCACCTTTCCTGCAACTCCTAGAATTCTGACACTTGTCCTCGAATAGTGTTTCCCCCCCCCTATAAAGCTCCAACTTTGGAACTCATTCATTTCATCACTGCTTTACACAAAAATGGAGGCATTTCTCGCAGAAAATCTCACATCTTGGATCTCTTCTTTAGATGGCTCGGAAAAATTGAACTTCCGGGGTTTCGGCTTGAATGCACTATTCACGTTGGGCCGGACTTCACTACATCTTCCTTTCCTCCATGCGGCGGCGAGATTTTGGAACCCGGTGACGCACGTTTTCAGCTTCGGAGGGCAAGAGGTATGTCCTACTTTTGAAGATTTTCAAGTTTTGATGGAGTCTGAACATTCAGAAGAGATCTTGCCTCAGTCTCGTTTCGGTCACGCCCAAGCTTTAGGGCGGATGTGCGGTCTCAACGCGCATGATGCTCGATCCCTGATTTGTAACGGGATGTTGGATATCCCGAGCCTGATTTACCGATTCTCCGATGCCGGTGACCGCGGTGACCATTATCGGCAAGGTTTTCGACAACATGCGCTCTGCTTGTGCATGCTATCTCATTTTCTGTTTGTCTCGGGCTCCGGGGGAGCTAACATCCGTTTGATTGAAGTTGCTCAAGGCTTGAGGGAAGGGAAGAGCTGTATCGCCATGACATTGGCCGAGACACTGCTGGGTTTGGATGCCTTCCACCGCCAGGAGACAACCAGGTTTGCGGGGAGTCCACTACTGCTGCAGGTAGTGTTTCCCACCCAAGCTCACATATGTATTTGCTCACATCGCTCGGCCCTCAGGCTCGGTTTTTCTCACAAAACCCTCATCTTACTTTTCCCTCATCGTACATCTCTCTATTCTTTATTCTCTCATTTTTCATCCCTCCCCAGATATGGTTGATGGATAAATTGCAAGTTGTGGACTCTTGCCCTGCTTACTCAGCCCGCGGCTACTTCTTTCGACAACGCCTGGTTGACGCCCTTGATGAGGGATGGTGGGTTGAATGGATGTGCAATTTGTCAGCTGAACGCATTGCTTGGCGCTGTCCTTGGCTTAACCTTCCGGCGATGAGCTATAGCATGTTCCAGGATACTGGGATCCGGTTGATTGGCCTGACCCGTTGTGTATTCTATTTCCCATTCCGCATTCTGCGCCAGTTCGGCCATGATCAGACTTGCCCTCCGGAGGGGATAGAGTATCCGGTCGCCTTTCCGATCCGTGGTGCACACCTTGCCCGACATACTATAGCTTGGAGGACTAGAGAGCTCCTGCCCCCCGCCCCTATTTTCAGTTGCACTTTATATGATGAATGCTGGGATTGGCTCAATGAGGAGGCACAGATCGGGCCTAGGTCGACATCGGAGGCTTCGACTAGCTCTGGAAGGGGGCGCAGGGACACCTGACTTGACTATGCCCCAGATTTATTGCTTTATTAGTACTTTCAAGTTTTCATTATGAGTGTAATAAAAAGCAACTTCGATTGTATGCAAGAGCAAGAGAACTTTGTTTTGAAATCAATGAAATTGAAGGTTGTGGTACTGAAAATTTTCCGCTTTGGTCCAAAAATGGTCTTAGTTGTGAAAAGATTAATTTGAACAAAGTCAACTTTTATTAAAACTTTTCAAAACTATTTTCGATATGGATCAGAACTGGACACGCCTGAGATCTGTCACTGAGATGCACAACCCCGGATCCTAGCAACTGGAAAGTTGCCCCTAGTCTGAACGGTACCACAGCACCTCTTGGCAACAGAAAGTTGCCCCTAGTCTGAATAGCACTGCACCGGAGATTACGATGAATGCTGATGGACAAGGATGACCGAGATGATCAAAATGAACAAAGTTGATCGGGGAAAATGTTATGGCTGAACTTCAGGATGAAGCTGCCTACGTATCCCAAAGATGGGAATCAAGCCTTACGTAGTTCAGGCTTAGGTTCGCTCGGGTATTTTTACTCTCCTTTTGCGCTCTAACTTTTGCCAAGGCCGCCCTTTGCGGGTTTTCAACCTTGCGAGCTCAGTTTTTATAATTTCAAATTTTTTGTGCTCTGAGTTTTGCCTAGGTCGCCCTTTCGGGTTTTCGGCCTAGCGAGCCTCTCAAGGGTAGTATTTCTTCAACTTGTCCATGTTGATCGGTTGGGAAAACTCTAAGCCATCCAGATCCATCAGAACCACAGCCCCACCTGACCAGATAGACTTAATGATGTAGGGACCAGTCCAATTAGGTCTGAACTTGCCCCTAGGGTCATGGATGGGAGCTCGGTTGTCCTTGAGTACCAAATCTCCCTCTTTTAAATTCCTGGACTTAACCTTCTTGTTGAAAGCCCGGGCAATTCTGCGTTGATAGCCTTGAATGTGGTACAGTGCTTTCAGTCTTCTCTCATCGAAGAGCATGAGTTCCTCAAATCTGCTCTGCTGCCAATCCGCTTCGGCTATCTGGCACTCAGCCAATACTCGCAATGACGGAACCTCAATCTCAATAGGTAGAACGGCCTCCATCCCATAAACCAATGAATACGGAGTCGCCCCAGTAGAAGTTCTGATTGAAGTCCGGTAGCCCCACAGAGCAAACGGCAGCTTATCTGGCCAGTCCCGGTAGGTTTCCACCATCTTCTGTAATATGCGCTTGATATTCTTGTTGGCGGCCTCGACCGCTCCATTGGTCTGCGGCCGGTACGTAGATGACTTATGAAAAGCCACGTTATATTTCTCCAACAAGTCTATCACTTCCTTCTTGAAGTGGGAACCGTTATCTGAAATTATCTCATTTGGGACCCCGTAGCGACAGATGATGTTGTTTCTGATAAACTTTGCAACGTGCGAAGCCTTCAACACCGCGTAAGATTGGGCCTCAACCCACTTTGTAAAATAATCTATCGCAACCAGGATGAACTCATGCCCATTCGACCCCTTTGGCGTAACAGCCCCGATCACATCAATTCCCCAGACTGAAAATGGCCATGGTGAAGTCATATTGTACAACTTTGTCGGCGGGATGTTCATGCGATTTGCATGAATTTGACACTTGTGGCATCGCCGAACGAAACTGATACAATCCTCCTCCATGGTGGACCAGTAGTACCCCTGTCTGAGGATCTTCCGTGCCAACATTACCCCGTTCATATGTGCTCCACATTCTCCTCCATGGATGGCTTCCATTAGACGCTTTGATTCTTCGGCATCAACACACAGTTTATACATTCCCAGATGACCTCGTTTATACAGTTTACCCCCGCAGATGATGAACTGAACTGCCATTCTCCTGATTGCCCTCTTGTCTTTGGCATTTACCCCTGGCGGGTATGCTTCTTTCTCCAAGAAATTCCAAATGTCGTAATACCAGGGATGTTCATCCTGAACTTCATCTATGGCTGCAATCGACTCATAGGCAGGCGCAAATTTCTGGTCAATGATGACTGGACGCATTCGGACTCCACACGGGATGTCTATCATGGAAGATAGAGTTGCTAAAGAATCTGCGAACCTGTTGTTCTCTCTTAGTAGATGAGTAAAACTTAACTTCTCAAACCGAGGAATCAGCAAATCCAAGGTCTGATGATACATCATCATCTTTTCCTCTTTCACTTTCCAGTCTCCTTTAGCTTGAGACACAACAAGGTTCGAATCCCCAATGACATCCAGCCGTCTTGCCCCTAGTTCCAGGGCTGCTTCTAAGCCAGCAATGCACGCCTCATATTCTGCTTCGTTGTTCGAGACTTTGAATCGGAGTTTGAAGGCTAGAGGAATATGGGAATTATCGGGTGCTATCAGCAACACTCCTATCCCATACCCATGTTGATTTAACGCTCCGTCAAAGTACATCGTCCAAGCTTCGTCGTCAATATGCAGAATGGCTTCATCTGGGAACAAGTATTCAACCGCTTCATCCCCCTCAACCGGATGGTCGGCGAGGAACTCTGCTACTATTCTTCCTTTCACTGACTTGCGTGTCACATACTTCAAATCAAATTCGGAGAGCAACAGCAACCAACGAGCTAGCCTACCCGTAAGCGCTGGTTTCTCGAAAAGATATTTGATGGGATCGAGACGTGAAACCAACATTACGGAGTGAGCTAACAGGTAGTGCCGCAGCTTCCTGGTAGCCCATACCAAAGCTAAGCAAGCCTTCTCCAGCGGTGTGTACCGAGTCTCATACTCTAGCATCTTCTTGCTCAGATAGTAGATGGCTCTCTCCACCCTGTCTTCGGACTCTTGTGCGAGCATACAGCCCATTGTGGTCTCAGTCACTGATAGGTACAAAATCAACGGTTTCCCTGGTTCTGGTGGTGATAAAACGGGCGGGTTCTGTAGATATTCTTTAATCTGCTCAAACGCTGCTTGACATCGGCCGTCCCATTGAAATTTCTTGCCTTTCTTCAGGAGACCAAAAAGTGGTTCACAAGTCAAGGTTAATTTTGAGATAAACCGTCTTATGAATTGCACTTTACCCAGAAAGCCTCTCACCTCCTTTTCAGTCCTTGGTGGGGGCATTTCTAGGATGGCCTTGATTTTGGAAGGGTCGACTTCGATGCCCCTTTGTGTAATCAGAAACCCAGCATTTTTCCCGCTGTAATACCAAATGTACACTTTTGAGGGTTCAGCCGCAACCGGAATTCCCTAATCCTTTGAAAAAACTTATGCAAGGCGGTGTAGTGGCCCTCTCTTTCTTTGGACTTGACAATCATGTCGTCCACGTACACCTCAACCTCCTTGTGGATCATATCATGTAATATTGTGGTCGCGGCCCGTTGATAAGTAGCTCCAGCATTCTTCAACCCAAACGGCATGACTCTATAGCAGTATGTCTCCCACGGGGTGGTGAATGCAGTCTTTTCCCTGTCTTCTGGTGCCATTACTATCTGGTTGTAGCCTGAGAAGCCATCCATGAATGAGAGCAAAGCATGCCCTGCTGTGAAATCCACCAACTCATCGATGTGTGGCAAGGGGAAGTCGTCCTTCGGACTAGCTCTGTTCAAATCCCTGAAGTCCACACATACCCGGATCCTGCCATCCTTCTTCGGCACCGGAACAATATTGGCCAACCAAGTCGGATATTCAGATACCAGCAGGAAGCCTACGTCAATTTGCTTGGTGACCTCTTCCTTAATCTTGAGAGCCCAGTTCGGGCGGATTCTCCTGAGTTTTTGTTTGACAGGTCGGGCCTCGGGGTCAAGGGGGATCCGATGCTGTACAATCTCAGGATCGATTCCAGGCATGTCTTCGTAGGACCACGCGAAAACATCTTTGAAATCTTTTAATAAAGCGACTAAGCGCTCGCGTTCCTCCGAAGACAATGTGGACCCGATCTGGACCAGCCGCGGGTCCTCCTCAGTACCAATGTTCACGGTAGTGATTTCGTCCACTAGGGGTTTAACAAATCTCTCCTGCTCCTGCTCAATTAATCGTTGCAAAACCGGAGGAACTTCGTCCTCGTCGTTTTCAAAATTTTGAAAGTCTGAATTAATGCAATAAATTAAGGGCACAGAAAAGTACTCAGAAACCACAGTTGTTTGATTCTCATTAGGCATATCCAAATCGTTCGATTCATTTACAACAGACTCAAATGAAAAGGAAAAAGACGACCTAGACAGGACTATGGCATCCGGGTTAACATCCCCAGGAGTACCAGACTCAGACTCAATCGAGCTGGAATCTGATTCCGACTCACAAGACTCGGTGGAATCAGATTCCGGCTCACTACCTGACCCGGTGCTGCTGGACAAAAATCCCTCCTCGTATTGCCAAGTGAGAGAGGGTGCGATAGATGCATCCAAGATAGCTGCTGGTTGGCTCGCGGCCGTTCCATCCCCAATCATGGAAGCCTCGGAGTTATCCCCTAAGCACTTATGGTCGATCGGAGGATCAGAGAGTAGACATGCCAGCGCCACCCCCGTTTCAAATTCTGTGCCCTCAGGATCCACTGTCTTGCACTGCTCAACCTCAGTTGATGGGTCCGTCTGCTCTTCGGCAACATCCTCCCTGGATAACTGCAGGTCGAAGAAGATCTCAAAACCGGGCACGCGCTTCTTCTCCGCGTTTATCCACGGCTCTGGGAAGCTGCAAAATGGAAAGTCTTCCCCCTCCCAGACGAAGCGTCCGTTCAGGGTGCCCTGAATGGGCCTATGCATCAAGTCAAATGGCTTCCCAGCCTGCTTTGCTCTGGCTCTTCCGGCCATTTCTTTCCCTTTCCTCACCCAGTCCTCTTTGGTGGGCAAATAACCCAGTCCAAAGGTATGCGGGTTGTGTGGCACTTCGGCCAATGTTACGACGCCTTTCTTGCCGCTCCTTCCTAATCCCATCCCGGGGATGTGTAGTAGCTTGTTCATGAGGTAGACGGATTGAGTACTGACGTACATACCTTCATTCACAGCCATAATGTTTTGCACAATCCGGGCCTCGGCCAGAGTAAATCCTGATATAAACACGTCCTCCATGCCGTGCTCGATTTCTAGGACTGGTGTAGACACCTCCGGAGGGGGATGGATTGATGAATTCCCAAACACAATGGCTACTCCCTTTCCATAGGGGTATTTCACCATCTGATGCAGAGTGGACGAGACGGCCTTCACCTGATGCAACCACGGTCGTCCCAAAAGTAGGTTGAAGGTTGCGGGAACCTCCAAGACATGGAAATCTATCTCGTGTTGTCCAGGTCCAACCTTTGTCTGAATCTTGGCGGTCCCCATCACTTCCCTGCTAGTATTATCGTACGCTCTGATCACCTGAGTTGTCGGGATGAAGTCCGCGGGCTTCAACCCGATTGCATAAGCTGTTCTGGCTGGGCAGACATTGATAGCAGACCCGGTATCAACAAGTACCACCGGTATCCATTTGTCTCTAGGGATGGCAACGGGGCGGGGCGGGGCCGGGGATCACACTCCCCGTCCCCGATCCCCGATGATAGGAATTTCCCCGATCCCGGCCCCGATCCCCGACGGGGAGTCTCTCACCACCCCCACCCCCGTCCCCTAACGGGGATCGGGTTTCCCCGACCCCGTAAATTCCCCGACCAAAATTTAAAAAAAAAAAAAATTACAACAACAAACACATTCAGATCAGATCTCTTCAACATATATCTAACATATATATTATCAACAACAACAATCATATATACTCAATAGATCTGACTCAGATTTAACATATATAACATATATAGAACAAATCGAAATATTTATTCAAAGCTAGATTTAACATATATAGAACAGATCGAAACAGATCTGAGCTAAAAAAAAAATAGGTGAGTGAGATGGAGGGACGACGGCTGAGGTTGAGGTTGAGCCTCGCCGCCGATGCCGTGAGATGAGGGAAGACGGCGATCGGCGGTGATGAGAGGAGGGAGCTCGCCGCCGTGAGACCACCTGCGTGGAGAGAGGGAGAGCGGCTGAGGTTGAGCCTCGTGAGACCTGCGTAGAGAGAGAGAGTCTCCCTGGTGGGAGGAGGGAGATGGGAGGAGGAGATCGCCGTGATGGGAGGAGGGAGAAGCCGCGAAGGAGGAGATGCACCGTCGCCACTGCAGAGAGAGAGAGGAGATCGCACTCTTTCTTTGTCGCCACTGGAGAAGAGAGAATGAGAGAAGAGGAGAGAGACAGAGTGTAAGATATAAGAAAGACACAGTGTAGATGGTCTGACCATCAAACATATATATATATATAATATAATATTAAAGAGTCCTGCTGTGTATGTGTTCAACCAAACCACACACTAAACATATATATATAATATATAATTCGGGGCTGACCGGGGCGGGGGGACGGGGTCGGGGCCGGGCCGGGGCCGGGGATGAAATCTGTATCACCGTCCCCGGCCCGAATGTCACCGGGGATTTAATTTCGAATACCATCCCCGTCCCCACGGGAGTATTTTTCGGGGAAAAACCATTCTTATCGGGGACGGGGGGTCGGGTCCCCGTCGGGCCGGGTTTGAATTGCCATCTCTATTTGTCTCTACATTCCACGGAGATGTAGAGAGGTTTGTTATGATTCACGCCCTCAGGCGGTAGTTCCTTATCTGAAAAGGTTAATGCCGGGGAACCTCCTCCCGGAAAAACCAGCCCAACCAGCTGTTCTGGTGTAGTGTCGATAGAGAGTTTGGCCCTGTCCATAGCAGATAGGACAGCCTGCCTGTGCACCCGCGAAGCCATAAGCAGTCCCCAAATGGAGATGTCTGCTTGTATCTTCTTTAATTGCCTCAGCACAGCTTCTTCTTCAATTTGTTTCTCTCTCTGTTTCTCAGCTTCCTTGTCTTTTCCAGATGCTTCGGGCTGGTCAAGGTGTGGGGGCTTGAAGTACCGCCCACTCCTGGTCATATGGTCCACCTCATCGAGGTACCACGTGCTGTCTGGTTGATTTACTCCCCAATCTTCGTCTGTGTGGGCAAGACATAAGTCGTCGTCTTCCCACCACATCCCGTTAGCGTCCAAAAGACACCTATCTGGTTCTGGCAAATGTGTACTCTCAGTACCTTCATCCCATATGCTCACAGCATTTTCCGTTCTTGTGCCCACAGCACTCTCAGCCCCTTCATGGGCTTTTGCCTTTCTGATTCTCTCGGAATCCCAAAACTTCTCATGTTCTGTCTGCGTCGCTGCAGTTTGTTGTTCTACTGTCTTTGCATCCACAATGCTTAGGTCCTGAGCGAAATTCTTTGTACCGGCGCTCTCCGGCAATCCATTCTGACTCTCGACCCTTCCGGCCACCATTGATACACTCGCCCCTACCGGGCCTTGCTCTGGCTGAAATTCCACAATATCAAGCTGATCATCTAGCCACCCGGTGGCCTCGGCCGACTCCTCATATTCAAACCAGTTGATCGTTGCATCCCCTGATTCTTGGTCGTTGAAGAACTGGAGGTTGGCGAAGTCCTCTTCCACTGTTGTCAGATCATCTGCCCCCTGTTCAAGTCTGTCCCCCTGAATCATACACAGTTCGGCTCTTTCCGGCAGCCCCACACTCAGCTCAGACCGGCCCAATGATAAGATGTATTCGCTTGGATCATAGGCTCCCCCAGCATAATTCCCAGGCTGTTCCATCCCAGACTCAACAACTCTGTTCTCCTCTGAAACCTGCCCTGTTCCATCTTCAGTGGTCACCACCTTTGGCTTAGATTGGGTTGTGAAGGTGTCCAACATGCACAAGTCAGTGCAGTCAGGAAGGATCACCTCCGGCTTGGGTAGGTGAGAGGGAGTAATATAGATACTAGGATCGTAGGATACGACCCCAGTTTGGATGAGGTTGACTCTTTTGGGTGGTGGATCTTGGTTATGGGTAGGGAGTGGGTTGGTTGTGACGTTAGGTCTATCTGGAGGTAGAATCACATTTTTGTTGATGAGGTCCTGAACCTCGTGACGCAGCCTGTAACAATGGTCGGTATCATGACCGTGTTGCTGGTGGTAGGCACAGTACTTGGCTGGGTTGTGAGAGGGGGGGAGTGGATTTGGTAGCGGCCTCGGCTCCAGGGGTTTTAGATGTCCCTTTCTAATTAAGACCCCCAGAACCTTGGACAAAGGCATGTATAGTGGAGTGAAGGTTCTTTGGCCTCTGGACTGATATCTCGGGGCTTGGGTACTGCTCCCGGATGTACTGGAAAAGGGTGTGGCCGCCATGGGCCTTGGCTGGGGAGGGGGATTGGTGGTGACCATACTGACCTCCGAAGTTCTGGTATTTGCAGCGCCACTCGGGCCTGCGTTGTTATTGCGGTTAAATGTCCTCCGGGGTTGCTCTCGGTCCTGGTCGATCAGACCTTGCTTCATCGCATCCTCGATCTGTACCCCCATCTCGTGTAAGTCTGAGAATATGGGAAAGGGGAGTACGATCATCTTCTACATGAGTTTTGGTTGGAGATTGCGCACAATCATCCTAATTTGATCTTTGTCTGTAGGCCTCAAGGTCATCATCGATGCTTTTGCCCTCCATCGAGTCACAAAATCGGAGAAAGTCTCCTTGGCCTCTTGCCTCGTCGTTTCGAGATCACGAGTTGTAATCTCGATCTGTGTATTGTACGAGTACTGTGCAACGAAGGCCTCAGCCATCTCATCCCAATTTCTTTTGACATCATCTTCCAGCTTTGCATACCAGATGGCTGCCACACCCGACAAAGTTCGGCCAAACAGGGAAAGCTTTTGTGGTCGGGTTAGGCCCATTGGCCGCAGAATGTCTGAGAATAGCCGGAGGTGGACCATAGGATCCCCGGACCCATCAAAACGATCAATCTGTGGCATCTTAAATCTGTCTGGCAATGTCACGGCCACATCGGTGTACCCATCTTCGATGTCTGGGATGGCTTTCACCCCCTGGGACTTCTTAAAAAGCTTCTCCAGTTTGCTCAATTTCAGAGCTGTATGGTCTATCTCGAACTCGAAGGGAGAGTCCGGATGGTTGGCAGGTGTATGGGTCTTGGACAGTTGAGGCAGAAGCGGGGGCGGAGCCAGCCCCGTTGGATGGCCTGTGTCCTCTTGAATATTCTGGACATTGGGTAGGGTGTTCTGGGTGTTCAGGGGCGTATTCTGGGGATTTGGCAGGGCATTCTGACCAGTGGATGCCTGCTCGGGTAACGGAGCTCCGGGTGGAGGAGGAGCCTGATGTGAAGCAGATGCCGCATTCTGCTGTTGCAGCCTAGTGATCAGCTCGGCCTGCTGGGCCATGACAGGGGCCTGCTGCTTGGAGAACTCCGCTTGGCGGGTGGCATCTTCTTGCATTTGTTTCATGCTCTCATGCATTTGGCGCATCATCGCCTCCATCCCTGATGTATTCAATGGATCCATCTGAATAACCGGTAAGTGTATCTCTATAGCGGAAACAGAAACCTCAGTCCGACTGTTTGCTGCTAAAGTGGACTGCTGCCCCGGTAATCTTTGCTCTGACACACTGCGCCTCCTCGGCCTTCTTCTAACAACCGGGGGTAGAGAGTGGAACACTGGATGTCCGTCAACGAGATCCTCGGATCGAATGAGTCGGCGACCTCGTGTCCAAAGTGCTTGGGGTATATCTACTGGTTCGGAAGCAATTGTGCTACAAACCCTGCCCTAGCAAAAAGATAAATAAAGGGAAAAGGAAATAAATAACCAGATAAACGGACAGCATAACAGCTTAAATTAAATACACAACACACAGTCAGGCATACAACACATGGTTGATAAGCTGGGTATACACTGTCCTCAATCACTGATCACTGTTCCTGTATCACTGTTCCCCAAAACTGAATCCGGTATCCGCAGACAACTGATTCTCATATACTGACTGATGTCCGCAGGCATGATGCCTAATCTCAAAGACTGATGCCCGCAGGCCTGATGCCCAAACTCAAACACTGATACATGCATTCCCTGTAGAGACGCACTCTAACAAGCACATAGCAGATAAGTGAGAGCCAAAACACTCCTATGTTGGGGTTGGGTTTCCCTGTCCTATTTTGTCAGGAACTAGGGTTTCACTACGCACGCAGCGGCTTCAAACAACCTATAAACGGGTAAGCAACCTGTCCTAGTTTGGAATGGTCACTATGGATCCGAATATGCACTAGGTCGAATGGTCAAAAAGGGTGCCCCGGTAAGACTGGGGTTTGTGTTCCCATACTGGCAGAGCCCGTAACCGATCAGCCTTACGGACATGCCTTGACAAGACAAGCCTCCGGCAAACCGCTCAGGAATAGCAGATGGCAAACACGGTGTCCTAGGCGCACCAATGCAAATGCAATGCAAAGAAACACACAAGTGTAGTCAAAACAAGATATCAAGAGTTCGAGTCAAGTTCTCTAAATCCCCAGCAGAGTCGCCAGAAACTGTAAACGTCCCCGAACGCATCCCGGGGCGAGGAGTGCGACTCCCCCCCCCCGTTTCTGGTTCGATATTGGGTCTACTACAGTTCGAAGGACTCAAATGTCACGGTTCTTAATCTTAAACCAAAGAGTCCAAATCCGGCAAATCGTTTTGAAAACAGATTTTTTGAGAGAAGTGCCAAACATGGACTGCTTTGCCAGATACAGAGTCGCCACCTAAATATTTTTTAAAATGGGAAAATTTAGGAAACCCTGACTCGGTGCCAACGGCCACGTGTCCGTCATCACCAAAGTTGCCTCGGCTCGGGAACTTGGGTACGATTGGGGAAGGTCACTTCGTGAGCACCCCCGCTCGCCCGGTCAAAGACCGGCCTCTACTAACCATGATATCTTAGTTTGAAAACATTGTATGTTCTTATTCCGGTTATTAGCCTAGGTTACTATGTGATGCGCACAGCATACAAGTATAGACTGAGTCGCCTGAATTGGGAACAAAACATTTCATGTTTGTTTGAAAGATGGTTTGCTACCCGCAGGTAGGCTTAAAATATAGATTTTGCCACCCTCAGGTGGGCTTAGAAAACATGGTGTTGCCACTATCTAGTGGGCTTAAAACAAACAATCAATGCATTATTCCAATTCAGATAACCCAACCTTCACCCACAGGCATTCAGGCAGTTATATCACATAAGCAATTAGCCTCATGGCAAGCATGCTATCATGGCAGTCACTCACACACATGCAAGGATGCTAAAGCATAAAACTCACCGAGTACTCCAAGCCAAAACTGAAAATACATTAGAAATCATGCATGATCCTAAGTATACTGAAATGCCTAATGCAACACATGCAAAGATGCAAACTATAGCAGGCTCGGCTATTCTAAACATGGCATGTGGAATGCTACAACTAACATGTATTCAATTTGGAATTGAAATACAAATGCAGTTTGTATGATGCGCCGAGCCCGGTGCGTGCAAAACAGATGAATGATGCAAATATGCTGTCATACTGTATGCTAATTGAAATATGCCTTATATCTAACCATCATAAGCGGATAAATAAAAGGGAGAAAGACGTGGGGTTGGAAGACATACATCACACTCACCCACACTTATTACAATTTTGCCCTCGCGCAGAGGGTCCAAAAGAATATACAGTCCCAAATAAAAGAATAATACAGTCCAAAATATTACAGTCCGAATAATGTACAAATTCCCAATTAATTAACAAATTAACTAAGAAAAACTGTAAACTGGCATGCAAGCCAGGGACTGCCTTGCTTCTGATGAACGATGTATGTTTGGGCTGCCTTACGCGGAAATCCACTGGAATGCCCCAACTAGCCTCTGTTTCGCAATGTTTCTCGAAAAGCGCGCCAAGCTTCGGAAGACTGCTGATTCTTCATTTTGCTGCAACAGAGAGCAGGAAAGGGGCATAGCAATGTATTTCACAGATATATGCATGCCTCGATCCTCGTGCCACCAATCACGCATATCGATGCATGATGGCCGAGGAGCCGAATTGCACAACTCAATATAGGATGAATGCATATGAATGCTACAATAAAACCTAACTCCATCACGGATAATCCGGAGTGTCGGTGACTTGGAATTGAGACACGTTCCGTCACTCGGAGTACGAAACGCGCCTCGTTTCCCGTGCCCGGGCTAACTCCTATCCCGAACACGATGCGATATGCATGACATGCATGAAATGCAGCTAATATGCGATCCTAACATACACAATGTCATGGAATGGCATACACGCTATACGAGGTAATGCACAACCGGGCATACACAATGCTACGGATGAAATGGCATACACAATGCAATAATGGGCTTACACCAACATGAGAGAGCCTCAGCCACACTCACATAGGAAGCCATCAGATGAAAACAAGACACCTCGAAGTACGTGCCCGCGGGCACGCAAACCGAGAACGGACCCTCAGGCACCGAAATGCCACTCTAATGAGACATGGCAGAGACACGGAATATGACATGCAAACATGCAAAAATCAGTAGCAAAATGAGGGGGAAAACAGCCCCGAAACAAGGCGAAATGAGACCCGATGCAAGGGATCTCTCCCGAAATGCAAAACTAGGCATGCGGAATGGCCTACAGCTATACTAAACATGCATAATTGGTACATGACATGAAAAAGCAGAAGCAAGGCAGCCCCAAAAATCACATTTTTACAGTACAAAACATGGCCAAACAGCAATCACAAGTAGGGCTAAAATGGCATACAAAAATGGCTCCGCAAGGGAGGCAATGAAGCAAGTGATAGAGGCAAAGCCCAAAAAGAAAAATACCCTTCTACAACACTGAAGAGGGACCAAAAATATGAACATTTACAGTAGATGACATGCCTCAAATCAGTATGCAAACATGCTAAAAATGCCATGCAAGAAATAGGCCAACAAGAGGCTATAACATGAGGTATACAAAGCAATCCCCAAACAGCTAAAGACCCTTAATGAGACATACCAATAAGGTCAAAATATGGCCATTTTCAGTTCTGATCATGACCGAAAACAGAAGCTAGATAAGCCTAAAAAAAGCATGCAAAAATGGGGGCCAAAGAGGGGTATAATGGTAAGTACAACATGGAGGCCCCCAACAGTGTTAAGCCCTTCTAAAATGTTGTAGAGGGGCTCAAAATAAGCCCACTCACAGTTCATGGTACACTCCAAAACAATTTACATATAGGCCAAACAAATCATGCAAATTTACGGTAAATAGGAGGGATTATGAAGTAAGTGCAAGATAGGGGGCCCAAAAAGGGTTGAGCCCTTCTTCAATATTGAAGAGGGGCTCAAAATAGGCCCACTTACAGTTTACATTATGCTCGAAAACAGATCACACATAGGCTAGAAATTTCATGCAAAAATGTGACATACCAAGGGGTATTGAAGCAAGTACCAAATGGAGGGCTCAAACAGGGTTGAGCCCTTGAACAAACATGAAGAATGGCCCAAAAAAGGCCTAGTTTCAGTTAGGGTCAGAGCCCAAAACAGTAAGAAAATAGGGCTAAGAAATGGGACAAAAAAGTGCTACAAAGAGGGGAAATGTGAACTTACCCTTGAAGACTATTCTTTGCTGCCTTTTGGACCAAGGAATGTTGCCTCTAAGCCTCTGAAAAACCTCTCCTTGCTGCTCGAATGGAGTGGTGATGGTGGTGCTTGATTGTAGTGAAGAAATAGAGCCAAAACTTGAGAAAATGAAAGGAATAGAGAGAGATATGTGTCTCTATGCTTCAGAGCAAATTTTCCAACCTTGAGGGAGAGCTAGGGCTGCTGTTGTGTGTAAGGATGGAGGGGAGAGGGAGAGACAAAGTGTGTAGCTTAAGGGATTAAGTTCCCTTTTCTACCAAAAGTCCCGCGAAATCAGATATTTTGGGGGAAACAGCTATACAGCTGTAAAGCACACCTCCCAAGGATCATGGCCGGCTTGCCACTTTTGCTGCAGGTGGCCGGCCGGCCACCCCCTATGGCCGGCCGGCTAGGGGTCAAAAGGGTCAAGTTGAGTTAATGGCCGGCCACCAGATATTGGTGTCCTCCCATGTCCCCTCATCACAACCCTGTGGTTCAAATTTGGAAAATGTAAAACAGGAGAGAGAACAAGCCACTTTTAGAAGGGGTTCAAAAGGTTCAAGTTGAGTTACTGGCTGGCCATGTGATATTAGGGTCCTCCCATGTGTGTACAACACAAATATGTGGTTTGGGGTTGAAGAAGGTGGCCCTGGGGTGGTCAACATTGGCTCGGAAGTGAGAAAAACGGGCGTCGGAGGGCGTCGGAGGGCGCCGGAGGAGCATAACTGGTTGCTGAGACAATTGATGGCCTCCCACCCTTCAGTGACCTTCCTGGTGATAAAACAGAGGTACCTGCCAAAAACAAACAAAAACCGATGCAAAACGAATGCTCGGGGGCCAAAACACGCAGTTCGGGGTCCCGAAAATAGGCCGTTAAGCACCGAAAGTGGCATTCGATCACGAAGTGGGTCTCTCAGGCCCCAGTGTCCCTCGAAAGGGAGTAAATGAGATGCATGCCAAAAACCGGAGCAGTCGGAGATGGTTAGGCGGTCCCGAACCGAAGCACACGGCCTAATGGCTCCGAAAACCGGGAACCGGGCTCCGAAATGGGCAAAATGGCCTACGGCCACGAAATGTAGCCCACGGCCACTGAGAGATGGTCTACGGGACCTCTCCCTCCCCTCAATAAGAAAAATAGAGAAAACCGAGCCTGGCTCGCAAACCGAGGCAAGGCACAGAAGAGGGTTCAGAAGTCCGGAGGCAGGGCTTACGGCCGCGACTCTGAGACTTCTGAACGAGCACAAAATGCAACATCACCGAGCGCTCAAACGGTGATGTCTGAGTCTTAAGGTCGGTCAAAAATGGGGTGTCTACAGTTGCCCCTCTTTGACAGAACTCGGAAGTCAAGGAATGACGGGAGAGAATGTCAAAGCCCAGAGACGACCCATTTTTGACAAGGCCGAAGACTTAGACAATCATACAAGATAAACAGAGATGTGCCCGCAGGCAAGGGGGCAAAATGCAAAGCGTCATGCACGGAGCCAGATGTAACTTAATGATCATACAAATGCAGCAAGCTGTAATGAAGCAAGTATTCGCAAATAGATGCAACAGTTTTAAGCAAGAATGCAAAGCAACAACTACATTTCATGCAGTTGGGAATGCGGAGAATTATTCAATTTTCGTCGCGTCTCACACGGAGAAGATACGATACCTGCGCGATTCGTCTGGTCGCACCAGCCTCAAATGAATCGTACATACAATATCGTGCCTGCAAAAAAGAGAAATTCAACAAGAACAATATGCTAACAACATATATTCAATGTGTTTCCTGTGATTCCGAAAGTTTGACACGCGCAGTGTCGGCGAGTGAATGCATCACAATGCGAGAAGGGAATGTGCGTGACAACGCATGCTCAAGCACAGAGGCATGGTAATATCAAGAAATCATGCATGACAATGCAAGATGCTCATGAGAATGCAAGTTAAGTGCACAACAATGCAAAACGAGCACAAATCAGGGTGCATGTTTGTTACGAAACAACGAGCAAGGAAATGCGCGTTTTCGGCGAAGGCGAGTCGATCGCAGCCTCCGGTTCACTTCCCGGAGAGGTTACAACATGTTCAAAAAGAATACACCTTTGATTCCGGTGAATGATGATGAGACACATGTCAGAAGTTGCAGCTGAAGTTCCGGGGGAGCAATTTCGCGCCAGAAAGTACACTTTTCTCAAACTTTTTCAGGTCCCGGGAACTCCGATCATCCTCAAAATTTGCAAAGAGCTAGGGGAGCAAGGGGGGATCACCACCGGCCAGGTGGTTGCCCAAGGGGAGGCCACCGGCCATGTTTCATAAAGCAAATGGCCGGCCAGCTAGGAAAGGTGGCTGGCCAGCTAGGAAAGGTGGCCGGCCGGCCACCTGTCCAAAACAGGGGGCAGTTTTGTCTTTTCGCCTCATTTTCTTTATATTCCCTCATCCATTCAATCCGAGACCACACCCACAGCTGCGAAAACTTCTCCTCTTGCCTCCCAAACCATTTTTTCCTTCAGATCTGCACTTTTATACGCGCTTTTCAGCCTCCCACGCAAGTTGTTTTCGCGAAAACATTCGATTTTAAGCACTTTGGACCGATTAAATTTTGATTTCGGGGCTTCTTTTCTCATTTTCACCACTTGAGGTAAGTTTGTCTCAATATTTGGAAGATTTTCTCGGGAGTTGACTTTTGTTGACTTTTTCATTTCCCGAGAGTTGACTTTTGTTGACTTTTTCCAATTTTGGCTCATTTTGCTCATTTTTTGCTCCTTTTGCAGATTTTTCGGAATGGCGGGTAATTTCCCTCATGGTGGAGGTCCTCCAGGCGCCGGGGATGATTTTGATGCCATGACGCTACCCCCGAGGGTCCGGCCTTTTATTCCCGAGAGATATGCCCCATCGGTACACATTCTTCCGCGGGCCATTTTTCGTCATTTTACCGACTTCAATGATCGGGCACCCGGAGATCTACTTCTGCGAGAGCCAGAGCATCACCTCTCTTATGAGGCACGAGAGGTATGTTACTTCATTTTCTGCATTTTCGCGCATTTCGTACCTTTGCCATGCTTGAACACACAGTTTAGCTTATGACATAGTACTTTGCTTACATTCTGAACATAGGGCTTAAACACCTGAACTTCTGAACACTAGGCTCATTGATTGATTGTGAACGCACGGCACACATTAGTCAAGAATTGAATGCACGGCTCAAACACTGATTTGTCGAACACACAGCTCGAATTTGAAGGTGAACACACGGCACACTCTGACTAAGAGTAGAACACACAGTCCCAAACTCTGATTTTCTAAATACGCAGTCCAAGTTGATGGTGAACACACAGCCCACACTGACTGAGAGTAGAACACGCAGTCCCAAACTCAAATTTTCTGAACACGCAGTCCAAATTAAAGGTGAGCACACAGCCCACACTGATTTAGAGTAGAACACGCAGCCCTAACTCAAATTTTCTGAACACACAGTCCAAGTTGATGATGAACACACAGCCCACACTGATTAAGAGTAGAACACGCAGCCCTAACTCAAATTTTCTAAACACGCAGCCCAAATTGATGGTGAACACACAGGCCACACTGATTTAGAGTAGAACACGCAGCCCTAACTCAAATTTTCTGAACACACAGTCCAAGTTGATGGTGAACACACAGCCCACACTGATTAAGAGTAGAACACGCAGCCCTAACTCAAATTTTCTGAACACGCAGTCCAAGTTGATGGTGAACACACAGCCCACACTGATTAAGAGTAGAACATGCAGCCCTAACTCAAATTTTCTGAACACGCAGTCCAAGTTGATGGTGAACACACAACCCACACTGATTAAGAGTATAACACGCAGCCCTAACTCAAATTTTCTGAACGCGCAGTCCAAGTTGATGGTGAACACACAGCCCACACCGATTAAGAGTAGAACACGCAGCCCTAACTCTGATTTTCTGAACACGCAGTCCAAGTTGATGGTGAACACACAGCCCACACTGATTGAGAGTAGAACACGCAGCCCTAACTCAAATTTTCTGAACACGCAGTCCAAGTTGATGGTGAACGCACAGCCCACACTGATTGAGAGTAGAACACGCAGCCCTAAACTCAAATTTTCTGAACACGCAGTCCAAATTGATGGTGAACACACAGCCCACACTGATTGAGAGTAGAACACGCAGCCCTAACTCAAATTTTCTGAACACGCAGTCCAAGTTGATGGTGAACACACAGCCCACACTGATTGAGAGTAGAACACGCAGCCCTAAATCTGATTTTCTGAACACGCAGTCCAAATTGAAGTGAACACGCAGCCCACTGACTTTGAAATTTGAACACGCAGCCCAAGTTGATGGATTTCTGAACACGCAGCCCAGATTGAAGTGAACACGTAGCCCACTGAACACAACTCATTCATTTCATTTGCACACAGCTCATTCATTTTATTTGCACACAGCTCATTCATTTGATTTGCACACGGCTCATTCATTTTATTTGCACACAGCTCATTCATTTGATTTGCACACGGCTCATTCATTTCATTTGCACACAGCTCATTCATTTGATTTGCACACGGCTCATTCATTTCATTTGCACACAGCTCATTCATTTGATTTGCACACAGCTCATTCATTTCATTTGCACACAGCTCATTCATTTGATTTGCACACAGCTCATTCATTTCATTTGCACACGGCTCATTCATTTGACTTGCAGGTTGGCGCTCGTACCGTGCGAGGATATGGCTCCACTGCTGCAAGAGAGTGGTATACTGAGCTTCCGGAGGCTGTCCGGGATTTAGTTGATCTAGCAGGGTTCGGGGCCTTCTGCGTAGGGTTATCACATTGTCCTGCCAGTAGGACACTGTTGGCCGCTTTGGTGGAGAGATGGTGGGACACCACCAATTCCTTCCACTTTTCTGCCACCGGGGACTTGACTATGACCCCGCTTGACTTTGCTGTACTGACCGGCCTAGACATAGGAGGTTGGCCCATTCCTTTCGACGAGGATATGGGCGAGTGGGAGGCCGCTTGGTTACATCTATTGGGGGCCCGCCCGCCTGTGGACAGAGCTTCTGGGAGAGTCCGGTACACCTGGTTCTCTTTCCGTTTTCGGAGGTCGGAGATGGAGCCCGAGTCTCCTGAGGAGGCTGAGCAGTATGCCCGCGGTTTCCTTATGTTCCTCTTTGGCACCACTCTGTCTGCTGATAGGGGGAACACTGTCGGGTTGTATCTTTTGAGTGCCCTAGTGGATCTATCACAGGTCAGTCGGTACGACTGGGGTGGCGCCGGCCTGGCTACCCTCTATTGCTATATGAGCGCTACCTCCCGCGGGCAGGGAGACTTACTCGGCGGCTATTGGAGAGCCTAGGAGGTACGTTCTGTCCTCTTGATTTACATTTCTGCTCCTCATTACTTGTTCACTGCACACACGGCGCACTTTACATTCTGTATTTTGCACTCAGCATTTTGTATTCACATTCTGTACTGTTTTCCACAGTTATGGGTCTATGTATATTTTCCGACATTAGCCCCGGAGATGGAGGTGACAGGACCCCTTATGACCCCATATTCCTTGGTATTCGAGGGCCAGCACCGACCGAGACCTCGCGAGACTCTCTTCTACCTGTGACAGTACTTTGACACTGTGCGGACGACAGAGGTATTTCAAAACTCTCAGTTCCTTTCTGTTTTCATCTTTGATCTGCCTTGTATATTCCCGATTTCTGATTGATTCATGCACTGGTTATCCGCAGATTACGTGGCAGCCCTGGGCGATCTTGGGTGATGGTCTCCGATTTCAGTATGCCGGAGGATCAGGCACCTCCCAGTACAGGATCCTGCTTGAGGGACCGGTTCGTAGAGCATGGTTCATGGGGGAACGCTTTCTGCGTCAGGTGTGGGGATATATTTCTCAGGACCCTCCTGCAGCACCTCCAGCCACTATGCGGACTGCTGATAGACTCTCTACCCAGGAGGTCATTAGCGCTATGCAGGGCACCGATGCTTTGCTACATCTTACAGAGGGAGACTACGCCACTTATCGTCACACATATGTGATGCCTCCCTTGACAGGAGTGCGCGCTCCGCCACTGAGGCCCTCTGGTGTGCCATCTTCGAGTCGGGCTCGTGCTACGGATATCCCCTCCTCCAGTAAGGCTGGTACGTCTCGAAGTGGGGGCGGGTCGATTCCCCCGATCCCTCCGACTTTTTATCATCCTGGGTGGCCAGACATGCCGACCGAGTTGATGGGGTGACAGTATGGGACTACTTCTCCGATTCCGATCCCTATAGAGCCTCCGATGCCTGGTCACAGATATGTCAGTGATCCTGACTCACCACCGGTATGTTCCATCATTTTCACTTATCACACAGACACTTTGGCAGTTACTTATTTATTGATGACTTGAGCTTGTATTTGCAGCCACCCCGGGAGTATATGGATCAGGTGCTCGAGATGGTGGCCTCACTTGAGGGGATGGTCCTGCGTAGAGAGGCGTAGTTGTCCATCATGGGCTTCCAGGTACTCTTTAGTTTTCTGATATTTATCATACTCCTGATGATATGCTGATTTTGAACATTCTACTGCATTGATAGGCTGTTTGTGTAGAGCGCATCTGACACACATCCTACTTACATACTGCACTTGCATCCGATTTTCATGTTTGAACTAATGTATTGAACTCTTTACTTTCAGATGCCTCCAGTATATGCTCCACCGCAGGCCGGGCCACCCGGGCCTTCTCAGAGAGGTCGAGGTGCTGGGCCATCTGGGCCTTTTCGAGGAGCTGGGCCATCCAGGCCTTCTCAGGGAGGTCGAGGTGCTGGGCCATCTAGGCCTTTCCGAGGAGCTCGGGGAGCGGGGCCGTCTCGCAGACGTAGGGCACATGTTATAGAGGCAGAGCCTGATGAGGAGGAGGAGGAGGAGGAGGCAGATCGTGAGTCAGAGACATCTGCTGAGGAGGGGGGTTCTGGTCTCGGTTCCGGGAGTGGAGGCGAGGCTGAGGGGGATCCTGAGGATGACAGCTCCGACCCGGATGGTGATGATGGTGCGGAGGTTGTCCCGCAGAAGAGGATGAGGGGGCCTCCTCATTCCCACTCCCGAGGATATTGATGCTGTTTCCTGCTTTATTTTACTTTTTTGCTAGTAGTTTGTAGCACTTTGCATTTTGTTAGGCAGTTTTATTTTCTGTAAAACTTGTAACTTTATTTTGTTGTAAAACATGACGGAATGAAACAGCTTTTGAAAATGTGTTGTATTTGAAATTCTCAGCATCGCATCGCATCATTTTGCACAAAAATGGAATTGAATGGAAATGTGCCTTGTGTATTTACCGGGTCAGGTAATGAACCGACGCAACAAACTAAACAAATCGACTCACTAAGAAATAACAGAATCTCAGCAAGTTTACAACTCGATAAGCAAAATACAACAATGTTAACGACTCGATAAATAAGACTTAACAAAAATGCGATAACAAAGAGTAACAACTCAAAACACAAAATGCGACAGCTCGACAAAACTTACAACTCGATAAACAAAACGACAACTCGATAAGCAAAGTACAACACAGAGTACTTCGGACGATCTGGGTGCTGGGACGCATCCGAAACTTAGAAAAATGAAGGCCTCCAACGTTCTCGATGCATGAAAGTGCCTCAAACTTCCTTCTGGAGGGCAAGGCAGTACCAATGAGCATGGCCAGCCATATTTTGCTTTTTAGAGACTGAAAGGTGGCCGGCCGGCTAGTTTTTGAAACAAAGATGGCCGGCCTGCTAGAATAGGTGGCCGGCCGGCCACCTTTCCTGCAACTCCTAGAATTCTGACACTTGTCCTCGAATAGTGTTTCCCCCCCCTATAAAGCTCCAACTTTGGAACTCATTCATTTCATCACTGCTTTACACAAAAATGGAGGCATTTCTCGCAGAAAATCTCACATCTTGGATCTCTTCTTTAGATGGCTCGGAAAAATTGAACTTCCGGGGTTTCGGCTTGAATGCACTATTCACGTTGGGCCGGACTTCACTACATCTTCCTTTCCTCCATGCGGCGGCGAGATTTTGGAACCCGGTGACGCACGTTTTCAGCTTCGGAGGGCAAGAGGTATGTCCTACTTTTGAAGATTTTCAAGTTTTGATGGAGTCTGAACATTCAGAAGAGATCTTGCCTCAGTCTCGTTTCGGTCACGCCCAAGCTTTAGGGCGGATGTGCGGTCTCAACGCGCATGATGCTCGAT